>OY725172.1:2707500-3907500 GCA_963241965.1 Tortrix viridana | reverse complement strand
TAAAATTTCACATTAAATCAGCTCTAAAGTGCTAATAAAACAGAACTTTCTTAATACATATGATATAATGTTTTAAAAGTCAAAAAATAAAATAGTAAAAAAGGAAAAAAAATCACATAATCAATTTACAGAGTCTAAACGACTACAATTTTCGAATAACTTTGAAATACGATCGTCGGAATAATTTCCTTACACATGAAATAATGATTAATCGTTTGGCTTAATAATAAATGAAAAATATTTGCAACTATGTAAAAGAATAATGATCATCTCTTACAAACTAGTTCATTTCGTAGTTTAATATTTATTCAGCTCTAGTGCTGCTAAATTTAATCTACTTATAATACTGTGTACTTCAAAAATATAGTTAGCATGTCATTGTATCCCGTATTCGAGTTGTAGCCCCGCGGTAGAACGTATTTAACGCATTCACTGCCGGCAGTGCAAACCAGCGTTTCCCTGACTTCCATGCTAATCCCTCGAAAGGGTTTCCCTGACTTCCATGCTAATCCCTCGAAAGGGTTTCCCTGACTTCCATCCTAATCCCTTGAAAGGGTTTCCCTGACTTCCACCTAATCCCTTGAAAGGGTTTCCCTAACTTCCATCATAATCCCTTGAATGGGTTTCCCTGACTTCCACCTAATCCCTTGAAAAGGTATATGCGTTTACAGCATGCGAGCTTCGCATAAAACAAAAAACTCCCCAGGTGCCGTTAACTGGGGAAACACCGCACGGCAGCGAATACGTTATTCCTATAAACCTCAGTCGATCCCGAGATCATTTTTAAATATATAAATACTGTTAATTACATTATTTATGAGTACATGGTGTCTATAATATCGGAGTAACTATATTTGGGGAATGAGCGAAAAATCTCCAAGATAAACAATCAAGAGCAATGTTATTTAGTAAATGGCGACCTTAAAAGATTTTATTGTCAGTCCCCAATATGTCGCACAGGGGCTCAAGTCGTAACAAGGCAGTTCGATTTTAAATCTCAAGCGCTTCTAATTACGCTTGAAAATGGAATATAGGTTTATTTCGACTTGAGCCGGTTTATTATTAAGCGTGCGATGTGTACACGCGTGGGGCCCACCATACCACAAAATATGACAATAGATTAAAAACCTACCTACTGTAAGGTATTCTAATGACATCGACCTTTATACCCATAATAACAACATAACGTCCATGTGTACGATCAATTCTGACCCCAATTTTGGCTAATATATTTTAGCTGGTACTGATTACTGTACCCGTAAGTTTGAAATTTGCGTTGCTCCTATATCTTTCATTGGCGTTGAAAAGGCTAAAAAGAATGCAATTTTTATTGCTCAATTTTCATGACCGCGTTTTGTACGTTTTGTGGTACATAAAGCCTTACGAGGGCACGTGTGACGAGACCTGAGACGCGGTTAACCCCGCTTCGCTCGGCACCACTTTATCAGTTAACGTCAAGATACAGAGCTCAGCAACAAAAATAAACATAACTAGCTTACTTTTAACGGACCCTACATACTACGCTTAGGAGAATGAGGAGTGACTCGATTTAATCTCAACATTATCCTATAGCAATATTTACAATGGAGACAACTTAGAATATTGCGCTTAGTGCTACACAGAAGCAAACCGGAGAAGAGATTGTAGCAAAATACTGACATACTCTTAAATACATTGTAAATAACATTTCGGTTAATATTATTATCTTGTCAATTGGAATTTTACATGCTCCAGATACAAGACGTCATAATATATGAAGCATAGAACTAACAGTTGGGCGTTCACGGCACGACGATTCGTAGACGTACAGTCGACCAAATTGACTCTTAATAGTTGATCGATTACGTCACGGCCATGCAAATATGACGCTTACAAAATTGCTTAAACATTCTATGAATGACGATAATACGTAGAATAAAATATTTTATATGCATGCGCAAAATCCTATGTGTAAAAAGACTGCACAATCTGGAAGATATTTCTTCCAAGATGTAATATTGCCATTGTAAACTTCTTTAACACCTTACACAAACCCCTATTTATAAATCTAGATAGTGCCCTTCATACACTAAAGGAACAATACGACAAGCTATATAAAGAAACAAACAACAGCGGGAAGTAATGTCTTGAACTTCAAGCATCAACACAATTAAATAGGAACTAACAATAAGATCACAAGACAATTAATTGTTAATTTAGATGGTGTGCTTAAATTTTTAGTGGATTTATAGTGCCATTGATTTCATATTTTGTATAACAGTCTAGAAATGTCTTAGAGAAATGTACCCAAAATAAAATCAAAATGATCAAGCATGTTTTGGGGCAAGGTACGTCAAATTATTATAGAATTGATTTTTTATAAATTAGCATACATCGCAACAGTAGATGTCCAGATTCAAGAATAAGAAATGAAGTTTACTATAGCCTGGTTGGCCTAAAGCGAAGGGGGTCCCGTAGTAGGTTAGATTAGATTGTTGTATGGGGACCCCCTTTGCTTTAGGCCAGGGGTTCCCAAACTTGTTCCTATGACGCCTCCTTTGTGTCATGGAAAAATATCTACGCCCCCAAAAGGTACAAGTCCATAAGTTCGCTATTTATTATTCAGATTGACATTGTTTCAATCCAACATTTTTACGGATGCTTGTTTTTATATAAATTCAAGTACGCGCCCCCCTTCGTATGCTGTCGCGCCTCCCTTTGCCCCACACTTTGAAAACCTCTGCTTTAGGCGGACCGATAGCCTTTATTAATCTTGAACTTTGTGTGGTGCATTAAAAATCTAAATACCACATCAATTTCTATTAACATAGCATGATAAATAGCAGTTGCTTTAGTCCATTTTGATTTATTTTAGGCACAGGTTAAATAGTAACAATTGTCGACAACACATGCTACTGCGGGCCTGTTATGGTCGTGGTTATCATACCACTAAGTGCGAGAGAGACGGATGCTTTGTCCACGCTTATCTACCGCGATAAAGGCGAACATAATACAGGTGCTGGTCTTAAGGTGAAATGGCGAAACTCGACAGTCGACACACATTATGACAAGATAAAACTGCTTAGCATTAAAAACGCTATAGATTCTAATGTAGAGACTTGTGTCGCCATGTATACCTTTAAACAATATGAAAGCAAGACACGTATACGTACTGTCAGTAAATATCGGCTCTAACCACCACTTACAGTGTCACTGACCTACAAGAAGGTACCACTTATAGATTTCAGTTTATACACGAAGAGATGAGTACCACACTGATTCTACACTTGTCTATTCTTCGCGCACGTATATTTGATCACATTTCACTAGTTAACTCTAAACCTACAGCGGCCCTGTACCAAAACAGTCTCCGCTAAGTCTTTACCAAAGCGACGCCTTACATTACAATTATAAGAATACGGTTGGCTGGCATACTCGTGCCAAGCCCATGTCAAAGCAACACAGGAACAATATCAATGCTAAACCTGTTTGGTTGTAACATTCTTGTGGTGAAGGGTAGTTCTAGATTCAAAAATCCATTTTGTTTTTTAATTAATTTGGTGTCTGGAATTGTTCTCATTAGAAGCTGGGGAAGAAGCCCCGCTGCGAGTCTAGTCTTCCATTATCCAGATCACACTAGGCTGGAGTGTTTAGGTTAGCGCGAGGGGCTGCGCGCCCCTCAGTAGGCGCTAGTCGGCCTCCTCGGCGGGTCTGCGGTAGACCGGCCCGAACTTGGCCATGTACTTCCTGACGAACTCCTTAGCCTTGGACCGCACGGACTCTGTCACCACCAGCTCGTCGACTGAGCGGCAGTGTTTCAGCTCTTTCAGCATCACGAAGTGGGTAAGCTAGGAAGGAGAGAAAACAGTTTGAGCTTAGTTTTTTTTTTTAATTTTAATTGAAAGTCTTAAACACTTAGCGCTTATGGCACGCGCTAAGAATCTAAATCTGGTACAATATAAAATGTACTATAATATCGGGAACGGCTATATGTACTCGGCGACAAAAGGACAAAATAAAAATAAAGGACAGAAAGGGTAAGCGCTACTGGTCCTCACCGGAAAACCCCTTTATTTGATTAACCCTATCGATCGGGTAACCCTATCATTTGGTTACCCAATCGATGTGGTTACCCTATGATTGTGTTACCTTAACGTTAGGGGAACCCCTTTGAACTAGTTAACCGCTTTCATAGAGCTTACCAAGTTTATTTGAGTTTCGGTATTTAAGCACTTGACTAAGCATTATCTAGCTCGTTACCCTATTGATCGCCTCTCTTTTTTGTACATTCGGCTGTCTAGCCGCTAACCATTCAATTGTTAGGTAGTGCAATAATAAGTCCAAACACTTGCGCATAGAGAAGCTTGAAACCGTTCGATTAAGATTAAAGAGGGTTACAAATGATAGGGGATTGGGTTAGCGCTTAGTCGAATTAACTGTATCGTTTGGTTGCCCTTTCATTGAACTAAGTCGACGATAGGATTGCCGCATCTTTGGGGTTTGTAAAAACAAGTCTATCAAATACCCTATCGAAAACCCCTTTAATGGTAAGCGGTTCCGGTCCGTGGTGCTCACCTTCCTGGCGAGGTGCTTGAAGTCGGCGGTGCAGGTGATGCGCGCGGCGGGCGCGTCGGAGTGGCGGTAGGGGTTGAGGTGCTGCACCATGACGCGCGCCATGCTCGCGCGGAACTGCTCCTTCAGCCGCCGCGCCGCGTCGCCCGCATCCGCGCTCGGCGCCGCCGCCGCCGCCGCCGCCGCCTCCGGGGCCGGCGCCGGCGGCGACAGGACTTCCGGCTCCGACTCCGATCCCGAATCCGCCAACTCCACCATCTGGGGGTAGATTGAGATGTTAAACGACACAGATACAGCTTTAGCCGAGTAAAGTTCATACACGCTACAACGCCCTGGCACTAGACCGACACCGAGGCGATGCTGGTCGGGTGCCGGGGCGTTGTAGTACAGTGACCATTAAACACAGAGCGGTGCGGCGCCGCCGCAGAAACGCGGTTACCCACAGCGTGGAACAAAGTTCTCCATCCGCACAGACGCATGTATTTTTGTTATTGCCTTAGGCGTTTTAGCTCATTTTGAAGACAATGTTGTCGTGTTGCTGATACGCCTAATAGTTAAACATTCGAATTTTAATCCTTCAATTAAATTTTCTCATGGTATCCATACGTTAAAACTTTCTTCATATTAGCAAGTGTAAGTGTGTACCTCTCGTTCCAGCACGACAGGCGCGGGCGCGCGGCGCGTGCGCGCGGCGAGCTCGCGGACGCGTTGCAGCAAGCGCTCGCGACGCCGGCGCAGCTTCTCCTTCGTCTGCTTGTAGCGCTTCACCTCCTGCCGACCCGCTAGCTTGTCTTCTTCAGTACGAGGCTAGATGAAAAGAGAACTAAATAAGTATCGGGTGTTTTCAACAGCCTGAGAGAAACGGAAGTGAAACCACAATTTTACACCGATGGCCTCTACCGGGGTGGCACAATACGTCGGTGATACTGCAAAACCGCGTAACTAACAAATTCAATATATTGTAAAATGACAAAGACAAAGACATTTATTGCCAGAACATAGTAATTAAACAGATCTGCACCTTACTGGCTTACTTTGTAAGGTGCATTTTGCTCTTTCTTGAATTTGTTAGTTACGCGGTATTGCAGTATCAACGACGAATAGCCACTAGATATCGGAGCACAGGTGCTCAAAAATACTAGGTGCTAATAAATTGTTAGGGCGTTTATTTATTAGTTAGTTTGTTTATATATCTTTAAGCACCTTGTATGCTCCAATATATGATCGCCACTGTACACAACACGAAAGGGACAATATTTAGGGCCTGTTTCACAATCGACAAGTAAATTCATCTGTCAAATAAAGATAGCCCTCTCTTTGTCTATTTTCAAGTGAAAGAAAGGGTAAGGGCAATTTTTTTTTGCCAGATATGCTTTACTTGACATTATTAGAATGTCTAATTTATTTATTTAGCTCCAAATTTAATTTGTAACGTATGTGGACAAGAGAGCAAGGGCCATTTAAGAGCATTGTGAAGTGACGCTGGAATCGAAAAGCTGCCAAAAATTTGCCATACAAATTTTGCCTCCTTCCGTTTCTTTTATCGTTACTTTTAAATACTCACGCTGATGGGCCGCTCGGACACGAGTCCCGGGCGCCGTTTTCTTGGCTTCACGTTCACCAGCGCGTGCTCGGGGATGAGCCCGTTGTGCGGGCTCTCTTTGATCACTGCAACAAATATAAATATAGATTAATCGTTTAGGAGACTAAAATTCTGTAGTGGTAAACTGTACACAACATTGATTTCAATTTGGTTTCACCAAAAATGTCGTGGGACTATCTAGTCCACTTAAGTAATAATAAAATTGATAGAAACACGTCACGGTGTGCTTGTGTGAAGTCTAATTTATTTAGCTTCATTGAACGTGCGTATACCTACAAAAACCGAGGTAATATAGCTATACCTTCATAGATGATGCCGTTGACCCCCTCCACGAGCTTCCCCTTGGGCCGGCGCGCCGTGTCCGGGGCGGCGATCTCCTCCTCTTCCTCCTCCGACGAACTCTCTTCTATAAATAATTTAAAAAAATAAGTATTAGTAAATAAAAGCTACTTACCTCCTTTCTTATGTTTTTTCAAATCGATATATTACCACAGATTTTTTCATTCGAATATGTTTTAAGCTACGCTAGTTTTGCAGCGCCCCGACGAGCCCAGGCAACTATGTTTGGGAGCCCCGCTGAAGCGGGGCTTGTTGACCTTGTTATAAAATTGATTATTAGAATGGGAAAAAATGCTTCAAGCCAAAACAAGTCGATGCAACTCACAATGTGGCAACATTTTGTTTATTTTGAGCTGTCAAACTGATAATGTTTGATAACACTTGATTCAAATGGCATTCATTTAAACGTGCACTATGAATATTGTTTATAACAAAGGGTAAAAAGTAGGATTGTGCAGAGTGGACCAGTTCCGGTAAAGATTTCTAGTTTGATGGTATTGTGGGAAGGAAGCAGATGGTACCTGGCGGCGGGAGCCACTGCGGCTGGCGCAGCTTGACGTGGTAGTAGTAGACGCGGCCGCGCGCGTCGCGCGCCGAGCGCCACATGGACGGCAGCGCGCCCGCCGCCGGCTCCGGCATGGCCTCCGGCGGCGGCATCTATATCACACATTTTATGACATTTTTTTTTTACAATCCGGCAAGGTACAAGTCGATTTTCGTGTTGCGAACGCTTGGCTATTAATTACTATATCAAGAAGCTTAATGCTTACACTCACACAAATTATATGACCACGGCATTTACGAATGAAATGACGCTTGATAGTTCTTTGTCGTAGCAGTGTAGTGTACATAGGACGCCATGTTTTACGACTCGATTTGTTTTTTTTCGAGACGGGACGCGTGCGTTCATCACGAGTGATCGGTTGGCACTAAAGCCAAAAACTGTATAGTCGTTCGGTTTAAGTTATGTCCAATCCACTTAAAGGAACAATAGCTTTGTTTACTAAAACCGCAAAGCACCAAAATGACCATATTGTAAAAAGTCGTTCCAGACACTCTGAAAGTTCAATATTGATTATCGACTCTATGTGCACGAGCAATAGATTACGAGTGCACTAATAGATCAATGGCATTCCAGATGCCTTTCTATTTGTTCCATTCTCAGGTGCTCAGGTAAACGCCAGAAGTGTATTCAAACCCTGGGGCCACACTAACGGGAAACACCGATAAGTGCAAGAAATCAACAATTACCTGAAGAATTACTTTGAAGTACAGGTAAATTACTTTCGAGACGTTTTTGCATTTGTAGTATTTGTATATTTACAGGGATTCCAAAACTTAAATTTAAATTTCATTCTACAGTCAGAAAAAAAAGGTTCGTCACATTTTGAAGAAGAAAATATATTGACAGTCAAAAGTCAGTGAATGTCAAATAAATAATAATTATATTTATTCTTATGGTTTGTAATAATATATTTCTTGTTCAGTGTTATCATTGTAACGTTGTTAATTAAAAATGGTTCCGATGTTGAAACATAGTCGAAGTAAGCCTTTGACTTCCTAAACTAAAGAAGTTTTGTATAATTTGTACAAATATTTCCAAAATGAATGCAATAGCAACCCGAGCAGTATTGTGACTCCCGCTGAATAAGTTGCTATATCAAGCGGAATATCATTGACTTAGAAGAATATTAGAATTGAATGTTATGTTTAATATTAATATTATTAACTTTTTTAATATTGTTTAATATTGTTAATTCCATTGATGTACCTGATTATAAAAATTATAAAAAATATATAAAAGTATTGGTTTATTTCTTTATGTGCTGACCGTACACAACTACAAATGCAAAAACGTCTCTAAAGTAATTTACCTATACGTGCATTGTTTCCCAAATACAATTACAGTGCGTAATTGGTCTAATATTTTAAATTAACATTTAGGTAAAAATTACTTTTTAAATTCAAAAAATGGTACAAAGTGATATCGACACAATATTTAAAACAAATATTTGAATTGTTTTATTCAAATATTGAGTAATTCATAAATAAAACAATAGTTCAATAGTTTCAACATCGAATACGGCCCTGGTGGCCATGAAATGTAGAATGCGTCTAAGAACGTCACACTTCTATTAAAGCAATTTTAACTTTTGGCAAAGGCCCTAGAGTTGATAATCCGCTAAAATGTTAATCCGTGCAGTCTTTACACATACCATGTAGCCTACCACGAGCCTATGAGATTTTTTGACATCAAAAGTCCATAAAAAAAACTCATTAAGTAGTTCTATGCTTCAGGCCATATGAGCTCCTAGCACCTAGGGCACGTGAATATAGTCGACTGCGCTGTTTCAAACATTAATATGATTTAACCTATAATCCACACTGCCAAGCTAAATTATTTAATTAGACAGAGAAAATCGTTTTCACTTCTCATGCTCCAAAAGTTTGTCTTTATGTCGTGCGTAGGCGACATAAAGTCGCTTCTTGCGCTCTAGTGCATAAAGTAAAATCTTCGTCGAAGACCTAGGCAATCGGTCCAACAGCCACACGAACAACTTTAACTTCATAGAATAACCTCTTTATTTTACCAACAGCCAAAGTACACAATAAAGCTTCATGAAATAAACTTATAATTTTATATTTCGTCGCATTTATTATTATTATTATTATTATTTTTATCATGTTGCTGTTTCATTTCCTCGCAATCGAAGTGAAAAGTAGAGTGTACAACTCGTCCATAAAACCCATTTAACACTCGACTTTGTATCCATCCTCGCTCGCAAGCTCGCTTGGATGGATAAACGTCTTGCGTAAAATGTTGCGTTTTATGCACTTGTTGTACAATCTACTATTATTTGGTGCTTAAATAAGAGATAGCAGATTACCAAATTTAAATTGAACACTATCAACATCGAAGAAGTGAACGAACTAAGAATCTAACTTAACTATTTTACAATTAATTAATTATTGTAGCTCTTATATCTACTATTGATACCTTCCACAGATAATGGGACAAAAATAAAAAAGGACATTTTATTCATTGATACAAGTCCTATATCAGAGTACATATCAGGCGAACTTACCGACAGTAACCCGTCGGTGGGCGGCGGCTGGGTGGGCGGGAAGGCGTTGGGCGGCATCTGCTGCCCGAACATAAACCCGCCCATACCGAAGCCGCTTATGCCCATTAGGCTGGAATGGAAATGCTTTGAGTATGGGTGATTCCACGAGCGTTTCAACCGCCGTCAGTCCCTTGATCGCATGGGCCCTGACATCTACAAAATAACCGAAAATGGCATACAAAGCTACAGAAATTTCGACTTTAATGCGGTCATGGGACTGACGGCGGTTGAAACGCTCGTGGAATCACCCGTATAACTACTTGGACATAGTGAAGAGTAGTTCATCAATCTATAGCATGTTTTTATTTAGATTTAATCATTTAAAAAAATGTATACATTTCTTATTTGCTATGATGCCACTACATGTACTATCGCGCGACCAAGTCGCGCTGTTAAATTACCAAACAGACATTATGATTTCTTAAGGCTTGATCATGAGTAGAGCAAGTGTTTGCAATTACAAAATACATAGCATAGTACAGAACGCAGAATAAACACGTGGAAAAAATGCGATGCCAAGGCCGGGTGCCCGATTGGTCTAGGTAGTATCTGACGCATCTAGAGACCTTAAAGGGAAGATCAGGGTTCAAGTCCCAACTATAGCACTTTTATTTGGGGTTGGTCATACAGTTTAAGAAGCACATTTTAGTCGAAAATAAATTTACTCACTTAGGTTGCGGCATACAGAACTGTTGGGGGCCTCCAAACTGTGGACAGAATCCGGGAGGACCCGTGAACTCGCCCGAGGGCCCGATCCACTCCCGCGGCACGTCGGGGGGCAAGACCCCGGGCATCATGCCGGGGGGCATGCCGGGGGGCAGGCCGGGGGGCAGGCCAGGGGCCATGCCGGGGGGCATGCCGGGGGCCATCCCGGGGGGCATGCCGGGGGGAACCATTTGGGGCAGCATGTTGGGAGGGCCCCCCATCATGCCAGGAGGGAACATCTGTAAAATGTGAATTATTAAGTTAAATTCTTTAACCTATACTCACCGGCATATTTATTGTTCCGCTAAATTTGTCGGTGAGTGTATTTAATATTTGTATAATTTGCACGAATAAAGACATGATGTGTGCGCTTCTTGTAATTATTGACGCTGCGTTGTCAGACGATGTGCATACAAGTTACTGTTTTAAATCGACTTATATGCGAATCAATTTCGACCAATGTGTTAAGTTTGACGAACGTTCAGTCCGAAATCTCTCGCCCATTTTATATAATAAGCAGTGATTGGAATAGGTAGAGTATATTTACCTGAACTTGACGTTTGTTCATTCATGCGTGAGTGAGATGGGAACACATTATTGAATGAACATGCATCAAGTTTAGGTAAATATACTCTGCCTATTCCGATCACTGATTATAAGTAAGTAGTAAAAGCAGTTTTCACACAGATCGTGACGCGTCGCATGTCGCGAGTGGGGCGCAAGCGTCAAGCTCGCTGTGTGTGTCTCAAGCTTACAGGACACAATCTAGCCAAGAATTTAATAGGGGACAAATGACCCGCTACACGCGTGACACCAGCGACGTCTGGCGAAGTAGCGCAACCGCTCGATATATCTGGCAACATCGACCTCGCTACCGACACGCGTCACGCGGCATCGCCAGATGTGAACTGGCATCGGCGTGTATGGTGGCGCGGGGCACCTGCGGGAAGGGCTGCGGCTCGGGCGGCCAGTAGTGCGCGAAGCGGTCGCGCTGGCGGCGCGTCTCCTCGGCGGCGGCGGCGGCCTCGGCGAAGGCGCGCCGCCGCTCCTCCTTGCTCATCGGCGGCACCGCCGCCAGCACGCGGTCATTGAGTCTGCGACACAAACAGTACTGGTGCTTGAACCAGCCTCCTATTTCACCAAGTTGACATTGACAGGGTGACATGAGACAATTCGGTATACATTGCATATTCGACGAGTCTCTACATCAATGGTTTGCATAATAAATCGCAATGTACCCCGAATAGTCACTTGTCACCTGTCAATGTAAACTCGGTAAAATAAGGGGCATATAACTTCCTTGACATCTTCATCGTATAAAATATGGTGATACCGTGCCGGTTCTGTATTTTTCTAAATATGTATCTTCAATCTACGAAAACGCACCTCGAACCTGAACTTTAACGTCAAATTAACAAGTAGGGCACGTCTTTATAGACTTATACTTTCCGTTGTATCTATCTCTCACTTAAAAACTCTGTAAAACCTGCTAGCCCTTGGCCGCGGCTTACAAGAGCTTATTATTAAACTAGCACGTCTAGCACTAACTAACACTAGGGTGCCATAGAGGTCGAACATTACCGTACTCTTTAATGGCGTTACAAAAAAAATAGCACGAAAAAACAACTGACCTTATACTCCTCCTGCCATCAGGGCTGCTCCTTCGTTTCCTTCTATCCCGATCATCCCTATCGCGGTCTCTATCGCGATCCCTGTCTCTGTATCTATCTCTGTCCCTCTCGCGCTCCCTCTCCCTGTCCCGCTCGCGCTCGCGCTCCCGCTCCCTGTCCCGCTCGCGGTCTTTATCTCTGTCTCTGTCGCGCTCGTCGCGGCGGTCCCGGTCGCGCGACCCGCTAGAGTCGGCCGCTCGTCGCTCTACGTTCGCTTGACGTTCATGCTCCTTCATTTGTTGGATGCGTTCCTTTTTCGGAATTTTGAATACCTCCTGGAAATTTCGGGATTATTGATAGACAATTAGACAAATCCCCTCAGTAGCATAAATCAGCAGTATTATAAAATTACAACCTATAAGCAAACCACAAGCAGTGACTTGCATTATCACTATTTAAAACAAAGCTAATGTTCCAGACAGGGTAAATAAACACCCAGTTATTGACAGTCATCTAAAATACCAGTTGATGGTAGATTTATCGGTTTATCGCCTCTATTACCTTGAAACAAAGTTCATGGAGCCAATTGGTACGGTGCCAAGAATAGGGCAGTTTTCCTTATTATCCAAATTTTAACGGGCCTGCAGATGAGGATGCTCGTTTTGTACTTTATACATACCTTCAAGCTAGACCACCTTTCCAGCAACTGACTTGATAGATCTTTGACTTTTCCCATGATTGCTGCATTATCTTTAGTTTTCTCTGGACTATCATCTTGAGGTCGGTAAGGTAGTTCCATTGGCAATCCTGTGGAAAAATAGTTCGTGATCATTCATGCAGCGCAGTAGTCGCATCGCCACGCAAATGAGGACCATACATATAAAAGCAAGTTAAGCCGCCTTATATGACAGTGGCCTGGTATGATCTTCGCGACTAAGTAGTGTTGCAACTGCCATCACGTAAGAGCACCTGCTATTGCAGCGCAGCTTCCGCGAGGCTAATATCACACTCTATTCAGTTTACAACTAGCAATTAAATTGCTGTTTCTATTAAGTGATACTTTAATTTTACGATATCATTGTATTATTTACTTATACTTTTTGTGCAATAAAGAGTATACATACATGATTTTGCTGAGAAGCGACTTTTATTATCATTTGGACCTTAACAGAACTTAACACTGAAATAGAGTTGAAACGTGAAATTTTCTCTGCACTGTACGTACCAGTAGCCTCGTCCAGGAACTCATCAGCCGGCGCGTCGGCGAGCCACCGCTCCACGATGCTGAAGAAGCGGCTCTCTGACACCATGGTCTTGTTGGTTATCGGCAGCCGATCCACAGTCTGAAGCATCTCCAATCTGTAGGACACGACAAACTTATTAGCGGAAAGATTAGCATGGTTGTATACGGTAACACAAGAATAAGCCTCATAATCATCACACTAATAACAAATCGTATCGCAACACTGTACTTTTCTGCAGCTAAGAAACGTCACCAAAAGAATATTTAGCGAATATACCCAGAGACGATCGACACGGCAGATCGTCACCGTGCGCTGGAGGCAAGCACGCACTGTCGGACCCTCGCTGACCCAATCCTCAGGAAGAGCGAGGCGGCGCCTGCTCCAGTCTGCCCCAGCCGTCGTTAATGTTACCGAGTGCAGGGGCAGTGGAACGGTGCGAAGCTCCCGTCGGTCTGTTGGTTTACCAGTATGAGTCCCGGCAGAGCACTGACCTGAAGTAGTGCGGCGCGTCGGCGCACCAGGGCGCCAGCAGGCGCAGGCCGCGGTAGTCGAGGAACAGGCGGCGGCACGGCAGGTCGGCGTCGCGCAGCAGGCGCAGCAGCGCCACCTGCGCGCGCCGCGTCTTGGCGCGCACCACTGTGCGCGAGAGGCGCAGCGTGTGGCTCTGGTTCTTCACGCCGGTGCGGTGCAGCGCTTCCAGGTCCTCTTCGATCTGTGTACACGAATTATATCAGTACGCTGAGTACGAACGAATGGAATCCCGACATTTTAAGAAAATCTTATGTTTGATTAAAATGTGACGGTGGAATTGGATCGCGAAATTCCGTGTAAATGAGAGAGACAAGTAATACATACATAGGCATTCCTTGATTTTATTCTGAGGCTTAGGCTTAGGGCAGCAAAGCAAATCCAGTCCATGACTACATGGACTAGCATAAATTCTTTCTTGTATATACTGTGGCTTTTACTTAATGAAATTCTCTTACCCATAACCCACTAATAAAGGACACCCAAGCTCTACAGACTCCTCATAACCAAATACTCACATCAGCATCCTGTACCAGATCAGCCGATTGCGGCTTGTACGTCCGGTCCCGCTTGGGCTTGCGCGGGCGCCGCCGCGGCGCCTCGGGCACGTCTGCCACGCACGGCTCTTCCAGAGACACCTGCTGTTCCGCGCCTTTCGACGTCGATACGTCGTCTTCCTCCTCCTGGACACGACGTTAATTTATAGACGACGTCAGTTTATGTTTCTTTACTTCGAAATTTTAATTATTCGCTTATATAATTAGACCTAGTTTCACAACTCAAAATGCACTAATATTGCCAAAGTATCATAACGATATTTTTAAAAGTTAACGGCTTGGGAATAGGGACAAAGTATATTTACAGTGCAATAGCACTTAAAAACTCATTCGACTTTAGGTAAAGTCGGTTAGGCTAGCATAAGAGTGAGAGAGAAGTACAAATCCCAAGGTCGTTTTAAGAGCTGTAGTTAAGTATCTGTCAAACTAGTCCGTCTAATTATGTATCGTATTATAGAAGGCAGGCATACCTCCTCGTCGTCGTCGGAGTCGGGCTCGGCGCCGATCCAGCCGCGGCAGGTGCCGGCTCCGCAGTAGCACCGCTGCGCCTCTTTTCTGCACAACAACACACCCTGTAACTCCTCCTAACACACCTCTACTGGAATAGGCACAAAGTGTACAATGTAGATCATGTTGGCCAAACGACAATCACAAAAGTCATCAAAAATCGTTGGGTAGTCCAAAAACATTTACTAATGTTATGCTCGGATCGCCAGATCTGTATCTGATATTTTCCCCTTTAGAGTCATCGCCCATAACAAATTCTGAATCGCTCCGGGAACCAGATACAAAAAATATGTACCCAATCACAATCTAAACAACCTTATGAACATAAATGAACTGTAAAACTAGTGAATATTTGTCAAGAGCTCTTCAGACAGTCAAATAGAGTTGCACGTTACTGAAGATTAAAAAATTAAACAGCTAAAGATAAAACTAAACAAAACTTTAAACATGTAAATTCAAGAACTTACTTTATTCTGAATTTGAAAAACTAAAATACTATACAGTAGCAAAGTAAATAATATATCTGTATCTTCTATAGAACAATATTACCAAAAACCTTTTATACTTATCACAAAAATTACGACAATAACTTGAAAAAAAATTAACACTACCTACAACTACATTCTACACTATAGCAACACTCACCCAAATCTTTTAAACTGGTAATCGAACGTGATCTCTTCGCCGGCCACAATATCTCTCTTGCTAAAGAACCCTATTCTGAGTTCTCCGTTCACCGTCCACTTCTGAGTCTCAGCGTTGGGATCGCAGGAATGGTTGATGAAGCGAGATATGTTGCCTTTCACGGTCGCGTCGATAACCGAATCGCCTTTTAGCGACATGAAGTAATGATGCAGATTGTTCTCGTCGGAATAGGTCTGGGCTCGTTTATAGAATTGCTCGTAGTCCAACACTTCCCCTACATATTCCATTAAAAACTCGCCTCTGTAAACAAGAGAGTTGGAAAGTTAAAGTGTATGTGTGTGTTGTTTTATATATATATATATATATATATATATATATATATATAATAGTAATTACATATTACATAGTGAATTAGGAACTAGGTATTTGTTTGAATCAGATATTTTACAAGTAAAGTGTAAGGCCAACACAACTGAATCTAGCGTCGCTGCAGCGACTTTGGCGAGATGAATTCGATTCTGATGCATTAGATATAAACTGGTGTTAGACTGCCAGAGATAGGCAAACGTACAAAAAGCGCCCAGCTGTCTATAGAAAGGGCAATCGCACATGCTGAGCCAGTCCTATCTGACCTCACACTACAGCGCTACTATGTTACAAATTTTTGCTCTCTATTTATCATATATCCTCTCCTTTTTACTTTTAAAATGGTTTCTGTCATAAAGTTGGATTATGTCTGTTGTTCTGCAGTTTTTGTTAAATAAATGTTGTGAGTTTTGTTTGTTTGTTTCGAAAGACTTGTAAAGTGTAGCTATAGGAGCTTCAACTACGCTTTGGCCCTCTACATTACTCGTCCCTCTATTGCCTATTTTCCAGCCTAAATTAGCCAGTATGATGTGGACGTAAATAGTCGCAGGCATTTGCTAATACTATGAATTAACGTGATTATAACACGCTCTATGCATTTAACTACAAATTATAATGAGTTTCTATGTGACGTCACTATATAAGACAGTAAGCTATATAAATGAAGCATTTACACACACTATATAACATTATAGTATATTTTATCCATTTATGTACACTTTCGTTGATGCATGTAATCATGTGTTTTGCACATGAATCAGTAAAATACTCTTGAGCTCTGTACAACTTCACTAACATCAATAACTGTTGTAACTGTACAGGGCACAGTTACGGGGACTCCTACCTAACTATTATTAAGTTTTGTCTGTGTAAAGATAATTTTTTCATGTTAATTTTTCATTCAGCTTGCCTAAAAGTAATGGCACTGTTTGGAATGAAATCGGCAACATGAACCAATTTAAACCCAAACATTTCTACTAAGTGCGGAGTCCACAAACAATTAAAAACAGATGATTAGATATTTGACGGCTGTCAAAATATATTGACTAACAGTCTGTAACATCTGTTAAATTAGTTGGTGAAATCCGGCATTAATGTGGTAGTTGTCACCGAGTATATGGTAGTTCCACTTGTTACCACGTCATAAGCTAGTCTAGGATACTCCTTCTAGTCTTCATGGTACAATAATAAATAAAAAAATAAATGTGAAGGTTTGTAAGAATGTATGGATGTTTGTCTTAAACGCATTTATGAAATTTGACACACATATAGTATATGACCTAGATTAGAACATAGTATTTATTTTATCCTAAAAAAATTTATAGTACCAAGTTTTGTGAGAGAAATTATTGCAATAGAATACTTTTTTATGTAATTTCGAAACTCAAATTATGATTGTCAAGCAAAAACCCGTATTTTGAATATCATGTAAAATAACACAAGATCATTATCATGTAAAATAACACAAGATCATTTTTCAATACTCAATATTCATAATAAGAGTTTAAGTGGGCATTTAACTGAGCCGCTAGAATCATGACAAAGATAACCCATGATTCATATGTATATCAAAATTCAGATTAGACAATTAGGCCAGAAGAATTATTTAAATTTCAACTTTTATAATAAAATGTATGTTCAAATTTCTCTTTGATAAGAGATTAATACTGCAAGCAAAAATAATCTGTAACGCAACTTCCGCACTCATAGTATGTATTGCAAATGCAAAATGCAGTTACATAACTAAAACGCAAGTTGTATTACGCTAAAATTTCGCCCAAGCGTCAACCTACTGTTATTCTCAATCTATTTATTATGCAGTTAATTTTGGCTCATACTTTATAACTAGTAAATCATCGCGTAAGCAGTAATAATGAAGAAAACCTACGATAGTAAATCCTCAGCAGCCTCAACGCCACAACCTTTTTTGTCAGCATAAAATACTTTTAATGCCCCATTCTCCCGTTTCTCGAATCTTCTATTAGTACACCGATCGCCGACAGGACATCGGGAATTACTGAAAAAACAATATCAATCTTAAGAAGTTTTTAAAGTTATATCTAATCAAGCCTAATCAAGACCATACAAGGTTCGATCAACTTTTTGTTGTTGTTATTCTGTCCCGTAAGCCAGGAGACAACAGTGATAGTGTTTCTATAGAAATATGTTTATAATTTGTACTACTAACATGCTTAGAAGAAAGCCCATAAAAGAATGGCCTTGTAAGTCACACAAAAAAACATGTTACGTAGATTTATATCCTTTAAAATCGTAATTTTAAAGAGTGACCCAGGAGACGTAACCATGGCAACGAGGTACACCAAAAAGTTGATTGACCCACATATATACATAACATAAAAATATTGTATGTAGTAAGAAAAAGGGTAAACAAAGTAATTAAGTAACATTACCATTCAATCATAAGCAGTCTATTTAGGCAGTCCTCTCCACACCCCAGCTCCCCCCTCTCAATCTCCTCTTTGGTCATGAAACAGTCACAGATCATTTTTTTAGTGTCTTTACTTATCATACGCTCACACAAGTACTCATTCTCATCTAAATGCTGGAATTGGTTCATCCGCTCATCTATTATTTTGTCATATGCTTCTTTGCTCAATGCAGTCGCCACATTATCCTCCTCAGGATTTTGGACTTCAGGTACAGGAGGTAGTCTTTGAGGTAAGTTTGGACTAGCCAGTGGAGAATTAGCTGGAGAGTTAGCTCCCATTTCTAGCTCACTAGAACGCCGCCATCTTGATTTTACTTTCACAGGTAAATCTGAAGGCACAGGAAATGATGGAGAGTTAGGAGGGTTGTTTGAAATTACATCTCCTGGCTTTTCTTGACTATCAGAACTCTGTTCCTCCAGTTTAAGCTTGGTCTGTGTGATCAAAGCCTTCTTCAGTGGTGTCTTCACCAGTCCATAGCCTTTGGACTTCTGTTTCTGACTGCTTATAGTCTTAATACGACTTGAACGCCTTACTCCAGTTGGTGATGATTCTGATGACTCATTTGAGTTAACAACTGGTTCTGCAACCCTTGAAGAATTACTATCATCAGATAATGTAGAACTAGGTGTTGAACTTGGGTCAGGTCTTGTCAAAACATCACTTGTGCTTTCTTTTGGCAGCTGGTGATCTGAAGTTTGTGCTCTAGGCCCTGGTTCAGAGCAATCCATAAGAACTGAAGGTGTGTTAATATTAAGTTTTTCAAAATTGCTTTGAAACTCTCCCTCCTGATCTTTCTTCTCTGAGGTCTGCTCTCTGGTTTCATTATTTGGACTGCCTACCTTGACATTATATGTTGCATATAAGTCCTGGTTGTCATCCTCAACAATCTGAACTATGGTGATAAGCTCTTCATCATCACCAGCATAACTCATCTGTTCACCCTCTGGATTTACATTTTCTTTATTAGTGGTACAGGAGTCCTCATCAGTTTGATCAAGCACCATGTCAGTTCTGTTAGTTGCTGTACAATTCTCAGAAACTGGAGCTGTGTTATCTTGAAGTGTATGGTTTGAGGTTTCATTAGTACATGCTTCAGGGGGCATTGGAATATCATTTAATAGTGGGATGCCTACTGGTAAATCAATACTTTCAACCAAGGGCAAGCCAGGAGGGTCAGAATCTGTTGGATATGGTATAACACTTGGAGTTTCAGCAGGGAAAGGAATTTCTGATGATATTGGTAATCCATTAAGAAAAGGTATATCTGAAGACAATGGCTCTTCAGTAGGTAATGGTATGTCAGAATCTAAATGCAAACCAGTAGGCAAAGGAATTTCTGAAGGTGATGGAATTGGTTGTGAGAGTAAAGGAATCTCACTAATTAATGGTGTTTCAAAGAGCAAAGGCACTGCAGAGACCGATGGCAACTCACAAGGAGGAATTTCAGATGTCACTGGCAAACTAGTTGGGTCTAATGATTCATCAGGCAATGGTATTTCATTAGTTATTGGGATTTCAAAATTCATAGGCAAAGAGTTTAACATAACAACGGGTGACATATTTAGGTTGATTTTTTGTTGGTTTGAGGCTTTACTCAAATTGAAATTTACGTCTCCATTTAAAAGTTCTGACTGAGTGTCAGTAGCAGCATTAGAATCTGACTCTGAACTGGCACAAGGGTCAACCACTCTTATTTCTACACTGCTATTAGTTTCACTATCACTTCCTATCTCGTATCTTCTAGTGTCTTCATTGTTGAATAGACAGCGATATTTGCCAAATTTCTTATGAAGTACTACAGTTGGTATAGGGGCTGGTTTAAGTGTTTCTGCTTGAACATTTTGAGACGCCGATGCGTGGTCAGGGGTGGCCGAGGGAGGGTCGGTGGGCGGGTCTATTTCGGCGGGGGCGTCTGGTGCAACGGGCTCAACTGAGGTCGACGCCTCGGCGTCCGCGGCCGCCGCCGCCTGCTTGCCCCGTCGGGGCATCCGCCGCGTCGCGGGCTTTGCTGCTGCCTTCCTTCTCCTTGCCATCGTTCTACTGGCTCACCACAGCGACAATTAATCTGCAAACATTAAAATACAAAACTCGATTATTTGACCTCTTTCGATCGTTATTGTTTCTGGATACCTGTCAACGCCACATGCCCATTATTAAGAAATCAAAAATATAGGTATAAGGTGCATTGTAGTAAACTTGTAACATTTTTTAACCATGGACATGGGCGACATGTTAGTAACATTTTATGAAAATTTTGGTACCTTAACCACCGGTGGAAAGCACAGTACCTATTGTTATAATGAAATTATGAGTACATACCATTACTTTCTTGATCTAACAATATTCCTTATAGTCATTTGAGGTCGTGTAAATAACACTACTGATGCTTCTCATAAAACATAAAAGATATAATTATAATAAATCGTCAAAGCGAATTATTTCCCAGTTCATTAGCTTTTTTTTTATTAAGGCAGCCATATACACTAGTGTCCAGTGAGTGAGTGATATGATATAGTGATGTCTCAAAAACCGGACTAAAACATGGGAAGTACAACTTATAAAAACGTTCAAAATGTATAAATAATTTTGGTTTACGAAAATTATAAAGACATCATTTATTTTAGTGCATCAAAGAAAAAAAAAGAAAAGTTTACACGAAAATTATATTTTACACGAAAACGTCATAGGTATGTCCTGTTTGCATAACATGGTCTGTGCTTAGTCGTGTCAAACTTGTCTTGTCAAAGCAAGCGATACGTTTGTGGTACAGCGCCGGGGGTTTTTTGATTTTTTGAAATATAAAGCTATTCCATAGCCATCTGCTTCAGAAAACATATAAACATGACTGAAACACCTGAGGTAATAATGTGATAGTCTTAATTACTGTACTTCTTAACCAGTTTTGCCAATAAATCACCTTGCGTAGAGACACGTCATGTTTCCTCTTTTTACAAAAATCCACGAATCTTGCACTTTATGGGTATTTTGCCCTCATAAGTCATTAGTGATAAAATAATTTAAGTATAATTATAATATCTCACTACTCTTAAGTAAAATACCCCTAAAATATTATGACCGATAAATTTTATATGTTAATAGGTAGTAAAAATCAACAAATGGGATGGTGCTGCGGCTAAAAACGCAATTGATGATGCAGTTAGAGAGGTAAAAATAATTTATTTTCATAATCAAGGCCAGTATCATTAATGCAGAAACATGCTCAAATCTGGAGAAGTTATACTTGCTACCAGTGGGGCATAATATACAGTAGGGACAGTATGCATATGGGCTGATTCAAGCCGGTCACCTGGAAGTTATTCCAGGGGGCCTGTCTAGTTAGAATGAAGTATTGAAGTATGTCACAATTATATACAAGTCCTTATGAGTACTATGTTTTATTAACATTAAGCACTAGTGTTGAAACTACCAGTAAGCACAAACAGCAATTTTATGTAATTTGAACATGCTGGGTATATACCCACACACATTTTATGCCAGACAAAATCATGCTGCTTAGGCTGAGCATTATATTATTATATGCTATGTTTGATTATTTTATGTGAAATTATTATGTAGCATAAAATGTGTTTTTTAAACAAAATCATGCTGCTTAGGCTGAGTATTATATTATATGCTATGTTTCATCTTATTATATGTGGAAGTTAGCCAGGTCAACCATACAGAGACAACTGAATTTATATACTTTGATGGAAGTCTGCTTTGCCTAAGGACATTAGTTACTTCTTGCTTAGTAAAGAAAATGTTTCCAAAGAATAATACATGGTTTAAATGCAGATAAAAATCATAGGCAAAGGATATAAGTGATTTTGTCATGACTATGATATGTAACTATTTTATTTATAATACCTGATGCAAAACAGTCCAAGTAGTACACAAGCTGTATAAGAGCTTATACAGCTCTTAAAATGCTGAAACTATAGTTATAATGGCTGTATAAGCCCTTATACAGCTTTTGTGTTACTTGGGAGAGGGGTGTTATATGTTTAACATGTGTATTTGTGTGTCGGTATGTGGCATCGTAGCTCGTAAATGGATGAACTGATTGTGATTTTCTTTTTGTTTGAAATGTGACTTAATCAAGTGATCTTAGCTAAGTTTGGTGAAAATCCGTTGGGCCATTTCAGTGTTATGAGCTCTTAAGGTAGGGGTCCCAATTTTGTCAGGGGTTATTAACAATTAAATAGTTATTTCTGGGGTCCTAGTGAAAAGGGGTATAATTCAACTTAACTCGTAATAATAAAGGCTATATAACATTATACAGAGTACACTAGACTTATACCCTTCTTCACATAAAGTTTAGAAGACTTATCACCCTTTTTCACAAAGACCCTAGATTTCATTTACTCTTTAAAAAAATTATTAGAGCCAGTTAAGTAAGTTATTTGCCGTTCAATGGCAGTCAATCAGTTTCTTATTTAGTTTGGTAATATTTTCTACGGATGAGTAATAAAATAATAGAATTAACAAAATCTTGTTTATTAACCCATAAGCATAAAAAATTGCCACTTTATTCATAAAAACATTACCAAGCTTATTTTGGTTATTACTTAGCACTTATTATTTTAGAGTACATATTAATTTAAATAATATCAAAATACATTTAAGCCTGCTTTAGACATGGCGAAATTCAGCGTGCTGAATGAAAAAGACTAAAAGCCAATTAGACAAAACAAAAGAGTCCCGTCCCCATGCCGGCTGAGCAATGTATAAAGCGGGCTTAAACCTGCAATAGGCTTATCACATTGTAATTTTTTTTAAGAGCTTAATTTTGTCCGCTTATACTTTGTTAAAATTAGTACTACCTTTGTTGGTTAAAATCACTGTTGGTTAAAGCCTTATTTTTATTTCAGGTGCTTACAGGAGACCTGAAATGCAAAGAGAGCTTTGCTCTGATTGACGGTCGTCTGTTACTCTGTGCGCTCGCAGTGGGCGTGGCCCTCTACGCCTTGCTTTGGGACTACTTGTACCCGTTCCCCCAATCAAGGTAAGACAATAAAGTAATTACATACAGAGTGCCCGTCACATAGGAACATATAATGTATGGATATATAATATGATCTGTGGTAAGACTGCTGGTGTTAGCACCAAAAACGGTATCTATTAATTGACCGATAAACAAACTGCCTATTTTTCATTTGGCAAGAATGGGGTCAAAAGTAGGATAGGTATCCTATGTTTACGTTTAAAATTAGACATAATTATAAAACATAGAGGCTTTAGATATAACCTAACCAAGTTAAAAAAACCCCTGACAAAATCGGGACGGGTACTTTCAGAGTTCATAACTTTAAAATGGCTTAACCGTATTATCATCAAACTAAGCTAAGACCACTCTTGATTAAAAATCCACCTTTCTAAAAAAAAAAAAACAAAATCGGTCCATCCGTTTAGGAGCTACGATGCCACATACACTATGTCTGTCTGTCTGTCTGTCCTAACTATAAAAAGCTGTATCTTTTGAACCGTAATAGATAGCGGGTTGATTTTTTTCAGAATATGTATTACGGCGGATTTACTAACAAATAAAAAAAAAAAAATAAAGGGGGTCCCCATACAAAAACCGTTTTTTTTTTCAACGTATTTTTATTTTTGTTGTATCTTAAAAACGGTAAAACATTCAAGCGTCAAATTTGGTATGATTATAGAACAAACCCTATAGAATAACAACAAATACTATAAACCCGCCAAATGTGTACGGAACCCTCAGTGCGCGAGTCCGACTCGCACTTACCCGGTTTTTATTTTTATGGCAGTGTAAATGCTGCAATATTCTATATGACGGTAGTGTCGAGTGGTAGATTAGTTCGATCTACTGAGTTATAATTTATCAATTTTAAATTTAGGGCCCGTTTCTCGATTGACAAGTAAATTCATCTGTCAAATAAAGATAGCCCTCTCCTTGTCTACTTTCAAGTGTAAGAAAGGGTAAAGGCTAAATTTATTTGATAGATATGCTTTACTTGACGGTTGTGAAACAGGCGGTGAATGTTTATATTTAATTTACCTATTTGGCAAATAAATTACATGGTAAAGAAAACATGTTTGGTTTGGTGTGTATTAATTATGAGTTGTTTAGCGACATAGGAAACATTCTACATTATCAACCATACTTTTCAGTTAATAAGAAACTTATATGCTGTCGCACTGCATTGCCTATTTGCCTTGCCTGCATTACTGGTCACTGATTCCTATACAAAATGGACCCTAATGTTATATTGGTAACTTATTTACAGACTGGTTCTCATAATCTGCGTGTCGTCTTACTTCGTACTTATGGGCATTCTTACTTTGTACACCACATTCAAGGAAAAGGGAATATTTGTGGTCGCGAAGGAGAAAGTGGGCAACAACACCAGAGTGTGGGAAGCCAGTTCCTATGTCAAGAAGTGAGTATATTTAAAATGCCAGCAATTTATAGCAGGACACAAATAATCTGGCCCGTGGATTAAACAGTATGTAGTAGTTGTTTGTGGTGACAGAGTTGCATTCCCATTGATTAATAAATATTGCAGTCAATAAAGCTCTCCTAGTTAGAATGTAGGAGCGGACGCGCTAGCCGAAATCTGCATGGTCAATAAATTTTGTCTAACAAACCATTATTATAATATTTTTTGTTTCTAACGACAACACGTATAAGCCTTTACGAGTAAATGCGTTGCGCAAGTCAAGCAATCGGAATAATCCCAAAACGGTCCTTTAAACCGCTTTGATGACTAATTGGTCCTTCAAGTCGTACTCCAGGGTCCTTCGACCCGAATCGATTCTCAAATAGTCCTTCGAGCCGGATACTTAATTCAACGTATTATTGACAAATTTGGAAGCCCAATTAATCTGGTCCTAAATCCGTCATGACTATTGATAATTTTACTTCTACAAAACACTGAGTACGTACAATCTATAATGGGCCTACCACACGCACAAGCTTCACCACAGTTTTGCCTGCGCAAGCCAAAACTGAACACTTCGTGTCTATAGAGTTTTACCAACCACACGCTCCGTGTTCCGTGTACAAACCGGCCTGCGCAGACAAAACTGTGGTGAAGCTTGCGCGTGTGGTAGCCGCTTAATTTTATTTCAGACAATGTGTTGTTATTACCGCTAAAAGTGCTAAGATTGCCAAGCAATTTCTTATTGAACTTTATTTCCAGGCACGATGACAAATACAATTTGATTCTGGTCCTGCGCGACACCAACGGCAAATTCCGGGAAGCCTCCATCACCAAGTCTTTCGGAAACTTCATTGACACCAACGGAACAGTCGTTCAGAACCTCGTCTTGAATGAAATCAATAAGCTATACAACTCCCTGTCATCTGAAAAGAAAGAAAAGTGATTAAAAGTTAAGTTAAGCAAGTTATTGTAACTTTCGTCTCAATAAATGTGGATCTAAATAGTTAAGTTTTTGAAATTCTACTTCATCTGTTGGACCAAGTTGCGCTAATACAACTAGATACTGAAATGTGCTTTCGTAAATTTCAGTTTTCCGTAACTCTATTGACGTTCTTAATGGCTAAAGAATCAATAAGACGGAAACGACATATGACGATAACGTTGATGATGAAGTAATGTGCTTCAGCAAAACCCGACAACATTATATTTGTACGTTTTCAAACAACGATGTATATCCGCAACAAAGGTTTACCGCTGGAGAGACCTTCACGCGTCCACTAAAGATGGAAATTAGCGGTGCTTTTCAACTTTTGTTATTGACGTTTGAGAGATGTTGGCGCTGCTGCTTCAAGAGGAGCGTATCTACGTTGAAGGACGCGAGGAGTTCCTATGGAAAGGACAGTGTATACTTCTCCACGATAAGTTTTTGTATTCATAGCACCTTATAGCAAGGCGTAAAAAGTTATACCAGTGGGACGACGCCCAAGCGAGTGATATGCAGCTTGGGCTCGCTACCGCCCCTTTCTTTCCGCCTGAACGTGTTCGTTAGACGACTAGCGACTGTAAGAAAGGGTTTATATAGACTGTGCCTATAGTAAGTACATTTTTTTTTATTGCCTTAGACAAACGGGCAGACGGCCCATCTGATGGGAAGTGGTCACTGCCGCCTATGGACGTTTGCAACACCAGAGGCGTCAGTAATGCGTTATTTGCCGACCAGTCGACACTAGAAAGAAATAGATGGCGCTTATCATACTTTCTACGTGGTTTCAATACTCGTCGGTAGGTGTCGCTTAGTTCAAAATCAAGTTAGATTACGGATTGTCAAAGCGCCGAGTGAATCACGCAGCATGAGCGCAAGATCGAACAAAAATACGGTCAGTCGGCTAAACCGGGCCGGGGCGTACATCGCCCGCTCCCATGAATGTCATTCACGATTAGCTAATAAGTGTTAGTTAACTAAAACAATATCCTCGCCCTTAGTGTATTCTTACCTTACATAACAACTAAAAATAGTGATCGAACAAGGAATTTTCGTAGTGTTCATACAAAATATCCTTTCAAAAATACAACAACCTTTGTTGTCCTTGCAGATTGTTTCTTCTTATATTTGATAAATGTTTTCGACGTAGTTCTTCATACAATTTAATTTCAAAGGTGAGTTTGTCATAAGTTAATATTCAAATAACATTTATGTTTTATAGTGCCAAATTATCCCGTTATTATTAACGGGAAGCTAGCGATTATATTTGCAATGCAAGTGGATAAGTACGTGACTGTATTTATTTTATAGCGTCATGCACTTGAATTAAAATGCCAATAATCTACCAATAATGCCTATAAAGTCACATATTAATTTAATAACTATGTAATATGATGTTCTAAATTGCATTATGATCATTTTCCTTTAGTTTATTTTTACTCCAGGAAAAAAAAATATTATTATTATTTGTAACTTTTTTTTTTCCTTTTTTGCAACTAGATTTAAAAACCTACGCCGCGCGACGGTAATGACATCATCGTCCTCAGCGTTCCAGCTCAAGGTCTAAATTCCTTTTTTGCAGGCTCTGCAGTACCTAATTGATTAACTATCTATCCGCAATGTTATAGTAAACTTATAGATACATTTTCATAAGATATCACATGCGTAGTTTCTACGGATGTGCAGTAACGAGATGATTAGTTGATAGTTGCCCACCGCTAGTGTTAGTGTCACCTGACTTCGCGCGTGTAAACCGTACGCCGGTCATTATTTCGCTTCGCAAGCTCAGGCTATTTTAGTTCTGGCCAGTACCGCGGTATACTTACGTTAGGCAAGAAACGTAGGTATACAATAAAGTAGGTAGGTACTAAGCGCTATGTAAACTCTCAGACTCGAATAAAATTGGAACTGAATGTGTCGAACCTTTGCCAACATTTCACCGGCTATCTCTGAACGTATCGAACTCCGCTATGCGGCCAACGACATTGTATGTACTAATGAGCCGTGGAGGCCATGAAAACGCAATTTCTATTTTTTCTATGTTATTATTAGAGGTACTTGCCTTACGGTGGAACATGTGTAAGTCAACCTTGAGACCTTGGGCGTTATCGGTGCGTGATAGAGACTTAGACAGACAAGTCGGAAGTTGTAATCCCTAATTAATGGCTGCAATCTGTGATCCTTATCAGGCATAATTGGTAAGATAAGTCGACGGTCCTAACAGATGTTATACCAGAGGCACTTTATAAGCTTACCCATTTTGTAAAATGATCAAGCCTTGCCTTTTCTTAGAACCACTTTCGGTGCATTAAATTGCAACAAGTGATTCAACTTTGATATGCAAGTACGCGAAAACTTTCTTGTCAATATATTCTTAGAAGAGATTTTCTATCGTTTGTATTTGACCTTCAAAGGTCGAGATATGATAAAACGTGTATAAATGTTTGTTTTACAAAGATTATAACGTTATAATGTTATTTAGAAAACATTAGTAACTTAGCAATCAAAGAAGTCCTTCACGAATTTTGATTGCAGATTTCCTCATGGCATTTACCCTATACCGACTTTTAGGTATTACTTACACACATACAAGCTCTAGGTGCGGTAACGGTACCTAAGCGAAAAGGAAAGCGAATCTTCAATCAAAGAAAGCCGCGAGGAATACTTTGATTGCAGAGCTTAACTACGAGATAGTACCTAAGTAGGTACATACTTAATTTTTGAGAGAACTTTGTCACAGTAAATCAATCATTCCCCTTAGGTATTCCCGCAATTGGGATCTTTTAAGTTGTCATAATAGAACTCTACCATTATACTAATCACATATCAATAGCGGAAAACCGATATATAATAAGATAAGACTATGATACCATTTGAGACTTTCATAGACTAAACATGATATAATAGATTTCCATTTTTACCTACTAATAAAGATCCACAAAAAAGTATGATACTCCAGAATTTTTTGTTGTCTCACATTAAGGAAATACTTAATAATAGCTCATGATTTTTTAATGCGTACCTGATCAACATTTATATTGATTATAGTAACGCAATTCAACGTAATTGTTATTATCTGGCATTAGAGTCACTGCAGTAAGTGTTATATACGGCTTTCTAGAAAATATAAATATATAACGCACCCGGCCACAACACGCTGTATACACGTGATTAGAGCGTGTTCGTCGCCATTTTCACGCGTTTTCTCGCGATAAATGGAGCACGTACGCAGATACAGCGTCATATTCAGACATATACATATTCAGTACCTACGTCGCAACAAAACTGCACGTGGCTTTGATTCTTTCAAGGAAAAAAAAACAGAACCGAGACTTAAAAAATATCACGAGTCTATTGTCAATGGTGTTAATGGCGCGTAAAGAAAAGAAACAAAATTAAATAGGTACCTACATTATTCCACTAGAGCTTCGAGATTGGTGAATATTGGATACAAATATGAAATTATAACGTGAAATTAACAGATTGACATGAATTTGTATTCCTGCCTAAAGGTGGATTCACGTTACACCGGGCCGGAGCCGAGTCGGGCCCCGGCCGGACAAGGTCAACCATGAATTACTTCATACAAAATAAAACCGTCTTCAAAAACCCAATAAAAAGGGTTAAATAAAGACCGGCCTCCTAGGAGTCCTAGGAATTGCCTATTTAATACCTAATAGGTACATGAAATATATCCAAGCCGGTGTCAAGTAGGTATACACAATAGCAATGACACCATGATTCTTGCCACCGACTTCGATATATTTCATGTACCTATTAGGTACTAAATAGGCAATTCCTAGGACTCCTAGAAGGCCGGTCTTTATTTAACCCTTATTATTGGGTTTTTGAAGACGGTTTTATTTTTTTTGTTAAAATTTTATTTTTTTCGCTTTTTAGTGATGCACCTAATATTATTGTGATAAAGCACATAAACATCACGTTAAAAAACAATAGCCTTATACCAATTTCTCATCACCCTTAACAAAATGTCGCTGTCCAAGATACAGGGCCGTTAATCATTGAGGAGTTCACCCGGTACTTCACCATCAGTTGCACTTCACCACATGCATTATAATGAATATAAAAGTAGCTTCATGTTCTTAATAAAGAAATGTCATTGCTGGCGTCAATCACTTACGACTAAAGAGTTCCGGTGGTCATCTCTGGTCTTCATCATCAGTTCCTCTTCACCAAGAGGTGCTTTTGTAATGCAATTTCTTAAGGTCTTGCAGGTAATACCAAATTCGCTGTATGTGTGCCTATAACTTTTGAAGATTTCCCTCGATTCCTCATGGATCCCATCATGAGATTCTGATTTCGTGATAATGCGACCACCTTAGGAGTATGCCCTTTCGAATAAAAAAATAATTTTGAAAATCGGTCCACAACTGACAGAGAAATCGGTAAACATACATCAAAAAAAAAAACGAACAATGGAACATAGAACCTCCTCCTTTTTTGAAGTCGGTTTAAAAGTATACTTACTATTAGGTAGATTATTTGACCGTGTCCCGGCCGTGCTTCGGCCCTTTGTAACGTGAATCCACCTTAAAGAAACATTAAAGGAAACTTCGATTACCTCCGAAACAGCGATAAACGTAAAACGTAACCTACGCGGACCGCTAGCGGACCCCCGATGAGCTTCGGCTTTTTTAATACTAGCTGGTCATATTAATCCATACATTTCAGAAATGTCCCGAAGAAAGCTGCTAATTGGAGGAACGGGCGTCGCAGGCGCAGCGCTCGCGGCGTGGGCGCTCTCCGCTGATGACTCACCCGGCGTAAGTACCGAGGGAACCCGCGCCGGCGCCGATAACGCATGACGTCACCCGCGGAAATAGACGAAACGTTCATCAACGCGAAAAAACGTTAGAGATTACGAAATAGTAGGAATATTTCGTTGTTAGGTGCGTATTAAAGTTGATAAGATTACCTCGCAACAATGTAGTGCGGCGTTGCTAACGAGATACTTAAAGACTAATCTTAAATTAATTGCCAATTATAGAAGCCAGTTTTCTATGACTGACTTGACATTCCAAAGTTAGTGTCGGGCCTGTGCCTGTGTTAGTTGAAGGAAAATGTTCTTCGGCTAAGCATCAGGCTGATTCAGGTTGAATACAAGCCGACCCAAATGAAAAGGTGCATGATGTAAGTTTCATACGGCCGCACTCGGACGTCAATTAATTTTTATGTTTGATTAAAGTTGCTGCTGTCACGTCTTTCTTTGCTATAGCAATAGAATAATATAATGTAACACGTACTTTGACAAGCATTAAATTTAATTGACATAATCTTGATTGGTTTTAGAGCTTGCATAAAAGAATGATAAAAAGTACCTATTACATACCTATGCTTAATGTCATCTAAGTACTGTATGTATAGTACATACAAATAATACAATTTATTTATCGACGTGTCTATCATCAATCATCAATAAACAAAGAAACACTAATTATAGCCGTGTTGGCATTCCTATGACGTGCGGAGCAAAGAGCCAACAAATTTAATTACTTAGCTACCTAAGTTCCTTTGCCAAACGTGCATTCCGAAATGCTGAACATGAATAAGTAGCTACTTTGAAATTGATTTTTGATAAACAAAACAACATATTTGTTAATTGTTTTGTGCAATAAAGTGTTTACATACATACATACATACAAAACGCACTTTTAAAATACTCATTAGATAAGTAGTACCTACCTAAATTGAAGTACAAAACCACAAACAGAAAATGATTAGTAAACTTCGTGATTTTGTGCATTATGGACTGGTTGGTTGTTTATACGTAAAACCTACCATTTTCCTGGATCCGTTTATAATAAAAATAATGTCGAATTAAATAAGCTTAGATGACGATTTCATTAGGTAAGTTACCTAATAGCATAGATAACACAATACTATCAGGTAGATAGATACTTATCTTAAGAATAGAGTTTTAGGGTTGATAGGTGCCGTATAGTTTTATGTGGAGGGCTCATAGTGCGCTAGAAGCAACGGTCAGAGCTTCAAAGATGGTTTAAGTAGCCAGTAGGGAATGCAGTTATCATATCATATTAAGAAGTGGTCCAGAAAAAAAGTAGCACGTCATATTATTGTGTATATTAATGAAAGTACAACAGTTGTTTTTTGTTTTTCTGGGGTTCTGTCTGATACTTTTTGAACCTTGTATGACTTCAGTCCGGCACTCTCTTTAATCCGATGGACCGTAGACTTGCTACAACTCTTACTTATCGGCGAGCTTTCGTTCGGACAAGTTACGGTTGGTCCTGTATGCAGCTTTGATCTTATTTGCTAGTTTTTTGGCCTGAAACCCTTTTCCCCGACCGGAGCCTGCTTTTTTATCAACAGTTAACCTCTGTCTGTAAGTCCGCAAAATCTTACCTACTGTGGATCTGGGTATAGTTAAATGTTTGGCGACCTGAACTTGACTCCAGCCGACGTTTTCTAGGTAGGTGTATATAATTAACTTACGACGAGTAACTTCAGATGGCGACATTTTTTTTTTTTTTTAAATAAATCGAATACTTGCTACCATAAAATAACTTCTCGGTATGTTACGTGATAGATGTGAAACAAACAGTTTTTAAATTTTTCGTGAATTGATTTAAATTCAAAAAAGGTTCTTGCTACTTTTTTTCTGGACCACTTCTTATGAATATACCTACCACCTAGAATCGGTCTAGTTCTACCTATATTTTTTTTCAGGTCTGGTACAAACCGGCCACGGTTTCAGCCAAGACTGAGCGCAAGAAGCGCCCGCTCCCGTCCAGGGCCGACCAGATCAACAGTCTGCAAGTCGGCCACGAGTATGACGTGCTCATCATCGGAGGCGGTGCCACTGGAGTGGGGTGCGCTTTGGACGCCACTACACGAGGTGAGTCGTTAACCAAGTCACTAGTTTATACAGGGTACCTGATAATATTGGTTATTCGGTTAAGACGCGCCCCACCATCCAAATTGACGTTGCAGTCGTCAATTCGAATTAAGTAGGTAATTCAAATTAAATAGTTTTGCGGTCATATTGGGAAAATATTATATAATAATATAGTATTATTATAATTGGGAAATTATTTCATAGTAGATATACTCCCTACCATTTTTTTCTAAAATCGGAAGGGCAAAATAAAGTTACAACTTTTTATAGGCCCATTCACCTATGCCAGTTCGGCCTTAACCTTTATCTGATCGTTATTTTAAAATTTCCAGGGCTCCGCACGGCCCTGGTGGAGGCCGATGACTTCGCCAGCGGCACATCCAGCCGCAGCACAAAGCTGATCCACGGCGGCGTCAGATACCTCCAGAAAGCCATCATGCAACTCGACTACGACCAGTACAAGATGGTCAAGGAAGCGCTACACGAGAGGGCGAACATGTTAGAAGTGGCGCCACATTTGACTAGGCCGTTGCCGATCTTGCTACCCGTATACAAGTAATGTCAGATTTCTACGTGTATGCTTATGCGAAAAGGATATATATATATGGATATTTAATGAGGGGATCAGTATTAATTTTTTTATGGTCGCAATGAACTTTGCACTAGTAGCAATATAGAGTTGAGAGCATAACGAGTGCGCGATCCAAGCTGTAAATACACCCTGTACTTAATATGCTTATAAATATACATTATGTGTTATCTAGATCGAGGTCAGGTTAATGACGGTGTAAGGTTACACCTTATGAGATAAATGCCTTATGGGAGCATAAAGTAGGTAGATGCATCTGATATTAAAATATTAATTCAAAAGTATTTATGTACCTAGTTGAATGATGCAATATTTATGGATTAAGAACATAGAAAAATTTAATTTCCTATTTTTCAGATGGTGGCAAGTGCCTTACTACTGGTTCGGTATAAAAATGTACGACGTGGTCGCTGGGGATAGAAACGTGAAGAGCTCCTACTATCTGTCCAAAAAGAACACCCTGGAATTGTTCCCTATGCTGAAATCTGACAACCTTTGCGGCGGCATTGTATATTATGACGGCAAGTAGACTTAGTTATAACTTGCTTTACATTGAAATGCTTGTTGCTCTAGTTTATGGTATAAAGGCAACATTTTGTTCAATATCGCTGTCTCACTAATGTTTTTGCAAGCTTCGTCCATACGCTATTCTGAGTTAAATTGACATAATGATCCAAATTTAACCCAAATACTGCTATTTAATGTGATGGTTGCCACTTGAGGTTATTATAGTTTCACCTTTAACCATATATTATAATATCACTCTTTCTTGCCAAACTATAATTGCGTGAATATAAATTTGTATAGGTCAGCAAGTATGGCACATACACACGTACGATAACACTTGGTCTTCCCAATTTTATTCTATTATTATTAATGTTCCAGGTCAACAAGACGACGCCCGCATGAACCTGGCGATAGCCCTTACGGCCGCGAGGCACGGCGCCACCATCGTCAACCACGTCAGCGTCTCCAAGCTGCACAAGACTGGTGGCAAGCTCAGCGGCGCGAGAGTCAAGGTGAGGTCTAATATCTCCCTCAGTAGGTGTATCCAGGTCAACAAGAAATAGTACTCTAGACCCCAATCTGCAAGACTGTTGCTGGTTCAGGGTTCTTGGACTTGCCAGCCTTTGCGCAGTTTCGGTAATCTTCGGGGTTTTATGTGTTAAAATTTAAATTAAAGCCTTATATATTTGAACAGCGAGTATTCAAAGTTGCGCCGAAATTAGCATCTTTTTTTATGCTAGAGGAGGCAAATGAGCTAGCGGGCCATCTGATGTAAATTGATCACCGCCGCTCATGAACACCTGCAACGCAACGAGTAGTAGAGGAATCGCAAATGCGTTGCCAGTTTTTGGGATAACAGTAGGTAGGCTCATCGTTTGAAGGTCCCCAAGTTGTAGCGGTCCTAAAATACCGCCGCAATAAGCTGGTTCCATAAAAACTGACATCGTCATTTTACGATTGTTCTCCTGACATACACTTATTTGCTTTATCCCCAGGACGAGATAACTGGCAAGGAGTGGGACGTGAAAGCCAAGTGCATCATCAACGCGACCGGCCCCTTCACCGACAGCATCCGCAAGATGGACGACCCCACCGTCAAGGAGATCTGCTGCCCCTCGTCCGGCGTGCACATCGTGCTGCCTAGCTACTACAGGTGATTGACTATTACATGGAGTAGACATCGAGGAGGCTTCGGTGAACCTATTCTCTTCTCTTACAGCCCAAAGCCAAAATGTAGTTTCTTGATTCTCCTCGTATTATTGCATGCAATCATTGTGCCCCATTCTGCCATAATGTGACGGTATTTGTTCCGTAAACAAAATTGTTATGCCAGGCGATACACGAACACACTACTATATTAGTTGTACCGCGGAGGCGATTACTCGTACCGTTCATTTAGTATGTTTTATTTGTCTTATTAAAATGTCACACCATACCCGTAACAATTATAGGGTCATACACAACCATAAAGCAAAATTTCCGTTCATTTAATGTGATTACGCTAGCGTTTGGCATTAGAACTAATGTACTTATGTCGTAACTGCCACTGCGATCGAAAAATTTGAAATTTCAACAACATAGTTTGATGTAAAACCAATCTAAACCCTCGATTTCACAGTCCAGAGCACATGGGTCTCCTGGACCCCGCAACCTCCGACGGGCGCGTGATCTTCTTCCTGCCCTGGCTCAAGGGCACCATCGCGGGCACCACGGACCTTCCCTGCAAGGTCACGCACAACCCCAAGCCGACCGAAGACGAGATCCTCTTCATCCTCACTGAGGTCAAGAACTATTTGAACCCGGATGTTGAAGGTACCTTGTTTAAAGTTACATTATTAGTCAACGTTAAATTAAAACTCTACCTTATACTTCTTGTAATTTAAATAACAGTGACGCAAAATACCACTCTCTTTGATTCAATTCTGTCGATTTACAAAATTTCTAAAAAAAATATCTAATCTCGCAGGGGATTCGAAAACATCGTTCAGTTTAACCTAAACCTACCATGAGACATACTCCGGGCTATGGAGAGCAAACTTTATACCTACTTATAACAGTTCACATTAGCACGTCGTTTACATCAACCTTTTCCCCAAAACATCGCTATTTTACGCGGTTTGTTCAAGAATTAATTCGGCATACATTGTGATCGATATGTTCTTTATCTTTTGGTATTCACACCTGCATCTGTCAATGTTCCGAACTTACATTATTAAAGTTGTCTATCTTATTATCATCCCACAGTTCGTCGCGGAGACGTGCTCTCGGCCTGGTCAGGTATCCGGCCGCTGGTGTCAGACCCCAACAAGGAAGACACGCAGTCGCTAGCGCGCAACCACATCGTACACGTATCCAAGGCTGGGCTAGTCACCATCGCTGGTGGCAAGTGGACGACGTACCGGTCTATGGCGGCTGAGACCATCGACGCTGCTATTGAGAGTGAGTATAATGTTGAACTGTAACCATCCTATGATAAGAAAACCTTTTGCACCCCTTCGAGGCGGGAATTTAGAAGACGTTAGATAAGGACATGGTCTTCTTCCTCCCTAGAAAGAGGTCAGATATTAAAGGTAACGAGTAAATGCCCATTGGCCAAACGATTATCAAAGTATATTTAATGTTAGATTATAACTTTCTCATTCAGTGACGTGCAAATTTCGAATTATTTAAGCTGTTTTAGTTAAGTACCAAACTAAGATGTCAGAACCCATAAATATACGAACCTTTTAGACCATACGTGGTTATTTATAAACACATTCCTGCCAGCGTCACCACACATATTATCCGGTTGGTAGGACGAAAAGTTTCCGTTTCGTTTCAGGCGCGAACTTGAAACCTCTGTACCGCGAGTGCCAGACGGACGGGTTCCTGATCGAGGGCGCACACGGCTGGACGCCCACCATGTACATCAGATTGGTGCAGGACTTTGGCTTGGAGATGGAGGTATGGTGTATAATGAAGTTTGATTCTGCGTGTAGTACGTTTGCTTGAAATATTTTAAAAGTTTAAAATTATTTTTGTTCTACTAATATTGATCAAAGGCGTCTTGGTTTAGTTTAGCTAAATTCACTGACATTTTAATCCTTTCCACTTCAGGTAGCACAACACTTGGCAATTTCCTACGGTGATAGAGCTTTCGCGGTCGCTAAAATGGCGGCCATGACCGGCAAGAGATGGCCGATCATTGGCAAGAAGATCCACCCAGAGTTCCCCTACATCGATGCAGAAATCAGGTAAGCTTATTTTAGTTGTTAAATAATCTTGTGAGTAATAAATAGGGTGTCCCAGTAACGATTTCAATTAATTACATTATTAAAGGCTACGTTTTTAGAACGCAAGAGAATTAACCCAATGCCGGGCTTTTGCCGTTTTATAAACGGCTAGTAGGTTCTTTTTTATGTAGAATAGACAAGAATTTATTTCATCGTTTGACTAAGTTTAATGTTATATTTACAAGTCGTGAGAACTTGAAAATATATTATCTATGAACTCCGGGGAAACAGTCAGCAGGAAGGTAGCACTCCTTAGTAGTAGGTAGGTAGTTCTCTAGTTGAAGCAGAGCATCTCGCCCGAGAAGGCATATACCTTAACTATAGTTTTAATCTATAAAAGCAGCCCGTCACTCAAATTGTACTACACGATTGCGTCAACGAACATAAAATTAAGTAGTGGGATTTCGTAGATTTAAGATACTTTATGTACACGAACGACATAAGAACACTGTTACCCATACTTGTGCACAGATACGGCGTCCGCGAGTACGCGTGCACGGCGGTGGACATGTTGGCGCGGCGGCTGCGGCTCGCCTTCCTCAACGTGCAGGCCGCCGTGGAGGCGCTGCCCGCCGTCGCCGACATCATGCAGGAGGAGCTCAAGTGGAGCGACGCCGAGAAGAAGGTACCGGGAGACACCCGACACCAGGCGTTTCCACAATACTTGCTCAGTAGAGTAGTTCACTGATCCAAACCCGGTCATGCGCATTCTCTAGCCAATCGGCTTGAGCAATATGCGAGCAGGAATCGGCTGCAAAATCTCTGACTCTGAATTGCTCGTTCCGGATATGCCTCTTTGCCGATCAATCGTCCCCCAATCTCTTCATCCTTTCCCAATGACGAATTTATTCGATAGAAACATGATGTGAAAAAAAGTTTTTTCTAAATATTTATCATGTTTATCAGCCCTTGCAGGGTTAAAATTCGTAAAGAAACCATGTAGGGTGTATTTATCAACGCAAACTCGTTCTTGTTACTGCCGTCGTGTCATTTAAACGGTAATATAAATCTTTAACATAGCAAATTTATATCTTTATCATTCCATTCCAGAAACAAATCAAGGAAGCCAACGAATTCTTCTCAAACGAGATGGGCCAGATGGTGAACCGCGCCAGCCGCGACAAGATCCCGATCAACCTCAGTAAGGACGAGATCCAGACCTACATCAAGCGTTTCCAGATCATCGACGCCGACAGAAAGGGATACGTCTCCATCAATGATATTAGGAGGAGTCTTAAGGTAATGTTATGCGGTTCATAATGAAATTAATTGTCAAGCTAAACACTAGGAATAATCTACAGTCATTGGTAGATCAATCAGACTGCGTTCCTTGTCCTGGGGCCTTACTTTAAAAATCGAACGTTATCTTCGGATTTATTCTCGATTTAGTCTCCATAACGAGTGAAAGTGATTATGAGTCATTCGAAGTTTGGAATTTAATACTTCATGAAGTAGAGTCCCGGGTTAAAATCCTGGCCGTAGCCATAGACTGTGTCTTCCTGACTTTTACTCAGAGCCTTGAACGCGTAGTGCGTTCATATTAAGACGAATGCGAAACCTAAAACTATCTATCTCTTTTGAGGCAAACCGGAAATAGGAAGAGCAAAGGAGATAGAACGTGCGTAGAAAACACCTATTTACTTGTAGAGTACCTAGTGCACAGAAGTGGATTTACCCATATGATCTTACAACCAGATCTATAAAAGAATGGTGCTGCCAGTACATCCCTAGGTTTCACAGCGTTTGTCTTGAAGGAAACATCATAATTATCTTAATCATCATTTATATTTTTAACCAACAATGTTATAGAGTATGGGTGTGGCACCGAGTGACGCTGAGATAAGCGCTATTCTGTCAGAGATAGATCTTACGTACCATGGGCATCTGGAGATACCGGACTACCTTCAGGTAGACAGGGGAATAGTCTAGCCACGGGGCCATGTCATGTCTGTGTCGTCATTGCGGGTTGTTTCGATTCTACGGAAAATCGAAAAATACGTTATATGGAACTTGCTGGAAATTTTAAACTATGTATAATTTTAATTAAAGGCAGGAACACAGTACTGTAACTTTAAACGCGGTTTAACGATTTTTTTTAATTAACCTCAAGTTCCATAGAGCATTAGTGTTTGTTTCTCATGTCCATGTCGCTTGAATTCGGAGCTTTTTCACAGGCGGGTGGCGAAGAAGTGACCGGGGAACAATTACACGAAATATTGAAAGAGATCGACACTAACATGAACGGACAAGTCGAGCTCGACGAGTACCTGCAGGTCTTTATCTATGGCGTGTTTATGAGTTGTAAGGGACGGAGTTATGCGTTAGAGCGAGTTGAAAGTACTTTTCTAATGTATAATGCGTCTCTTATGCTGCCCGATTGTTGATTGATTCTTGCCGATTAATACGTTCAGTTATATTTACTATTGGATGCTTAGTTATAATAATTTGAAGCAATTAAATTTATTTGGTTTTAGGAAAGTTAAAAAAAGAGCATGCCTACGCCGTCCTTTTATTTGTGATTTCCTTCTTTTCTACTAACTTGTTTGGGATTATCTGCTGCTGCGTTCTTGCCGCTTTGTTTTCGATTGCATATATGCATGATTTGCATTTAGTTCGTTAATTAGGCTTTATACTCGTAATTTAATTCATATGACTAATTATTTTCATTTTGAATTATTAGTAATCAGTTCTAACTTACTAATACATTTTAACTTTAAGTTGATTCAGATATTATTGATATTTCTAAAAGCTCCTTAAGTTATCTTCATATGCTGGTAAAATACGATACTTAACAAAATACTTGCTACCCTTTTATAAGATAAAGTAACGAGATGAAATGAACACATTAGGTAAGAGTACAAACAAATCGTATTTGGACATTGAATGTGTACCTACTTTAGCCTCATGACGACCAGTGTACTTCACCCTGATTTGAATTGAATAATGTTGCAATTTTAACTAAACTGACGCCTGGCTAGAGTATCCTTTCTGGCCATATACTGACCGTTTTCCTGTGACCAGATGATGTCGGCCATCAAGTCTGGCCACGTGGCGTACTCCCGGTTCGCGCGCATGGCAGAGATGGAGGAAGAGAACCACGAGAGGGAAATGCTCAAGAAGCAGATTTCCGTTGAGAGGAGCGGCGGTGGATTGTAGGATGATATCGTAAGTTTACCGTATTTTTATGCTTCGGGTCTTTGAGAACAGATTTGCTGTACCTATTAGTTTTGTAAAGCGAACAATTACACCTGCTACAAAACCTGGTTTGCTAGTGGCCTCGCCATTAGGAGTTTTGTAGGGCAAAAAATAAAATCAGGAAGTAATTTTTTTTTCTTTTTTTTAAACCTAAAATATTCTGGACCATTCATTTTGGTAATCATGTGCAACTATTATCAGTGTTTGTTGCATGAAAAAAGTTATACCTACCTTAGCATCCTGAAGAACGCTGGGGCTGGAGGAGGCGCCGCCCTATCAAGTTTCTGCCCCATTACGTTAGCATACGCGGCGATCGAAGAAGTCATCCACTCTGCACTCGAATTATTACTAGGTATATTGAGGTTTCACAAAACGGTGGATCTGAAACAGGAGGTATAGCTCAGCAAAAAAAAGTTTGGATGAGGCCGTTTGGATTTCACTCCAATACACATTGGTAACATGATCAAATTTTTACCAGGTTTTAACCAGCCAGCCAGCCAGCTTACCAGTTGAAATAGTAGTTCTACTTGTTGCTACGTCAAAAATATTTTTTTCCAAACTATAATATTATAGCCCTTAGTGGAGCCGATTAGGAGACAAAAAGGATAATGCTAATAAACTCTAAACAGAGGCTTCACTTTTTAAATGTTACCATATAAATATTATGCATGCAGGAAGCTCAACTGAGTTTGCTACTATCTTAAGCAATCAAGAAAGCACGAGATCTTCATGCAATGCAGCTTTTCTGTTGCCAAAGTTTTTCTTAAGCAAGCCCAAACGACTTAGATAGCAAAAAAGCAGCCCCCTATTATAGTCGCTTTTATCCCGGTGGATAAACGAGGATAAAGCATCCATCACTCTCGCACTTACGTACTGGTCAGAAAGTGATAGATATATCCACGTTTATCCAAACGATAAACAAACAGGCCCGCTGATAGGTAGTTATAAACTTATTATAGATTTTTTTTGTTTCAGATGAGACTTCAGAATATAGCCCAGTCAAAAGTATTATTTTTGTCTCTTTAGGCTATTTTTATTGTAGTACCCTTTAGTATTAGCACCTTAGTTAAACCCACACAAAATCATTTGACATAAAGTTTTACAATGAAATATTGCAAATAGTGTATCAGAACATTTTGGAAGAAAAACTCATTATTATTTAGGTAGGTACTTACAAACGTAATAAATATAAAGACAAAACACCTAATGTAAGCTTTAAGCTTTAACCCTTTAGAATGTTATTTCTGTAGGCCCTTTATTTCAATTTAATATAATATATCATGGATAATAAATCATGGAACAATGAAAAATATATCTTATAATAGGTAAGTCAAACATTTTGTACTACATTATGTAAAAATTAATGAAATCTTTGTTAATTTGTAGATCGAGTTACTTAGTCATTATTTTAAGTTAGTAAAGGTGCTATGTTATTTTCAAAAATGTTACATTAAGTATTACTTCAAAATAAATATTTTATAATGATATACAACAAGTAAACAAATATTCTACAGCAACAAATAAAATCATTTATGAAAAAATATGTATGTCACGGCAAAACTTACAAACAATTTGAAGATCTTATTGTATGTTTAATTATGTGCAATTTAATAAATCAATTTTGAATCAAGTTATGTGTGTGCTGATCTATTATTTCCCTCATAGAAACTGACTGGTTTATAATACATTATACAGTAATTCCAAATGACACATATACTGTCAGTTATAGTGTTAGTCAGCCGAACGCTATTAAGCTGAAAGTACTGTAGGTATAATGTGCACTACAGCAAAATAAGTGAAAAATTATACGATATTGACAATTTAAAAACCAAAACGTGGGAACCCCTCTGGACTTTTGTATCCTGCCGGACTAGTTGAACTTTCAAATGTTGCTAGATCCATTTCTCACATCATTTGTGTACAGATATAATACATAAAATAAGTATAATCATAAATTAGAGAGAGGTCATATGTTCAGGAAATGTCATATGTTCAGGAATTAGTAAGTTTACAGGGATTCTAAAAGTAAATTATCATTTTCCTTGTACAGTCATACACCATTTAGTACCTTGTCACTTTAACCGCTGTGACATTCATATGTGGCAGTTTAAACATGACATTAAATAGACAAGGTACTAAAATTTACACATACTTATGACCTTGACTGTACCAGCAATAAACAAGGTTTGTAGTATTTTGAAGAAAGTAGGTGTATTAAAAAAAATTGACCAACAACAATCAATGTTAATGTCAAATGAAAATGGTTTATTGCTTTCATCTAATTGTAAATGGGTGCTTATTTTGGTTTATATGCCAACGGTACACCACTACATACGCCAGTCCGAGCTCTCGCTAATTCTTCTTGCCTAAAAGAGCTACAAACTGAAACCCAATCTGATTGTTTAATGCCCGATCCTGAAATATAAACAGCGGATAGAAATGCTTACCTCGTGTTGAAATTTGCCATTTGCAGCTACAAAATTTGTCAAATTGAAATAAGGTAAAGCTGGACTTCCGAGCAGAGCGGCTCTACGGCGTCCATTAGGTACACGGCAGGTTTTGCGTCAGTCAATTCAATCAGTCATGACTGATGGTGATTGATGCAAAAATCAAAATACCGTCCGTACCGTCTAATATGCGCCTATCGCAACGGCCGCAGCGTCAGAGCAACTACGTCAATGTCGCAGCGACTCTGACGCAGATTGGCTTCCGAGCAGCGCGACTGGGATGTCAGTCAGTTGCTATTTCACTGACGGTGGTGCGGTTGTACATGATAATATATATTATTATACTCCTATATATTGTATAGGAGTGAACCGATCAATTAAAAAAATATTATTAGAAGAAGAGGATGATAATCTTTTGCTTCGTCAATACTATTGTATGGAGCGAAGCCCACCCGACTCAATTTTCAAAAGTTGAAAGGATGAGGGCACTTATCTCGTCTAGCTTCCTCGTCAGTAAATATGATATCACTCAGGTCCATTTTATATATTGTAAGTATTGACATAACCTAAAAACCACGTGCGACCGCAGCGACTCCGCGACAGGACAGTCATGCCGGTAGCACACCGCCGCAAAACCGCGAAACTGTGGCGGAATCGTGATATTTAATACGAAATTGAACTTTATTTCGTTGCCAGAGTTTCGCTACTACAGTTCCGCGGCGGAGGTGTGCTACCGGCGTCAGTGCTTGCGCGAGCATGGCTCGGCTGCTATCGCCGAGCGACAGTGACGCTCGCTGCGTTCGAATTTCCCTCATACATTTCCGTACTGATAATACTAACGCTCTGTCGCCGCGTCACTGTCGCTGTGCCGAAGCCGCTCTGCTCGGAACTCGGAAGTCCTGCTTAACGTAATCTATCCCGGGTTTTAAATATTTTTTGTTAGCGTAAAACACGCAGAGCGCGGGCGCGGGCGTTTTGCTGTCATGCAAAATCTGACCGCGAGTGAAATCGTAGGTTGAAATTATACGAACTCAATGTCAGCTTTTGGATATATGGGTCCGGGTGTACCAAAGGGTAACCAACCTAACATAATCTAACCTAACCTAACATTCTCGGTTACCCTTTGGTATACCCTAACCGGATATACGTCAGTTAAGGCCTACTGTCCATGTAGACGCACGTCATACGCACGCTATCGTCATTTCTACGCATGCGTGCCGATTGCTTGCATCTTACGTAGAAACGAACGAAGCTGTGTCCACGAAGCGGCAAATGCGACGTTGCCGCATCGTGGACACAGCTTCGTTCGTTTCTACGCAAGATGCAAGCAATCGGCACGCATGCGTAGAAATGACGATAGCGTGCGTATGACGTGCGTCTACATGGACAGTAGGCCTAAGTGATCAGTTTAACTGACCGTGTGTGTCAAGCTTTACATTGTACGCTCTGTGAGAAGGCCAATCGGAAAATGCGCGAGCATTACGACATCGACCAATGTATATAACAGCAAAATTCCCGCGCTCTTGTGTTTAGTAAAATAATAATAATAAAAAAAAATATTTCAGAAATGTTTCCATATATGTTAGTAACAATGATACTCAAGACTATGTTAGTTTCCTAAATTACATATATTTATATTTTTTTTATTATTATTTTAGTGGGCCCTCTTCACGAGCGGCCGTTAGCGGCCGTTACGCTTTAACGTCCCTTTGATTCAAAGAGCTAAAATAGATAAGTGTTATTTATAATTACTGGTAGCTAATACAAACCGCAAACGTTAGTTAAACCTGCGGAGTTAAACTGATTCAACTTTGGTAGGTAAAGGTGAACGTTTTACTTAGATCACGGTGTTCACGCACACAAAACAAAACACAACACTGTTTTTAAGTACAATATTGAAATCTGCGGATGCGAATAATGCCACGCCACCTGTGCCAACTGCCACAGCAAAGCAAATATACATACAGCACACAAGAGGGTAAGTATAGAACCAGGGAACAGAACAGCATATTATAGAACTGAATGAACTGAAGTAGCGAGTGAATGATACATGATTTCCGCTAATTTATAACAATAAAACAAAAGTAATTGTCTATTCAACTTAAAATAATCGCTTGTTAGTAGATATAACTTGACAAAGATAAGAGCGATAATTTTTTTTACTACTTTAGAATATTTTAGTTCCACTTGTCACTACAACAAAGTAATTTTTACCAGGCTTAACTTGTATTAGTGAAACCAAGTCAAAAAACCCTTCAAGGTAAGAAAATTACATGTAATAAGATCCCTAGCGGTTGATATTGAAACTACGACAAGCTCAATACCTTTTTTTAAACTTTAGCAACGATATAAGAGGTACTGTTTAGTTTAGTGCAACTTTGACTAGATGGCGCTTTTATCAATTCAGAGAAAAGCCCGTTATGACAGTGATATTTAAGTTTTTCTTTTCTTATTAGTCTTTACAATGATAAAGATTGCTAACAAAAAAAAAATAAGTGTATATTCCTGTTTGCGGCCTCTTTTTACCAATATCATCAACCATAAAAAATCAAAAGAATGAATTACCTTAGATTCTGAAGTTTGCTTACTGATTCTAATAAATGAATTGACACCATAGCATAATTGTAGCAAATTGGCGGAAAAGCATTGTGATTTAAGTGATGCAACGTGGGCCGCGCGGCGTAGGGCGGCGGTTACGCCCCCGCGGCATGCTGTCGCGGGCGGGCGGTGGGTGGGAGCGTCTTTCGCGCGTTCCTGTGATTTTTAAATAATAGACAAAAAAGGGGCCCGTTACGTAGCGAAACGAAATAAGGGATTGACGGTCTGAAGTATCAGAGTAAGTAGGTGATTGTGAAGAAATAGGTCTTAATATATTTATAGGTATGTTATTTTTACCGACTTTACTACCTAATTAAAAAAATTGTTTAAATAATAATGGTAAAAATGTATACAGGCAACGTCAAAAGTAACTGATGATTTTCTCATTTTAACGTCATGTTTGTAAACGCACCGTACATGACAGAATATCAAACAGTAGTGCACTATACAACCTCGACACTGGCAGAATCATCAAAGCGTTGATGGGGCCAATATTTTCCCAAAAATTGAATTGAATTGAACGTAACGCTTGAAATACTTAAGTTCCATAAAAACTGTCTATACCTTAAATGAAACCCAGGGGAGTAAAAGTGTTATCATTACCTTATGCCGAAAAAATGTATGAGCATTCGTCGTAGATCGAACCACTTAGTTTTCGACAAGTGAAAAGCTTCAGAATATCGCAGAATATCCAATCCAAGAATCCTAAGGACTTGACTGCTTTACATAATTGGATTTTATTCCTTAAATTTATTGACTAGTTTTAGTTTGTCGAAGCATCAACTCTTTGGATATTACCTACTAAAATATTTACTGTGACATTAGAACCTAACCTTACGCAAATGATGTGTTCTGTTCTGTATGTGTTCTGCTGTAATGGGTCAATTTCATAGATTTTACCCAATTTAGACTTAAAAGTTTTCGGCAGTAGGTAGTATGTTGTCATTGTAAAATCTGGGTCTTGAGTTGCCGGCGGTTGTTGACCTATCTCTGGAGCATGATTTTAGGTACCATTCAATGTATCTCGGAACACCGTTAATATTGTTAGGTACCTATTTACTAATCCAAAAGAACTTTATAAGCAGTTTATCAGAAATAAATCAACACTAATGTAAGGAACCCATTAAAATAGGTATTTGTTAATCCAGTGGACGGGTTTCGGGTAAAATAAACAAATAAAAGTCCATTTGATTTTTTTTCTTAAAGCGTAATCGAAAATAACTTCAATTTATCAAAGAAACTATGCGATGTTAAACTGTCGCCGAGCCGTGAAAAAATAAAAGATCACTCTTCCGCGTGTAACCAGTGATTAATCGTATCGCTATCGTCGAACAAGACGCGCGGGAGGGCTCATTGGACGCGCCCGCGTGCTTATTGCTCCCGTAGTAAACTAATGGGTTCAAAGACGATTCAGAATGTGACGTGTTTAGGGTAATATTTTAATTAGTGCGAGATGCAGCGTGAAACCTAGGGCGTGTCCGGGCCCGGGGGCGGGTGGCGCGGGCGGTCCGGACCGCCCACCGTCACTTCCACTTCCGCTAGTACGTAAGCCTACCGGACACCTAGCCAACCCTCAGGTGGTTGTCGCTGATGGCCCGGACATGTTCACATATCTTGATCGCTATAAACCCCGATCATAACGGTCACGTTTTTTCTTTAAGATCAGTAGTTCCACCAATGTTTACTCTAGTCTCTAATGAATAATTCCCTATACTTCACTATCTACCTACTGCCTACTACTACTACCTACCGGTCTTACCTTGGTTACCTGGTCTAACATATCTTTTGGTTTGTCCTAAAAATATTTTACAACTACATAAATAAATATTGTAAGAACATTTCAGCAACCTGAAACAAATGACAAGACATTAGCAGAAGGCGACGGCTCAATAAACCAAAATATCGTTCTTGAGAGTGTAATATAGAATTTTTGATTCGGATCGCACTTAATGATTTTGAATTTGGAATCAAATAAATTAAAATCGATTAACTAGGATTCTAGTAATTATTTGCAGGTAAAACACTTTTCAACCCTTTGACATCTTTTTTCATTTGCTCGTTGGTTACTCGTAGGTTTTTGGCTTAACAAAGAAATCCTGCCATGTACGCTAATTAAAATTAGTATTCACGTCCATTGGAGGCGATGAACCGAAACTACTTACAACATTCTCATCCGTTTAAATTCTATATTTTAGTTGTTTAGTTTCGCCAAACCATTTAACCACGTGTAAAATTGTACAACTGTTGCCGTCCTGAAAAACCAAGTAAATCCAAATATTTGCAGGATACGTACGCACAAGTTTCTAAGCCCTTACTCAAACAATCTGAGATTGATGAGATTAGGGGAAGTTCGAAAGAAAGGAAGGGAGTTGTGACCCAACTTCGTGTAGGTACCTTTTGGTACTCGTATTAAAGTTGAAAAGCAGAAGATAAAGACATAGAGCCGCACTCAGAGACATGAATTACCTAAATTTAATGCTTGTCAAAGTCGGTTCACTAATGTTTTACCAAAAAACGTTTCACAAACTGATTCATTTCACAAACACATCATTTGGCAAACCGCTTTTTTCAAAACTGTATAATATATCAGGATTTTTATAAAACTAACCTTCTACATGGTGGTCCTGAAATAAATCCTGAAATATTTACAGTTACAGTAATAGTTAGGGTCATACGTTCTGCCATCAGTTTCATTAATGAAAAGCTGAAGAGGGAGCATTGCTGAAATGGTTACAAAGGGTATACTCTTGCTCCCACCTAAGTACTCTAGAGGAAGCTAAAGGTAGGTACCTACTTACTGATTAGAACAATGACAATGACGGGTATCTATTAATGATCTTCTCGAATAGTTGAAAACCATAAATATCAAATCGTCGGTGATACTGCAATACCGCGTAACTAACAAATTCAATAGGTTGAAAAATGCACTTTACTGACTTACTTTGTCAGGTGCATTTTGCTCTTTCTTGAATTTGTTAGTTACGCGGTATTGCAGTATCACCGACGAAATGTAAAAAATCAAATACATTAAGTGCTTAGTAGTAGAGCGCAAACAACATCGCGTCACGCCGCTTGTCGCATGAAATGCCACCACGCGCGGCATCCAAGTGCTACACCCATAATAGATCTACGTAAAATTAACAACGGGTTATAAAATAAAAATCTATATCTGAGAACCTAAAGAGCCTGAAATTAGGATTCCAAATTGAATAACGACTCTGCGTACTCAGTAATAGTTGTCCGAGATATTAATTTTAAAGAAAACTGAGTTCTATTGACAAAGAATTAAGGTTGAAATCAATTTTTTCTCGGTAGAGATAATTAAGCCGCACACGTTCTCTCGGGGCGGCTGCTCATTCGTGCATAATGGACTCAGGGCGACGCGGCTGATGCTTGACAAAATGTGGCGCGACTTTCACTCTCGCTTCGAAACTAGTTTGAGTCGATACTACCTACGATTTAATCGAAATGCATAAGTCTAGGCTCATCAGTAAACATTTGTTCAAGTAGTCATTTTGGCTTTCACCTTTCGACCAGTGCATGGATTCTCTTCATTTGCATAAATATTACCTACTTAATTAACTTTACTTAAAAATGAATTGAACCTGCCCATTCTGTTTCTTAGATCTCATTAAATTGTTTGCACCTACAAAAATGGTACCTGATACTTTAAGATAACATCAGTTGATAGGAGTATAAATCAATGCCAACAGATAGGTGTACCTATGCGTGGTGATATCATTCCTAAATTGTTTATACACAAACACGACTGCGCTGCTCAGGCAATTGTGTTTCTGGTTTCTAGGCCACACGAGAACATCAACTTTCGAAATATATTTTGAGCTTGTAATTTACACGCTCAAATCGATGAAACACGATAAAATTTTCTCAAACATGAGCATGTCGTAATCTCTGTTGGAGTCATGTGAACAAAGACTTGTAAGTGCAACGGAGTCCCTACTGTTATCGTTTGTTTACAGACCACGTCTTGTTACCAGACGCGGCTGGCGCGTCAAGCGCACGACATGTGTGCATTTTTTGCCCGCCCAAGGAGGCCGCGGGCGCGAGGTTATACACCCATTATTACGTCCTTCCTACTTTCAATTATTATTATCGGGCGGCGGCACCGCACCCGCACCGGGGAGGAGGAGAGAGGCGCAGCTGCTGCCTACCAATAATCGAGACCTGTCCTCGATAGAAAGGGACGGAGATAACGATAACAAACTACTAAATACAACATTTAGATTATTTAAAGACCGTTAAGTATTACCCGAGTGAGAACACTTGAAGATAATAAATTATTAATGACTTTCGGCAACTTTTGTAAGGTCTGAAAGCTTCAATATTTCAGAAAATGGTTTAAAACTGAAATAAATCCGACCGCGATAGGAGGCGGATCTCCGAAGTTTGCCGAACGTTTTCGCCTATGCTCGTCAGTACGCGCGCCGCAGTTTGGCGGCCGGTCGTGAGGATGGTGCGTTCCGTTCGCAAACAAAGAAAAATATTACTTTGCAAGTGTCAAGTGGATAATGTCGTCTGAGTCCACAAAAGTGCAGGTGGAATACATTAACGAGGACAAAGCAAGCAAGGTAAATTGTATGAAGTGAAAGGACATATTATTGTGTAATAAAACGGACGCCAGCGGGCAGCGGTCTCGTGTCGGCGCAGGGGGAGGGCGGGGCGAGTGCGGCCCCTGGCGTGTGGGGCCCGCCAGGCCACACGCAGGAGGTTGTGACCGCTTTGCAAGCAACTCCCTTGCCGAAATAGCATCAGCGTCCTCCTTCGATTCCTCTTCCCACCCATTTCCAAATCAACACTTACTATAATACAAAATAGTTACATGGTATCGTACAAACATCTGTCAACAGAACAACATTTTATTTTACTTACCCAAAATGAAGGTCGCCAATGTCACCATTTTCAAACGAAAACATACTTGTGTTAATTTTAGTTTTACTATAGTTTTGAAATCAATCTCTTACATATCCTGGACTAACCGATACATTTTTCAATACGTCTAAGATAACCTATTCAACAACTGCATAAAATCAGTCACGCGATTTGAGGTGGGTGGATCAAAGGGCGGCGGCGGCCTTGCGTGCGACGACTCCCGACACTCGTTAGGAAAAGGCGTGTCGACTTTAACTACTACGATACACTGAATAGCCGCAACTTTTAAACTTCCTAGAAGTATCCGGCGAAACTTATTTCTCGTTTATTGTATTCTCGACTCGTAACGTTTCGTGCAGAGAAAGTTTAATTAAAAAATATAGAACAATATGTTAAATTTATCACACTACATTACACCGTCGTACACGCAGTGCTAAAACCGGAAGTGTTAATACTAAAAGCGCAAAATGAAAGATTGATTGAATGATTTGTCTATGCTAATTAGTTTGTCAATACCTTTGTTTATCTGTGTCAAACGTCAAAAAAACTTCGTGAAATAGTTTGACGTAAAAATATTCAAATCGTCACCCGCCAAAATACTGAGGTTTTCAGTACCTGTTCAACTTTTTTATCATCTGGGCAATTTATGAATTTAGTCCTAGAATGGTAGCAGGCGTAGCAGCCCTCATTTTGCCATACACGGTAGGTCGATGTACAGAAAGACAGTAAGTACTCTTCTTGTATCATAGTTTTATGTGCAACCGTAAAACTTACTTGTGGTGACGGGCTATATCGTCAGCTCTGTGTGAATTTTCCCCTTTTGCGCGCCTTTCGCATCTATTGTGTCCGGTTGTATGTCTATATAGTGTATTATGTCGAAACTTCTCCCCTACTGAGACCTATAACTATGTTTAGCTGTGTACACTGTGCACGCCAAGAGTACCTATCCAGATTTTAGTTGATTTGTATCAGTTGGAAAACCTGAACTGATTGTGTTACTAATTAGTTAATCGCCTATTTTACATGATAAATAGTAGAATTACCTAATAGTACTCTATAATGAGGATAAATTACAAAGCAAGTATTTGTACTCATGAGTTTTAGCATTTATTGACGAGTTTTACTAGTAATTTAGTCTTATTGTATGGCTTGTGTCTTAACTGAAGTCTATAGATAGTCTTAATCAGAAGTTTTAATTGTACATTGGTCGCTCTGGGGAATAACTTAATCGCTTATTGACCAATGTGTAAATATGCCTCTGCTAAAATACAAAACTTAACCAAAAATAAATATAATAATATTTACAAAGAGTATCTCTTTAAATTTTGTATAAATTGTTATATGAATTAATTGCAGTATTCTCTCACTCAAGTAATTTATTATTGCCACTAATTAACATGCAAATCAATCAAATTCAATTCAATTATGTTTCTATTTCTAGTTTTTAATAAATGTTTAAATATTACTGTAGTAACTGCTCCAGTAAGAGTTTCAGATTATACTTGATTTAAAACTTTGAAAGACATGGCACTCTTAGATCATGGCAATAATAATTTCCAAAGAGTTATTGAATCAGTAAGTGGCACTACTACTGATTGTATGATTTATTGTTTATGGTTTTGGCCTAAAATCTCCTTAATTAGTTGATTATTCTTTTTCTATTGTCATGTAGGTATAACTAGGCAAAAAAAGTAAAAAAAAAAAAAAAAATATAAAAATACCGTAAGTATTAGAACCTTTCAAGTATCTTAGAACTTAGAATTTCATGTAGCATACCAACACTGTAAAGATCAGTATTACAAGGAGGTAAAGCGCGAAATGGGTAACGTTTTTGTAAATGTATGTAAACGGCCCCGCGAGACAGGCCTAGCCTAGTGTGGAGGTCACAGATAATATAATGTAGATAATGTACCCTACAATTATATTTGCATTACCTGCTAGTGAATATAATTCTAACTATGAAAAAAAAAAAATAAGTAGAAAAATGTGGCTGCTGTTCCGAGTGACATTGGTGACATAATCCTGTTTTTAGCTGAAACTGCTGCTTGGTGCGGTGGTTGTTGTTTAATAAAACACTTTTATGTCAAGTTATACTACAAGTTTTGGGATCTTTACTCATTTTTCACTGTACTGTTAATTTTATAACTATTTCATATATTATGACATTCGCTTAATTGATTTAATTTGCTATTAAATATCTTGACTATAATTTCTACTGCCTAAAACATACTGATAAATGTTTTCTTATTCATTGTAGCTTACCATCCAGGATAAACTTTGGTGGGTCTTAATATTTTTTTGCACCATTATAGCAATAAGCCTACTTCATACTATTACTGCCTCTATCTGTATCTATGACAGCCAATTTGTTGATTAATAAAATGATCAATTCACTGCTGCTTTGTATTTATTATAGCAACATGTTCCTTATTCATTTTGGGAGTAGGAAAATAACATAGCTATTGCGGATAGCAATAAAATAGAGACAATCAAGAAAGAGTGAAATTTAATTTATACTACTCGATTATTTGTAGATGGCGTGGTATGCTAGATGTACTATATCCCAAACAGTAACAAATTTCAATGTTTTTGTCAATATATTAGGTGCCGTGGAGGTCCCGGTAACCACCAGTGTTTTATTCCATTAAAGCTGTGGGTGTCACCTATAACTGGTATAGGCCAGTTTTTGAAATTAAGGTGTCCTCATACTGACGGCTAGTAACTTAATAACATCTATTAAAGTGGCCAGTGATTGATCATTTTATCCTAAAAAATACTGCCTTCTGAAGGCAGCATGCGCATATTGATCTCACACTCGTATACTGCCTTTTCAATCTGATGTTGGTATGTTGATATCAGGAGTGCAGCGGCACCCAGTCGCCGCTAGCGCTGCTGGCAGCCACGTGCAGCCGGCTCGGCGCCGCCACCATGGGGCCCGAACAGCAGTCGGACAAGGAGTCCCCGCAGCACTTCAGTAAGCATAATTATTATAATGTGTTTTTGTTCATAAAAGTGACAATGTTTCGAAAACTGGCTCGTGTGCCTACTCTGGAATTAATAAAAGTTAAAAAAAACAACAGGTTTAAATAAGTTAGTGAAGTTACCCGGACTAAATGACCAATTTTAACCCAGTAGAGACAGATTTTTGTTAAATCCTTTCAATAAATGACTATCTCTCACATTTTAACTTCAGGACAAAAACTATGTATTACTAAATGTAATACATAGTTTTTGTCGTGGTATTTAGATATAACTGCTACTTTGACTTATGGAGTAAGCGCCAAAGACTGATAGAACTCATGGATATCCAACAATCCTCTTAGGACAGTTCTATCAGAATGTGGTAGGAATAAAAATAATTGAATATGCTAAAATGGTGGGATTAAATAACCGAGACCAATTTTATCTTCTTTAACATATTCATAATAGATTTATAATCCTTCCTTTCCATCATTCCAGGCCCCCAGCAACAAACACCACAACAACAACAGCAAGCGCAACAGGCGCAACAACAAGCGCAACAACAAGCTCAACAACAAGCGCAACAACAAGCGCAACAACAAGCGCAACAGCAAGCGCAACAAGCGCAACAACAGGCGCAACAACAGGCGCAACAGCAGCAGCAACTGATACAGCAACAGGTGCAGAGCGACGCGATCGCCGCGATACAGCAACAGTATTTGCAACAGCAGCAGCCGCAGCTTAGAGTTATCAGCTCGGCGGTCGTGCAGCAGTTGAGGGCGCAAGGGCTTTCTGTGAGTGTAACGTATAATTTATCTCATATTTCATTATTATGAAGTGTTGCAATTTATTTTTTTGCTCTTTATGATTATTTCTACTAATCGACGATCGGTAGTGTCCTTTACCGTTATTGATACTTCCATAGTCGTAATGTCAATTTTTTTATGACCTATCAATTGAAAGGCTTGTTACGATGAATATAAACATATTTTTATATAGTCATGAAGTTTATAGTTTAAATAATATTTAGGAAAATATGCAAAAATCTAGAGACAGAGATAGTATAACAAAATCAAATTTAAATAATAATCTTATTGGTTTTTTTTTTCAATGATTTTTACAGGGAAATGAACTCACAGCAGCAATTGCAAACGCGGCTAGCTCCGTCCCGAATGGAATACAAGTCCAGCAACCACAGGTAATGAAACAGTTTCCTACAAAATTTTTAATGCGAACGTTAGTTTGTCTGTGTAGTTATTGTGGCTAACCCGCTATACCAAAAGGAAGGATAGAGAATGGCTGGTAGAAGATAACGTGGTCAAGAAACATCAGAGATTGGTCTGGTATCAAAACTGAATAAAGACTTTTTACACTGGCTATGAAAATGTATTCAAGAGTATGAATGCCAACATTCAGTATACTTTCATAGGATACTTATTAGCCCGAAAAAATTGAACAACTCCTAGGCTAATTTATTTATTTATTTAACTGTTATTACTTGTCTTATCTTAAGAAGCCGTGGTAGCCTAATGGTTTGACCTGCCGACTCTTAAGAGGGTCGTGGGTTCGAACCCGGGCTCGCACCTCTAAGTTTATCGGAATTTATGTGCGAAATATAATTTGTATTTACCATGAGCTTTTCGGTGATGGAAAACATCGTGAGGAAAACCTGCACACACCTGCAAAGCAAATTTGACGGTGTGTGTGAAGTTCCCAATCCGCACTGGGCCCGCGTGGGAAATATATCCCAAACCCTCTCATTGTGAGTGGAGGCCTGTGCCCAGCAGTGGGACGTATATAGGCTGGATTGATTGATCTGATTCACTTGTCTTATCTGTGCACTATGAATACACAAAACATATTTAATTACAGGTCATTTCGATGCAGCAACTCCAGTCGCTGCTGGGAGGCGGCGTGGTGTCGAACGGGGAGGGCGCCACGTACCAGAACAGTCCGCAGCAACTGTTGCAGATACACCCGCAACTTTTACAGGTTCATACACATTATATCTACTTATATTTAGTCATAGCTGTACAACTTAAACGACCCAGGTTTGCCCATCACAGATCTTCCTTTTTCACAATCGCTCAAAGGCTAGATCCTTTAGCTAGAGGGATAAGTTAGTTAGATGCAGATCCTGGTCCCACCTTCCAATAGCTACGTGTGTTATATCGTTGGATAGGTATTTTTGAGCTGAATAAAAGTTACTATGGCGCCAAGTTTCAAATTTTAGTCCGGTAAAAAACATTGTTTAAATTAATATTTGTTAACATTGTTTTGGCTATTGTAAAACTGTCATGTTTAGTAAAGCATAATTCTGAATTGGCTAAGATTTTTCAATAAATACCTATCTAACTATGTATAAGGCTGCCTTTCCATTGAGGCAGAGACGAGCGGAGCAGTGCGAATAGGACCAATCACCTTGTACCAGGGTGGGACCAGAATTCATAGAAACCCTGGCATCTTCCTTAGTATAAATTGTTATATTTGTATATTATAGTACTAACATACATACCCACATACAACTCTCTGTTAATTTGTTCGGTTATAGTACTGTAGAAGTGTTTTACGATGCTCGCTGCGTTGCTTGCCTATAAGTTAAAGGTGCTAAATTAGAATACCAATGCTAGTCGCTCAAATTAACTTGAAATTTGACTAATTTTACACTTGATGAAGTAACAAAGAAGCGAGTCTCTAGCGTGTCGTACTGAAGCGAGACAATAAAGTAGCAATAGGCTCGGCGCACTCCGCGCTTTATGCCGGGTCCGTTAACTACCACGATGATACTCCTTATGCATACCACGAATAAGGCGATAGACGTTGATTTTTAACGGCGTTTCCCGTTAGTGTGGCTCTAGGGTTAGACGCTAAGTATAATACATCGCCGGACCCCACTTTTCTGGTCTATCGATAGGTTGAGTGGGGCCGTTCAATCAAATATTACGTAAGCAGATTTATTACAATTATTTACCCCCACATCCCCCTTGTCAGCAAAAGTAAGCAAAGCTCTTACCCCCTCCCCCCATGCATACGTAAACATTTTTCAATTATAAATGTATTTTTTTTAATATTATAATTATAATGTTATAATTATAATTTTAAAAATAAGAAAATAGATTTAGGATAGGGATTAGACAATGTGAGGGTTGCCATTCGTGTAAAAAAGTAAATAACTACCGATGACGTAATCATCATCTAGACTCCCCTACCCCCCATGTCATCCAAAATAAGCAAAACAAAGACCCCCCACCCCCCCGTAGTGCTTACGTAATACTTGAACGGCCCCAGTTGCGTGCAAATGAATGCGTTAGAAACAGAAGCACAGAGTACACACGTTCGACCTCCCAACGCTAGTTCGAAAGCACCTTCGGAGTTATTATCGTGTGGCAGCTTGAGCAAGTATGGTAGAGGCTAGCGTGTTCCAGCAACAAGCGGGCGGCGTGTACGGCGGCTGCCTGATGGGCGGCGTGGGCGCGCCCGTGGCGCAGATGCAGGCGGTGACGGTGGACGGGCAGGACGCGCTCTTCATCCCCGCGCAGCACTCGCAGGTGAGCCTCCGATATACCGGCCCGGGTGCAACATATACACTCATTTAAAACTCTCTACCAATTCAATAGAACGGGTCATACACAGATTTAGGTTCAACATTGTCCCTTCTGTTCCTAAAAGTTAACGACGTGGGAGTTTTTTAACTCATATTTCTGTATGATTTTAACTTGTTTTTCTCTCTTTATTACACAAAAAGTATAAGTAAATAATACAGTGATATAGTAAAATTAAAGTAATACAAAGACGAACTTATCCTTAAATGGGATCTCTTCCAGCTAACATTGAAGTAGATGAGTAAGGACAATGCATGATTTGTTTATAATAATTTAAATATCTATATATATAAAAATGAGTCCCTATTTCCCTTGGTCACGCCATAACTTGAGACCGGCTTGGCCAATTCGGCAATCTTTTTTTTTCAAATATTCCTTGAAGCCCGAGGAAGGTTCTTATGAAGAGAGAAATGTGATATTTCCACTTTGAGGGGGTGAAATGGGAGGGGGAACTTTAACCGCAGCGAAGCAAGGGCGGGTGGCTAGTAATCTATGAATAGCTACCAGAAAGGCCTAAAGTGCTATTGCGGGTGCTACAAAATCGGGCGGAATCGCCCATTTAGTGAAATGACTGCGGTATTCCATTTTAGTCCTCTGAGTTGGCAGATTGCAGTATTGACATTGCATCTAGGGACCTCAGCATCACTCGGCATCATGTGGCAGCATAATCACACATGTGAGCATTTGCGCTCATAAGACTAATATATGAAGCTAGTACTGTAGTAATGCTACTGGCTACTAACAATGGCACACGGGTGGTCTGATTGAAGCGTACTAAGCGTAGATTGTCGTATATCGCACGTGGAAGCACTCTATTCAATACTTTTGAGTCATGGCAGAGTTAAGCATATTAGGGTGTTGATATAGATCTTTCAGAAGAGCTGCTACGAATAGATCGAATCGGTAAATGAAAGTACACATGTGTGTAAAAGACATACAGGTTTTGTGTTTGAAATTCGAACAAACGGCACTCGCACAATCAAAAGTGACATTCCATCCAAAGTTTCGATCTTTACATTCATCGCAGCTCTTTTGTAACGACATACCAGCGGCATGCGGCGTACATAACACTATCATTACCACGAAATATGTGCCCTATCACTGCCTGCGTGCATGTGTATACGTTGAAATATGTATTTTTTATGAGATATAAAAAAAAAAGATAAAAGATATTTATTCAGTAAATAGGCCGCACGGGCACTTTTACACGTCAAAATCTACCAGCGCTTCCCAAGAGGAGACCACTGCTGAGAAGAAGCGCCGCAAGAAATTCAACAGTCAGTCAATTTTTAAATAAAAATATAACAATGTCACTACTTATTCTAGCATTATATAAAACTGTAAAAATAATATTAAATATCTGCGTAGTTTTGCAGATAAAACTCTAAAATCTTGTTCTGTAAGTAATAAAATAAGCACTTAATTAATGAGAGGAAGATATCGGTCAATTTCAGAATAGGCACTGTAAATAGAGGCCCTGTTTGTTGGTCAGTCAACAAACGAAGTATCATTCTTGTTATACAGGGTGAAATTAAATTCAGTGTCAAAATTTTGGGGGTTAAGTCCAGTAAGTCATACTGACCAACTTTCACTATGGGACCATCCCCGTAACCGCGACAGAAAAATCGATCCTGCCATACATTTTGGCTAGTCAGCTGACGATGTTTTGTTACAAAACATATATTATGTGTACCTAATTTCAGCTCAATCCAATAATCGTAGGAGAGTAAAATTCTATGACTCCACGATTTGAAACAAAAAAAAAAGTGAAGCTTCAAAGAATTAAATTCAGTGTCAAAGTTTGGAGGTTAAATCAGTAAGTAACACTGATCAACTTTCACTATGGGACCAACACCGAAGATTATTGGAGCTGAAATTAGGTACACATAATATATGTACCAAATATTGCATTGTCTATTGACGTTTTACATATTATGTAAATGGCAAAGGGTGGCAACCGGATCTCCACTATACTTAACGTAGATCCACTGAGTTTGAACGTGTTAGTTCATTCTTGATGAGCAGCAAAGACTGCAAAACAAGTACGAGTACCTACAGTCGGCAAAGAAGTTGTCTAAAAAAGTATTGTTTTATGTATTTTTACAGAACTTCTCTGGCATGGGGCAAGTTAGTCTCGTGAATGGGCAGCTAGTGAGAACTCCTGTTCTCCCAGCTGGCTTCCTACAAAACGTCATGCATCTACCTACAGGTTAGTTACAATCACATTATAGAGACGTAGGAATTAAATTAGGCCGGCGACACGCGTAGACTATACTCATGACATAACTTGATCCTTGCTTGGGATTGCTGTCTCATTTCATAAGCTTCGCTATATAAGTCGACTTTTCATTGTGAATACTTGTTACGTTTCCATTTTAGTTTCTTAATTATTGAATATTAACTGTCATTGCTTAATAGAATCACTTTCATTGAATCTTGTAGTGTTTTTAATCTACGAGTCGGAACTTATATAAGTCTGTGTACATTGACGCAACCGTGTAACGTCATTTGGTCTTCTTAGATTGAAAATCAACTTGGATCGAAAACACTATAGTTTATAGTCTGATGTCTAAAACTGTTTCTTGGTTTTGTAAATATTGTTAAAACTCACCTATTTGTTTGTGAAATGAATGTATTATGTAGTAATGGAAAACTCGGTAGCTAACCTCTTTTGAGTCGAAAGAAGGCGCATTTAGTAGATCTTCATTTGGCGGTTTGTCTTTTCGGCTCATAAGGGCAGAGACAGTTAGCGAAGAATGCAATTTTGTCATTATTTGTCATTTTTACTCGTAGGAATATCTCATTTCTCGTTCGCCAATACATAAAAAAAAACATATAATTTGTAGAATAATAAAGTATGTTGTTACCCTGAATCACGCATCTATTTCCCATTTACATTTATTTCCCAAATAAATCGGCGCATGCTTTAGTGGTTTATAAACGAGCTACAATTTTTATTTCATTAACAATATGGGCGTCCTGCTCTAGTATATGAAGTTAGAAGTAGAGTAACTGAAGTAGATTTTGTTAATTAAGTTTGACAAATATGATTATGCCAGATATGTAAAAAAATTCGCTCGTTTAGAAACCGCATTACTTTCCATTTCAAGCATGGCATGCCGCTTAGACGACTACCATACTAATAAATGTTTCGCCCGCCCGCTAACAGAGCAACAAGCCACTGTGAACATTCCCGGCACTAACTTATCGATACCGCTAAGCGCGTTGACGGGGAACCAAATGATATCGATACCCGGCACGAATATAATCCAGGGCGGTATATCGATACCCACGAGTCAGCCGATATCGATACCGACGAGTCAGCCGATATCGATACCGCTGCAGGGGCTCGCCGGGGGGGACAAGTCGAAGGAGACCAAGCAAGAGGGCAGCCCGACGGGACAAGGTGAGGGCAGGATTCTTTCTTCGCTGGGTGGGGAGAACTTTGTATTATATTAGCTTTAAAAATAGGTAGAAAAACACTACAAAAACACTTAATTTAATTAGCATTACTTAAGCTTTTCAACGCCATGGACGGATATATCCGCACTACTGGTTCAAGGCCAACGACGGAAATATCCTTCATGCTTGACAGCGTAAAATAGACCTAAGTATCTTTGAGGAAGGTTGACTTTAGCTTTGGTTTCTAGTTGTCATTGGTGTGTGAGCGACGACTTTTGTATTTGTAATGGCGTGGAAAAGGTTAATTTACAAAGTGGAATGTCCCCTATGTCATTGTGTTTTCGAGAAACGCGCTTTTACTAGCGCTTCAGGTGGTTTAATTAATTATCTGCATAGTTTAATTTTAAAACTGGATAAAACAAAGAAAAACCTTAGAAAAATATGAATTTCATTGTTGACGGTTACGTTCGTAAATAAAAATATCTCCATCTAGGCGTATTATCATACAAATTGTATATTCAGTCAGTGTTAAAACTGATATGGTGTCATGTCACCAAAAGAAAACGCATGTACATTTAACAATAGCTCAGTGTGATTTTATATCCTTCTTTTAATAACACTAAAAGTTCTTCCCACCCAAATCTTCAATACTTACCCACAAAAGCTTACTCATTATTTTGCAGTTAAGGTTCCTTTGCTTGGTGTAATTATTTCTTCACCATCATCTTGCACTCTCATTGTTTAAATACGTGATGACATCACCACACGCACACATCCACTGCAACCACATGAATTATACTACATGGACTTTAAATAATGTGCTCCCAAAGAACCATGTCATAATGACGACAGAATCAAGTCACGAGAAAGAAATTACTACAAAATTTATCAGTGGCTTTCTGCGACAGGGTTCTATAGTGGCTGTATGAATTTGCCTGACGCGTCATTGGCTATAAATGAGAAACATGTCCAGCCATCTGGTTTATTCAGGCCTTTGCAAAGTAATCAGCACGTATGATCGAAAAGTTGACTAACCGTTTTTGCTAGAGATCACAGATTCGATCGTTGCTAAGTCACGCTTGTCTTTGTGTTAGAATATTCGTGTAATTTATGTTAAACCACTAATTAACTTTCGACACGAAGTAAGGAGTTATAATGATAGAATTCTTTGTTTGGCCGTCTGTCTCTCATCGCTTTTAAGGCTAGTTTGATGTTTTAGTATATGATTACGTATTAAATAAAGTGATGCTCAAGCTGATTTTGCAAGGTGACTTTTTGCCTTTTGTCAGGTTTACAATAGCCACTGCTAGTATTTACAAAATTATAGTGCCCATTTATTATTTTCATTTTATTTTAGGTTTAAGAAGTAGCGTCTGAGGAAGCTATTACATTATGCGTTGTTTTTAGTGCTTGTAATATTAAATATTCAATTATTCAATTATTATTAGCCCATTAAGCTTTGCTTTAGCCTAGTTACTTGAGCATTGGTGTTAATATTTATTAAAATAACTTTTATTCGAAGGAATCCATGTGGAAAGCTTTATTAGTTTTCATATTGAGGGGGCACTTGTGCTACTTTTACTTCGAATTACCTGACAACTGTAGACCACAGAGCGATAAGTGAAAAAAAAAAAACAATTTGCGGCTCCATTTTTTACAAATAAGTTAGGTGCCGTTCGTAAAGCCAGAAAGTAATAACTTTTTTATCCAATTCTTAATTTGCTATCTATCTATCGGAGGCTAGGAACCGGGCGGTCTTCTGCCGCCCCCGACCGTCGCTTCATCCCGTGCACTCTTCTAAGAATAAGACAATATTTTACTCTAGGCGGGTACATACTGGAAGATTGCAGCATGAATCGATGGCGCGGTATGTAGTTAAAGTTCAAACTATCTTTGCAAGCTCGGTTGGGCAGCGTGATCCGGAACCCATTACGATCCGGCGAGAAATAAAAGGTTGTGTTTTTAGGAGGCGGCGTCGCGGTGCGCGGCGGCGTGGGCTCGGTGGGCTCGGTGGGCTCGGTGGGGCCGGTGGGGCCGGTGGGCTCGATGGGCATGGTGCCGGTGCAGGTGCCGGTGAGCGTGGCGGGCGGCCACACGGTGTACCAGACCGTGCACCTGCCCGTGCACGCGCCGCAGCATCTGCAGCTCATCCCGCAGCTGCAGCAGGTACCCGCGCTACGCTATAACTAAGGCCGGCCTTACACGGTATGAATTTTAAGAATCTGAATTCATATTATTAATTCAGAAAGCACGGAATTGCATACAATTTAACTATCACCCACACACAATATGATTTTTTCAGATTATGAATTTCTCAGATTGATCTGACGAACATCTTCCATACATTATCTATGGACGAGCACACACGCACACACAATCAGGGACAAGCTCACACTAATTCAATTACTTTGCTATCTTTACTTATTTTCTAAGCGATGACCTTCGTCATTTTCTGTTTGGCCTACTGGTCGGCTGGCCATTGGGCATTAAGTCCGCCATATATACCAGCACACAAGTGGATCTGTTTTGTACACGTGTATTAAAGAGCAAAAATGTCACACGTGTATAAAACGGCAGAATTCAGAGAAGAGAGGTTATTTACGGCTCAAAGTGTTTTTAGAAACCGCAAAATGTTTTTAAAAGAACTGTCGAAAAAAGTGCCACACGTTGATGTTGGCTGAGAATTTTTTTTTCAGTTTCTGTTACATGTATACGCCCCCCCCTAGAAATATTTATTTCTATTATTTAACTACAAAACTAAGTAGCGGATTATACGAGACACCTATACTTCAAATTTCATCAATATACATACATTATGTAGTTTTTGAGTAAAATGCCTGTGACATACGGACGGACGGACGGACGGACATGACGAAACTATAAGGGTTCCGTTTTAGCCAATTTCGGAACCCTAAAAACTACCAGTTTTTTATGTTTTAATATTTGCCAGTTGGCCTTAATTCTCTGACGATTGGGATTTAAAGAGTATATAAAAGATCGTTGCGAAATGGCGAAAGTAAATAATTAATATTTGTTTGTCCAGATGCAAGCGCAGCCGCAAATGGCCAACGTGCTCACCCCGTCGGGACAAATACAGCAGATTCAGATAGCGTCCTTAGCCAACGTACAGGTAATTCAATTTTGTATTAAAAGTAGTTCTTACATTTTGTTTTCACTAAAATGTATATATTATATAAAATAATCTTGGTTAAATATACAGAACACACGATTTTGGAAAAAATGTGGTATCTCCCAGTAAGTTAAAGTATCCTTTGACGCTGCTCTTGCTATGCATTGTGCTATATTACTAAATACCTTTGTCAAAACATAGCGACGTTATGTTTGGAAGAAAGTTGCGAACTAAAACCCGACTGACGAGTATGACGTACCTTTACGATTGTTTTATAGCCTATGACACTCGCACGTTTATGAAGAGTCATATGACATCCCCATTTATTAAAATCGGTCCAATAGTTTAGGAGGTAGAGCGGATCATCCGATTTTTGGTTACATACATATCATTATCTTTTGTCATAAACCTTAACATATTATTTAGCCTAGGGTTCATGTAATAAACATATTCTTTATGACAAAGCCTTATTATTATTTATAGCCAGTGATAGTTCGAGAGACATGCGTCACAGTTCATATCATGTTATTGACGGAGGGAATGCAGTGTCTCTAATATTCATCCTCCTCAAGTACTATGCTCCTACGAGCCTAAAAACGGGCCTATAGCCTGGGTCGATCCACCATAAGCCTCCCCCTGACCGCTCCACCACTTGCCAATCCAAGAGACACATTCATGATCCTGCACCAAGCAGCGATCTTTACAGTGCGCCTGTAATCGGCGCACTGTAGTCTAAATTCACATAACTACAAACAAATGACTCTGTGTCTCGTCCCATCATAGGCTTTGCAACCTTACAGATGGATTGCAGTACTTGCTACACAAAGTGTTCACTGCTCCTCACGGAGCTGTTAGGATTTTTATCTATCCTCTCTGCTTGACCACACCTAATCTCGCCTTCCCGCCAAGAACTAGATAACGTCCCTCTCAGAGTTGCCAGTCATAATTATTTAATTTAAAATAGTAAAGGACTAAGGTGTTCACTCACAAACATCTTTCATTCGCTACCTCCTTCTCTTGGGTTCGCTCAGTCGGGTAATGAATCTGATAATGCTGTAAATACATGCGGGTTTTGTTACGCGCAGCAAAACGGGGCGACGCAGGCGACCGCCAGCGCGGCGCAGTCGCCCGCGACCATCACACTACAGGTACTGCTACCAACAAATATATACATCTTAAACTATACGTCACATAATAAAATGGCGGTTACGCTACAAGGCAAAGTAGCGAATTGCAAATATCTCGCTATTCTAACAATACAAAACATAACTAACCGAAACCCCTTTGAATCCACGCTGCTTGGATATCGGTAACGTATGAAGGCAGTTCAAAACCCGATGCACACTGATACCACGGTGATTCAACAGCAACCCACCCAGACCATTATAGCGAACACGCCCAACGGGCAGCAAGTCACCGTCATACCAGCTAACAACAACGGGCGGCCTGCCAACGTCGTGCAGGTATTGTATGAGACGATAGTTTATGGTCTTTGGGGCACAAAACCCCAACACTGAGCCGCGAGAGCGAAGTCATACAAGTTTCCCCGAAGTTCAGCGAAGTTCGAGCCGAGAGCCGACGTTCGTGCTCAAACAATGTGGGGCAACTTCGCTTGTAAGAAACCATAAGAAAGCTCAATACTACAAACTTCAAGGTGGAAGCACCGGCTAGGTGGTCAGTTAATGCTTAATAACTTATCAATAGTCAGTTACTGGCCACTTTGTAACAGTATTTATAAAGCTCCCTGTTCGTGAAGATGTTTATGAAATTAGACGCATAGCTATAATCATGAGCATATATCAAGTATTTTTTTGCTAGTAACTGTATGGCCGCTTTTATAATTGACTGTAAGATTTTACCGTCCACGTTCACGATAAGTGGTAGAATGTACAGTCAATGGCAGAAATATGTATGTAAGATCCAAAAGGATCTTATTACAATGGGACAAGGTCCAAAAGTGTATACATATTTCTGCCCTCGACTGTATGCCATTACCGTGGGTGGTAAAATAAAAGTCTTCATACAATTCCGTTGACACATTCAGGTCTCCTGCTTCACTGTGACGGTAAAAGCGTGCCATCGGGGCATATTTCTTAAAAAGTGTTTAAGGCCGCGGAGCGTTCGAATCGCCCCTCTACGCTACCAAAAAAATGACGTGTGACATTACAGATAGCGTTTACTTTCGAGGTATCATGTTAGAATCTAACCTCCACTACCTATTTTCATTTATACTTATTTTAGAAATAAAGATGTCTAATATTATTATTACATTCACTAAATGATTGTAGGCTTGGCTTTACATGAGATCTCACAACTTTTTACGGTGGGAGCATTGTGAGACTTGACATTTTTGTACATTTTATGTTTTTGATGGGATTACAAATTACACGTCATTTTTTTGGTAGCGTAGGTAGAGGAGGCGCGGTTTAAACGCTCCGCTGCCTTAACCATTTAAGGACTAAAATTAAGAAACTGTAACTTTTCCATTGCGTTACTGCTATACGGTAAATGGTGGTATCTCAGAGAAAATTCCTGCAGCAAGTCGCGGCTTAAGAAGTGTCTAACTTACCACAAACTTGTTGTTAGTTAGACACTATTGATTCTTAACCGTCGAAGTGCAACCATTGGGTGACGATTAAATCTACTTCGGTTTTTGCATTTGAGATATACATGATTGGCGAATGAGTGGTGTATATAAATGTATGGCTAGTTTTCGTAATTCAATGGAAAAATTACCGTTTTTTAATTTTAGTCCTGAACTCTGTACACTTTATGAAAAATATGCCGATCTAAGTGTCGATATTATAGTCGTATGTATGGTAGATATAGAAGGCGTGGTTTCGTTGCGCGCGCGTCGTAACGCTAGCGTGGTTGTTGGGCAGATGCCGTCGCTGGGCGCGGGCGCGCTGGGCGCGGGCGCGCTGGGCGGCGTGCAGCTGGTGCCGCTGGCGCTGGGCGGCGTGCAGCTGGCGCAGCTGCAGCAGCCGCAGCCGCAGCAGCAGCAGCCCGTCATAGGTCAGATCCATTACTATCTTTTTTTTGGCGGAACACACGTTTTCTCGATGATTTTTTTTTTTCAAAATCTGTCAATATCATGAATCTAAATAAAAAGTTAGCGGTGGTCCCCCAAGATAAATTTCTCGTGGCAGCAAAGCTTTCAGTAGCTACCCCATCTCGACTTTCCACACTCATTATTATTTTGCCTTTCAACTGTCGATATCTTTTTATACATTTCAAAACGAGTTTCGTTTTATTACTAAATAAATCAAAGACAAATATCACGGAGCGATAGACCTAGTCGCGAGGTAGTTTAATTTTATATAAAAAAGTATAATATATCATTCCGCAGGTGGAAAAACATATTAAGATTTTAAATCTTGTTAAAAATACTCGCTGCTCGCTGTTCGTAAACCGGTATTGAATTTGCTTCTTATTATATGGTTATATGATGGCATAGTAAATCAGTTGGGTCAGGCGATTGAATATATAACGTTTTTTCGTCGATAAAATCTAATCCCTAATTTTAATTTGTGCTCTTTATAAAGACAGCCTGTATAAGCCTGGCAAAAAAAGTAGAGCAAAAGAATCAAGGCGCTGTTCGAATTGAAATTGGTAACATGATCGAAGGTTTACTCTAAACTGTGCTGGTTGCCATTTAAAAATATTCTAGTTCCAGCTTTCGACTTTTTTACCAGGCAATAACTATATAGGTAACACACAAAAAAGAAGCATATTCATTCTGACCAACATAAGCACCAAAGCTAATGTCGCGCCCGTAACCGGTTTTCTCGCCTGTGGTATGGCAACACTGCGTAACTGTCAAACCACGTAGCGTCAATAGCGTCTGTCAAGTGTCAACCCACTTTGTCACGAACAGTAAATTGCTTGCTTTGGTTGAGTATTTTATTGTAATTCAATTACAATTAATATAAAGTATATTATAAACTTTAAAAACGTTAAATATATATGAATAATAGTTTATTGATCAAAAATAGTGTTTGGGAAATGGTTCCAAAGCGACATAACATCGTAAACTCGGAGTCAAACTCCGACGAAACTAGCATTCAGAGCGAGTCGGATTCTATTACCTTAATAAAGGTGGAGGTTAGCTCTAACGATGACGAAGAAGGTAACTCTTTTATACCATTCATAGGCCGCGTGGTAGTAAAGTCTCGTGTATGTTATACATTTACTGAATTTTGTACCATTTTATACTACTATTTTTTTTTACTACTCGTTAAATGTGTGTTTATACAGAAAAGTAGTGCATATTGTATACCTGCTAAACAAAAACATACCGGTAACCATTACTTGCCATCACAAAAGGATATAATGATAGTAAAACGCATTGTTATTGGTATTGACGGTAGAAAGTATTGTATTTGTAATATGGGTTGTTTAACTTTCAACTAGTAAAACCAAATGGTAATACATTACCTGCCAGCTCTGAGTAAACTTACAGTATTTTCAAACAAGAACTATGGATGTACTTATAGCAGACACGTAATTTGTTAAGGAAATATAAAATAAAAAATGTAGAGGGCTTCAATTTGGGATTTTCCATCCTCCATCTCTCTAGCATCAAATTTGAAACACCATTCAGCTTACTGTTTGGTTTGGCAGTTTCTCGGCAATACATACTTTGAAGGGCCTGAAGTTCTTTGACCGTTTAAAGCACTTTAATTGTTATTGATAACTATTCATTCATTTATATTATTATTATTATTTATTTACTATTTAGTTCATCATTAATATTAATTTTAACTATGAGTTGACACAAGGAGGCAAAGGTTTAAAATAATTTTAACTTAATTCCAGGCCAGCAAATTCAGCAAGATCCAAATGAGCCGGGCAAGTGGCAGCTGGTCACCGTCAGCAACAATAGTACAAACAGTAACAACAGCAACAGCGGCAACACTTCAGGCACGGAGTGTGAGAACGGCAAGCAGCGGGCCACGAGTCCTAGCGGGAAACGGCTGATGAAGAGGGTGGCGTGTACGTGCCCTAACTGTGACCAAGGGGAGAAGTAAGTAGACCCAATAACATGTGTGGCATTGAACACAAACAATTGAAATGTGTGGCATTTTTTGTATTAATTCAGTTTAGTGGATGACATCAGAGATTGCAGAACTCAACTCATTTACTATGTAATGCCAACGTCTGGGCATTGTAAAAATCTATACTAATATTATAAAGAGGTAAAGATTGTAAATTTGTTTTTTCGTTTGTTTGTAAGGAGTAATCTCTGGAACTACACATCCAATTTCAAAAATTCTTTCACCAACATTTAGAATGAACTTTCAGGGTGGACATAGGCTATATTTTAACTTACGAAAGTACTGACTCTCCGCAGACAAAGTCGCGGGCGGAAAGCTAGTTACAAAATAATTTTTTTATGGAAAAATTACTTACTGCTACTGAACAACCCCCCAGCGTAAGGTCGGTGCAGTCTTGTTGTATATATACTGCAGTATTTATAACAATATATTCTCCCTTTCACAGCCGACTGGTAGACCGTAAGAAGCAGCATGTCTGTCACATAGCAGGCTGCAACAAGGTGTATGGCAAGACGTCCCATCTCCGGGCGCATCTCAGGTGGCATACTGGAGAAAGACCGTTCCTCTGCAACTGGCTATTCTGTGGGAAGAGGTAAGGAAGTAGATTGCGGTTGTTTCTGCAAAGGTTTTCAAACTAGTTTAAAGACATCAAAAGTTACATTATCACAATCCTTACCAAATATTGCTTTGTATTTATTAGTATTTATCATGGGGCTATCACTTATCTCTGCAGAGATGGTTAGCTATTTCTTGAGAAATGATGTTTCACAGCTAGTGTCTATGAACTGTCGATTAGTCTCAGATGTTAAAAAATTTACTTTATTAGGTTCACTCCAATTAGCCGAGTAAGCGATGAAGTAATAAGAGTAAGAAGGTTCCATTGCGCCAAATTTATTGTATAAATTTAATTTTATAATTTTCTGCAGGTTCACGCGATCAGACGAGTTGCAGCGACACAGACGCACGCACACCGGCGAGAAGCGTTTCGAGTGTCCCGAGTGCAGCAAGCGGTTCATGCGCTCCGACCACCTCGCCAAGCACGTGCGCATACACACCAAGAACCGCATCACGGTACGTACACAAACACTCACATATGTACACTCTAATCCCTTGTACACCTGCGTGTACGCAGTTATTTTTAGAAGATGTTTTGTAAAAAAATAATGGTAGTTCGATCGAATCAGGATCAGGATGAATGTTTAAACTAGTGCACTCCCAACTCTCGATAATTAACTACTAAAACTAACAAGTCTGTTCGTAGTGACTGCCTGAGAAGCAAGCAGTCTTTGATTTGTTTCCCTAAGGTTAAATATTAGTGTGATGACCCCAAATATTTGTTTATATATGTTGATGTTTTCTGTGTATTTCAATTATGTATTTATTTAAACCTTGAGTTTATATTAATGTCGTCAGAACAAGTGAACGCGTCCACTTTTCACGGTTTACGATAATTTAGTACTATACAATACGTATCTTTCCTTATCCAGGAGGTAGCAACATCCACCCAATCCATGTACTCGGACTCCGGCGACGACAGTTGCGACGAGAAGATGATGCTGACCATCGAGACGATCGCGCCGGACGACGAGGGCGACAAGCAGCTCGTCATGATCCGGCCCGGCGCGCGCGACAGCTAGCCCTCCGACAGCGACGAGTAGTCGTCGCCTCGTCGCTCACAACACTCGCTAGGAATACACGCTGTACCGTTCGAAACAAAAAGGTGAAAGAGTATGGAGTTCGTAACCAAAAAATAAAGGTAGCATGTGCGTACGGACGCACGTTGAAGGCGCTGTTTGGAATGAATTTGGCCTCATGATCCAATTTTTAGCCAATATCTGATGCTTAATTTTATAGTTGCCATTTGAGAATATTATAATTCCACCTGTATCACGTCAAAGTCTTTTGTCAAGCTATATTATGTAACTAATCGCATTGGAAGTTACGGCGAGTAGACCTCGCCGGGAAATTAATGTATTTTTATTATTGTATTACTGTTTTTTTTTTGTCAGTGGGGCCTTTATTTTACTTTAGTTCGCTTGATCTCGCTTTGATATCGTAATATCACTATTGGAGTTGTGACAACTCTTACTGTCAAGTGAAAATAGCTGTTATACCGTCAGCAATATGATTAAGATATCGTAGCAAGATGCGCTAAAACAAAGTAGAATCTAGGTCCTGTATTGTGGATATTTACTGTCGCGGCCGAACCGCGCAAGTGTCGGCGTTTTTTTTGAGGACGTCTATTAAGCGTGCCTCATGTGGCCAGTTATCACATTAAGAGGGAGTTAAAGTACACAGTCCTATAGTATGTAAACACGTGATTCTTTTCAAAATATATAGACTGCATGATGATTGACGACTGATTTAATGTTCTTTGACTTAGCAACATTATTATATTGCACAAACCTCGTGTCGCCTCCGCCAAATTCTGTCCGCTGAATTTAGAATTTGTCGTTGCGCCTTGGGATGACGAAAGTTTAGTATATTTCCAGCATTACGAGTAAATGTTTATTGATTAATATGTAAATACAACAGAAAATGCCATCAAAATCTAAAAGCGGTAACGTACTAAATAGCAAATTACTGAATGACAAATTAGGTTGACCCATTTACTGCAACATGCATGTAATACATACCTTAAGCATTTGTCGCACGTTAACACTGAATCACTATATAGTATAAAACAAAGTCGCTTTCCGCCGTCCGTCCCTCTGTATGTACGCTTAGATCTTTCAAACTACGCAACGGATTTTAATGCGGTTTTTACCATCAGTTAGATAATTTTTCACGGAAGGTTTATGCATATAATAGTACCTGGAGCGAAGCGAGGTCGCTAGTGTGATATAAATATAAAAGAGGCATTCAACATTTCTACAAGTTCATGTTTACAATTCCTCGTGAGAAAGCCATATCTGGAATTTTAAATATAGGGTTGACGTGCACGAGTCCCCATTGTTGTCATCGTAAACATCCATCCATTTTGACTTTGTTTTGCCACGCGACAAAAATGTTACCCGTTGACGTCAACCCTTACAGCACCCGTATCATGGTCGCCTTTATCGCGGTGGATAAGTGTCGATAAAGCTTCTGTCCCTCTCGCACATACATACTGGCCAGAAAGTGACAGATGTTTTATTCAAGTTTATCCCCATGACACTACAGGCCGCAGGTTAACATAAATTTGTTGATAGATGTTAGTTTAATTAGAACTTTAGAATTAATGATTCATATTTCGAAACCGCCTCTTTAATAATATTAGCTAGATGATAATAATTATGAATCGTACATGGTTGTGGTGGAAAATATTAAAAATTAAACAGAGGTTATAACATGATGTTTGTCGTGATTGGCTCATTATTTATTTGGTTTTATTTATTGTTGCTCTAACGTATTTTAAATGGAGTCTCGAGTAAGTGATGTTTTACAATCGTGATTTTGTCTTCTGAATCAAATACAATTTGTAATTTACCTTTTTTGTATTATTGTTCTGATCTTGTTTGTCATTATTCATCAAATCTATTTATTAATTTTCACGGCAAACATAACTTATTGTAAGCATTTTATACTATGACTAAACTGGTTGTATTTAGTGTATATCTTGTAATTATTATGTATATATTCGTGTTGGAAACTCAACTAGTGCTTCAAGGAAGGTATTAAGCCTGTTAAATATGTGGTTTTGCCCGTATTATTTTAAACTGAATGGATTTATTCCTAAAGGCACATCGAAGCACAGTGGGGTCTTAAATGTAAGACGTTCTTGTAAATATCACGTATATCTGTTATCTAGTGTATAGTATTATGCAAGCCTGTAAATAAATTATCGTTAAAACATTTAAAATACAATATTTTTACATACGTTTGTTTTCTTATTTCTAAAGTTCCTAATCATTTAATAACGTCTATCCGGGCACCTTGTATGTACTACTATCGGCAAAATTGCCTGCTGACCCACCATAGAACTGTGTCACAGTGACCCGTAGAGTGACTGAAGAGTGCCAAACAAATTGTTTACTAATGTCACTGACATAGGTCTATTTAACCTCTGGATAGCCGGTGGCTACCTGGGATGTTTGTGGGGCCCAAGGCGTTCAGTGCCAGGGTCATGACTTCCATACATAATAGAACCTAATCATTTTAGGGCTTCGTTTCCCACGTTAAGCAGTGCGGGAAGAAGAAACGCACCAATCGCAATACTTATATTAGTACTTCATAGTGGAATTGTTTCTCGTGCACCGCTTTGAAACTTCGTGGTTACGTTATATCTATCTTTTTAATATTAGTATTAGTACCAGCACCGGTAATTACGTACAAACCAATATCGGTATTTCATACCCTAGTATTTACCTACATAGTAACATTTTTATAGTGCTTGTTCGACCTGAAAGATTCAGTATTCGAAAACGAAAATTACCCTTTATTCAACGTCTTTGCCACTCCGAAACGCTCCCCTTAAATCTAACTAGTTGAATGGTGCTTTTTCACCGGCGAGGCGACTGGAGAAGATCGCAACGCTTTTGTTTTCGTGGCAGAGTTAATGAATACTCGACTATGTTATTGTAATATGGTTCAATATTAACAACAAATATTTAAATTCTCCTCTCGCCCGTTCAGCCTATTTCCACCGCAGCCTGGCGGGAAACTTTACTATACAAATTTCAATTCCTTCCTCGCCTTCTAGCCGAAAAGCACCTTAACAGTACAAATAAACAAATCACTATCAGTTGCTCCACATTTCGATCAGGGCTGGCCAAGATGGCGGAGCGCATCAATTAACCTGTCTTTGTCCGGAACATGCTCGTAATTACGGCAGTTCCAAGCCCAGTTACGATCTGCTGCGCTCTATGGGCTTTCAGGGGTGCCAACACTTGGAAATATCGAGTCAACAAGTTCGTATAGGTACGCATGAAGTGAATGAGTGCTTAGACAACTTTAAACCATACCTAACTAGCTTGCGTGTATGTTAACTATGATTTAAGATGAGTTGTGATGTTATAGTTAATAGCGTCACGTTTGCCAACCCTACGGATCTAAGCAGCGCTATCGCGATGCTTTCCAACTGTTCAGTACCTTTTTATCTTTCCCGTTCGAAGAGCAAAGTTTCTTTCTTGTAATTTAGAAAATCATAGATATACAGAGTTAATTGCTGGAATGAGATGTATCTGTAATTTATGCGTTTATGAGTCTTATCTGTATTGTAGAATAGATTGCTGTTTTGTTTGTGGTACGCGGAACATAATATGGTTAACGGATTTGTGCGGGGAATGGAACGAATGGCAATCTTGATAGTGTTAACTAGACTAATGCCCGTTCCCGATATTCAGAACGTGGATAGATTTTTTACTTCGGGTCACGGTGCTTTCACTTCGAACAATCCGTTTTGTATGGACGCCAATGTCTATTTTTAGTTCCGTCAATTTGCACTAGATGGCGACATTTAGAAAGGCTATAATAGCTGAAAACAACTTTAAATTCTAGTTTCAAAAAAGCTGTGGCAGTGGCCCATGGGCAGTGGCACAGCAGGACTGGTATTGGTACGTGTGGTTATTGGTCCTTGATATTATAGGTATGGTAATAGATGGTCCTAATAGTAGTTACGGGAATTTGCGTTAGATGGCGTTGTGCCGTTGAATAGAGTGATCTCTATCCTCCTATATATAATGTACTCTTTGCTCCGGGTTGAAATTTGATTCTAGCTACAAAAATATAGATAGACCCTCTTGGATATAGTTCGATCATTTCTTGTGCATTTACATTTCTTACAAATTCAGGTGGGCAAATATCACGATGTTTTTCTTCACCAAGAGCATCGGTAAACACAGAAAACACTCAGGCAGTGTGCCTAAGTGCCTAAGTAAAAGGCTCATTGGTACATTGCAACCACTGGGTATGGAACTTAATACTAGCGATTATTAAGTCAATAGCTCAAGCCACTGGATCACCGACTCTCTCATAGTTAGCCACATACAAAATGTTTCAAAAATTCAAAATGCAAAATATTTATTTAGTAAATTGGCCACATGCGGGCTCTTTTACACGTCGGTTACATGGAGTGAATCTACTCCTTGCGCTTCGGAGTCTTCGGACAAAACCATCATTGCAGAGAAGAAGCGCCGCAAGAAACTCTAGCAGAAGGTCATTTTTTCAAATATAAAATACAATAATACTTAAAAGTAAGTAAGTTAAACAAAATTAAAACATTACAAATAAAAGATCTGCTAATGTATCAACATATACATATGTCAATAAATTTAAATTAATAGTAATTACCTACTAGGAGAACAACACGACGAGGTCTCTAGGTCAAAAGCAATAACTAACACAATTCGTTATGTAAAATATGAACCCGAATATACTCTTACCATTCATCTGCGATCTGAATATTGGGGACGAGCATAAATAAATAAGTAAATGTCAGGGATGATCTCACACAATTTGATCTAGCCACAAACCAAGCCCTAGGCTATGGGCACTAGGCAACGATGAACGGACTTAAATAGTAAAATACGTAAAAAGATAAAATATATTTATTCAGTAAGTAGGCCGCACGGGCACTTTTACACGTCAAAATCTACCAGCGCTTCCCAAAAGGAGACCACAGCTGAGAAGAAGCGCCGCAAGAAACTCAACAGTTAGTCAAAGACGATACTACTTATTCTAGCATTATATAAAACATCCAAGACTCTGGGACAAACACTCGCGCTTACCTCACAAATAACTGAGGTAGATAATCTAAATTTTATTCAGTGCTGCTCTAATCATTGTTCTTTTATACCTAAAGATCTAATTTAATTGCGTCCCACGCTGCAGTTTCCCAATCATGTGGAAGGCAAGCCCAAGGGCAGATCCAGATCAGTTCCGGGGGAGGTAACAGGCGCCCAGAATTCAGTCTGTAACATTGATTTTTAACATAAGTACACTTATTATAAAGGGGTTATTACACTTATAACATGACTGGGGGTTTATGAGCTGTCCCTTTAATTCACCCTTGCATATACAAACATCTTTTCGACACTGTACTTACTTCTTCCAAGCGATATAAAATCGTAATCTTACCCGCGGCAGGTCGTCGGCCGTGTTCCGTGTCGTTACGTCTAATGCCTCCATTACTAGCCGTGAAATCGTGATGCCGCTGCCCACAAAACGATATGCTACGTTTTTTCTATTTCCCCGACGCCTCGGTGACTCGGCAGTGTGAAATGGTGTTGACGGATTTCTCACCGAAGATTTGACGTAATGAGCGTAGCTATTAGTTAAGTAGCTAAGTACAGTGGTGGATTAACCACGTAGGAAGAGTAGCAAAATGCCACGGGCCCCGCGCGCGCACCAACGCATTCTGACCCAATAGTTTTGCTTTACTTAATACTTACCATAAACTTGATAACCTTAAGCAATCCAAGGGCCCGACGGACGAAAGTACAACCTATATACAAGAGCAAGAGTGAACAAACTGCAATGCACTAGCATACTACCTGGTTGGTATCTCATGATGATTTTTGGTTGATGATTGAATACCTACAATCTGTCAGATTTAGCCTGGCCAGGCTATTTTTTAAGGATTTTTTGTCATGTATAGGCACGGTCAACTTAATAGAAGCCGTACTTTTTAGTAGGTACCTTATCGGCGCTTATATACTAAATTCAAACCATTCTCACTTTAATACGTTACTATGACAAGGTACTAACGTACAGCTACTTATGAGTCGACTGTACCCGATCAGGTGGTATAGGTAGGTACCTATGGTATTAGTGACAGTTTCCTTTGGTTCTATTAATTGTATGTTTGTGTTTCAGACAACTTTCCCATAAGTAACTGTATAAACGTAATGAAGCTCCTCAACGCGTATGTCTGTATGTATGTCTGGCGGGATTTTTATTCAGTTTATACCAGTAGCTAATATAACCTGATTTTTCTATGTAACTGTGCGTATGTCAACGTCAGTATTTGGCTCTGGGTAAGCGGGCGGATTCAATACTTATACCTAACAGCTCCAACCGCACAGTTAGAAAAATATACTCGTAGATTAACGAGAAATAATTAAAAACATTCATAGATACCTACTTTACTTCTTATATTATTTCACCCGTGCAAAGCCGGAGCGTGTCGCTAGTCTTAAAATAGTAAATATGAACGGTTGTAAAGATATAAGTTTGACTTTCAATGATGCTTGAACGACTGAACGGATTCGGATGAAACTCAACAATTAAAACCACTATTATTAAAACAGGATATTTCTTGGCCCGAAAAACTTGACAGTTAGGAGAAAACGATAAAACAGTTATTTGCAGATGCAATCACGGGGAAAGATTAGATAATAAACCAGGAAATTCATTATTAAACATACGTGAAGAACATTACAGTTACTGTGCAAATCATTAACTTCTAATGCCTGAGCGGCTAGCATACGAGTATCTTTTGTTTTTTCACGTGTCGCTCAGTGCTTCTCTATCGTTACAGATTAGTTAGAAAGAGATATCAAAGGGACAACTTTTTGAACATTTATGGTTATAAATCAAAAAGTACGACACGGAAAATTATGAAAAAATAGTTTTGAAATGTGCAGATTGAGTCCTTTCAATACCCCATTCTAGACCCCTTTTCAATTGTTTATAAAATTAATTTCATATTTTTTACTAAAAACAGGTGCGGGCAAGCATATACAACTATGCCAAATTCCAAGTTGATAGCTTGTGAGAAAAACTGCTGTGACATACAGACAGACCGACAGACAGACAACGAAGTCTCACGGGTTCATAAGGGTTTCTTTTTTACCATTTTGGTACGGAACCCTAAAAATATGTGTTCCTGGGCATAACACTTTTTATGTCGTTGGCTGGATATGCACAATTTCACTCCGTCCGCGATGAAGAAGCTTCATTCCTACTCCAAGTACTCCAACGGTATTACATTAGTAACGAGGAAATCCAATTATAGTGTTATCTATGGAATTGCAATGATTAAAAAAATACATGCTCTTCATTCATAGAACATCAATTAAAAACGTATTGTTTTTTTTCCTAGAAACTATAGTTCGTTTCACAAGAGCTGCCAGGGCTGGGGAGGTTCTAATTATAGTCTATGACACTCCTTGGGTGAATACTAATCCAACGATGCTCGCAATTTATAAACCGTCAAAGCGTATAGCCTATTGGAGCGTCACAAAGAAACATTCATACATACATAAACCTGAAAAACATAATCCTGTTTCTTGGGTAGCCGGGTAAAAAGAGACAGGTACCGACCATAGGTCGTTTTCGCCAGCTTCTCGTGTTCCAACCGTCGGCCTGCAAATGTCATAACAGTCCCATAATATGGGCTGTGCAGGTGACCCCGCACCTGCGCGGGCGGCGCGCACCTTACGCCACGCCGAGTGCGCGCGCGGCGGCGCGTGGCAGGTCGACGCCTTCGCGAGGAGACTAATAACTTTGATGAAGGAGTTTAACATTCACTGCCACGGGCACAACCGTGTGGTCCATTTTGTTTAGAAATCTGAATGATGGGCACTGTGAGCTGTGGCCTAGCACTCATTGTAAGGTGTGAGTTAGTTTGTACCAATGAGTTTTCCTAACTTAAGTATACAACTACTACCTACTAGAGAACTTTCTGTGACAATGCTCTTGCGGTGAAAGAAAAACATTGTAGAGAACTTAAACCTGTTCTGCTGGCGAACTGATTGTATAAAAAGGTAATTGCATGAGAGATCCTTTAAGGTCGTATGTATCTTAAAAATTAGATGATAGTTAATAGTAGGGTTAAGGAAGACGAGATAGAAGATGGTAAGACCGACGTTAAACAAACATTATGACGAAGAGTTTCATATAAATTTAAATGTTGGTTATTTCGAACGCTAAGGTTGCCGTAGACTCGTCTCAGTATCTACCCGTCGTCACCGAATAATAAGGGCCATTATTTTATTTCAGCGCCTAAAATAGAAATTAAGTTCAAGATCCATTTTATAAATTCACAGATATGTTGTGAAAATTTTGAAGCATTGTCACGTTAATTCTCAACCAGATCTCACTTTTTATTGTAAATTACCCATTATTTTTGTTGTTTTTGTATATAAAACACGAATTTACTGCTCAAATTACCACTGCGTTACCAGTCTCCACGTCCCCTTGCAAATAACGACCACTGCGTTACCATAATAGCCTTTCTTTCACCCATCCCTACATAATCTGCCATAAAACGTTATTCAGGTATGTCGACCAGAACCTGAAAATAGTGTGAATTCCTAAGATTATCCAGTTTAGTTGAAAATTATGACTTTTAACATACATTCGCGTTAAGGGACCTTTTATTAGCCCTAAAATACTTAGTAGAATGACCCTAAAAATGATTCTATGGCACGTGAAAAATTCGAACAGATGTTCCGATCTGATCTCGTGTTTTCCACACCCAATTTTTCCCACCGGCCTTGATGAGATCATCGATCCAACGTTCCAACTGCTGCGGTTAGGTCACTCGAGTACTCTTCTACCCCTCTTGCCACCATGACAAATGTTGAAGTCTATTAATAATCGAAAAAGGTACAAATACTTCTATAGCAGTATTACCTAATTCGTCTTTTTTTCGTCCTTGGTGTCATTGTACAAGGCAAAGGTGTCGATAATTTTACGGTACTCATAAGAAATCACTAGACCAAAATAATTAATTCCCTGAATTATTGTGACTGTGGTAAATGATGATGAGGTCTAGGAAGAAGCTCCTGGTTCAGTAGAAACTTATTTACTCTTTTTTTTAAGATACCCGAGTTATATCTGTCAGGAAATACAGATGAAGGAAGCGAATTCCACTCTTTAGCAGCTTGCAGTAAAAAGAAAGCAGCGAATCGCTTTGTAACAAATGTGATTTAAATAAATAACGTGAATTCGGTGTACAGTCTCATTCCAGATCATGTTACTATCGACATAGTACCTCCGTTAATCTGTAAATTATTACGTACATTTTACTGTTCCCATAAATATTTGTATCATTTCTATACTGCCGTCAAATTAACCCATAACATAGATTAAATACGGAACCCTCGGTGCGCGAGTCCGACTCGCATTTGACCGCTTTTTTGCCTTGGTGGTATTGTGTAGGCACTTATAACTACATGGTGATCAATGTTCTCTATCTCACGGCTTGTTTCTTTCAAACGCCTTAGAAAACCGCTACACTTTACCTTGGACTTTCCTCAGCCCTCTTTTATTTTTAATTGCGTCCATAAAGGCGGCTAATTAAGGAGGGTGCATAATGTGCGCCCGCACCGTGACGGGTTGTTGGCATTTCACTCCTTGCTGTCAATGACACCTGTAACTGTTCTAGCCTCTTGTAACCCATGTTTAAAAAAATAACAATTTTTTCAAGTCCCACTTTAGCTGTTAAATTATTGGCAAAGTGATAAAGGCATGACCACTTAACTATTTAAGTATACACAGCTGATGACGATTGGGGTGTCCTGCAGGGTTACTAACCACAGAAGAAACTGACGTATCCGATTTTTTACTTATTACATTGTAATAAGGTCCAAAAGTGGATAAATCAGTTTATAGTCGACTGTACAGTGCAAGAGTTCTTAAAAAGTTTTTCAGGATCGGGTAAAATCGGTTAGACTCGCATAAGAGCCTATGAGAGCGAGTGAGAGAAGTATAAAAACCATCTCACTGCACTTTGCCGCAGAATTTCAAAACTTTTAGCCCTCTGACATTCTAGATTAGGCCAGACATTCAGCTTTTACGTCGCAGTCATTATTTACTCCGTTAATTTATGATATGATAACCATCAAGCAACAGCGACGTTAGTTTCCATTTCGATAAAAAATAAGCAACTTTGTATAGACCAATAAAGATGTCAATGACGACAATTAAAGAGCTAAAAATTCGTCCAATTATTACTCATTATTAACATTAAACATGGTATTTAAAGATATTTTAGCGAACCACAAAGCTTCAAAACATTCTAAATTAAAAATACCGCTTCACAAGAAGCACAGGTATCAGTAAAATGAATCTACAATATTCTTCAGATTACGACTAAAATGATCCAAGAGCGTGCACTTGCGCGGTGCGCGGGAGTGGCCGCCCGTGACGGTGGATGACCGACGACGAACAGCTCGGAGCCTCGGACCGAGCGAGTATAGCGCGGAGATTTTTAGTTAAGAATTCTTAACCACGAAAATATTTCTTGGAAAGGTACAATTAAAAAATAAGAAAGGGAAACGTACACACCTAGTTTTCCATAATAACTACAACATATGCAATAATCGTGGAGGTCGGACTTGATCAGGGTGAGAAACGTTTCCACCGGGAGAAAATTTTGTATGGATTTTTTTTTACAGCTACGCGATTTCAGCATCGCCTCACAACCCTCTTATTTGGTCATTTATTTGAATTTTCAGGACCGGATGTAGTGGCGGTCTATGGGCGAGCAGTCCAGTAGTAGATTTTTTATGGCATGCATAAAGCATACAGGCACGCAAGCCAGCTGATGTAAGTTCTGAGGCCCTGTAATAGCTTGACAAAAGAGTTTGGAAAAAATTAGGGCGCTGTTCTGAATGTTGAAAAAAAAGGATTCTCAACAAACGGGTCATACACAGATTTAGGTTCAACATTGTCCCTTCTGTTCCTAAAAGTTAACGACGTGGGAGTTTTTAACTCATATAATTTCGATACAGGCCAAAACTACACCAGGCTCCCATTACACGGATATATCCTAACCCGAAAAATTTGGTTTCAAAGTCCTTATCTTTCTGGAACAGGAGAGACAGCTTGTTTCTGTGGCATGTGTATGACCCAAATAGTTATTGAATTGAAATAAACCTGTCACTGCTTGTACGGAACGGTTCACACGCTAAATACCTATCGGCCTGTTTGTGTATTTCATTAGTTATTAAGTATAATTTGGCTACCGTGGCTGGCCTAATGGCCAATCTGCTGCGAGCGATGACCGGCGGCGTGCTATTACGACAATTGCCATAAATAATATATGACGTAAGATGGTATGATTCGGTTGCTGGCAGACCCTGAGCGGCTAGCATGTCTAGTATATTCTCACTTGTCGCTCAGTGCGTCTCTGTCGTTACAGACTAGTAGGGAGATCCACACGCGACAAACAAGTCGCGGACCACTTGTCCTAGCTTTCCTGGGTCTGGTCCTAAATCTGGGTATGACTTGTGCGTTTAGGCAAGGAGCATGAAAGTTAAAGACTGCAGAAATTTATGTGTCGGATAAATTATTACTTATGTAAGCTGTTCGTGTGTGTGCATTCGATACTTTATAGGTCTAAGTACAGTTAATAGTAACTGGGTAACTGGCGACTGCAAACATTTGGAACTGGCCGGCGAGGATGAGTCAGTTACTTGCAAACTTGTTTTTTTTTTTTGTAGTTTCAGCGGAATGGTTCTTTGATATTGCAACATGGCAATTGATACTCATTATAATAAGAACTTTCCAGAAGCCAGCTATAAGTACAAGCCTGACAGATGTATTCAACAAAGATAACAATGCAAAAGAAAGTCCAGCAAGAACCATCGACACACTTTCCTTCAAAATTGTTCAAATTATGCCTAATAATGAGCCCTTTGTAGAAAACAAATTGCATCCAAACTATGAGTTTAGCTGACACTCGATGGAAGTAATTTGTTCACAGCCGTCGGCGTACGCGACCAACGTGTCCTGTCTGTAGCCGAAAACTAATTTTCTTTTTATTATGTTGGCGTAGAGCACAATTCTGGTAAGAAGCGTTCTGCTTGGCAGCAACGGTAATGGTTACGGAGAGTAATTTTGACGACACGAGTTTTCGTGATTTCGTAAGCGTTGGCTTTTTATTCATTTTGACTATTTCACCGGTCGTTTGTCGAAAAAAGTGTCGTCGGGGTCCATGGCTGCGCAGGCGCGCGTGACGACGCCGCCGCTCCGCTTGGCAGTGAACAGCCGTTACGTGTTGCCTAGCCAGCAATTATCTGGGAGTGTATGGATTCGTAAGTAAATTATTAGGGCTCGCATCAAAATTAAATTCAAGAGAAAACTTAGGTTCCGTATTTAATAGTACAGTTGAGACTCAGTATCTACTCTTCAGTTCAGAATTAGGAATTTAATTGTTGCTACCGTTTTCTGCTAGCTTCATGTTTTGAGTAGGACAGAAGGAGAACAAATGCACATGTATTACTTTTACTATATAAATGCAAATATGTGCAAGACATACATGTACATACGTCATACACACCATACACACTTTCAGTATTGTCATACTTAATTTATTAGTGTGGGTAACTAATTGTTAGTGTAACGCTTTTAGTACCTAATTCGTAACTTCTTCAAATTAACTTTACGGGTCGTACTAAGCTTCAGAAAAATGATAATTATACGCAGTTATATACTCTTCTGCTAGAAATAGAACTGATCTCTCTAAACAGATTGTTGCGCCAGTTAGCTGCGTCCAATTTCAGAAATGACTTGACCATAAAATTGCAAGTGCTCTGGTTGACCTGGGGACTGCGGCAGTTCTAGCTCTAACGTAATGGCGGTTATCGCACAAACCGCGGTTTCCGGCGCGTGATCCCTAATAATATTTTAATGGTCGCGGAATAGCCTGCTGTATCCGCCATCAATGGTATCCGTCGATAAAGCAGCCTTGTTTAGTGGGAATGCTAATAGTGGTAAAATGGCAGGCAGTTGTAAACGATTGATTGTCTTAATAAATACTAATAAGAATGCAATAATATTAGATAAACTTAAGGTTAAGGTTCTGTTAAGATTTATCCACATATTTTAGTTTCTTAATGTTCTATTTTTTAGTGTAACGGCTTAACTATCTAATCATACTCGCACAATAGATAAGTAAACTTAAAATATGCTTTGGCCTTATCTTTCATTGTGCCATTTGAATTTGACAGAAAGTGGCAGAGCATATTTGAACAAAAATAGGTTTATTGCGTTTTTATGAATAAGTTAGACTCGATATGCATAATTGTATTCCAACTTGTCAATTTATTTCTACAAGCATGCCCGTAGACCAAACGTGCCAGTTGCAGAAAAAAAAAATCGAATACTTTCCATAATAAAAAAAAAATGATTAGAAGCTACCGACAGTTTCTCAATGGAAAATGTCACAATTTGTGTAGTTTATAGCCGGCTAATTTATTTACCCATTTGCTTATAACTTAATTGCCCTATACACGGTAAAGTACAAACGGCGGACTTTATTCCCAATGGCATTCTCTTCCAGTCAACTAGCTAATCCCTATTGACCAAAAATGTGCTTATACGGTAGAGGAGCTAGCAGTACTTCTGCTGCTCTCTGTTCTTTGTTCAAGTATCAAGTCCGATCGGAAGCGATTGTCCACGCAATCGCAGTCAGTGGCGCGGTGAAACAATACCGCGGCGAATGGCCCCCGAGCGGGCGTGAAATCGACGAGTTCGACAGGTTATAGGGCTGACAATTGTCGCGGATGTGGTGGGAATGACGACAGCTCCATTGCACAATTTAACAAGCCCAGCAAGCCTATTATTATTTCGGATAAAACATCAGTTACTCTCGCAAGGGTGAATGGTGTATTATCGACACATCCACCACAAAGGCGACCATACGGGCGCAGTTTTTAAATTGAACGATTCTAAAGATAGTTTTGCGACTTGGGTTAAGCTGCCTTTCCATTGAGGTGGAGACGAGCGGAGCGGTGCGAAAAGGACTAATTACCTTGTACAGTAGGGACCCACACTAACGCATAGCACACATAAACTAGAGGAATCTGATTGGTCCGTTTCGCACCGCTCCGCTCGTCTCTGCCTCAATGGAAAGGCAGACTTAGTTCTGTGTAATAGTAACGTTCCAAAACAGGTAAAATAGCTTTTACTAATGGCTGACGCTGCTAAATTGTGTCTAGAAATTGATCTTTGTACCACTCGTCGAATGAGGCTGCAGCGTGTCTATTCCATCAGAGCGAAGCAGCTACGCAATGCGCAAGGAAAATCCACCAATAGGATTAAGTACCTCATGAAAATCAGGTTGACAAATTAACCTGGCAAATCGCAGCTAACTATCCTGAGGGATAGAGAACACAGCAAGGTGTTTATTATTCACTTATTGGCAGAACTAACAATAAGTCGAAATGATCGTCGAATAACCAAGATTGTAGGCACATAACACTGCGTAAAAAATTGTTACTGGCAGATGGATCAAGTAATGGTTGCCCTCGATTGAAATCGGTACAGCGTAGGCCTAAAATTATATATTTTCCAGTGCGACACCATACATTACATTTAAAAAAGAATACCATTTCGCGTCGCTACCGCGTGTGTGCATTAACAGCTTGTGCAACAAAGAGCACTATCGTAATGAATCGTAACCCGTCATCGTCGTATCTTTGTCTCGCTCTCACCCGTTCCAATTCAACCTTTTTAACCCAACAACGTACGCAATTTTTAATGCCTTGGTACAAATTAATCTTGGCCAATAATAAAAGTAAGACCAAATTATGTGTCGGAAATCAGTTTTGATTCAGAAAAATAATAATTACCTATAAGAAAAAAGTGATAGGTAATTTCAATATTTTGTACAAAACTAAAAATTGCTGTAATTTTTGGTCGAAATCTATGGTATTTTGTCTGTATTTTATATATAGACTGGAGTTAACTGAAGACAGGTTGAGGAGAGCTTAATAGCGACTCATACACGTTCAAACAATTAAAATAACATATGGACCAGTTGTGATTATATTTCGGGAACCCCCACAACTCTGCCTCACAATACGGAGCATGTGGGTGTACAGATACTTCGACACTTTCAGTGCCTCTGACACGCCTGGCTTGTTCAAGTTACATACAAATTGTCAGTTAGTGGCAACGAATGTTCTAAGGCATTTAGCGCCCGGTGCCTTCATTCACGTACATCTTGGGTGTTATTTTGGGTTTAGGGCATGGGATGTATTGCAAGAAGCACAAAAACCGACGAAGGCCACATACCGGCGTGGAGAGGCCATTAGTGACTGAACTTAAAGCTCGCGTGGTACTTAAGACTTACTATAGATATACTGAGGGTTCGTGCATTAACCGTGGTGGTTAATATGGACGAATGGCAAAAAGAGGGGAGGCCTTTGCCTAGCAGTGAAACAGTAACTTTACTGTAGTAGTACCTATATTAAAGTAATTTGTTGGATGCCAGTAGCACAAAACCGACGTAGACATTTTTCGGCTGATATGATGAAGTGAACGCAAACTTTATAAATATAATTGATATCGTCGTTTTTGTCATTGTAATAAATAAAGTTAAACTTAGAATACCCTAGAGTTTTGTAATGAGGGCAGCGTTCGGAGTGAAATTGGTAACATGATCCAACTTTTTAACCGACTTCAAAAAAGGAGGAGGTTCTCAATTCGTCTGTATGTTGCTTTTTTTTTTTTTTTTGTATGTTTGTTACGCGATTACTCCGTCAATTGTGGACCGATTTTAAAAATTATTTTTTTGTTTGAAAGGGTATACTTCCGAGGTGGTCCCATTGTCACGAAATAAGAATCTGATGATGGGATCCATGAGGAATCGAGGGAACTCCTTGAAAGTTATAGGCACACATACAGCGATTTTGGTATTACCTGCAAGACCTTAAGAAATTACATTACAATAGCACCTCTTGGTGAAGAGGAACTGATGATGAAGACCAGAGATGACCACCGGAACTCCTTAGTCGTAATTAATTGAGCCAGCAATGAGATTTATTTATTAAGAACATGAAGCTACTCTTATACTGATTATAATGCATGTGGTGAAGTGCAGCAGATGGTGAAGTACCGGGAGAACTCCTCAATGATTAACGGCCCTGCATCTTGGACAGCGACATTTTGTTAAGGGTGATGAGAAATTTGTATTAGGGTATTGTTTCTTAATATGATATTTATGTACTTAATCACATATGTACTTAATATTAGGTGCATCACTAAAAAGCGAAAAAAAAAATTTTTAACAAAAAATAAAACCGTCTTCAAAAACCCACTAAAAAGGATTAAATAAAGACCGGGCTCCTAAGAATCCTAGTAATTGCCTATTTAGTGCCTAATAGGTACATGAAATATATCGAAGTCGGTGGCAAGAATCATTGCTATCGCTATTGTGTATCTACTTGACACCGGCTTGGATATATTTAATGTACCTATTAGGCACTAAATAGGCAATTCCTAGGATTCTTAGGAGCCCGGTCTTCATTTAATCCTTTTTAGTGGGTTTTCGAAGACGGTTTTTTTTTTTTTTTTTAATTTCCCACAAAAAAACTGTTGCTTAAGGCTGCCTTTCCATAAAAGCGGAGACGAGCTGTGTAGGACTCGACCAATCACATTGGTTGTAATCCACATCTCGTCTCCGCTTGACTGTTTCCATTGAAGCGGAGCGGAGACGAGACGTGGATTACAATTAATGTGATTGGTCGATTCCTACACAGCTCCTCTCTGCACCGCTCGTCTCCGCTTCTATAGAAAGGTAGGCTTAGTAGTTTCGATAGCGGGCCCGCGCGCGCGCCAGGCATGAAGCCCTACATCTCGTGCGCAGATATATGATAATTGCGCCCGCGCCGGTACCTGCACCACATTCACTACAATTATATTATACTTAAGAATAACAATGAAACATTTAGTTCCGTACTCGAGTGTCGGCAAGACTTTCCAGGAATAAGTAGATACTAGCTTACAATAAACTGGCATGTTTTTCTTCAATAAACTATTTCAGGCTATGCGTGTGCCAAACATCCAAATCCGTTCAGCTGTTTAGGCGTGATTGAAACACGTGTTAATAATATTAGTGGGATAGAAGCCATCAATGCGTCAGAGCTCTGAGAAATATTTATTAAAATTATTTCGTTCCTTACAATGATCTTAGTACCTAAATATTATGCAATAGTACACATTTTTAGATGTCTTAATTCTGGCTGGAAAAGTATGGAAAATGCAGTTGAATTTTAGAAAATTAGGCACTAAAGTACCGGGATACCATCGTTTCCTTAAGGGCAACACAGACTAACAGTCGGCCGGCATTCCCAAGTCTGTCAGGCGGCCTGCCGACCAAAATCTATGAAATATGAAATCTAAAGAGAATCCCTATAGTCTATGATCTACTACGACAAAGGGACTTGTCCAGAAATCATGTGATCATATTTGGCCTAATTTTGACCCCCCCCCCTCCCCCTTGGTGATATTTGGTGAATATAACGCTACCCCCCCATTCAAGTTCACGTGTAGTTTTAGGACTACATATGTTTAAAAGTTGGTACAATTAATAATTATAATTTGGATAAACACGCTCAGAGCGGATTATTTTGATATAAAAAAATTATTGAGTAATTTCGTTAATTTTTGACTTTCCTGCTGTGTAAAAAAATTACACGTGATGTCTTCTCGGAACCCCCCCATCGTGATCATTTGTGATATTTTTGATTTCTGACAGGCCGATATCGGCCGGCAGACTCTAAGTTTGTGTTGCCCTTACAATATCTTCAAGAATGTTCTAATGCCTTTACACCATGCTAGGGCAAGATACGAGGCATTTGTAATGGCTCCGTAACTCCGATGAGGTCACGTGATCGTCACGCCTCGCACACGCACGCGCTTCGACGGTAACAATGTCTGGCAATAATTAAATAAGTTATTCGCCACGAAATTTAGATGGTTATCGGGAGTAATCTCTGAGAGAGGATGCTCACGATTATAATAATAACGGAATGATGCTACACAAATTAAAGCCATATTTTGATATACTTACTCTTAGTTTAACGCATTAGCCTCCCATTTGTACATGTGTGTGTGAACATTAATTTCATTACACTAGCAATCCGTCCCTGCTTCAAATGGGTTAAATATCAAGGCATTAATACCTCCTCGGAGACACGTTCGATACGATGAAAACCGCAACAGGTTTCATTCATTTCTATCTGAGATGAGGTTTGCACTTTGCTCATACGATGATGCCTCGTTAACTATAGCTAGGAACACTTGGTTTGCCGGTTGGTTATATTATCCGACTATCCTTTAGAAGACTTAACTTTTTATATTTCTCTCCATAAATAACTGTGTCCTGGTCACTCTCAGGTAGGGTTACCAACTATGCCTTCTGACCCTATACGGCTTTAAAATAAATGAAGAAAAATATGGCTAACGGCCGCACTCAGAGACGTCAATTAATTTTTAAGTTTGATTAAAGTTGCTGCGTCTTATTTTATTGCTATAGCAAAGAAAGTGACAGCAGCAACTTTAATTAAACTTAAAAGTTAATTGACGTCTCTGAGTGCGGCCGTAAATGCACTAAAGCGGCCGTTAAGACCTGTGATTTATCTGGTGCGTCCTGAAAAATTAATAACCTAAGTAAACTGCAGAGCATTGCTTTACCATAGTAAAAACGTCATTACATTTACACTGCGTTGGATTCACTACTTTTAGGGCTAATTTGGTAAAGTTCTTCTTCTTAAATTTAAGAGCTAAGCTCTTGTCGGTGGAGCAATTTCCATGACTCTCTATCTAGAGCCTTTTCTTTTAGGGCCTGAGACGACACGACGTCTACTTTTTCTTTTATCTGATCCATGAACGTTCTCCTTGGTCTTCCTCTCTTCCGCTTCCCTTCTACTTTCCCTTCCACTATGGCCTTAATGTATTCGTCGTGTCGTAAAAGGTGTCTTAGTATCTTTCCTCTTCTATTTTCAACGGTTTAAAATAAGCACCTCTTCTCTTTAACCATGCTAAGCACTTCTTCGTTGGTAATTTTCTGAGTTCAGTTAATCCTCTCCATCCGCCGCCAGCACCACATTTCAAAGGCTTCTAGCCATTGTCTATCCCGTTGTCATTGTCCACGTTTCGCTACCGTATGGTGCTATGCTCCAGATGTACACTTTTATAAGCTATGGGTAAAGTTACGTGTTGCAAATGTTGCAATTTTCAATATCTCCCGTTACTCGTAGATGTTCCTACATGCAAGCTACATATTAGCTGTTAATATTCCTATATTTGATCAGTCGGCAATATTTTTGATGGTAAATTGTTTGTTGCAGATCTATAAAATTGGTTACTGTAGTGCAGTTGTACTTTTAGTACCTAATGTTTTTTTTACTGCATGCCTGCTGGCTTCAGTTAGTTTTACTGAATCAAATCAGTCTCAAGCACATACATAAATTTATTTTACTACAGTTATCTGGTTTAACTTCAAAAATTATCGTCGAATCCGGGATAACGTTATTGCGGGATAAATATGAATGGAACTTTCTCAGGCGTGTTCCGTATCTTAATTTTATTACCTACCTACTTGAAGAAGATAACATAAACACTTCGTCCCGGTCATGTTCCGCAGTTTTAACTTGGCGCTTCCCCGCTTCTCAAGGAAATATCAATATTGCTTGTAATAAGCTGTCGAGAAGGTTTTACAGGCACTATTCCTGTGTGGTCTGTGGTGTGGAACATTGAAAACAATGTTAACTCGTTTTTAAACTTAGTTAAAATTAAGATAGAGATCTTAATTGTCAAAATATTGAGTTGCATGAAACACGTAGTTCTGGTTTGATGACCGTGCACACAAAAAATCTAGGTAGTGATTGCAGAAGGTACGGGGGCAATGAACTTTATGGCGGGCTGCGCTCGGGTCGAATTGATTCAACATTTTGCGGCTCCGAGCGAGTTTTAGGAAGCGTCGGTTTGGAAGCTTAGAGAAATTAACTCGGTTTCGGAAGTTTTTGGAGCGTAATAAAAACAAATTGGTATTTATCACGTAGGAAGTAGGTACATGAAGACGTTGGGTCGTTGGTTGTTAAGGGTCAATCCCCTTGATTTTCGGAGGATTTAGGCTTAAAGCAAAATTTTCGTTTAGATTAATAAACTTTGTAGTATTGGTCGTTACAGCTGACCTTGAAGAAGACAGTTCCTAATGACTAGAAAGTACGATGGCTGAAAATGATTACGTTTTAGTATCTTGTTATCGTTACGTATTTCCCGGAACAACTTTGTAAAAATATATTACTTACCCACCACAAACTTAGAATTTTATTAAAAATTCCATGCACCAATAATTTTAACGCTCCAACATGGAGTTCCCGCCACATCCGACCATAATGGCGTCATTCATAGATCACAGCGCCCGCGCACCGAAGCCGCACGACGTTTCCCGAATGCCGCCGATCATGAAGACATCTCGCTAATGGAACTAACTGGACTAAATGTCGCGGTTTATGGTCAGAACAGATATACGCCTTTTGCCACATTCATACATTTTAAACATTTTAAATTCCACATAGTTTATACCTTGTAACATGCCATTCAATGCTCGTTACAAGATTGGAAGTCACAACTTTTGGAATAGCAGGGACCGCCAAAGCCGCTGAATCAGTCAAACAATCCAATGTCCAATCTCTTATCTCTTCAAAAGCGGGTGTGACATTAGAAATGATCAAAGTTTTGATCACCCGTTAACCAAATTTTAGTTTAAAATGTTAAAGGCCCATTAGGAGTTATTAAGGCTCCTTGTGTTTCATTGGAACCTCCTGTAAAATAAATGACTTCACGTCGGATTTTGGAATGCCAGGTATATCGTTGCATTCATCTTTATCTATAGATTGTCTTTGGCTATATTTGACACTGTATGATACTGTAGAGGAACTGTCTGTCTCGCAGTTCCAAGTTCCACTTCTCAGTCTTGATGTTGGACTTAAGCTTGCTTTGTCTTACTTTTTTATTAATTAATAATAATAATAATCCAGCCTATATACGTCCCACTGCTGGGCACAGGCCTCCACTCACAATGAGAGGGTTTGGGCTCTAGTTCCCACGCGGGCCCAGTGCGGATTGGGAACTTCGCACACACCGTCAAATTGCTTTGCAGGTGTATGCAGGTTTACTCACAATGTTTTCCTTCACCGAAAAACTCATGGTAAATTTGAAAATTATATTTCGCACATAAATATCGAAAAACTTAGAGGTGCGAGCCCGGGTTCGAACCGACGACCCTCTGCTTAAGAGTCGGCAGGTCATACCATTAGGCTACCACGGCTTGTTTAAATATTAAAAAAAAACTTTATTACACATCAAAAAACCATAAAAGGCGCACTTTAAGCTATCTCTTGTATTGGTAGGTCTAAGCTAGAAATAGAAGTATGTAGTCATGGAGAAACTTAGCGTGGTACCAATCACCGCTGGTTGCAATATTGGCGTCCGAATGAGTTTTGAAGATTACCGTACGTGCTGCCACAGCGTGGGACGACAATTTACTTTCTTAGTATCCACCAGTCGGTGGGAAAAATGCTTGAACACATTCGCCGCCGCCTAACCTATGAATGTATGCAGTTTCGACACACGTGGTGGGTCACCGGCGCCGAATGAGTTAATGGAGGCGAGAGGTGATTTAGAAGTGACCGTTTAAGCAGATGAAGTATGCAACTGATGAACCTTTAAACCTGAATGTGTGTTTTTATATTTCATGTGACGTTAAGATACGCTAACGGCACACGGGTCAGTATAGTCGGTTTACGCGACGAAGAGACGTACGCATATTCAAAAATATAACCATCTTTATAATATAGGGTGAGGCACGAATGTTGCTACATTCTATATTGAGTGTTGTTCTATATTTTAGCATCAATCGTGGCTCACCCTATACAGGTGAGTTTTAGTGCACATGTTCAAATGAGGGACATTAAATTAAATTTTATCGACAAAAAATGCTATTTTTATTTTTTGTGTTTAGATGTGGTACACAGTTGCGAAATATTTTTTTTCAAGCGTCGTTTTTCGTTTTAAAAATAACATTTAATGTCCCTCATTTGAATATGTGCACTTTACCAAGTCTCACCCTGTATAAAGTTGTTGTTTAAATTTGTAGTCTGATATTTTGTTCCACTGAAAATCCATGATGCAATTGGGATACACATTATTGAAAAGCATTAAATAATAGTTACTTGGAGGCTTTTAAGGAACTGAGTTCAGACGCGTTGATGTCTTTTGAATAAAAAACCAAAAGGACAAATATTTAAAAACAAAAATGCGAATATCTTGTAAAAAACCTTATATTCCTGTATGTATACAGGTTTTTATTCCTCATTATGTCCTCAAAGTGGTTTTTGAATGAACATACTACTCGTATTTTAAAATACCTATGATGAATCCTAATTTTATCAAGTATAGTTTCACTTGTAGAAAAATAACTTCGAGCTTCTATTTTCCTTCCAAGTTAGATTCAGTAGGTACCCAGCGTTATTCCTGGGGTCTTAAACAAGATGCATAAAGCTAAATTTAACGATTTTCGAAAATCTACCAAATGTATGAAATTGACACTAGCGGCTGACGCAATCGTTAGCTTACGACAACTCTTACGATAACTCGAATTTCGATAATCGTTAAGTTACCTAATGAATCTTGCCTATGCCCCTGTAAAACTTCGCACCTCATGTTTAAAATACAGGCAGTGATTAAGAAAGTTATAATTTATCTACCAGTATTGCCATATTTCACTTCACTCTAAGATTTAAACGTTTTACTTTTTGAATTTCAAAACTTACGCGATTTGGGGAGGGTGCCCAAGTCGCGTAAGCTTTAAAATTCAAAATCCCAACGTTTCGCCTGAGCTGAGGAAGTGTAGATTCAATCTTTGTCATTCCCACGGAACTTGCAAAATAATTTATGTGTCCCAGCGGCGTACTCAGCCCAGGAGTTGTTTCGTTCGCAGTTCTCACGTTTCCAATACGTTACTTTGCGATCAGAAACACCGGTCATCTAACGCTGCTTTATCTATCTATACATAATATATAACATATACAATACATACATATACATGCATATACATACATATCCAAAAAGCACGCTTTAAGAACCCGACTGAACCCAACTGTCGTCTACATAATGTTGGTTACTATGTAAATGTTTTCTATTAAATGCTAAAAATTTGTATATATGTATTTGTACTTACGTTCTCGAAAACGGTTCTAACGATTTCGATGAGAATTGCGACATGGGGGTTAACGGGGGTGAAAATTCGATCTAACTAGGTTTAATATCTGGGAAAATTCGTTTTCCCCGTATTTTCACGCAAAAAGATTCGTAATTTTGGGGTGGCTGCCGCCATCTGAATAGACTGGTGGTTAGAGCGTTGGCCTACACAACGCAAAGGCTGCGGTTTAAGCCCCAGCTATGGATCGGTTTTTTTTATTTTCTTATTGCTTTTGTATAGAAAATCGATGAAAATTCTGTTTCGACCCGAGAAACGACGCTCGGTCGCCCCGGTATTTTTTAAATTAAAGTTCTAACTGACATCCGCGGTGTAAAGACAAATATAGCAACACCTCGCCTCGAAAACGGGCCATCCATTTAGCCTCCTAGCCTAGAACGAAGAACCATACACACAAACATACGTTTATAATACAGGTCAACAACATTACCCTCTTTCTTCGAACGTAAGTTGGGTAAAAATATCACCTTGCTGAACTTATTAGCGTTTCTACAAACAAACACTAACGCTATCGTCACTTGGCTAGGGCCCCAAGGTAGCCTAGACAAGATGCATAAGTTAGGGCCGTAGGGCCCTGATGTGGGTACAGTTTACATTTGAGAAAAAAAATGCGTCGTAGCTAGCACAACTATAGTTAGATTCTAACATTTCCATGCGTGTCTCAGAACCTCGGTCAACCGAATTCTGCAGCGAATTGTTGAAAATTACTAATTTGACGACGCGGTTAGCCTAATTGTTAATGACCCTGCCTATGAAGCAACCAATTCCGGGTTCGAATCCTGGTATGGGCAAATATTTGTGTGACAAGCGCGAGCTGTTCCTAAGTCATTGTATTATAGTATTTTGTTTGTTGTATATTAACTCGTATATTAAATAGTCATGGACTCATGGATATTTTATTTTCTATGTATACCTATAAGTGTATATTTTTCTATATAAGTATGTTTATTGTTACCTAGTACGAGCCCAAAGCTTGGTTTGGGACTAGGTTTTGTGTAAGATTGTCCCCTGATATTAATTTATTTAACTAATATGTCTCAACTGTGTTATGTACGCTAGCTAAAGAATAACGTAGTTGATATGATAGTAGGTTTTCGAGCGGCGATTTCATAAAGAATCCGTGAGCGATGAGCGATCGCATTAGACGCGACAACCGACATTCCTTCAGCAATTGGCTTTGGCGTTTTCAGGGCTGGCAACGCCGTTTGTAGATTATGTAAAAATTTAATTGCAAAGGTTTTTTCACAACTACAGATAAAAAAAAAACGAGTTCTATAAACGAAAACGCGACATTAGTTGTCGATAATTGATGTAAAGAAATAATAATTATAGCTGTTTTATAAATCACACATTTTATTATATTATATGACACATATAGATGACTACAGCAACTGACATTAAATCTCATACATAACTGTGACGTCAGCGCGTCACTTTTGTTCTGAACTATTGCATTAGCCTTACAATCAAAGTGAAAAGATAATCCTGACTTTTTCTTTTGAATGGCATTCTTCCCCACATCCATCTTTAATGTAGCACCTGTCTCAACAGAAGTCCGAGACGGTGTTCAGGATTGCCCAATAACATCAAGACTGCTGATTTTGACATTGGATGCAAGCGTTTTTATTTCATTATTAAAATATTTTTATGCTACTCTATGTTCAACTGGCAGCCCTGTCATAATAATTGTTTGCCTATCCCGGGAGCCGCGTAAATGACATTCTTGTGGAGGTGTTTTTTGGTGGCGATTGCGAGCGGAACGGATGCGAGGTATTCCATCTGGAGCAGCGGTCCGTTCGCGCCGACGGCGACGTGATAAAGCACCTAATGAACTGTGGCTGCACAGGAATCTGCCCCTGCCTCTGTGGTTCCGACGTGAACGTTGGCATTTTGAATTTTCACGCGATTTGAAAATGGAATTCGAAAATTGTTGAAATTCTACTCGATTGCCCATTGTATGATATTAAAGTCTCAATTCTATTTTTTATCGTATTGTTAAAGATACGGCCATCTTTACTGACGAGTTTATAAAAAGCTATCATAGCGTATCCAGTATAATAACGGTACGGTTTAAGACTAAAGTCGAATAGAGGGCAAAGGCCTGTATTCGTTAATGACAAAACGATATCGCCAATTAGCTACGAGATCCATACATAGACTGCTAAAAACATAACCCTTCCTTTTGGCTTTACCGCAGTCGGTTAAAAAAGTAATATGCTTTCAAAAATAGACCATATATCTATCTAAGATAAAGTGGAATAAAGTATTTACAAAAGAAAATATCTTAGTTCCTACCAATGATAAACAATAAACATTAAAAATACATTGATGATAGACGAAGTAAATTGAACATAATCGTAGATAGGTACTGCAATTCACAGTTGGAAGTTAGTTTTGTACAAATACAATTAACATTTCCGACTTCGTTATGCGGGTCCCTCTTGTGTTACTGTTACTGTATTGTTACTTAAAATCTTGGATTAACAATACTTTGTATACGCAAAAAGATGAACATTACATCAAATAGAACACATCTAAATACATCATTCATAAATATAATCTTAAAGATGCATCAAATGATAAATGAATACATTATGAATATGAATGAAAGATGAATGAGTACTTTTTGAAATATGTACTTATGTAATATTCTAAAGGTGTTTAGTTTCTTGCGGAAGCGCCATGTTGTGAATTATATTAAAATTGTGCTGCTGTTCACTTAGATCATTCATTCACTCTTGAGTTCATTGACGAACATCTAGCTGACTCGTGATCTCTTTACTTAAAACTTTACCATACACTTTGCAATGACTTCAAACCATAGGCCAAATATATACTACATAAATAAATACTTCATGGCCCAAGACCAAGTAAATACTAAGTCCATGGTCCAAACGAACCAAAATGTTATCTAGCGACTTAGGGAATGCCTCACAAAAATCCGTGCACCGTGGGAACCCGCGTTTCAGCCCAATTAATAACCCCAACCAGTTTTGAGCTGTATTCATTGTCCCTGGATAAAATTATCTTGCTCAACTCGTTTACACCTTCTGCTAAGTACAAAGACTACTGGGAAATGATTATGCAAGATTGAGAGCACGAAAATGATACCGACAAACGACAATTGGTCATTATGATTGCTTTAAATGCACTTATCTTCGCTCAAACGCGGCCTCTTGATGTAATGAACATAATATGCGCTGCATACAGATATATTTTGAATGTTATGACAGTTGGATTAAATCTGTCACGATAACCATCAAAGTATCTTTGCTCATTGGGAGTGAATTTAGCGTGAATTACAGTGAGGCCGTAGAGCGATTGATTCATATGAGAAAGTGTTTATCGCAAAATAATCAAAACTTTGATACCACCATAGTAGTTTACGTGACGGCAGCGTAATGCCAATTACGCAGAATCGCGTACAATACTTCATCTACACTCATATTGTAAATCCTATATGAAAAAAAAATACATATAGGTAATTATGTTGTTGTCGTTGTTGACAGTTCATCTTCATTGATGCTTCATCTCGAGTGACATGAGAAATTATCGCAGAATCTATTCGAAAATATTCGAAATTCGAAAACCATAACAGTGTCGGCAGTGAACTTTACATTACAACCACAGATAAGATTTGACGCCGTGACAGTCACACCACTGACTGACGTAAGCTTGTTATAACCTACAGTTTCTGAACGCGTTGTAGAGGTTTTACGATATGGGCATAGATAAATCAAATTTTATCCGAAAAGCCCAAAAAACAATCCGGACGTAGCTTCCTATCTCATTTCACCTAAGGTAATTTTTTCCACTCAGTTACAACATAAAATTCATAAAAAAACATGACGCAATCTCTGGCCAGTTATAACAGTGGCTAACTAACATTGATTTTCATTTGTTAACAAGACAATTGTCACCACTTTTTTATTTTCAAGTTTCTGACTGGAAAGTGCATCGACCGCACGATTTTATCTTTTACGCCACATTTGCTCCTAAAGAGTTTCGGCACGGATTCGAAATTTAAACCGATTTCGAACAATTCGTAACGCCATTTTTGTTCTTGATGCGTTCAACTGTTGAACTTTTTTATTTCATAATTTTAAGTGATTTGGTTTTAGGACGAGCGTGAAGAAAATAGTTTTTAATTATTATGGGTAGCTTTATAGGTGCCGTGTAGATAAATGAACGGTACTCGTAAAATTTCAATTACATACATTTTTATTACACTATACACTACATGTTATAACCCAAAGACTACTAATTAGTCTATTATACATACGGAGATAGACAGGCAACGAGCTAATTTTTTTAAACCTCGCTTACAGCGCCATCTAGTTTCTAACTACCGCAACGTCTGTAAATAACTATACATGAGTTTAAATATACGTCTTGTCCCTATATAATATGCTAATGGCCAAATTGTAGAAAATAAATCTCTAATTGGGCTTAAATCTAGCTTATAAAATAGCTAGTAAACTCTGTGGTAGAGATAGCTCTGCTATCAAACGAAAATTGTCTTGTTCTAAGTTGCCATAGCAATATGACCGTACCGAAAATAGTTTTTACTTGAATTAAACGAGACTCTTGTCAAAATGAAACCACGGTAAATATAGAAGGAGGTAGATAAGTGTACAAGACAATTTAGTAATTTACAAACCTTCGTGACTACTTCATCACGTCTGGAAGTCTTCGAGGTCACTTTTTGCAACGTCGTCACCAAAAATAGCTCAGATTTTTTAAACCTGTACCTAATTTCAAAGACAAAAAGATATAAAAACATATTGTTATCATTTATCATTAATGTGGACTGCCACATTAAATTCGGACGATACATTTGGAATTTCGTGTATTGGTACGAATAGATCTTATCTTAGCGCTTTAAAATCTTAAAGGTGTTAAATTTCGAGTAAGTACCGCGTAGCAATTAAGATCTGTTAAAATCAATATTGTGGTTATAAATACCGAGTAACGAAGGTGACATGATGAAGCTCTCTGCGAGCGACCGTGGACTTGTCTTTCATGTTACCTACTGCTAAAACGCGCGCAATACATTTGTAACTAAGTAATGCAGCTATATAATACAAAATATTATTTATAATCAAATGTCAATTCTAGTTAATTAATAATTAGGTAGGTACCTAGGTATGTACTAGTATTTACAAACATTTTTTAAAAGATTTTTATAAATTTTTCTATTTGATGTTTGAAGTATTTTGAGGGTTTTACCTAAATATTATTTCAATACTTTTTTCAACAGATATTGTTTTTACATTCTTTACTTTTTTCATGCATAACCAGCTGTTTATAGAGAGAGGCCAAGTTTAGTGGAAATCTTGTTACGGAGATTTTCAAATATCTTTAAAATACGTGTTCAAATGTGTGCGTAAAAATCTGATTCACGGTCACTACATACATAGTACTCGTATAACACATAGTCGTATCCCGCCGTCCGTCCCTCTGTATGTACGCTTAGATCTGTCAAACTACGCGACGGATTTTAATGCAGTTTTCACAATCAGATAATTGTTCACGAAAGGTTTTTTTATATAATAGTACCCGAGGGCGGATCGCTAGTGATGTAATAATGTGTCATTACGAGTATCAGCTCAGCGGGTTTATTATTTATGGACGGGTTTATCGACGTGGACAAACGTCTTGTTTATATTAAACCTTTTATGGATAACCAGCTGTATCCAAACAAATTCGCCGTCATCGTTAATTCATTCCGTTGCAATCACCTAATTCCGTAGTCCGGCGATTGCATCACCTATTGTTGGGTCGTTCACTCAGGTATTGTTTGAACCTCGGCGATTTGGCTCCGAATAACGGTGCGTCATACACAACACAATGCAATTTTATATCGTCCATATGTGAGTAACCGGTTTTGACAGTGTTTTGATATAGTTAAAAACGTTGATGTCGATTTTGGAGACGCGTCGAGCTATGACGTTTTGCATCGCGAGTGTTAGATTGGATCGCGTTAGAATAAGGTGGATTTAGACGGTGCGTGATAGCGCGAGCCGAGCCAATCTCGTGTTCCAATCTCGATTTGGATAAAATTTAGTACACAAATAGTACTGATCCTGAACTATCTTTGTGCCAAATTTTATTTAAATCAGTATAGCCGTTTAGACGAGATTGAAACACGAGCTTGGCTTAGCTCGTATTATCACGCACCGTCTAAATCCACCTTTAGAGTTGATATACTAGTACCTAAGTCCGAACTTTCCACATCCATTCCCACCATCTTACACGTTAACCTGCTGCCAAGCAGTAGTGTTTGCATTTTTGTGTTTCGATGTAACCCGACCTATGAATTGACTAGCATAGAGTAAAAATACAAATAGTTCGGCTACTTTTTATTCTTGTTTGTTTGAGACTTATTTTAATCTTTTGATTTTTGTTTTTCCAATGTAAAATGATTTGAAAAGCGTTTTATCCAACTTTGTTCAAACCTTAATAGATGGTTGGTACAGAAAACAGTATGTCTTCCGAAATTTGGATAGGAAATAGTAAGAAACCCTGAGCGTTCTTATACTAGGTGTTTTTTTATTCGTCTAAAAAATTTTGGGGGATAAATCCGTAGTAAAAAAACACCCAATATACAGAGATTTAGTTGCTAATGCTAAGTACGTTTACTTACAAATGCTTTCTTTAAAAACATCATCATCATCATCATCATCATCAGCCGCAAGACGTCCACTGCTGGACAAAGGCCTTCCCCAAGGTTTTCCACAACGACCGGTCCTCTGCTGCTGTCATCCAGCGGTTTGCCGCGACCTTTATCAGATCGTCGGTCCACCTTGTGGAAGGCCTGCCGACACTTTGTCTCCCGGTTCGCGGTCGCCACTCTAGAACCTTTCCGCTCCAACGGCCATCAGTTCTATGAGCAATGTGCCCCGCCCACTGCCACTTAAGGTTTGCTATTCGGTGAGCTATATCTGTTACTTTAGTTCTCCTGCGGATCTCTTCATGCCTGATTCGATCTCGCAAGGAAACACCCAGCATAGCTCTTTCCATCGCCCTTTGAGTGACCTTGAGCCTTCTTATGAGGCCCATTGTAAGCGACCATGTCTCAGATCCATATGTCATCACTGGCAACACACACTGATCAAAGACTTTTGTCTTGAGGCACTGTGGTATTTGGGACGAGAAGATAGTGCGAGATTAGAGTGGCTCTGAAACAGCTTAAGAACAGCAAGGCACCGGGTGATGACGGAATTACGGCTGAGCTTCTGAAAGCAGGTGGATCACCGGTTTTAAAAGCTCTTCAGAAGCTATTTGATTCCGTTATAGCCCAGGGTAAAACGCTGCAAGCATGGCACAGAGGCGTGGTGGTTCTTTTATTCAAAAAGGGTGATTATACCCAGCTGAAGAATTATAGACCCATCACGCTCCTGAGTCATGTCTATAAGCTCTAGAGTCATTACGAATCGTCTCGCACGTAGGTTTGACGAACAGCCAGCCCACCGAACAAGCCGGTTTCCGAAAAGGCTTTAGCACTATAGACCACATCCACACGCTGCGGCAGGTTATACAGAAGACCGAGGTGTATAACCAGCCACTATGCTTAGCGTTTGTGGACTATGAAAAAGCCTTCGATTCGATCGAGACAATGGGCTGTACTGCAGTCTCTTCAGCGGTGCCAAATCGACTATCGGTACATCGAGGTGTTAAAGTGTTTGTATAGAAACGCCACTATGTCAGTTCGCCTTCAGGACCTGAACTCGAAGCCTATCCAATTGCAGCGAGGTGTGAGACAGGGAGGTGTAATATCTCCGAAACTGTTTACTGCTGCATTGGAAGACGCTTTCAAGCTTCTGAACTGGGGGAGTTTTGGCATCAACATAAATGGCGAATACATCACTCACCTTCGATTCGCCGACGATATTGTCGTCATGGCTGAGACCCTGGAGGACCTGGGTACAATGCTCGATGGCCTCAGTAGAGTCTCTCAACAAGTGGGTCTTAAAATGAACATGGACAAGACGAAAATCATGTCAAATGTCCATGTCGTACCCACTCCTGTTAAAGTTGGAGACTCTGCTCTCGAAGTTGTTGACGACTATGTATACCTAGGACAAAAAATCCAGTTAGGTAAGTCCAACTTCGAGAAAGAGGTCAATCGTCGAATCCAACTCGGCTGGGCAGCGTTCGGTAAGCTACGCACTATCTTCTTTAAAAACATGCTACATTTCAATTAAACATAAACTAATTTGGTAAAATTAGGATATGTTTCTTTTTGTAACAGAAACGTTGTTGGGCCCAATGACAATCAGAACAGAACTCACACGGAGCTGAGCGAGCCCAGTCATAATTATTCCGTACAATGACTCTTTTGACTCTTTACTTTAATTACGACTCCAAATAACATTAATTAAAAGATACATTAAATTAATGGATAGCAGTAGGAGATCGGTTTGTTGATAACAATTGCTTTCATGCCACACGACCAGCGTAGGGCAATGCTTGCATCTAATACTTGCGTCTCTAGCGTTGTTTAGAATATGTGGGTCTAGTTAATTTGGTCGTGTGTAGTTTTTGTTATAAAGGCGGTCATAGCGCACTGGGAACATTACTCGTGTTAGTAATTATAATTAAGTTTGCTCGGTGCTCGTAACATAAAGATAAACCGCTATTCTGAGACTATTTGCTTTGGAGTCGTGATGACAATACGGGAAGTGTTTTATATCCAAAAGTTATGATCGCCGTTGTCTGTCGGTCGTACTGAGCATTTAATGAATTATTATAGCATCTACGGTTACTTGACGGAACTGGAAAGATGGTAAAAGAAGCCATGTTGTTTTTAGTTCAATAAATACGGAAACTCCTCAAATTGAACGACAGAACGGTGCCAATTACTTCACACTTCATATATTTTTTTACCACACGAGAGTAATTCCAATTATAAGGGTGACGTGTAGCCAACTTTTTATACCAGTTTGTACAATCTCCGAACTACCTACCGCTTTAGTACTTTATCGCTTTAACGTTATGTTTGAACTGCCGCGAAAAATTGTCCATGCGCTAAGAGCGATAAGGTGCTAAAGTATTCAGATATTTATGACCGCGGCTGTCCGTTCACGACCGCTGCCAAAAATGTCGCCTGAAACTGGTACAAAAATGCCCTCACGGTAAAACGGTCTGGCCGAACTTTGGCACTTTACTTTAGGTTTAAGTATCTGTTTTGAAAAATAAAAACAATGTTTCCCTTGAATTTATTAAAAACGATTATTTTGACTTGTTTGGATGATTTGTTAATTTATATTGCTATTGTTTTTTGGAATTGTTATGCTGGGATTTTTCGTTTTTGGAGATGAAAAGTATCCCATATATATACACAAATATTATAATATTAAGTGAAAAGAACGCTACCTAGCGGTAAAGTCGTGGCGGCCGGTAAGTACCTACCTCTACGTATACATATGAATGACTTTAGGCATCTTCGAATTTTATTTTTGTTCAGTGTAGTTTGACATTTCATCGTGGAAAGACTGAGCCCGGCACCACGTCTACAAACTATTCAGGTGTATTAAGAAAATCAGAGTTCTACGAGAAATGTTTCGTGCCCTTAAACAGTTAATTTCGCTCTTCGGACCGGTGAGGGCGATTGGTTGGCCGCCTAGATCCTAGTTACGGACAGCATTTGAAAGAAATAAATGAAAAGAATGGTTATTTTAATAATAAAGATAACCTGATAAATTTCTTTATTTTTCTTTTTAGCTTTGAAAAAAATACCTTCAAATGAATCACCCATTACTATTTTTAGTGGATATTCTGGCCGCTCTTGGTCGGCGATTCCCACATAACCTCCTTGGGCCCCCGGGACCAAGGTGGTATGCGTAAATGCATTTTCCGAGCGTAAAAAAGGACTATCGGCCGCACTCGGAGACGTCAATTGAGGTTTAAGTTTCATTAAAGTAGCTGCTGTCACTTTCTTTGCTATAGCAATAGAATAAGACGCAGCAACTTTAATGAAACTTAAAAATTAATGGACGTCTCTGAGTGCGGCAGTAAGTAGCTAATGCTCTGACGGGACATCTTAGCCCGCCTGTTAATAACAAATAATGTATTGTTTAAGACCTATCGTCTGCACTTTGATGATTGACAGAAACATATAAAATTGTTCCGTTACTCATTGAAATACAACGGACAGCCTTTGAAGTAGGTGGTGCTTACTACTGACCTACTCGAGCGCAAAGAAAACATTACGCGTCCGTTTTGTTGGTGTTATTGCAATTAAGTAGACATAATTCTATTGTAGTGTTCTTAATATAGAGGTACATTTTAGGGTTACTAGATACAAATTTGTAAACTCACCAATTTTTTCTGACTTTTGTAATAAAACACCGTAATTGCGGCGACGGCGCATGATTTTATATTCTTACCTACAATTCATTTTAATGTCACAGGGTCATCAAAAGAGGTATATAAGCAGAAATATAATCAGCAAATATATTATTACCTAAAATCTCTGATTTATGACTCAGGCACGATTTATCCAATCTCCAAAGAAAAATATCTCTCAGTTAATGTTATCACTCTCCTTTTCTCTGTCCTAATATATGAAAGAAACAGATAGACCTAAAATCTATCTGTTAGATACTGCTATCTGGAGATGGATAAATCAGTCGAAAATTAATATAATTAACAATCGATCTAATTATACAGAAAGAAAAGCGGAAAATTGTGGGCATCCTTTAGCTCTGTATGATAAGAACTAGGTTTGTATCACTGTTTGACTAAGGTAATCACAGACATCTCATCCGTCCACGCAGACCCGTTAGTCTGTTACACCACTTATTCGCACTATTACCTACGTGTTATAACTGCAACATACTTTCCGGTGGCGATCGATTGAATCATTTACGGTTGTACGTCCGTCCGCCCATCCTGCGCATGAGTCTTATGCAGTTTCACACGCGCATCAAAAATACATTCGGATTTATACAGTTTATACAGTTTTTTGCATTTTTTGTACTTACGAGGAATCGCTGAATAAGAAATTACAGTTAAACGTTTCACTAGTTTTGGAGTCAGGACCTGATTTCTCTTTGGTTCAGCTCATCTTGCTTCGCTACTTAAATTACAAAATTTGTTTATAAAAATTGTTTAGATCCGCACGTATGAAAACGTGAGATGGGGTAATTTGGCACTAATCAATTGTGATGCAAAAGTACAACTAAATCAATTGTGACGTTCTCAATATAAAGGGACCTTATGGAGGCAGGCGGTTACGATGTTTTTAGAACTGTTACCATAGTATTCGTATAGTTACAAGAATAAGAAGAGCGTAACTGCCTTCCTCCATAAGGTCCCTTTATATTGAGAACGTCACAACTCACAATTAGTTGAAATAATTCAAATGACACGAAACGCCCTTTAACCTGTTATATCCTGTAACTCTACCTATAGACTATAAGGTACCTATATACATACAGTGAACGTCTTAGGCGAACGATATATTTTGTACCTCATTGCTAGAAGTTCTAACATGTCTTAAATGTTGAAGCTAAAGCAATCTCCACAGCATACATTAACCTTTTTAATTTATCGGTACCAATCTTAGACCATGCGTGCTTGTGAAAGGGCCTCAATTACACTAATAAGCCAATTAAAACTATTAGTGCATCCAGCGGATACTAGAAATATGGTTCCGTGCCGTGGATTTACAACAGTAATTATGTTCACTCGTGTCCACTCGCAACATGACATTGTTCTTTGTAAACTTTCTTTGTACTTAATGTGTAAGTTATACGAGTGTGTATATACAATAGAAATGTTTTCTCCTAAATGCTCTGAGCCCTTAGCCAAGATGCCTATCGCTAACTAGCGTTTCTATTCGTTTACGTCCGCACTCAGAGACATCAATTAAGATTTAAGTTTCATTAAATTAGCTGCTGTCACTTTCTTTGCTATAGCAATAGAATAAGACGCAGCAACTTTAATGAAACTTAAAACTTGATTGACGTCTCTGAGTGCGGCATTTTGTTTTTAAACCAATCGCGTCATTGGTAGATCACGTCATACGGAGAGTCAAGTGATCTACCAGTGACGCGATTGGTTTAAAAAGTAAACGAATAGAAACGCTAGTTAGCGATGGGCATCTTGGCTAAGGGCTCTGATTTGTACATAAATGTCGCGTCTTAATTTATGTTAGGCAATAAAAATATCTCCACAGGAAATTAAAAAAGTCATTGTCCTTTAAAGAGTTAATGCTGAGCTCAAATAAAAAAAACTCTTAATGAGAACAACACGTAGATTTCTCCGTCTATCTCAAGTTACCCCCACATAGTTACGTGAATATTTGTCGTCGTTTGCTCATCGCTTAGAGTCGCGACCATTGCAGGTGCCTCTGTTGGATAGAGCCTCGGCCGAGCCTGATGAAGAGCAGACTAATTGTTGAAGTTTAAGGGGAAGCCCAATAGTATGGGATCAGTCCAGCAGGTTAGTGCCATTTCTCTGCCCCTTGTTTCCTCCACGCGGCAGAGACCGGACCACCCTTTCCTCGGGAAAAGCTTTTCGAAGGGCTTCCCCTTGAAATAGCTAACTCAGTGGATTTGGTCACCCATTCCAACTGATATCCTATACGATTGACTTTCCCTTATCAAATGAATAACCCAACGATAAGGCTAGCTCTTTGAAATTGGTAACTGGTAACTGATTCACCTAGATATCCGTATGAAACGATTGAAGCCCTTATTATAAAGCTTCAAACGATAAGCCGTCGGTAACGTGTATACTAATAAGGGTTTTATAAGGGTAAGGTTAAGGTATTGGGTTAGCGCTTAATAAGGGTAGAGTAAGGATATTGGGTTAGCGCTTAGTTGAATGGGCTGTCGTTTACTTGCTTCGAACGGGATGCAAGGTAACGTGTGTTTTATGAAGTGTACAAAAGGATTAAGATTGCGTATATACTCGTACTAGTAAGTTTTTTAGAGGGTTTTGTAAGGGTATTGGTTAGCGTTTAATAGAATGGGCTATCGTTTGGAAATAGCGCTTTAAAAGGACATTTAAAAGGTTTTGACAGGCAGAGGGTTTGGTAGGTTAAGCCTTAAAAGAAACCAATACAAAACCCTTTGAAAGGGATAGCGGGCCGGTCCCTGCCACGCGGTCAACCAGTTTTAGGTTTTTACGTCAACTTAAAAAAAAGGGATTTATACATGCTTCTAGGCGAATGCCCCTATGCCAATAGCGTGGTATCGTGACAAAAACTATCTAAGGAGGTAGTGTTATTATTATAAGTAGTATTATTTATCTTGGCGCATGCGCACGCAGCTGCCGCGCAGATGCGCCGGTGCAGCCCGTGGGGATGTTCTTATTTCAAATTGAATCCAGTAAATTCTATAACCTTTGTTTTTTTGTATGTTTATAAACTGCCTTATGCCCGCGACGTCAACGGCCGATTTTTTAGGTTATAGATGATATTTATGCGTGAACTACTCCGAAATATATGCCCCCGTCAAAATGTCAATTTAATAATTTGTTTAGCAGTATAAAATATGTACTTCTCAAAGTAAGGAATAATATAAAAAAAATATCTTGATGTCGGCTAGACGATGTACCTATTTATTAAATAAATTAACCCTCTGTCAAAAAACTGTGTAATAAGTAGAGATCGGATGACGGGAGCAATTTATGTCACTTTCACGTCAAACGTAATGACTAGTATAGATATGTTAGGTATGGTTTAAATTAAAATATAAGTAAACAAGATAAAATTAAAACTAAAATTCGACTACGAAAACAACCAACGACATCACGGTGCCTCTTATGCTATTTTTATTACTTGTATCACAAAATAATGGTACATTTCTTACATGACAATATTTCTTTTCGAGATTTATGTATTAAAATCTCACATTTGATAAGAAACTAGGTATTTTTTTTTACATTTTGCCTTAAAGGTTAAAAATGAGTAAATGTATAATTCAAAAATCGTAACTTAAAATTTGATTAGAATCATATCTATAACATTCTCTAGTCGGAAAGTTGCTACCCGTCGCCGACCATTAATAATAAGACTCGATAAAAAAAACATACATTTTTAATAGGTATATAAATTGTGCACGAAATTAAATAGAGTCATATCCATTTAATACTTTCGTCATCAAAGTGACATAAAATGCTACCAGTGGCCGATCACTAGTAATAAATACACATTTTTAAACAAATAACATAAACCGACATAAGTAAATAACTATTTAACAAAAATTTGCAAGTACGAGTAAGTAAGTATATTCAAAAAGTTTGCATTCCAAAGTCCAAAATACTTTGCAATAATCCAAATAACTATTAATACCTACTTAGCTCACTTAAATATCTCGACGACCCTCAGCTGCTGATTTTATTATTGCCGTGCACATTTCGGGTTTGGTCTAAATCTTCAAGGTTAGGTTAGGTTAGAAAATCTGCATAATATGTGTAAAACGAATTTTATAATATTTAATTCAAAACAATTACTTCTGTGAAACACATTGTATTTTTTCGCAACGATCGCAAAAAATATCGCAACGATCGTTGCCCTTTCAAGTCTTTCAACCCCTCGTTCCTCGCGCAAGGTGTTCTTTTTTACCCCTATCTATAAATACTGCGATAGAACGTGAACTAAAATGTCGACGTAAGAATTTTAATTCTTATTGTAAAGAACTTTTAGAAATAAATGGCAATAACCCGTTGTATATTTAATCACAATGATACAATTACATTTCATAAATTCTTCTCCAGGTCTGCACGCTTTGGCCACCTTCATGGTTCGTGTATTATCGTTAGCTAATGAACCCTGGATAAACAGCCTCAGTTAGAAATCAAAGATCACATTACACTGGTTGCTTGTCTAGTAAGAATAATTATAATCTGTTTTTTTTTGAGATCATCAGCCCTTGTCGGTCCGCTTCAACCTAGGCCTCTAAATTCAAATTCTAAATTAAAAATATTTATAAAATAAATTAGCCACACGCCTCTCCCATTGCATGCCAGGCAACATTGAACTTCAGTCAGCTGTTCTTCAGACCCTGTGTACAGTCAGCATCAAATAGATAGGAGCAGCGAAAGTGGCCAAATATATCGCAACACATCTTTATTACTATATGAATAAGGATGTATTGCGATATATTTGGCCATTTTGGCTGCTCCTATCTATTTGATGCTGACTGTACGAGTATAACGTCTCTCCACCTAGTAGGGCGCCGTACACTACACTTCGTTTGCCAATTCGCGGTTACTACTCTAGGCCTCGTATGCCTTTGCGGTTGTCGGTCCTACGGAAAATATGTCTACGGTATACAGGTTTGACTCCTCTTTGTCCTAATAGTATGCAGTTTCATGTATAAAGATTCGTGCCTTTCCTCTATAAATAAAAGTTGAAAGTAGATACGTACTTGTAGACTATGCCAATTTATTCATTTTACCATTTCATTTGTTAAATTGTATGACGTACTTGTACGAAAGATCTATTATCTATTACCAAAGCTGAAGAGAATTGTAAGGCATCGTGGTCAGTAGAAGACCAGGGTTGTGCTTCTTTTTCACTCTCTTTTATGCTAGTTTAACCGACATTACCCCGATTCCGACAGACCTTTCAAGAATTGCACTGTACTTTTTAATTAATAATAGTTAGCAGTCGTAATCAGAATCTAAGATACCCGCTACAAACACATAAATACGGATAATATATATGAAGTGTTTATGAAGTTTGTATTATCTGCATTAAGTATTTTCAGTGACGCACCGACTCGGCGTTTATGAATCATACATATCATGATCATGCCCTATGGATTTTCTCGATATCGCTACCCGATAAGGTTTCCGCATGTTTCCCTCAGGTATTTAATATCGTCACGCAATTATTCCCAAGTGTCATAGGTGCTATAGGTTTATGACATTATGAGAAAATAATACAAGCTCGGATTATTGTGTCTTGTTTAAAATGTATTTTTTGGGTCCCTGTATTTTCAGTAAGACGCAAGTGTGCACGATTTAAACTAATCATGAGAAGTTAGTTGGTAGCAAATGGAAATAATTTCACTAAACGTGACTTGTACTTGTAAGTAGTGAGTTTCACGTACGTTTTACGGGTTCGATTCCCGGCAAGGGAATGAACAGGTAATCAGTGTGATGTGATGAGCGCAAGTATTTACTTCTGGGTCTTTGCTGCTTTTGACGAAGAGACCTCGTCGTGTTATTCTCCTAGTCATTATATTTAGTTTAATGTATTTGACCTTACATTTGTAATGTTTTTATTTGTGCTAGTTCTAATAATTAATATTTGTTAATTTTTTACTTTGTACTGTAACTTACTTTTAAGTATTATTGTATTTTATGTTTGAAAAAATTACCTTCTGCTGGAGTTTCTTGTGGCGCTTCTTCTCCGCAATGATAGTCTTGTCCGAAGCGCTGGTAGATTCACTCTATATTACCGACGTGTAAAAGAGCCCGTATGTGGCTAACTTACTGAATAAATATTTTGATTTTTGATTTTTTGATTTGATTTTTCGATGTATTCGAGTAGGTATTTATTTTTATATATACTTAAGTATGTTTATCATTGTCTAGTACCAGTAGTACAAGCTTATAGAGCTTAGTTTATAACAAGGCCAGTGTGTGTGAGATTGTCCCCAGATGTTTTTTATTTATGTGGACAAAGGTCAATGAACCTTTCATTGCACTTAATCTGACGCTATCTTAAACAATACCAACGTACGAATTAAAGTTTTATCAAAATTAGAATATTAGCAAAATACTATTTGATGGTTTAAAGAAATAAATGCCAAGGGTGAGTCAATTTTATTAACTAACGATGACGATAAAGGTAGCAGTTTTAAAAACCGGTGAAGTGCCAGTAGACTCTTATTAGCATACTAGCTCAACTCATAAAGCTAGAGCTCAACTCATAAATACTTTATAAAAAAATCGACACAAAAGATACAGCCCGAAAAGGTAGAACAGACAGACATACAGACTATTACAGACGGACGGCGTAGGCTTAGTAATATTAATCCCTTGAGTACTGAATCTCAAAAGATAGATTTGTCCGTCAAGATGTAGTAAGATGTAGATCTGTCCTATAATGACCTTAAGTGTTAGATTGTCTTTTACTATGGATTTTCCTACTTATATATTGACCAGGGTGATTGTCCTCAAAGGTTCGTTCAATACACAGAAACTAATAACGAACATTAGATCAAGCGGCAATCTTATCAGCCGTCACACTTGATCTACGATATTTTATGATCTAGATCGAGTTGAATCGATTCACGGAATTCTAGATGAAGTTATTTCCCAGTATCCTCTGCGCGGGCGACGGTTTTTGTGTACTTAGTCGGATGCGCCCGCCCATCCGGTCATATGATACGATTCTGGTCGATGGACTTTTTTAACAAATTATATACGTAGGAGAAATGGTGGAGTAACAAACTGATCAGTGTAATGTAAAGGCGTTTTTTTGGTCTGGTAGTAAATTGTTCTGATCTGTTTTAGATTAAAGGTAATGGGTAAAATTTGTGCGGAAACCGGAAAATAGTTAGAAATAATAAGATCTAGAACTAGATGTTTTGAAGATTTGTTAAGCTACCTCAAGTTTGCTTAAACCATTTAATATTAAGTAGATATGCATTGCCCTCTGGATTTACAAGTAGATTTATTTAGAGACAAATATTCACAGGCCTAATGGCCGTACAGTCGCCATCTGATTTGAATCATTTTCAAATTTTGCGCTGAACACTCTGTTACTATTTGTATGGAGCTACCACTCTGTTACCATGCATTATTACAAATATTACATAAATACTAAGCATCTTTTTTTGATTCTGATAATCAATAATTATCTGAGGTATACAGCTGACTGGAAATCATTCATCATTTAACTCAAATAACTGCAGAAAATGGATAATGTAAACGGAAACAACTTTTTTTAGGTTGGGACAAGTTTACCTGCACAAAATTTGAAAATGACCCATTTATCAGAACATAATTAGGCGTCTAATGCTGATTCGACTCTATTGTTTAAGGCATTAGAGCGTATTTAGTTATTTTTGAGCACCTTGTACGCTCTAAAATATGTATTTGTTGGGGACCAAATAGGTACTACCTTCTCATATCAAAGACGTCGTCTATAGAATTCAAGGAAAAGTGTCGATAGGTTTTTGTTAAATATGTTGATCACAAAAATCAAAAGATGACAAGAATAACAAATTAAGAAATTATTAAGATTAAGCAATCTAAAAGGATATTTTACTATTATTAAAATAAGGTGGCATAAAGAAAAGTGCACAAAATTCAGCGCGATACGGACGCGTTATCAGCGGGCGCCGCGCCTTATCGAGCCAGTCCAAATCGAATTTCTGTTTCTCTTTACTCAGTCATAAGTGTGTGAAAAATCGAACAAGGTTTACTAGGAATTAAATTAGTAACGGTTCCAGTGAGTATTTTCGATTTTAGTAAGTTATTTTCAAAGGATAGGCGTGATCATGTGCGACCGTGAGTAAACAGCGCAAACCTATTCTACGAGAAATAGTGTTTTGTATGCATGTAGAGCAACTGTGTTGTGCCATGAGGAAAATAAAGTAGTTTTTACTGCCTTAGATAAGATAGCAAACCGGTAGCTGAAGACAAAAAGAGTACAATGTTTGTTAATTACAATTTTGAAGCGACAGCTGAAGCAGAACGGAAAGTAAAGGGCGAAATTACACTCGACGTAGATCCTGTCCAATATGCGGCAATATTAAATTGTGATTTGATTTGGATACACTATCTTATCGCATTAGTGCGTGATAGTGGAGCTCGTTCGATCGCGTTGTCTGTTGACAAATAACACAGGAACGGATTGTAAATGAGACCGAATCCGTGTTGCGCTGGCGTGCTCCATTGTTTGTGTTTACTGTTCATCGGTAATTAGTTAAGCAATCTTTTTTCCACACAAGCGCATTCAGCAGGTGACAAACCGTCACCATTTGCGTCAGCGATTTCGAAGTACTCAACATCACTTACTTCATTAAAAAGTTTAACCTCATTTCGAGGGCCATCGTTAACATAAAGTGCTACCGCACGCGTAACAATTGTTTCTTCGGCAAGTGAAACAATTGAGCCAGCCAGGCCTGTTTTATTATCGGCGTGGGCTCGTAAATTATCGGCTCTCGTGGCTTTGGGCAGCGTGAGTCAGGTGTCAAGTAAACAGATACGGGGTCCCCGTCGTCGGCCCGGCGACCCCCGCGCGGAGCTATCGACGGCGCGAACATTCGCGGCACGTCCTTTGTTGGCCGTTTTGTTTTGGAGTACCATCCGGTTTGTGATGGAAGGGGGGAGGGGACAGGTGGGCGCAGGTAGCGCGCGCGTCGGCAGTCAGTCCACCGCGGCACGTCGAGCTGCGCGCGCGGCTGCTCGCGGCCCGCTCAGAATCAAATATGGAAATGGCCGGTCTGGCCGCGACAGGTGTGCGCCGCCGTTCGTGCACGTGTACTGTTTGTGAGTGCCAGCGCTGCCGACTCCTCCGCTCCTGCCTCTGTAAGTTCTCCACAATCCTATTTCTCATTGCCTCGCACTTTGGAATTGGTTGCCGCGTTATTGTAGTTTCTGTAATAGCAGCAGCGTCGGCTGCTCACGCGCATCTGCCGTTCCGTTTCGGTGCAGCTGCTGCCTGTTGAATAGGTATGATATGTTTTTTATATTCCCATGATGTTGTAACGTGTGGGTCATTGAATGAGTCCGCCCTTTCAGCGTCTAAGGGCTCTAATACAATTAGTAGAGGTTAAAGTCGGGCGCCTTCACGCGGGTTACCGTCGCTGTCTGTAGATCGGTGAATATCGCTCGATATCCTCGGTGAGTGCGCCCGTGTGTGAACACCTCCTGTTATCGATTTCATGCGTCACGAAGATAGTTATCTGTGCTGGATCTGGGTCATTGTTCTTTTATATTTCGGTAATTCCACTTTGATAAAGAATGTAAATTTTAAATTTAACATGTATCACAAGAAACCACGCCGACTTTGTTACAAAAATCGCCGGTATCTTTCCATCTCTATCACTTATCGTTTATCGTTGACATTAAGATCGAGGAATCCTGATTGGCTTATAAAATTGGTTTTAAATTGCGAGCCAAGCCGCGGGTAATAGCTAGGCCTTGATAATTACGAGATAAAACCGACAAAAACACGGCTACAATGTCAGGTAAGAACCGCCTTATATTGTGTGTTGTTACACACATTTGTAACTCTAAAGAATTACGTGTTTCTTGTTAGAAACACGTAATTCTTTAGAGTTACAAATAAAAAGTTGTTATAGCAATCACAATGAATACAATGTGGCAGTACTTACCTAATTACCATCGTGCTGATGCTTAAAATAAGTAAGTACCTACTTAGAGTATTAAATATTTGTCGGCGTTGGTGTAAACAAGAATGCTTAAATCGATACGGACATCGATAATTGATTTTGAGTCGTAGCTAATCGATTAAATAAACAACAGGTCAACCTATGGGAACGAGTTAATAATTTAATGGTTCCTTATGATCAAGTTTTTAATTTTAATAAAAGAACCAAAAATTCAAAATTAAAAGCTAAACTACTTGCATCTACAAAATGTCTAGAAAGCGTCTAATTTTACTAATGAAAAACCAGAACAAATTGGTGCAAGTGGTTGTATTGCTAAAGTGTTTAATGACCAACTCGAAAATATTGAAGCTAGAGCAGCGTTTTTGATTGCTAATCTAGCACCGGGTTTAAATGCCACATTCGTGGAGCGCAGCGGCTTCTCGGTTCTTGAACTCGCTATTAGGCACGGTAAGAGAATAGGTTGGTTTTTTCCCGCCGCCGCGCTCCGCTGATCATGCCTCCATGACAATGTAAAATTCTGTATTAACACTGAATTTCACGTTGTTGAAGCCGGTTTTTGTGGCTCTTGATTTACGTTTAAGTAAGCAGGAGCTTAGGCTTGTTCATTGGAAACTAAAAGAACGCCTTGCATTAGCTCATAGTTATGCTAATGCTTTTGCATTACGACTAAATCTTTAAATTATTTTACATTATACTCATTTCTATTTTAACGCTGCTGCTTATTTCTCTAAAGTATACTCGTATTGCTGATAGGATAGGTACTAACTAAATAAATGGGTGCAATTATTAAAATATATTAACCATTTTCGAAATCCCGTAGTTCCTCTAAAATAAAACTACGAAACCTATCTCAAACAATGCAATCTGAGCTTAATTAACCAAACTAAATAACGGCATCAGAGTCCCGATGCTCGTCGGCATCCGAGTGAGATTTCTAATCGGGGACGCGTCACGCGCGGTCCGGCCGAAGCGAATCGCCGATAACCATCGGACTGAAGACGCTGAGACAGAACCAGAGTTACAAACGGTTAATAATCTGGGCGTTTCAACTGCTTCAAATATTGATGTTTCTTTCAACAACGCTTTGGCACATGGAACGGCATCGATAGACAGAGAACTAATAGGTAGTGGTGAGCAAGGGTGTTCTGACCCCTGAATTGAGCAACTAAGAAATATGCTGAGTGTTCTCGTAAATATGCTGACAGAAGACGACTGAATTGCTACTAAACGTATATTACATAGACATGCTCTACTTTAAATTAATATGAATATTTAGGTACTTATGAGTTATGAAACATTTATAGTGATAGAAAAGTTGATAGAGTTGATGGAAGTGGGCTTAATTACAGTCAGTGATGATTTAACTGAAAAACCTTATAAGCTCAGTATTGTAGTAAAAAATGTCACACAATTTGTTCTAAAACTCTACGAACATCATTTGGTGCGGTTTGGATTAATCTACATGGCACGGTCACGGTCGGACTGGAACGAATTGGGTAGTGTCATGTGATGACATTACGATTTGGTCATTGTTTTTTTCCTGTTGCCAAGGGCATAAAACAATTATGTATAAGGCACAAAGATATATAGCAATGCGGGGAAGGTCACGAGTGGAAACCAGTGAAGAGGTGGGCACGCTCCAAATGGATGTTGTGGCGTCCCCGTAACCTTTCGGCCAGATGAATGCGCCGCCAAGCTCACTGTCAGGGCTATATATTCAGACCAGCAATGATACATCTCACAAAAACTGCCAATTAGAACAATACAATTGAATAATATATGTTGGCATACAAATGAATTCTCCTTTTTTCCGACGCGCGTTAAATAGTCATTAGCGTCAGATTTAGGCTGCTATTAATTATTCGGATCCGTAGCGTCTGCCATTAGCCGGGAATCCAGATCCAAAGCAAAACCAGTTTTGTTCGCATTGTTGTTGAAAATATGACGAATCTTTTAGAAGTCGGAGCATGAAATTGTGTGCACGAGGCGTATCGGCAATTTGCGTCAGTTTTTTTTATCACAGTCACGACAGGCCGGATTCCTCGTGGCGCGGCCAATCGCCGGCTAGAGACGGTGTAATTGGGAGAAACTACTCCGCCACCACAAATGCTCGGGATTTAATGGCTCCGACCAGCTATAGTTGAACCTTCGAAATCTTTGCTCTTTCTGATTTTCGGGTAATCCGTGAAGAGCGCGGCGCAACGGCTAGGTCTGATTTAAATTGGGGCCCTGTAATGACACGGTCTTCCATCGGTCTGTTGCAATAGCGCTTATAACTGTTTTGGCCCTTTTTGTTGTCTGGTGATTGTTTGACTGATGAGATATCGTTTCTCGAGCGGCAACCACGTGTGGCTCTTTCGCAGGTATTTTTAGTTTTTATTGTATTTTTTTATTTTTATGCAGTTTATAAAAGTAATTCGGCTTAATAAACAATAGAAAATTACTTATGTTGCATAAGGTTTCTTCTAGGAGCTAAATAAAAATTACACATACGCTAAGTTATAATTATAGTTAGTATGTAGATGATATAAAATAATGCTCTTATATTTTATTTGTTTTTTAAGTGACTTACGTTAAATACTTATGATCTGAATCAAAGTGCATACAAAATGTAAACGAATTACATTAACTGTCAGATGGTTTGATATAAGTACATATTTTTGCTCTTGCATAAAAGATACACTTAACTCGGAGAAAGTTCCATATAATTTTGAATATAGAAACATTAGCCAATCGGGCATCGTTAGCTGTACTTAAAAATCAATTAAGGCCACAATTTTCAAAGGCGTTGAAGAGATCTTGATAAGTCTCATACCGAGTATCTCCGGATGATCTGTGGCACCACTTTGTTAATAGTCTACACTGTTGTTAAAAGATAAGATAAAACGAAACATGAAAGATATAAATTTGTTGTGATTTGTCAGAACGCACGGCCACTTTGAAGTTAAAATCTTTGTGACCGCTTCTTCAGAAACTTAATCTACAGCTTTCTTAGGGCAGTTAAGAAGTTAAATGTGGTTGATATTATATTGACTACTTTCTCATGATCTGTGTTCAACTTTTTAAATTGAAGGTCGACCTTTTGGCTTACACTTTAATTTAAAAACTTTTCGAAGACTTTTTGAGCTACAGCAACTTTCATCAGTGTATAGGTCCGAATTAACCTTTTAACACATACAAAGCTGCAACGGACAAATCGAATTTAAATAGAAGTATTATAATGTTCGTGGCTACCTCATACCTACTCATAATATTCATTGTCAAACTTTATTAAAATATAAATGTTTATTTTTCTTTAATGTTAAAATTTAGAATTTTGTCAAAATTCGGACAGTATGATACAAGTAAAATAGGCTGCTCTATCCTACTAATATTATAGTTGTTAAATTTTGTAAGGATATTTGGATGTTCGTGTTTCAATCACGCTTAAATGGCTGACAAATAGTTTTTATCCTTGATTGACAAAATTAAATGAGGGAGGGAGTTTTTATCCCGAGCAATTATATATGTTCCGAGTGAAAAGTGATATACGTCCAGGGTTCGTTAACGTTACTAGATAACATATAATAAATAACGTTACTTAACGGTAATTTCATAAAAATACTTTGGTAACGGTATACATTTTAATGTTATTTGGTAAAGTGATTTTATTATAATGTTAACTTACTAACGTTAATTTTACCGTTAATTTTAACAATAGCCCAAGGCTTGTTGATTACTAGATGATAACATAATAAATAACATTACTTAACGGCAATTTCATAAAAATACCGTTAACTACTGTTAAATTAAAGTTAAATACTGTTCAAAATAACATTAAATCAAGCGGTTGACGGACGCGGATAACGTTCGTAAAATAAAGTTAATATAAACAATACTTTGCTTTTAACGTTACCTCAATTTACCGGTAAAAATAACACTAAAATATATTAACAAAATTTTAACGATATATTTTGCTAACGTTAACTGTCGATCAGCGGGTAACGTTAGCAACTTTTATACGTTAAATCAAGCCCTGTATACGACTTCTAGGCTAACAGAGTCGCGGGCAAGAGCTAGTTAATATATAATTACAACATACCTATTTGCCAGTCATGCTCCAATTAGGATCAGTCATAAAGATCTTTTATGCACACATGGACAATTACTTGCAATAAATACGCTTTCCTGCTGTGTGGTGATTTCTAATCGAGAACTATAAAATGTGTTCCGTTGTTCCTCGCGACTGCCCCCCGTAAATAAACTCTTGCGCAGATCATTCTGATTGTAGAAAAGAGTTTATAGCGGCTTCTTTATGATCTTTTGATATGAACTGAACACTTTACTGCTAAAAGCCATCATTGTAAGTGTTGTAAGTTTAGATGTTTTGTTTTTGTCAACATTTCATTTCAAAGCAAAAATAATAATATTTTGGGATTTGTTTTGCCCGTACAACACCGGAGTGACGAATGTCAAGCATAAATAGGCAGTTTTGACGAAATTTTGACTAAATGACGTGAATTTTTACATATCTACATATGTACATACTCTTATAATGAGCAACTCTTAAAATGTTTTGTGTGATTTGAAATTGAAAGCCATTATGGAATTAAATTAAGTATATGTTTTTTTAATTGGACATGATAACGATTGGTTGAGTAATGATCTTGTTGTCAACTAAAAAATTAGATAATTAGGTACATGAGAATAAGTATGTTTTACAGGCTGAAGAAAGTTTCTCAGATATTATCAAAATTATTTGATTATGTTTGGTCTATCGGTTGACTAGCAGAGATTTTTTTAAAAGACGTTTGTTAATTTCATTATTTGTGCATTGTGCAATAAGCAAATTAAACATTTTTGTTTTCAGGATATCGTGAACGTTTACGTAAGCTAGGTTTGTGACAACAAACGATCGCGGCGGGAAGTAACGTCCGGCGAAACAAAAACTCTGCAAAACGAACGAATAATATATTGTCGATGAATCAAAATAAACGGTGTATTTGTATTAAGTAGTATACAGGAATATTTTTTTTCTTAATACCTAGTCAAAATAAAAGTTCACTACGCTTGTGTTGTAGCAATTACTTCATACCCGAATTATTTAATTACTTCATGGTCACCCTACATTTTTTGAGGTGCATACGTCAGTTTAAGACAAAATAGTTAATCAGGCATAGGGTGACAATTGTTTTGGTTAAAATTGTAATACTAAATTTAAAATTTAGTTAATTGCAATCGATTACAGAGACTAAATATAAATATGGGCATTAAAATTAAGTGCACTTTAAAATAATGCTGAGTTTAATCTAAATTACGGGGTGGCAAGCGGTACGCGTTCGTTATTACCCGACTGCCCGAAGGAGGGTTATTGAATTATTTTTTTAATCTTTATTGGAATGAGCCGGAATCGTATGAGGCTGAATACATGAGAGTCAGATAAATAAGTCTTGGACTCTTGTCATTCTCTACCTATTTTGTTTGATCCACCCCTCATATACACCCCATTCACGACAAATACTAAAGATGGTAACCAGGAGGCTTATTATGGTCGAGTTTATCATGTGGATAAACGTGGATGAAACATCTGTCACTTTCTGACCAGTATGTAAGTGCGAGAGTGACGGATGCTTCATCCACACTTAAACCACTTCCACACGGTCGGGCGGTTGGGCCTACCGAGAGGGACGCAGCTATCTGTCAGAATGAGATAGTAATATATACGTCTCGTTCTTACAGATAGCTGCGTCCCTCTCGGTTGGCCCAACCACCCGATCGTGTAGAAGGGGTATTATCCATCGTGATAAAGGCGAATATATACTAGGACAGGCTTCCCACTCCAATATCTTGCACTGCACGCTGTTAACATGGATTTGTGACAAATATGACAGTCGGAAATGGGCACATGTTGCAAAGACCGCAAAAAATAATGAATACATCGATGACATTCAAATGTTCCCATTTTATACCATGTTCATATGAACTATTACCAAAGCACTGTTTTATTATAGTATAGACGATAGATTTTGAAACTTGAGGGTTTACGTCTCCATTATCAGGTACGTGAATATACCACAAGTCCACGAGCGAGCGTTTCTCGCGGCCCATAACTATAAATTATGGCCCTTAGCGAACAATTCTATAGATTTAATTCGATATAAGTACCCGGACAAATTACAGAGCCATTTGAAATATTAAATTATCTATGAAACATGACCAATTTAATAGTCTAGGATATAGTAACGGATATAGGGATAACGACCTGTCCTTTGGTATCTGCTTCGATCACGTTTTCTGTTCCGAGTTTTAGTATCTAATTAATGCAGTCGGTTAATTGTTGCAACTGTCTCATTTTCGCATATAATTTATTAGCTCAATTAATTGTGGCTGTTGGAATTGTCATTGATATTTATGAATTGCGTAGGTTTTCTCCATTTATATTATGGTGGCGACAAACTAGATTTATGACAGTATTGTAAGAGGAAACGAGATGAAGGTGCTGTATATGGATGACGTTTTAACTGAAAGTCTCATTTGTACACATAATGATGCCAAAAAAGTACTACGTGCGGTTATTTTCATATTGTTGATATAAATTTGGAATATTATCTAGCAATTAAGGCAAAAGGCTTCTAAACTTCTTCTTTTCATTAGGAGTACAGTCAGCTGCATGGAAAAGTAACCCCTCCTAAAAAGAAATTACCTAGCAGGGTTGGTTACGTTTGTCTGCAGCTAACTGTACTACTCATATTAGATTTTTAAAACAAATCTCATACACTAATGATTAGTGTATGAGAGTTATTAGTGACTAATGAATACCAACCTAATCAGCCAAGAGCGTGTTGAGAATATATTAAGTATCAAAACCTAATAAAGTATCAAAACCTTTGAGGCCTCCTACGCCTAGTTGATAAAAACTGCGAAATCGACAAGTAAAGAAAGGAAGGGAAGTTTGCACTCGCCTTGATTAAATTTTCCAAATCGAAGTGAAATGCTTCGTTCGTTATCAGCAAACAAACAGTTCTCATGATTCAGTTATTGATTCCCACGGTTCGATATCCGCCGATCATCATCATTCAAAAACAGACACACCTTTTAAGGCTTCTTAGTTACGCGTGCGACTATTATACGACTATTATGGCGCTTCGGAAATGCACAGATACGATAATAAAAGGTTTAACGGTGGTATTGTAGCTTAGCTGTAGCGTGAAGACGGTGAAGTTTTTATGCCAAATGATGGTTTTTTGTTTGTTAAAACTGATATGCAGCTTATTGGCTTAGACTGTATAAATGAAGAAGGACCATAATTTTAAAATGTTGGGTGTAGGGAATAGGTTTAATCATCCAAATGCAATTGACAGATTTTTAATATACATATTTATTTATTATTTATTCTTGTTAATATTTTCGGGTGTTTTTCTTTGACAAAAGGTTTGGAACCATAAGACATCAACGGGCTCAGCGACGCACAATATTTACAATGTAGGAAAAGAAAAATCTATTGCGATGTTTATTGGACAAATAAGTATTTTTAAATGGTTTATTACTGAATATTTTTCAGTAACTAAGTTATTTTTTTTGGTCTATGCCCATCTTCATAATTTTCATCTTGCCATCCTTTTTTGTAGATCGTGTCCTAATAAGTATCAGATACGTATTTTTTCTAAAAAAATATCCCAATACAACAACACATAACATATATAACATACAGTAAATTATATGCTTTCTATGTGTTGATACATTTAACCTGTCAACTTGTCTCTGACAGTAACTCCATATTGCTGCGCTGTTTCCCGGAGTTAGTTTTTTCCTCCGTTTCTTTATTTGTTTAATCTGTGCCCGTAGTTCTTTAGCCTCGTCTTTCCGTTTAAAGGAATAAATCCTAAGAACAAGAGACTCGTGTAATTACTGCAGGATGTACTTGGGAGGATAGTTTGCGCGAGCATTAAAATTTAAATGATGTTTAAGAGGTCGTAAAATGGCCGTAAAAATTATTAAAATAACAGTTTATTAGAGGTTATGTACTTTCAACAAAGTTTGATGAGAAGGTTTTGGATTTACTAGCTTAATCAAAGTTAAAAGTTGTAAATAAAACAATTTACAAAACGTGAACTACGTACAAACGTACACTATGCATAGCTTTATAGTGGCGCTGGAACAGAACACCTAAATTATATGTACGATTAAATAACTTACAATGCTGTCGCCATCTCTTTTCCACATAAAAAAATTGGAAAGAAATTTGACTACAAATTTATGAATTTTTGGATCTACCTAATGGCGGCTATTAAAATATTTTAACCCGCCGTGGGAATGACGGCCGTTGTGCTCCTTCTTCGACTCGTTTCGCACTATTTTTTGTCTGATGTGAATTTAATGATGTCTTTCGATAGTTTGATAGCATTTGTGATAAAATTTATATTAGCTGTAACGTACCATAAAATAGCTTTTGACACAAGCATTTCTTACGTCAATACAGTAGAGTCAGTTTAATAATATTATGATATGTCTTTACATTCATTAGACTTATTCTGGGAAAGGACCATTAAAGTTGAACTAGCAGTGTCCTACGTATAGAACATGAACTCGTTAATGTTCGCTTATAAATTTATAGTGCCAACTAAAATAGCTCGTGTACGGCATTAGCATAGCCTTTTATGTCTTTTAGTATGTCCGGGGGCATTTTATTGGTCCTTATAGGTCGTGTTATATGTTGCTGCGTGATGCGCGCGCATGCTAGTTATATCAGGACGTGATGATATGGAACGGGAAAGGAAAAAGGAATTCGGATCGCGCCTTTCAAGACTAGCTAACATTGGTACAAAACTAGATTCATAAAATTGCACATAGAAGTATAATATATTCGTAATATGTATTTTTCTTTATTTTTTTAAAGTATTCAAATACGAAACATTTCTTCTGAGTTTGAAATATGATTATGCTATAATACATGAAAGTTGCGTGAGTAAAGTTATTATTTACTAATTTTCAAATTCAGTTTTAGCGAATATAATACTGGAATAAATTAAGTAATTAAATAAAATACTATCGCTTAAATTAAATGTGTTAATATTTATTGGTAATGTAAAGCTCGGTCAGACATGCATGTTCTTTGCTAGCAGATTTTCCAGACATTTATGCCGCATCTAAGGACTTATTTGCTTAACAATTTGGACCCTTCATGCATTGCTCCGTATTTCAATAGCGTATAAATTTCAATTGAAAGCTACCGACACTATTAACTTCAAAACGGTTAAAGTTCGTGACGACTTGTAAAAGGAAATTGTGTAGTTACACCTACATTTAGAGTGGATCTCAATTATGATCGAATCATGCAGAGTCATACTATCCATTCAGAGTACCGTTAGCGCAATGACAGTCGGGCCAATAGACCGACCGTACTTTCTCGTTCCCAAGTCACGGCTAACCAGAAAAAAAACGATTGGAAAATCGTTGCGGCCAGGATTTCGTAAATGTACTCGGTGTTGCTACATAATACGCATGCAGTTAGCGAGTATGTAAGACCAATGACCTTTTGTACAATGAGAAAATACATGAATAATTTAGCTAGGCTGTTTTCAAACGCGAAGAATCCGAAAAAAAAGCTCCATACCGGATTCTGGCCGTAATTATAATTCAGACCTAGAAGAGTGGGTTTGTGGCGGTCTCAAAATATTTCCACGCAACGCAATTAAATATTCATTACGGCGCTGCCCGCGGACGAAGACATTTTCTGTTATTAAGGACAGGAGTTTTGGACGGCGTCGGAGCCGCGGTCGTGCCCGGAGTAACGCATTACACGGCTCTAGGCTACGAAACGATTTACAATTCAGAGTATTCAGACCAAATAATCGTTAAATTTCCATAGTACCCAAAGATCGGAGCGATTCTTAAATTTTGAATAGAGAACTGTATAATATTCCCACGTTTTCAGCTGCACTGACGGCAGTATGCTAACTGCCGTCCACAATAGATCTTATCCGTCCGTCTTCGCTCATAATTGCCTTAATAAGCACCGTATAATCATAATCAAACAGAATTACAAGCGGATTGAAACTGGGCTTTTTTTGAGCTATTGTGAACAGGAGTCGACGTTTGATTGCCAATCAACCTCCACATTATACGGCGGCGTTACTCAACTCGTAGTGGATGATTTACAATACTTGTTTAATTGTTTCCATAGTGACTATCGTGTTCATGACTTGCGAGTATTCATGTCGAGTTTTTTTATCAAAATACTTGTACTACTCTGTCAAGAAAGTACCGGGAAAAGATCAATAATACACAAACTGTTTGTTAATCATCCAAATTTATTTTATCACCTTCAAAGTATGCTCCTTCAGAAACGATACACTTACGCCAACGAATAATCCAATCATCAAAACATTTTTTAAACGCTGTTTCCGGAATTGAATTCAGTTCTCGGCGCGAATTCTCCTTTATGTCTTCTACCGATTGAAAACGGGTGCCACGAAGCGCCACTCCGAAGCTTGTTGACTAGTTTGCATGTCAAACTCGTAAACCCACGTCTCGTCACCAGTAACAATGCGTTTCATGAATGTTGGGTCGGAATTGACTCGTTCTAGCATGTCCTCAGCGACTCTCATGCGATTGAGTTTTTGGAGAAAATTCAGGTCTTTTGGGACTAGCCGAGCGGTAACATGTTTCATACCCAAATGATTAGTTAAAATAGTACGGATCGACTCGTGAGATACAGAAAGTTCGGCGGCTATCTCTCTCAAAGTTGAATGAGGATTTTCAGTCACTATTTCCTTCACTTTTGCGATGTTAACTTCAGTTGCAGACGTTGATGGCCTACCAGAGCGAGGCAAATCTTCCATCACATCTCGACCGCTTTTGAACGCTTTGTACCACTCATAAACACGTGTTTTTGATAAAGTCGAATCACCGTAAGCCTTCTGTAACATTTTCAGTGACTCCGAACACGAAATTCCATTGGCGATGCAAAATTTAAGACAAACTCTTTGTTCAATGTTTTTGTCCATTATGAAATTCGCAATACACACTAGATATGATATAACTAAAAACAGCACTGTATTTAATATAAATAACAGATGCAACTCAAACTCCGCGCCAAAATAGAAAACAGTTGTGCCAATCTAACAACAACAAAAAAAACAAAAATTTGAATTTGGAACCATAAACAAATCATCCATTCCCGATACTTTGTTGACTGAATGTATATGTCTAAATGAGGACGAAAAATGTTGCGTTATAAAGTTTTGAATACGAAAACCGAGGATTGTGACGACATCTAGTGATGAGCATAGACGAACCGGCGAGGCTTCGCGGAACAGCGGTGAACGACCCCGCCCCCTCCCCCCACCGCCTAATTATCCTGCCCCCGGCGCGGGCGCTTACCGTTGCTGCGGTTTTGGTACATTTTCATGACATTAGAACGTTTTATTACTTATTTTTTGAATCTTAATGTCTTTTATAAAGTGCATTTGAGCGATGCTGAAGGTAAAGCTGGAACATGGAAATAAAATAAATCTAAAAATTTAATGTACTTTTTGTTCATGACCTTTTTAAATTCTTGTAGTAAACGCGGAATGCGCTAAATACGTTGCATGCGCGTCAACAACCCAACCGTTTAGAATACAAGGAACGCGTTCTTCCCATGGCACCCGTGAGAAAGATTTCTATCCCCGTCCGCCATTAATTTTTGTGCAAAAACCCGAGCGCATTCGGAAGCGCCCATGAAAAGTCACATGAGAACTTGCAGGTTTAAATTAAGAAAAAAAGGGCGCGAATTCATTGGATGCAAGTCGAGCACGCCACAAGTTGGCCATAGCTACGTTCCATTTTTAAAACTTGTATTTTTTATTTTCGTCCACAGATTGAAAAATAGCCGCTTTAAACTTACGCGTGTTATAATATCATTTATTCGTTTTAATTATCCATATAACAAAGAATTGTATTGAAAGTCTCTACATAGATACGTAGTTGCTAAGTTGCAATAACAGTTATACTTTTAACATTTCGCGGTATCAGGTTTAGTGATCGGCTGCGGCTCTCATTACGCCTCGGGACAAAGCTTTCATAGCAAAGGATTTACTGCACAATCGGTACCGCACGCTATGCATTATAAAGGAAGCGCTTTATATCACAATTTGTTAGGCAAAATATGTATTGTTTGCTTATTCTGTGTTACCCGTTCGGATATTGTTTTCGGCCAGATTGGGATTACAATGAAATTATGGTTTGAAACAATAAGGCAAATTCCCCGACTCCCTGGATCCGCAATGTACTTTTAAGAGACGACCTATACCTCAGTTATTTCCTAATTTACCCTGTTCTTACTTTACTAATCAACATAATTCTCTTGTTACAGATAATCGGATTACATTTCGAGTTCGCCTGCAATGATGGAATGTTTAAATGGTGAGTTAAAACGAACCTGCATATATGTTATCTCATAATTAATGTGATCTACATTTAATTCGATATTTCACCGGCTATGGACAAACATGCGGGCCGTCTTATTTAGTCTTTTTCGACGTTTTTTGTATCTTATAAATTATTGACACAAAAATGCAATAAATTGGTCTTGACTTGTTTAAAATGCTGGCAGCTAAATTTTATATTAAATTCACTTCGCATTCAAATTTTAAAACCGAAACTTCAAATTTACCAGCAGACTACAGATAAGACATTTGAAACGCTGTATACAACGTTATTGTAGAAAAAAAACTGCCATTTCGAAACAAGTTTAGTTAGTTTCCATCGTTTTTAACCAAAATCCGGTTGCTATTTTACAACTGACAGTATTTATACGAAATAATGTCTTGTAAAACGAGGAACATGGTAATTGCCATGACGTCGGACTGAACCGTAGGTACATTTGTAGCCGTCACGCAACGATGCCCGCCCCTACCGCCGCGCTCTTCACACGCCTTCAAACTATGCGCTCATTTCTAAACCAGATATACATCGCTGCAGTCATTCGCTCAGTGATAGTGTAGTGCTACTTTGTGCGGCAATGGACAGTGAAATAATGATAACTAAAATCAATTTCAGTGATATAGAGGTGCAGTGTTAAGTTAGCGAAGTCCAAGGTCCTAGGTGTGTTATTTTAGGTTAGTAAAATAGAATAAAGTACAGAATATTTTGGGACGATTTTATGTTTTATGAAAACTTAGTGAGATTATTTACTATAGCGGCGAAGTTATTATTGAGTTTGTTTAACAAAGGCTGAATTCTGTCTAACTATCGAATTGTAAAACCTACTTTTTCTTCTGTTAAAAATCAAGTTAACTGGTTTTAATTGTTTTGAGAGACGGTTTACCTGAATGTGAAATACTACGGCACTACGATAAAAAGTAATAACTTACATTTTTTCAATTTAAAGTAAGTACTCAAATTGCTTGCCGCCAGCTCTAAGGGCCTCTCGTTTCAAAGAGCGAGAGGCTTTAACTCCCTTCTCCATTTAGACTGTCTGAATATCGCGTAGTCTAATAGGCTCTTAAGGCAGGCTCAGCAGTGTTTCATACAGGACCTCTTGAGTACGGAGGCATATCGTCGCCCACCAATTTGTCGGCTAGCTTCTGTGACACGATTATGCAGCTCTTCCAAAGAGGCCGCCGTACACCTTTAAACAACCCCAATAACAAAAAGTCTAGGGGGTTTAAATCTGGTGATCGAGGAGACATCTTCACTTATTTTTTGCAACATCGTGCGTGGGCGTAATCTCTCGGCAGCGGACTTTGAACACGACACGACTCATATGAAACGGGCAATACCTATAATGGTGCTCCTGCAAAATAAAATGGACAGTAGATTTTCCTCCTCGTTTACCAGATTTAAACCCCCTAGACTTTTTTTGTTGGGCTTGTTTAAAGAGAAGAGTCTAACAATTTTAATTTTTATATCAGAAAAAAATATTTAAAGCTTTTGGCTGTTTTTTTTTGATCGAAATTATGCTACCAAAATATGTTTATTTAATTGAATGAACGTGCAATCGAATACTTCTTAAGGTTATTTGGGGTTATTGGCCGATGTCAAGAACTCGCTTTTATCAGAACTAAAAATACTGGTAAAAATATCATAATGTCCACTTACAAGTGGAACGTGCCAATGTAATTTACTAAGAAGTTAATAAGGAAAGATTAAAAGTAAATTAATAATGGCGGGCACTCGACATTCGATATTCAAAATCCGTTCTCGCGCCGGCCGGGGTCGATGTCTTTGTGATTGAATAAAAAAACTTGATTGTCTATTCTTGGAAGTGCGTGATGAAAATTATTTATCATTTGTTTTTAATTGTTGATAACAAGAGATTATTTTATTAGGTAACTAATCCGTTTGTAACGTGCCCTGTCTGTCTAACGATTAGTTTTCGCTACTAAGAAATTTATTTCGCTACTAGTAATAAATAAAAAAAATCGTGGGCGTCTTATTACTCGTAGTAGAGATTATTTTTTTATGAAAATTAAGTGAAACTTTTACTCGTTCTTAAGTTGGTTCTTAAATAATGATTCTTGACACAGAGGTGTGTGGTGTGGTGCGATGAAAACCATTCAAAATGAGCCAATAACGATCTCATTTGTATAATTCAGCCAATTTTACAGCCTGTCACGTTGTATAACTGGTTGTAAGTTTAATGACGACTGTAACCGTTTGCGGTTTACAACAGTATGCGTTCTTAATGCAACGTGTGGCTTAAAATGAAATAAATAAAAAGAATTTGATACTACGTTACGTATAAGTGTTAGGTTATATTAAATTCCACGTCTATAGCGAAATCTAGATGCACTTAAAAAGTTTTTACTACATTAATATTATAAATGTAAAAGTTTGTGAGAGTGTAGAGCACGTTTGTTACTCATTCAATTTGAAACAGCTCGACGAATTTGACTAAAATTCGGAACGGAAATAGCTATACTCTGAATAATGCCTGGGCCACACCGGATGCGTTGCGTAGACGTGCACGTGCGCGTTCGCGTTCCACTGCGTTGTATAGTATGAATCCTCACATGAGGATGCAGCTATACAATGCAGTGGAACGCGAACGCGCACGTGCACGTCTACGCAACGCATTCGGTGTGGCCCAGGCTTTAACGCTACCTTTTATCCCGAAAAATCACTGTTCTCGTGGGATAATCAACGCGGACGAAGGGAGCAAATGTTCGTCGTAAATAATATCTAACTAATAAATAACAATTACTATTATTTAGAAATAAAGCAGCACGAGATACTATCTAAAAATACAATGTTGTAGCTTGCTTAATTTCAAGAGGAAGTAAGTAGCTGCTCTCCTTACATTATAGGGTGTTTATTAATATAAATAAGGATGTAGGTAAACTCATCGAATTCCGTGACTCGCTCAATTCCGTGGTAGCAGTTTATAATCCGCCATAGAATCCTGCTAATAGAATCTATGAATTGAAATACGACCTTAGACTTTTAAATAGGCTAAAGGCCTGTTTCACAATCGACAAGTAAATTCATCTGTCAAATAAAGATAGCCTTATCCTTGTCTATTTTCAAGTGTAAGAAAGGGAAAGGGCTAAATTTATTTGACAGATATGCTATACTTGATGCTTGTGAAACAGGCAGTTAGGCAAATAAATAAAGGGTGTATTTTATGTCCCAGATTCGACCTGCAGGGTTCTATGGGGGATTATTGAACTGCTACCACGGAATTGAGCGAGTCACGGAATTGAATGAGTTTACATCGTGATCTGGCATCCATGGTGTAAGATTAGTGTTTATACATCGCCAAAAAAAAGATATTACGCGGAGCAATAACGCCCTTAGGGTGTTAAAGGGTTCATATTTAGTCCCCCTATTAACCTGTCTTAATTAAAATACGCCTAAAATAAATTCAAAGGGTATGGAAATAAACGATCCACCGCGTGGCTTAGTATATATAGATTCTAAAATTCATGTTGTTGTCGATATTGACCTTAACATAATCTAGGAAGGCCGAATAATATTTGAGAAAGTTAGTGTAGGACTCCTCGCCTTACGATAATATAAAAATCAATTTCTATTCAATCAGCAAATTAAACTTTAGTTTATAGCTTTGATTACTTGCATAGCGGGTTAATATTTATTACCGAGCCGCTCCGTTAGCAGCGCCGCGTGCTTGACTGGTCTATATTCTCCCAGTTTTTCTACCGGTAGAGAGCTGACTTATTAGTTCTACCATCTCGATACATAAGCCGTAATTCCGCTTCATATGGCATTTTAGCAAGTTAAATGCTCTACTTGTTTGAGTAATAAATATAAGTCGACGTACAAAAACGAATAGTTTAAATTAGCCTTATGGGTTCGCAACGCTTGTTGATATGGACTGAGATCACGGTTGGTACAGTCAACCAAATCGATTTCTAGACTACTTTGGAACTACGTCAAAGTGCCGTAATCAATTAAAAATGTATTGCGTCACTTTGGTATAGTTCTATAGTGTCACGGAAATATATTTGGTTGCTTTGACGATCAAATACATTAGAGCACACAAATATCTGAACTTGACTGTATTGTTAGAGGGTGTTCAGATATTTTTTTGCTCTTGTATATTGATTTATTTGATGGCGACTATAATTGCCTACTGCATGAGGACTTAGGTTGGAATCCTGTCAGCGTTGGATGAATTATGGCGTCATCGCTATAGTGTAGATTTTCTTCTGAAATAAGCATTATTTTAACCTAAAACTGAAGCAAAGTCTGCCAAGTAATTGAGGATTTCTGGTATCTTCAAAATCAACATAAGCGAATGAAAGACACCCGGTTCAAAATTAATTTTCTAGTACATAATTTTCCTTACAATTGTGACATTTTGAAGTAGATAGTTGCGTCATTCTCATGTTTCACATGTGTCTCGTGACATGACGGCTTTCCATACAAATGGCGATAACGTTTTCCACCCCCTAAATGTTAACCGCTTTCGACCAATTTTTGATATGTGGTCAGTCGGAACAAAAGCTATGTCCGCACATTTCGTGTATGCGAAAACAATAAAACGGGAATAAATTGAAATTTATTTATAATATTGGACTCACAATCCTCTTGATTCGATCGTATAATATTACAGAACTATATTTTCCCCATACTTCGTGGAGCGAATTCCGTTAGTCATTAAAGCGTGTGCGGGCACGTGCGCGCGCGACATGTGCTTGCGCAGGTGCCCCGCCAACTGTCCCGTGTATGTTTGGAACACCCTTTAGTTGGGGGTGATTGTGCCGTTTTAGGGAAGATTGTAACAGTTGGCAAAAACGGCCAAATAAATTTTAATAAAGGAATAATAATTACTTGTATTAGATGATACAGGGTGATTCGTAAAAATAAGTATTTCACTCGCGTATAAATAGGTAAGTGCCTACTTTTATCCGCGTAAAATTTGTTGATTGCGACATTGTAATTGGGAAAAAGCAAATTTTCGGGGTGTAATTAATTAATTAATACAAGAGATCTTTCTCTCACTAGCATACAATCTAGGTTTAAAAACACGAACCATATATATGTTCACTAGAATATTATTTTACTTTGACAATAAATAAAAATGCCTGTATTTTCTATTTAGCTCGATTCTAAGGTTTAGAGATACGGTATAGATATCAGAGCTTAGCTCACATTTTCAGGCAAATAAGCAAATCTTTGCCAATAATCTTAATAGATCTAAAAGGTCACTCATTGAATTTAAGGGCAAATTAACTGCTATGCAATGTTTGTTCACGATTTCTATCAGACGTTGGCAAATAACTTTAATTTGGTTTCAAAATGGCTGATTGTGTAATATTTGTTTCAGATTAAGAAATAAATGGATGAAGTAAATGCACACAAGCCAGGTAAATAAAAACGGAGCAATTACTTGGAAATATGAAATTCTAAACTGATACCGATCAACCAGATTTTTTTTTATAAATTTCGTATTACACTTATTGCCTTTTATTATAGAAAGGCAGAATATAATAGCAGCGTCTCTTTCACTCTTTAATAAAGACTCGAGTGTGAAAAAGAGCACTTTAACAGTTTCGAATTTCAGTTTTTCGGAGTATACGGACCGACGCCATTTTGCCTCACTCGAGTGAGGTGCGAATAATTGCCGAAGTATGACGAGTGCAATCCTAAGGTATATCTCGTGAATTGCATATAAGATAAGTGGCGCAATGGAAAGCGTATAATAAATTTAGAAAGTGTAAATTACATCTAATTTTACGTTTTATTGGTAAATTGCGTTAGGTTTATTAATGTCTCATATTGTGTACGATAAAATATTATACAAAAAGTTTCATTATGATTTTACGGGGTGCGTATCATAGATAAGTAATATGTTATGTCGTTAAACTAACTTACCTTACGTATAGCTTTCCTAATAGGTAATTTTATAATGCTTGACTACACGTCGTTAATGTAACAATGTTTTAACTCAGATCTCAAATATAACGATTTCACTAACTTTGGATTTAACTATGAAACTTTCGAGCGCTCAATTCTCAAAATTCCACTTAATTAATTGCCAGAAATTTATGTCCGTCACTTTCTATTTAGTTAATTCTTTATGGATAAGCTTATTTAATAAATTTCTGTTAACTGTACAGTTAAGTAAATATCAATCCAATCATGAGAATTTTTAGGTGTGCCTGATTATCAAATAAGTACCAATACTATCCGTCGTTTCTAAGGTTCTTAGTAATAAATGATCGCGAAACGCTCGCTTCAAGACGCGTCAGAGATGACAGTTTCCTACGACTTCAATGACTTGACATTTACTAAGTGTTTTGAAACAGGTATCTCTCTCAAGTTAAGATCAGTTTATTAATACTGCTCTTAATCTCTTTAAACACGAGTATTTGCGGCTGAACGGTAGTTAATGTGACATTATGGCCCGAGTCACATCTATCAGAGCCCTTAGCCAAGATGCCCATCGCTAACTAACGTTTCTATTCGTTTAGTTTTTAAACCAATCGCGTCATTGGTAGATCACGTCATACGGAGAGTCACGTGATCTACCAGTAACGCGATTGGTTTAAAAACGAAACGAATAGAAACGCTAGTTATCGATGGGCATCTTGGCTAAGGGCTCAGCACCGATTCGCATTTTGTCTAAGAAAATCTTTGTATGATGGTGCGTACGCATCTTCATACAGAACAGCAATTTTTGTGATCAGGTCTATAGCGTAGGAATACCTAATACTAAAAATATTATGCTGGTTTACAAAAAAAAAAAGTAAATTAAAATGTAAGTACAGACGCCTTTCGGCTAACAATTTTAGAACACCCTTCTCTTAGATAAAATTTCTAAACATTTGGAAATGTTAATTCGAATAGGCATGATCAAAAAAATTCTTTGTTTCAATTCAGATCACATTCTTGTAGCTTGGGCAAATGTTTGAACAGCATGAATCGGCCACAATGGCGCGTTTGTGGGACTTTGATCGACCGCCCAATTTGTACTACAAGTTAAACTATGTGTTTGCTTATCTTGTTCGGATATGGCTTCGAATTGCGCTCGTTCCGAACGATAGTGTTTTCCTTTCGAAGTTTACTTAGGAGTTAGCGCTTTTATCGCCTTTGGGAAATACCTTTTGCGTAGATTGAAACGTACGCGTGCGTTTGTTAGGAACGTAGTGAGGACGATGACTGGCCGTTAGAAATACGTTTTTGGTGCTGTATAAATAATACTATACCTACCTAGTCTCACAGGATGCCATATACTACGGAGATGACAGTGTGTCCGCGAACTGAAATGAATCGAATTTATAAAGTACATTTTGAGGATAGTGTGTGTTTTACTAATTTGACGGCTTTTGTTCATGTATGTATATAAAAGACACGTCTAATAAAACTTGTTTAGGTTAACCGCTAGGTGCCGCTTTGCCTTTAGCTGAATTGACTGCCACAAAATGACTAGGCATTTGTCCGCTGCAAGTTTATTTGCTTTCTCTGCGATTTGACCCTTGGTAAGACCGAACACCGCATACATATTTGGTTAACAAATAAAATAATAAGTAGTATTCATTATACAATTTCACCGTTTGAATTTGAACCAAGAATCTTATTTAAACAACATCCAATTAATGGACTTCTTAGAATACGTTTTTTATTTGACTGCTCAGTTTCTTTGTGACGTAATTCATATCGATTACTAGACCTATAGACTGACATAGATCTGATCTAGTAGAACGTGATAATAAATCGCTGTTGTTTGCCTATTATAGGTATCCATTGCGTTGAACTCAAACTTTACCGAATAAACGCGGAAATCCCAGCGTAAGGCATATCGATTCCTTTACACGGAATAACGTTAAATTCTAAACTTAATGATCATAAAGCAATTTTAATTATGTGCTTTAAACGATTAAAATTAGAGTTCGTTTCTCATTGATGAAGCGCGTGGGAATAGTGAGACAATGGGAAGAGTGTAGTCCCGCGAGAAATCGTGAGACCCGTGGGACGGACGCGTTTCCCGCATCTGTTCAAATACGAGCAGAAATCGACTCGGCGGGCTCGGAATCGATACTCCACGATTAACATACCGCCGAGGGCCTGTCGTGTCCTTTCGATGGGTTGTCACTCCCCTGTCAACACGATGAAGTATAGCCGAACCTAGAACTATAAACTTGTACAACGTGACTATAATTACTGTCTACATCCTACATATATCAAGCCCGGCTAGCCACAAATTTGTGCGGGTGTGAACGAACTCATTTAGACATTAAAATGCTCGCTCAGTCTTGTGAGAGGTTGCTCGCGTGTTCGCAGGCCCTGGATATCGAGCAGACGAGCCACATCGGCGACCCTGCCTGCAGTCACGACTGGCACGCACTGACTCGCAGGCTAAATAATGTCACTGTCAACTCTAACATCGAACTTGGCACGTATGCCTCGAAGTCATTAGCCCCTTTGTTGCATGTAATCCGAAGTAAATTTGAATGCGTTCCCACGATTATAGAGTTATGCCGCTCGTAATCACCTTGGTTTACACGGCCATAATAGGTAAGTTTGGCAGAGAATTGAAATTCATAAAGAAACAAGTGAATGCTTAACGCGCCGCGGTTTGAATGGTAAATCGAATTGAAATCGTCCGGTGCAGTTCGGTGAGTTCCCAGAGCCGAGCTAGGCGAATGGGCTTCTATAGGATATAGACCAGTCGAGACTGAGCGGCGAGCTGACCGCATTCACACGCTCATAGGAAGATTACCGTCAAGTGGTTTCGTGCGGAGTGATTGATCGTCACAAAGCGCGAACTGAGAACGAACGGATTACGCCTTTGTCTTTGCTGCGTCTAGTTTGCCTTTGGCTTTCCGGAGGTGTTTCGAAACGTGGCAACTACACGACACTCCCGTCAATTTTCACAGTCGTGCGACGGCTCGTCAGTTCATTGTCCGTATTTACCTTGCTTTTGAAGCGTACAGATGCTTCCTACGCGTTTTTTAATGCATTTCGTAGTAAACATTAGTACCGAATGCGGAATAATTAAGTCTTTATAATATTCGGCAACTCCCACACGCCATACTTATTTGTACAACATGACGTCGTTCGAACAAAAATAAACTAAATTACTATGTCCGCATCGCGATGGAAAAAAATCGTTACTTATCCGTAATGACAAAACTGAGGTAATCACTGCGTAGAGTAATGGCATCCTGAGGCTGTTTTCGACAGATCTTGAGCTACAGTAAAAACTATTTGTGCTGTCTAACAAAAGCATCATTATGGATATATTTTTCATAAGAGGTGGTGAAGAACTTTAGGTACAAGTACCTATAATAAGTGAATATAAGCGTGTCCCCTTGTTTTGAAGACACTCATTTCATCGAATGCGTCGTTTCACCGAATTTCATTTTATAGAAAGCTAATTTCTGCTGAAACCTTATTATCTTAGGTTAGGTTAGACTTGTGACCACCAAAAAATTATAATGGTGGAAATGCCTGTCAATGACATGAAAATTTGGCGAAGTAAAACATTCTATGAAATGAGTGTCGGTGATTCAAGGGTAAATCGAACATAAGTTTATTAAATACACTTCAATCAGCTAATTTTGGAGCAAAGCTATAGGTCTTCTGGCAATCATATCACCTTTGTTGAAACGGAATTTTTTTTAAAAATTATATCTCCTTTAAAGAAAAGATATGGAGTTAGCCTCTTTTCAGTATAGCCTCTGAAAACCCTCCGATGGTCCATCTAATTGTACAAGTACCCTTCGATGAGAAACTTTGGATGCCCTCTCTCTCATCAATCGAGACTTCAGAGAAAGAACGTCCCTGTGACTTCAAACTTCGATGTTTTTAGTTAGCCATTAGCAATTCACCTAGACATACCGTTCCAAACAAAATGGGTCCGATAGCCGCATATTTCCATGAACACATAACAGTTACAGTCGGCGCGGCGCGCGCGGGCGCACGCTGGAACCTTGCTACCGGCTAAGGTTCACCCATTCATAGTTAATTGAACCGATAACGAGTAGCGACAACGAATAGAATCGATTGATCTAATTGAGTATTGTAACTACGTAATTAAATCGATTCGGGTTAAGAATGTTTGCTGTAGCGAACTAGTTAGTTGGCAAATGTGGTTTAAAAGATAAATCGGTTTAAATAACGTGTCACGCTGCTTATCCACAAGAGGTTAATGAACATAAGACCTCAGCGAGTTTTGAGGATTGAAATCTTATGAATGGTTTTGAATTAGTATTGTGAGTTTGAGCTTTGAGGCGTAGGCTTTAAGACTCGAGTCTAGATGCCTCAAATCTTTAAGACTCGAGCTTGTAAGCCTCAAATTAAAGGTTCGCGTCGCTGCTGCCGAGCGTATAAACCTCAAGTATTTAAGCCTCAGGCTTAAAAGCCAAGCTTTAAAGGTTTCAAGCTTTTAAAGGTTTAGAGCATTGTAAAAACTTTAAAATCTATTAAAAAAATTAGATCGATAAAATCAATAATTATGTACAACTGGCGACCCAGTTTCCATTTTTCGATTTTCCTTTGTTTCCAACATCTTAATCAAGAATATTAGTAAATAAATCACTTTTTTAATGCTTGAACTCTCAATGCTTGAGCTGTCAACGCTTGAGCTTTCAAGGTTAAGGTTCTTAAAGTTTGAGCTCTTTAGAGCTCTAGTCTTTAAGGCTTGCTCTTAAAAGAGCTCATAAGGATCTCGAGTCTTTAAGGTTTTAGGACAAATAGACAACAGTCAATAAAAAATAACTTGATATCGCAGGCCAACATATCGGCGTGTATTCCAGGAATCGAAGCATATGCCTCAAGAACACAGCTGGATAGATAGCTAGAGTTGATAAAACAGACATAAGTACCATCTGATAATTCAACCGGTCCGTAAATGGCTCAATTTTCCCTGATCGCGTATCGATTTCAGAACGAGTGGTTCTAAATTGGCTGTTCCGTTCGGAAACAGCCGACCGGCGTCACTGGTTCGGGCGTGTTCGTAACCCCTTCGGTTTCCGAACGGACGTGGCTTTCGATCATCAACGAGGCTGTGCACGCACAAGAGACTAATTTGCAAGATTCTGGTTTAAAAAAAAAACAAAATGTCAGTGTAGAACTAACGATATAAACTAGGTTTCTTTTTTCTGTCACCATTTATGTTCTTTAAACCATGTCACGCACGTTAGTAAAATTGTTATCATGTCATGTGTTTCCAAATCACTGAACGCTTATATACGATTGATGAATTTAAATGAGATTTATTGAAAATATTTTTAATGTAAGTACCTACGTCACGATATATTATTTATTGAGTTTATCATTCGAAGCTGCATGTCATTGGTAATTGCTTACGTTATTTTATAATATTTAAGCTAATGGAATTAAGACAGTTAATTCCATTAGCTTAAATATTAAAGTATCACACGGCGTTAGGTGACAGACCTAACGCCGTGTGATACTTTTAAAAAGTTTTTTTAAAACGTAGACGTCCGCCCACATGCCGCTGTCAAGCCTGCCAACTGTTAAATTGTGGATGCGTAGACATTGGCGTAGACAAATATTGATTTAGTGTTGACCCCTGACCCCCGCGTCACACGAAGTGACGAGGAAACGACGATACTGGTCATAAATTATAGAGTTGAAGAGTTGAAAACGTGGAAGCTATGCAACGTGACTATGATTTAGGGGGGGGGGAGGAAGTAATGCTAATGGTTGTATGTTGGTATTCTGATTGATCGAATTAATAAGATAAATTCCCTAATTGCATCCAGAAAGCTGTTATGGAATAAGTAAACTGAGTTGTAAAAAATACTTGTTTCGCGTCCGGGAAGAGAACCCGTTGGACCTGTCAGCCCTCGTGTTATAAGATAAATCTCTCAGGAGTTACAAAGGTTTTGATGAATGTAGAGTTGTATGAAAAAGAACTGGATTTAGTTAGGTAATAAGATTTTTGCACTAGATTAGGTACATACAAGCGATGAAATGTTTTTTTCGTCGACAGTAGATTGGTATTTTACGTATGAAAGTAAGTAAGTTGTTAATTATATTTATACTTACACATATAAACAAATTTACTGTCATAAAACAGCGGATATGTCCGTTGATAAGTTGTTCTACGTGCAAATTATCTTTCAAACAATCCATCGTAAACCTTGAGATAACAAATTTAGAGTTCTATTCAGCTTATCGTGGGATGCAGTAAATGACGTGGTAATACATCTTCCTGCAATTACGAGTAACTCAAGTCGTTGCCTAACTGTTCCCACAGATGGCGGTAGTGGACGGAAGTGACTGGACATCCAGTGGGCTGACGAAACGCCGGGTGGGGTTAGAAATGGGAAATATAATATCTCATCTCAGTTGACATGACATAATCCTTATAATAAAAAAAATATGTATTCAGGCTTTGACGTTTTTTAATGAAAAAGCCAACTTCATACGACTTATTTTTAACGTACCGACCAATATTGAGTGAAAATCTACCAAAAGTAAAGACCACAACATTTAATTTTATGTCGCGATACATTACCTACTTGTATATGCATATACATGTATTTTAATTCAAATGACGGACGGCTTTTAGTTCAATATAAGAAATGTATAAAAACTCTTTTGCATCGTTAGTATGACCATCCTACAGTACAGTAGTTAATCTCATCAACACTTTATCGATGTTAACAAACACTATTCGCAAGTGGCCAGGGCTAATCAACAGCACATTTTCAAACTTGGATATTTTTTTTTATTTGTCCCGTCATTATCGTAAGATAGTGGCCATGTGCGAATGACTCACGTCCGCGTCGTGTCTTCGCATAACCGGTCGTTTGAACTTGGAACAAGAAACAAGTGAGCGAGGCAGTGTATACGACAGTTTGTTTTTTTGCTGACGAGTAAAATTGTGATGTTTTAGACATATTCTTGTTGAATTCAAAAGTAAGTAAGTTATAAAACCAAATTACTAATCTTCCTTAAAATCTCATAAAAATGCACTAAAAATGTTTTGACTATGTTCGCTGATTAGTTAAATTAACCAATACAATTATGAATATATGCCTTCAACCGCTTTATCAGCTATAATAAATGAACCTGAATGCATTATCGTGCAAGAACATGTCAACACTGTTGCAAACTATGGCTAACAATTATAATTACCAACCTAACAACACTATTCAATCGTTATAATCCCATTAACATCGGAGAGCCGGAATCGATACAATAAATCTAATCGAATCATTATGTCATCGCATAGTGTGGCGGGCGTTGCCACTAGTGGTGTATGAATATTCAAACCTGTAGAACTCGTCTATTGTACGGATTGCGCGTCTGTTTGATTCGAGCCTTTGGGCTAAAGTGTTTGACTGTACGAACATTCGACTAAGTCATATGTTTATAATTTATCTTAGTAAACTTGATTGAAACAAATGAATAATGAAACATGTTGATAATCGATCAGTCAACAACTTTTTGTGCTAGAAAGTGAATAAAATGTAGGAACTTCGTTGTTTTTAAAGACCAAGTGACTTGCATCAATCTGTGGACGCCTGTTTGAATCGTTTTATGTTGATTTTTAGGGTTTCGTACCCAAAGGGTGCCAGGCCCTATTAAGCCCACGCTGTCCGTTCGTCCGTCTCCTAGCTTTAAAGAGCTGTATTGTTTGAACCGTAAAAGATAACCTGATTTTTATTAACATAATACCTATTGTGTTATAATAACTGCAGATTTCCTAACAAATAACACAAAAAAATAAATAGGTCCTTATTCAATAATTTTGTTTTTTATTTATTTTTGTCTTAACAACGGTGTGATTATAGTGCAATATAAACCCTAAAGAAAATAAAATCTGGCCAAGTGACCTACTCACACTTAGCCGATTTTTATTCGTGGTAACGCTTACTTAAGCACTATTCAATATTAGGTCTTTAACAGGGAGTTTGCAGTTAATTATAGCCGGTATTTTTTACACGGTTGTCCTAGCGGACGGTTGTTTTCGGGTTTATTAATTTATGTATGTGTGTGTGTGTATGTCGGTTGTTGTGTACTAGTAGACTGTACTAACAACGCCGTTTGCAATCGAAATATTGTGCGCCGTGCAGTAGACGGCGACAATCAAATAGCTATAAAGAAAGCTGAATTATGTTCCTTTCATTCAAAAGCTACTCGGCTTGCAAGCAGGCCGTAAGACTCAACTTACGTAAAGTACTTAATTTTACTTGTAACCCTTACAAAAGAGCATAAAATCTCTATTTACAAAGCCATATTAGGCAAGAATCGCTTTAAATAAACTGTTACTTATTCATAATTACGAAATAACTTTAAGAGTATTAAAATGTAGTCTATATAGTCCAGTTTCCACTATGACGGGCCGCCCGAATAACTTCATATCAGAGACATAGGTTTTGTCTTTGCTTCATATGAATTTGTTCAATTAACTAGTAGGTAGGTATCAGTTCCGATTACCAAAATGAGTTTACCTACTTCGAATCTTGGCGCGGAAAACAGCCTCGAAATATCAGGAATTCTAAAATTAAAAAGTTGTCGCGGTCAGTAACTTTGAAAAAATATATTATTAATAACTGGCCGCAAATAAAATTCAAACGGCCGTTCCACTTTTCGATTCCCGGCGCGTAGGCTGCGCAGGTGGCGGGAATTAATTAGGGTACGGTGCACGGTAGCCACCCACCTGACTGCCGTGAACACTCATTCATTGGCCACTTCATCATCCGCTTATTGAGGTGTGAAGTTTATGAGTTTAGCTTGAAACCAAGGTCTAAGTGACCATATAGAGCTACAGACTCATTTTTCTGTCAGTTGCGGTGAAATTAATTATTTAAAATTTGTATCTGGAAGCTGGGAGAATAGTTATTTTAGAATAAGATTACTTCTGAACAAATGGTGTGTATAATCAAGGTCATATCAGATATGTGTACACGTTTAGTACCTTGTCACTTTAATCGCTGTGACATTCATACATGGCAGTTTAGACAAGGTAGGTAAAATGTACACGTGTTTATGACCTTGACTGTACCTACTTCCTTTAAATTGAAACCTTGAATCGCTATCGTAGGTATATTTAGGACTGTATCTTTAAAACTGTTTGATACTTTATGACCATAGATAATCTAAATTAATATCACCATCTACAAATGAAATTATTTTACTTACATCATGTATTTGTTCCAAACATACACATCTTCAACCTCCATGCAAATTCGTCCACATCTTTAATAGGAGTAGATTGAATGATGCCGTCTGATACTTTTTGTTTCCACCAAAACGATTCGAAATAATGACCCAGCAAACAATGCGAACAGATAAAAATACGACAAGTAAAATAAAGACGGGAAGGTGTAGGTACGTGTCGAAATTATTTAAAAAGTTCGGCTTTTCTATATACAAATCTATGTGGTGGTCAGTTATAGATCGTATGTCACAAATCGATCAAGAAACTTCTTTCTTGACACTTTTGGTTGAAAAACCGGTTTAGGTTTGAAAAGTGTCATGTGTGATAAGTAATTAGTAAGTAGGTATAACTGAACTAACTAGCGGAAAATTTAATCTTTATTCTAGGAAACGACACTTAATATTTTTGTTTTGGTAACTATGGTGTCCGATACGTTTAGGGTAGCATTCTACAGCTGATAATAGTGCTAATAATTTACGAATGCATCATTATGTGTAATTTTCTGTGTTATACATATATAGGTAACAATTCTACTGGTTAAATTTATAAATACTTGGTCATATTGCCAAGGGGAATGGTTCGTTACACCCCGAGCCCGTATGTGGCCAATTTACTGAATAAATATTTGACTTTGACTTTGACCTTTTGTGACTTGTGATGACCTCGTGATATATAAATTTACCCTGTAAGTTGAATTTACTCGAAGTAGGAATTAAATCCAAGATCGGTAATTTTATGGAGTCAAAGTCGCAGCCGCAGTTTGTAATGTTCGAATTGCGAAATACCATCTTGTTAGGGACAATTTGAATAGACGATTACCATAGATATCGCCGTTTGAGTAAACTTAAGCGTAAACCTCATAGATAATTTAACCCGTGATTGTGATAATTTAACTTGGTTGTTATTCCATAAACCAATTCCACGTAAACATATAGTTAAGCCCAATGCGTACGAAACACGTAGACACAGAACAATGCGTTATCATTATCACTTCCATGTATTCTACAGGAGTATGCAACTCGATGCACGGGCAATAAAGACATCTGAATTTAAATTAGGAATTCCCTCGTGCGTATGAATAGGTGATAATTTCTAATTTCGAACATGAACCTGCGCAGAGCGTACGCGCACCCACCCGCGGCGCGCGCACAACTTCACCAAGTTTATTACCCAACTCCGAATATAATTCCATAGAGATATTAGGAAGCATAGATTGTGTGTATCAGGTGCTTTACCATCGTGACAACCGCCGTCGCGTACAGTTAATATAATGAGATTCATGGCCGTGTCGGCACACAAGTTATTCACGAATTCGACAACGCCAAAACACGTATTAATAACCGTCACATTCGATACTATTATGAGTGATCGCTGCGTCAGTAGTTAAATAAATAAACTCCCTATATCAGATACTTCCGAGATTTATCGCCGTTCGCTTAACGATAAGCTATCTGAAACGCTTATTTATTGCCGCCGAGGATCTATTTATAACGATCAGAGACAACTCGCCTCGGACAATGCAAATTCGCACTTAGTTATTGCTATTCAATTGACTTACAATTTTCTTTTCCCACCGCTCGTTAGGCTGGGTGGTTAGGTTTGCGTTTGGGTTGTGTTTCGTTTGTAGGCCGGCGGGGTTTGGGACGCAAACGCGCGCGTTAGAGTGGAGACTCGTGCGCTGGGTTCGTGAGTCTCTCTTCGTAAGCAGAGCATTAAATCTCGGCATGACTAGCGCTTGCGAAACCTAGTCGACTCGTTGGGAGCGAGGAACTAATCTGCTGGGAACGACTGATCAATTCCCATGGAGCCGATTTAAATTGTTTTAATCAACATTGTGTTTAATTTGGATTTAGTGCCGCTGTTGATAGCTTTAAATTTAGAACGAGTAATAACATTTTCAATTTTGCAATCTTGATGCGTATTTTGCACGCTTATGCGCGGTCGTCGAGTGGGTACAATTCTAGCTGTATGGTTTTGCGTCACAATTTATTGGTCTTAACTTTTCAGTTAAGGTTATAAGGATTTAGTATAAAAAATTAAGACCGCAAATTTTACAGGTCCATATTGAGTTGCATACAATTTTAGATACTGTTGATAGGCATAACTGTTTGAGTCATAATTATCACTTCGCATAACTGTCAAGAGGCATAAATTAGTTCGCATATTATTTTTAATCAATTTTTGACGGCATAAATAATAATTGTCATACATTTATTGCGCATAACGTTTTCACGTCATATAATACAAACATTTTTAATCCTTCGTATGAATAAAGTATTACAAACACGACTACACCGCAGACACTCGAAGACCGAACAACATATTGTTAACAATATCGACTGCAGTACAACCAATACTGTTTTGTGTTGAAAAACATTATGATCTACTAAAAAAAATCTGATAATAAACATTATGATTAAAAAAATATGACATAGTACAATTATGACATTGAAAGTATTATGCGCAGGAACATTTATGACAAAAGAGTTTTATGAGCAACAATTATATGCGTAAAGTGTTATTCCAGTCGAAATTATGCTAGTAGTACCTACGTATGCGACTAGAGGGAGATCCCAGCCAAAAACATAGATCCTTGACTGATCGCCATCATTCAATAGATTACGATAAAGGACATGGGACGTTGCGCTTGAAAACCTTAAGAATGATAATTTTATTCCACAGGTAGCAAACATTTGTCACACAACTTATTGCGAGATGTTGCGTCGAAAAACCTGACACTAATCTCGTTTTACGATTAAATTAAAACAATCTCTACTGGCCATCATCTACTCACGAGCAATGAAAACGAGCCTTTGTTCATACAAATTTGTATGAATACTGACCTGTATTGATTGCACTCCATATTCACGCTAAGCGTCATATATTTTTAAATATCTGTTATCTATAATATTAGGAGAACACGCCGTAAATCGACATGTATCTCAGATCTAGATTGGAGCTAGGTGTGTGATTAAATAAACATCAAATCGGAAGCCGGACAATTATAGCTGAGATGGTTGTCCGATACTATAACTCTTGCTTCTTTATGAGATCCTAGTACAGTTATGAAAACTTTGATTGTGTGCCTTCAAGGTATTATTTAAATTTTTTGTATCGCTATCTTAACTTATTTTATTATTGATTATGTTATAACTTGTTTGTATTTTCGACGATCTTAATGTAACTTGCCATACCTTGACATGGCATGCGGTGTATAATGTAAATTTACTTGTTTCAATAAGTATCATTCATTAATTATAGTCACAGACATTTAAGTAGATGATCACATGTACCTTTTCGTGTGTCGAATGTGTCGTTTCTCCGAATTTACATTATATCTAAAGTTAATTTTTGCTGAAACCTTATTGTTTTCAGGTTATCTTAAGCATGGGTTACGCAGGTTAGATTAGGCCAAAAAAAAGTTAGACCTGTGACCACCAAAAAATTATAACTCCTGCACGTGAAAATGCCTGTCGATGAAATGAAAATTCGGCGAATTAAATTTTCTATGAAATGAGTGTCGGTGATTCAAGGGTAGACCATACGTGCGATTATACTTATGTCAGTACCTTACAAAAACTAAATTATGATAATATTAAAGAGTTTCACTTCCGCTGTTTACGCTTTAAGCTGTTGAGTAAAAGAATAACCACAGAGTAATAGACGTTTTTATGATTCTGGGTACCTAATTCTTCCAGCGTTTCAACCGCCGTTATTCCCGTGGCCGCATTATTGTCGAAATTCCTGTAGCTTAATTTTCGGTTATCTTGTAGAGTGCCCTGACTTCTACAAGATTTAACTGAAAATGTGGCCACGGGAATGACGGCGGTTGAAACGCTCGAAGAATTGCCCATCTACATGATTCTTTTCATTTTGCTAAATTAGAGTGTCCTTGATATCAAGCCATAGTTGGCGGCCCGCTTGAAAAGAACGTTCACGTAGCGTTTGCTGCTATTCAACAGCTTATTAGCAGGGAATCGTCAGGTTGCTTAGCTGCGCCGATTAATCGGCGAACCGTCGTCGTCGATAATGTGAACGCGGCTTGAGAACTTTCATTTCGGATGATTTTGTTAAGCTGGCAACGTCTGAAATTACCGTCAATTTAAAACTGATTTGAGCAAAATAAAATTAACCCCGCTCGCTAGCTTCGCTTCGGTTAAAGTTCCCCCTCCCATTTCCCCCCCTTAAAGTTGAAATATCCAATTTTTCTCTTCATCAGAACCTTCTCCTGACAATAACAAACACAACAAAAAAATAATTAGCAAAATCGGTCCAGCCGTTCACGCGTGGTGCCGTGACCGAGGGAAATAGGGATTCATTTTTATATACAAATATATCTTATTATAGATTAAATCGCATCGTTTTTGCTACAGCTTTTAAATCGCAAGACGGCGACCAGGTTTTTACACAAATACATACAATTGATAAAATATGTAAAAAAAAAAATAGTTAAGTCTACCAGAATCTGGAATGAACGAACGAAAATCATAATAAAAAATCTTTCAACTCGACGTGCTATAGCTATACCTAATCATACTAATATTATAAATGCGAAATTTGTTTGTGTGTGTGTTAGCTTGTTACTCTTTCACGCTGCAACGGCTGGACGGATTTGGATGAAATGTGGAATGGAGATAGCTTATACCCTGGATTAACACACAGGCTACTTTTTACCGGATAATTTGATAGTTCCCGAAGGAAAACCGATAAACGACTAGTACGCGGACGAAAGCTAGTGTAGTTAATATGCCATAGTCGATAATGAAAGTAGAATCCAAGATGGGGCTAATCAGAAGAGCAGGTGTTCGTTCGATCAGATACTCGGTGGTTTTTAAGTTGCGTGTGCGCGTTCTAGATAAAATCCGCGATATCCTGGAAGCATCGTCTCATCTAGCTGCTGGATTTAATAACAAGAAAACTTCTCGCAATCGAAATTACGATCGTGTGAAAGTCGATGTTACGAGTATTTATTATTACTTATTTCTTAACTAGCATTTGCCCGCGACTCCGTCCGCGTAGAAGTCCTTTATCGCTGCTCCCTTGGAAACGGTCTATTTATTCAAGGTAAAAAGTAGCTTATGTGCTATTTCAGACTATAATCTATCTCTGTGCCAAATTTCGTCCAGATCCTTTCAGCCGTTCTGGCGTGATTGAGCAACAAACATCCATCCAAACTTTCACATTTATAATATTATGTTGTAGGATTACTATAAATACAATGTTGATTTAATTGATGTTTTGTACAATTAACATCTTTATATACTCGTTAATGATGATAGAGCTTGCTAGATAATTACGGAAATTGTCAATTAAAATGATTTGATTGGTAAAATCTCTTGAGATAAATTACTAAGTAGTATAAATTTAGTAACTAAACATAAATTTAAGAAAAGTCTCCAGTCTTAACAGGTTCCCTGTCTCATGAATCACTATACATTATGGTTCATAAACGCAGTTTTGTCCCTTGTCTGATACGTTCTTGGATCCAATGTGATCAAAGTATACAGGGTTATTGGTTATTGCATCCATTCCCGTTAATAGGTTACAGTTGAGGTCATGTGCATGGGTATTGGTAGTTTTCAAGATATGAGACATTCAATTTTAATTTGTAGGTACAATACTTGGTCGTACGCCGATGAAAATGCACTCTTGTATGGAGACAGGGAACTTGTTTAATTAGGTACTTAAGATGCCATGCAACATTATCAGAGTTATGTGTTTAGCGAACTATATCACAGAACTAACGCCGTAAATGTCAATTAAACATACATTTAACGCAACATATAAACATCCTTTAACCCTTACCTTTGCATTCACAGAGCAATAGTTGAGTTGCTATGCTAATGAGTCCGCCATTAACACTTGTAAACTATCCATCCCGCTTTAATTAAGCTATACATAGTCAACTTTTATACAGGGGGATATTTAGATGTAACGCCAAAATGATCGTGATTATATTATCATATCCCTGTTAACACGCGAAGCGACATTGTTAAAACTAGAAATTATTTTTAACATTTACTGATTGATTGATTCTCGATAACACGCTTAAAAAACTCACGCTCCTTTTATGTAAAGATATCAATCACTATCAAACACAGTAAAATTTAGCGAGGTAAGTTGGGTTGGGGTACACGCAATTATAAAAATAATTTAGTTACGTTTTATTAACTAAAGGATTAATATAATAAAACAAAGTTAAAGTATAAGTTTTGTTTTGTCTGCGAACGGCAATGCAATACATCAACACCCTATATAAATGTATAAAATGGGTATATCTGAATCTCCGTCGGGCAGGTAATAGAAACACATAACGTACGCGCGCGGGTTTCATTAATTTTAATTGCGCCGGCGCAGGCTGCGCGTGCGACGATGGGCTAATGGGGGTAATGGTGGCTAACGGGCTGGATGGCTTTAGCCACGTTTTAGACAAGTTTTAGCCTGGTTTAAGTCAACGTTACAGGCTTGATAATATATGTAATTTGTGTTGTCTCATGACACATGTAGTTAATGATAGGTACCTTACGTGTAATTTTTGTAACTACATACATAGATACGATGGTGGTGTAGGTGGTATATATACTAAAGTTGCAATAAATGTTTCTTATGAGTGTATTAAAATTGCAGTTCAATGTTACGATTTAAGATCGTCCTACAGCTCAAAAAATCGTTTATACCGCTATAAATTTACCTTTAATTTAATAGTAAGTATGTGTTCTTGGTCTGCCAATGATGTGGTGATATATTGTTGTATATAACATTGTATGAAATATCATTATCCATGTTGTATCGTTAATTTTGATTTGTAATAATATTTCGTCTTTTAGGTCCGAGGTATGTTTTATAATCATCAATTACAGGTTCAACAAAGAATTCAAGATATCAAGAAACTGGAACAAATATATATCAAAACATGAAGAATTGAAGAGCTGAATAAAGAAGAACTCGCACCATGCACAGGCAATGGCACTGGAAGAATTCACGGGTTAAATTTAACTGTCCCGTGATCTCTTAGTGGCATCACTAGTGTTGGGCGACCCTACGGTACAATTATAATCACATGGAAATATATAGAAATATATGGAAATGACTTCAGGGCAAGAAACCAGAAGACAATTAACTTAAACCCAAGACGAAGCGGAAGAAGATAGAAGAACGGAAATACAGTCGCAAGAAAGTTAATAGTTTTTAGGGTTGTTTTGGTTTCAGGAGTATCTACTGTTTGCTCTATTACTTATTGTAAATATAAAATAATCTTTGACCTTCTTTTCTTCTTAGTTCTTAATCTTGTTTTTCGCGTTTCAAAAATATTCGCTTGTGAAATCAATTTGCCTGAAAAAACAAGCGGAGTTTTTAACGAGAACTAATAAATTTGTTAGAAGTGTTAGAGTTGGTTAGAACTATAGCGTCTATATTCGACATTACCTCAGCGTTATTTATATTAATTGTTTTGGTCGCTGCTAAGTTTGCTTGTCTTTTTCTTTCTTTTTTGGCAGCATCATTTAGGACGAGTGTGAACTAAATTTATTCAAATATAATCTACGAAATTCTACATCCTATTATTTTTCGATCAATATTGGTATATTTGTAATATTACGTTCTCAGAAACGACTCTAAGTTTGATGAAAATCGTGGAATAGAAGATTTTTGGGTCAAGAAATCGATCTGTCATCTTCGAGAAAATTCGGTTTCCACCCGAGCGACGCTCAGTCTTCCAGGAACTTTAAATTATTAAGAATGTGATTGAATGTAATGATGAAGAAAGTTTTGTGTTTCATTCTTTTACTTACACTTTAGAATTGATTTGATGACAGCAATTAAACGCAAAAAAACCTAATTAAACGTTAATCGACACTTCATATAGCTGTCCCTTATCATTGTTTTTGTCACACCAAAGGCTAACGAGTGAAATAGACGATAGAGTAGCATAACTAGTAATTCCGGGTGTAAATAGGATACATAGCGTTACCTCACCTCATTTGAGGTCGGACATTGTACCGGGATCCCGTTGACATGCATAAAATGGTTGTATCGAATGATCGTTTGGTCTAAAACCTTTTTGACTTACACCATTTTAAGCTGAAATCACAGGATTTAATAAACATATCTATGGTGTAGATTAGATTAGGTTAACTTAATTTTGTAATAATTGAAAATAAAACCCTTTCAATTGAAAAAAACCGTTTTCGACCATACGATTTTCGACCAAATGATTTTCGACCAAACAATACATTCGGACAAACACTGATTATGCCGACCGAAACCCCACTGTACCTACCACCTAGTGACAGGTCGTTTCCGAGAATATTCCCTGATTGGGAATTGTTACAAACATTGTTCCCGGGATCCCAATGTATATTAAGTTGTATGTAGGTACGTATACGAGTATACGTGCTGGTATGAAACGATTTGTACTTACTATGCAAGTCTGTTGTATGGACTGTAATACGTTTATGCTTTTATTCTCGTGAAAGTACTATTGCGGCGCATTCAGCGGGGTGATGCGCAGACGCAAGTCATGAACGGACAGCGTTTTACCATCGATTTAAAATACGTGCAACTGTGCTTAGACGGATTTCAAGCACAGTTTTTTCAACACTTTTTAAGCGTTGATGGTGGATCTAGAGTATTTTAAATCGTTGCGTTTTACAGATCTTTTATGTTTTATTTGTCTAGAGTTATAATTACCACACCCGAGAGGCATCAATAGAAATTCCTGCTATGGATCTCTGCCGTTTGGGTGAAATACGTTTGGTTGAATGTATCATTTTCCAAATTTCCATTTGCCAAAAATGTATTTCCCGCCGCAACTATTAACATTTTATGGTGCTCACATCTCTAAATTAACCTGACCGATCTAAATAGCAGTTTTGGTATCCTGTAATAAAACGAAAATAATACAAATAGTTTTTTAGAAAAATAAAATTTGTGAAATTATACATTCAACCAAACATATTTCGTCGAAACAGCAGGCACCGTCCAACTGTAGATACGAGTATATATTTGAATGTGACAGCCTATCCGACTTTAGCTTGGCAAAAACGGATATACATACAATATTTTTTTGGTAAAATTTGAATAATGTTCATTTATCCCGAACAGCGCCCTAAATGTTTTCGCCCTAAGTCTGTGTTTTAATACGATGAACTGACAGGCCGAGATTGGCCGGTGAACTGTTAGTCTGTGTTGCCCTTTAGAGAGATAGAAGTACTTCTATCCTACTAAGTATAATATTATAAAGGTGAATGTATGTATGGACGTTCGGATGTTTGTGTTTGAATCACACATCGCCTGTACGGATTTAAATAGTCCTTATCCTAGATTGACACAGGATACTTTTTATCGTGGAAATTTAGATTTCTCGAGGAAAAACCAATTAACAAGTTCTAACGTCGTGGGCAAGAAAATAAAACTACGAAGTCGCTGCAGCTTGTACCCTGCGTCGCGTGCAATAACCGCGTCGAGAGATTTCTTCAATAATATGCCTACAGCGCGCGCCACTTTTGCGCTAGAAAGCTACGGCGCGTGCCGTTTTTTGCCGGACGGCACCCAACCGGCTGGTTCCATCGGTTGTTTAGGCTGTCATTGGAAAATGGCTATAAGAAAATTACGTAAAAATATGAATGGAAAAATGTCGACTTTTGGCACTTACCTATTAATAATTTATTACGTTAACACGTTAATATCAACATTAAACCAGTGGAGGAAAATAAACAAATAGGTTGGTTATTTCGGATAAGGCTATTTTCTTTCATGATGCCTTTGGAACGAAATTTAATTAACCATTTAAATTAAGGTTGTATTTATAGAAGTTTCCAAAAAATCAGTGATCAATGATGGGGGATCACATCGAAATAAACCGCAAAATAGGCGTTTTGATTTTTTGTCCCTTACCAAAATTAAGGAAAATTTTCGATTTTTAATAAATATACATTTTACTTTAATTTCTGTATGTAAGTACAGAAATTAAATTAAAAATGATAATGCCAACGCAAGACTTTATTCAACCATTCAAAAAGAAAAAAGTCACTTAGCTTCAATTGCGACTGACTTGCCTGAAATTTCGAATGACTTTGAAATAAATGAAAATCGCGGAACATACGTGTGTTGCTCTACCTAGAGGTAGAGTAACTTAATTCTACTTGATACGATTTCGTGGGACACCCTGTATTCAAATTCGATGAAATGTATTGCAGTAAATTTAAAATTGCATGAAATGTTTATTTTTTTAACAAAACCGTGTCGGGCTTGCTATTCGAGTTTAAGCACTATTCTAACCATAATTTTCTCTAATGTAGTATACCTAGGAATCATTATACCTAGGAATCATTATACCTTCTTGAGGCCTTCCTACAGGTTCTATTATGTGAAAGTTTGCGACGATATTTGTTTTTCAAAGATTATAATGTATTACACTAACTGCCGCACTCAGAGACGACAATTAATTTTTAAGTTTCATTAAAGTTGCTGCGTCTTATTCTATTGCTATAGCAAAAGTGACAGCAGTTAATTTAATGAAGCTTAAAACTTAATTGACGTCTCTGAGTGCGGCCGTAACAATCATACATCTCTGCTGTTCAATAAATAAATGAAAGTTGAATGCGCATGTAAATTTTGTTTTAAATAATATGTTATTACAGTTTTAAGGTAGTGATGGTGCTGTGTGAGATTAATTAAATCTTTTTCATTTTCATAATTGCGCAAACTGAGTTAACTGGCACAAGATTCATAATTTGAACAAAATTACTTGTACCTCAGGGTTGTGTACAAAACCCCAAACAACAAATTCTGCTTTACGAGCTATTGCAACTCATAGATATAGGTAAAGCTCATTGTCATAATAATGGCGAGACATAAAATAGGTACCCTTTGTTATTATTGGTAGTAGTAATAATATGTATATATATATATTTACCTAGTGCTGGCAACATAGTACTTTCAATTTTTTCGTTTTGATGATGGTGAAGGCTGACAAATTTTCTAATAAAGGCGCCATGGGAAAGAACTTTTGTCTAAATTAAATTAAACTTAAGTCAGTAAACTGACATAAGTGTTTTATTGAATAATTTATACTTTTAAAATCGAAGGTTTTATATAGAAAATAACAATATTATATTATATTATGGCATATTATATTATATCACATGTTATATTATATTATGGCACCAGTGTTGGACACTTTAAGCTGACACGCACCAATAATGGACACTTAAGCCTTAATTCAAAGATCATACGGTTATAAATTGATTGTTGCGAAATAAATGAATAACGCTTACCTTCTTCAAGATAAGAAGCATGTGTCCATCATTGGTCCTTGTCCATTACTGGTGCCATCACCCTACCTAATATTACTCCACCTGTTTGCAACTTTTTGTTTGTTGCTTACTGTACTCTAATAAAAAGGCCGTATTGTGTCTTATAATATAATATAACGTTGATGGCTGAATGGTGCCTCCATGATGGAGTACGACAAGCTCGGAATGCCATTGGAGCACATTATGGCCGCCTTTAGATCAATCTCTTTGTCACATGTATGATATATTATAGGTTTTCGAATGGCATTGATTTCAAGTTGTTAATGTGTGAATATTGGTTGAACCGGATGTTGAGGCGATAGTTGGGGAAAAAACTTATTTACAACTAGCTGCCTGCCTTCGTTTCGCTTCAGTTAATATAAGTTATTAGTTGCCCATACTGCCAAATGCCAAATGAAAGGATGCTTGCGAATTTTTTATTTATTTTTCATATCTTTTTCTTATAGTTTTTTTTCCTTTTTGTTTTGTAATTTATGTTTTATGTACCTACCTGTCAAAATTATGTGTGTGTAACCTGCCGTGGTTTCACCTGATGGTTCCAACGGGAGACCAGCGCCGACTTCAATGCCGGCATTACGCTGAGTTGAGACCATTTCGTGACTACATTATTTCTGTGTGTATTTCTCTGTCCTTTGTTGATATTTGTCACGAATAAATGTTTTTCTTCTTATTCTATTTAAAGTTTTTAAATATAAAGTCCGCTTTGCAGAATTCAAGACAGTTATTCTTTAAAGTCGAAGGACAGCGAAATGCTGCTTTAAATTACTTAAATATATAAAAACCCCCGACGAAATTGGGACAACTACTTCCATGGTTTATTATTTTTCAACAAACTTAGCTAAGAACACTTTCGATTAAGTCACCTTTCAAATCAAAAATAGTAAATCAAAATCTGTCCATTCGTTTAGGAGCTACGATGCCACAGCACAGATAAATAAGAGTTACAACGTAACAGATATTTCTCTTCTATTCAAAAACAAAGTGCGCCCGATCAATACCTACAAAGTATAAAACATACGTATAATGCGGAACGAACGCACCTCAACAAACCTTATTAACTCCTAAGCCTAGCGCTACCTGTTTCGGAGATTACCTCCTAAATCGAAACATACTTAAAATCTTAACCTTTTTATAATATTAGTGTAGATGTAATGTGCAGCTTACTCGCTTAAATATTTTTTATGTGGGTTTTACTCATAAATAACGACGAGGAACATTGTATTTTGTTTTAGCGTCTTGGAGGATTTTGTGTACATTCTGAAAAAGTGAACAGAATAGACTTTCGAAAAGAGTGCTGTTGAAATTAATTATAAACCTAATGATTATATTACATGTTAAAATATGAAGGATAAAATAGAAAAAGTTGTTTAAAGTTAGCCGGAATAAGTGCCTTTTATCCTGTCACGAAAGTTGTGTTATGACTTTCTCTCTGCAAATCCACGTCTTATCCACAGAAATAATTGTAATATCCCTTCATAAGTACCTAGTAGAGGGTTCATTTTGAAGTTACAGTACTAAATAGATTTTCTTTCGACATAAACGTCCGCTCTATTTTAACTTATTAAATTAATGTCAAGACGTGCTACGTATCGAAAACATAGGCTTTTATAGATATATTTTACGTAAATGAACAATTTGTTCAAACTTTGTTTTACCTGGTGCAATAACTATGTTCAGCTGAACGTACCCCAGTTTTTTTGTACGGACTTGAATCTGAAATTAAATCGTATACAAAAATCAGCTTCGAAGCACAAAAAGGCTAACGAGACATCAAACTTTCTTTAGTTTCGATAATCGATTAGTTTTTACGCCCGAGTGAAATCGGGCAGTTTCGCGAAACGCCTAGATCCGCAGGGACCGTTATAAAACGTTTTCGATCATCTTTTTGCCCCTACTGGGTAACCGCAGTAGCATTCAACACAGATCGCAACAAAAACAGATATTTCTTGTTAAGTAAGTAGCTTTATTGCTTCAATTTGGTGAAATTTGTTGCGAGCTCGTTGTATCTGCCTTTTTACCTTCCATTTTTAATCTGTTACACCCAATTTAAACGAAAAAAAATTAAACTTAGAAAGCGACTCACCAAAATAAAATCCTATTTAGGTGGAAATATTCGATCAATTTAATTTATTATTCTTATACAGACACAAGGCAAGATAAAGGCGTATGCTTTTCCGAGCTTGAAGTACACTCAAGATGGAAAATATTATGGGAACTGTTAGTTTTAACGACCCTCACCCGCAATACAATGCAGCAAGTGGCTTTATCGCCCGATACTTAATGATATATCGCTTCTCAGTTTTCAAGACGTAAATAGGTTCCAAGCTCGCTAATTACAAATCAAGAAGCCTACACAGCGATAACCGATAGGAAAGCTATTTGTAAGCCTATTATCACGACACCAGGACAATCGACAGGCGTATCGAAAACCTAGAAAGCGTTCGTTACGCCCGACGGGCACCTTTCGACTTTCGCGCCGGTTTCGCCCCTATCGATCAGTGTTTATCGATGGCCGGGACACGTGTTAACAAGTCGGTCTGCACTTCGGTCGATAAGAGGTTATTTATCGTCGCCTGCCTCTAAACCACTGACGTGGCTATTTATTACTCCGATAGCTACCAATTCCTCGCAGGCGACGGAGTCAAAGATTAATTCGTTATTTGTAGAGGTCGCCTTAGGCGCAGGCGCAGGTTGGACGAGTAAGGAGTTGCGCAGATTGTGCTGAGCTGATTCTATTCTTAAGTTGGTAACAGCAGGAAAGTGATTTGTAGTTAATTAAATTATCTATTGAGATAATTTGTTGGGAACCTAGATCCTCATCAATATCATCAATAGCAATTGAAATACTTATTAAGGTTAAGTACTGTTCTACCTTGGCCTTACTAGATGATTCTTGCTACCTGCACCAGACCGTTGGTCCACGTTGTAGGGTGCTACTGACGCTGTGCCATTTAAGAACTCTTCGGAGTCTTTAGGAGGCATGTATTCTAATACTCATAATAAAACTCTTAATCAATAGTGTTTAACTTTAATGACACCATTCATGTTTCTTTATTTAATCTTTATTGCACAAAAATACAAATTTAAAAACAAAAGATGAACTTAATCCCTAATGGCATTCTCTACCAGAATCAACAACGACAACAATGTTAGGAAATAAAATACAAGGCGTATACGCAACGGCTTGTTCGTACACAAGCATTAACTTATCGAAAACAACGCCATAACCTATTTAATTTCCTTTCTTATATTCTAGCCCGAAGACAAAGCGAATCTAGATCCAAATTTAGCAACAGCAGCACTTAAAATTTAGTACTGCTACATTTTACTAGATTCCATTCCTGAATGGAAAGTGCTTCCTTTCGACCCCAAATGGGCGCATCCATTCATTGCGTTTTCCCCCGAGGGGCTCCTAAACGGAATACAATGCGACTGTCACTGCGCAATGCATGTTGCGACTGCGCAAGTAACTTGCGTATTCATACAAAACGGTTTTCTTTTGTTTTTAGAACCAGCGGACCTATTATGGTCAAGTTTATCATGTGTACAAATGTCGGTAAAACAAGTGTCACTTTCTGACCAGTATGTAAGTGTGAGAGTGACGGATGCTTTATCCACACTATCCACCGGGATAAAGGCGAACAAAATACACGTACGGATGTTGTATTCGGTAGAAGTGATAGAACTTGTACGTCGAATATGTTTGGTTACCAGGGTCTAAGTAGGTACTTATATTTAGCCATTTATGCTTGGAAACACAAGCTATAAAATAACATATCATCACTGGAATTTATTTTGCGATTTCCGAATCTTTAAATATTAAATGCCTGATTTGAATGCCACCTTGAACGACAAACCTATCCTACTCAATACATAATGGTGATGATGTCTTCCTGTTATCCCACATGAAGGACACAGTTGCGATCCCGGGTTCAATTCCGGGTAAGGGTAAATATTTGTGGAATGAGCGCCCACCATAAAACGAAATTTGCCTATGGAATATGAACCTATTCTGAATAGAATAGAGCCTATTTCCTAATTTAATTGTCAGTCGTAAAAACAAATGAAATTCTACTTTATATTCTTTAGATCCATATATCTTAATTCCAATGGCCGTATTATGTACATTCCATTGTACAAGGGACCTTAGGAGGCTAGAGCTTAGTTTAGGTCTAGTCTATTTGTGTGAGATGGTTGCTCCGGTAGGATCCCTCACACCTGAGGGCTTATTGCCTAACGCACTCGCGACCTCGATCGACTTGAAAGTGACACAATTGCTTTCATTTTGTAGGCAGATTTGACTTCAACTGTCAAATATGAAAGCGATCGCGATCGCGAGTGCGTTAGGCAATAAGCCCTCAGATCCCTTGATCAGATTGACAATGAAAACAGGGGATCTGACAGGAATTAAAATATGAAAATAATTAACAAGGGATCGGAAATAAACCCCTGATTTGAATTATTTATTTACTATAGTGTTTTAAATTCACGAAAACACGTCCCGGTCAGTACTTCGACTGGCCGATGCATTGCACGATTGCGCAAATTTACGTAAAATAGAAGTGGAACTTCGGAGATTAAAATATTGTATAATTCTAATTCTAACATTTAGCCTGCGCAAGAGCACACCATACTCGTCGTATCAAGTAGGTACAATGACAGCTGTCAATTTGTCTTTGAGCAAGGTCGCGGCCCGCATGGTTTTTGAGCCTCACGGCCGATTGTCAACCTCGTGGCCCTGTGCGGTAGATACCTGCTTGAAAATAAACTCGGATAATGTGTTGCCTTGTACAGTCGAGGACAGAAAGATGTTTACACTTTTTCACCTTATTCCATTGTAATAAGGTCCAAAAGTGTAAACATCTTTCTGTCCTCGACTGTACCTATGTAATAAATTAGTTATTTGATTCTAAACTAGCGTTAGGCCTGAATCACATCTAACATCCATCACCGATCCGCATTTTAGCATAGAAAATGGCTGGTTTGTATGGAGGTGTACGCATGCTTAAACAGAATAGGGATGATGACTATTTTTTTTCTTTGTCTATCAGGTAGATTATCCCTTTCACTGCCTGAAACTAGGCAGGTTTTAACATTTCTAAATACGGCCCGTGTCAGGTTTTTAGTTAATAAAAACTTTCCAGAGGTGGCTTTCTTCGGAGATTCCGTATTTTTAAGGCGTTTACTTAAACGCTAACGTTAATTTTGTGCTTGTTTTTTAAAAGAAAAGAAAAGAAATTGTTTATTCGTGACAAAAAAACTTAATTAACACGGAATAGAATGTTGGACACAAATGCATAATTTGTCACGAAATGGCCACAACTGAGCCTAATGCTGGCAGAGCCAGCGATGATCTTCCCTTGTGACTATTGACCGTAGTGTAGTGGTACAAAATTACTGTTTTCTTTACAGGCATTACGGGTATACTTACTCGTATATGAGAAAAATAAAAGAATTAGGAATACTACAAAAAAAAAAGGTGCGAAACGCGGCGATGCCTAGTTCGTCGCTTTAGGGCCTGCGCAAACCGGCGGAGCGCAGCGCAGATCACTTTAAATTTATCAATGTATATTCTTTTCTATTTTAATTACAATAAGGTATAAATTAAGAGCCGCAGCCGCAGAGTAGAAATCCCCCGTGATGCTCCGAGGTCGGTCTCAGGGCAGGGTTTATACCTTATTGTAATTAAAATAGGAAAGAATATACATTGATAAATTTAAAGTGATCTGCGCTGCGCTCCGCCGGTTTGCGCAGGCCCTTATATGCCGTCAACGTCGTAAGTAAGTGATCACTTTTACACCTAACTAGTCGCTTTAATGTATCATTTTAAACTGCTCTACGAAAGTATTAAAGGAATTAGGGCAATTACCATGTGTGATGAACGCGAGTATTTTGTTCCCGAGTCTTGGACGTTTTTTTGTGTATTTCATATGTGGTCGTCCAAATATAAAGGGACATTATCGCGGAAGGCGGTTACAACTTTTCTCACACGGCTGTTATACTAATGACAAGGCAATGAAAATTATAACAGCGTAAGCGCCCGCCGCTATAAGGGTCCTTTCGATTTGGATGACCGCATAATATTCATTATGTATTTCTACACTAATGTTATAAAAAGGTAAAGTTTGTATGTTTGGATGTAGGAGATAATCTTCGAAAGTACTCGTCCTATTTCAAAAAATGTTACCAATATTTACAATGGGCATATTTTAACTTATTTATATTAACCGAAGAGAAGCAAGGGCGGGTTGCTAGTTTTATATACTTACTCGTATGTTTAGCGTTGTAGCCATAGTACAAGCCTAGAGCACAGTATATCTACTATTTGTGATGATGTACATTGATTAGTCAATGACAAAAAACAAGGGGTTATCTAAAGTCGAAACTATAATTCGAGAGACAACTTTGACAGATAAGACAAAGGGTTACCTACCATAGGAGTAACATCACAGCAATAAATCACCAGTAATTTACTAACGTGAAGTAAGGAATGAGTTGCCAAAGTTGTCTCTCGAATTATGGTTTCGACTTTACGTACAAGGTTGATTATAAAAATAATTAAAAAAAAAAACTTCGTGTGGTATGGAAGCAATTATATTATTTTTATAACGTGGGGCAAAGTTTAACCTAGAATGAGTATTGTTATCTACACATTACTATCCAATACTGCGCATAAAATTTCCTACTGTTCCTTTGTACATAAAAAACAGTCATTACGTACAGTCAGCTCCGAAATTGTTTAGTATCCTTAAATAATAATAATAATAATAAAATAATAAAATCTATAGTACGAGTATAATTATTAAGTAGGACGATTATAAAAATGTTTAGTCACTACAGCACTACATTATGATTAGCATTCTTGGATATGTCCCATTTGTTCCATGGAACTAGGACATATTGTCCATCCAGCGCTTTTTCCCGTCCTTCGTCGGGGTGCGCTTTCATGATCCAGATTCGGCCAGCCTGGTTATTCCGGTGGAGCAACTGCCATCTGACCTCCGTAACCCTTATGACAGGGGAACCAAACCAATTGAATCATGGCTACACATTTTACCACCTAAATGAGCAGGTTTCCTCACGATGTTTTCCCATAATGTAAATGGCGACCGCTTGGAGGTTCGAACTCAGTATCTCACAAAATCGAGTCGACACCGCTAGCCACTAGGCCACCGACGACGCTCCCGCTAGGACATTATGTGTAGGACGTATTGTCTAATCCAATACAATGATCATTGAGTCATACATAATTATGTCATGCCCCAATGAGTTTAGCAAATAACAATCTCATAATACGTTCTTACCGCAAGAGAGCGCTAAAATTATTTATTTAGCAAACTTTAAAAGTAAAACAATACTTTTGGAATAAATAAAAACATATATTGTAAATATGAGATGATCCCCAATTCCCAAGGTATCGTTTCTACGGGTTTAACATAATAATATCTTACATATATCTTCTACGCTATTTTATAGCACAGCGGTACCATTTGAAATCATACTCATACTCATTTATTTATAACATCAAAATATTACATGTCAAATTATTATTATTATTTATATTATTGTTATTATTATTGTTGTTGTTTTTTATTACAATGTCTGGTTTTCTACTTACACTAACAACAAACAAGTCAAAATTTAAATAAGTTCCTGGGTAGGTTTATTATCACAGTAAAACTCATTCATGTCATAGAACGCCTGGCTTATCTTGTCAGCCATTTTTAAGTTGAGTGCAAAAAGGATGTGTACCTACTCTGCAATTGTTTTGTGTAACTGGGATACCATTGTAAATAATAATCTCTTTCAGACAGCGTTAGATTTGCTATTCGCTGTTAAATGTCATTTTCCACCAAAAGCTATGAGAAAGACCTAAAAATACTATAACCCCATACATTATAATCACCTCGGATCACATGGTATAAAAATCCAAGACAGTTTAAAGGGTTTTTTAGGTTATATTAGTCTTGTTTACCAACACCTTTAAATTACTACGTGGAATCTTGTCTCGGTGTAAAAATGACGCGGCTTCCTGACAGTACACCTGCTTAAATGTATTTTCAATGTTGCCACAGCTCCGGAAGCTCCCGCACGGGGCTTATCACCTCATTACCATGCCCGCGGCGAGGTACAGTCGACCTACAATCAATATGGTTTTATTCTATCTCTGCCTGTGAATAACTCAAAAACGGGGAGAAAATGATTATTTATATTAAAATGTTTAGGTAGCATTTAAACTGCCTTGAAGGGTTGAATAAACCACGTGGCTCTGTTAATCAGCCAATCAAAACCATTTTGTCGAGTTTTGACGTATCAGTGTCCTGCTTCCATTGTTTGACGAACTGTATTCAGTGGTTTGTTTACACTTGGTTAAATAGCTAAACAAATGGAGCATAATAAATACTAACGTTTGCCCACGCGCCGTGATTCCATCCGCGTAGAAGTCGTTTATCGTGTATCCCTCGGAACTATAAAATTTTCCGGGATAAAAAGTATCCTATGTGTTAATCCAGGTAAAAAACAATCTGTGTGGCAAATTTCATTCAGATCTAATAAGACAAAAAGTCTAAAAATAATTGTTTTGGGTTCTCTCGCGTTAATAAACACCCAGTAATAGTTTTTCTCAAATATCTTCCATGTACAGACAGCGATCAGTAACAATTTTATCATATGTATAGTTGTATAGATTGAGTTAAAAATAAAGAGTTTTCCACACCGAACGCGGTACGGAGCGGCGCCATGACGATGGAGTATGCGATTGAAAACGATTTTTTGGCATCACGCTTCTGGAAACTGCAGGCATCATTCTAGATCACTTTATTTTACTTTATTAGCAATGCTGATAATGGGTATGACTGTATTAAAGTTTCCCTTGAGCTTGAAGGATACTTCTTGCCGCATGGTCTGAGTATGCATTTGTCACATTCATTTTGTGCAGACATGGTGATTACAGAGATGCATCGTATGCAAATTGTCAGAAACTGAAACCTGTTTTGTAACATTTATTAATCATAAACTGTTGAGTGTCTAAATGATAGTCTACCATATGTACTTTCTTATTTCGTGTACTAACGTTAAAAGCTTACTTTGCTTAATAATATTATAAATGCGAAAGTGTGTTTGTTGATTTGCCCTTTCACGCAGCATCATCGGATCGACGTGAACATAGACAGCTAGAAGGCCAGACAGTGACTAGGCTAGATTTTAACCCATGAAATTAGGCTGCCTTTCCACTGAGGTGGACACAAGCGGAGCGGTGTGAAAACGACCAATCAGATTCCTCTAGTTTCTGTGTGCTATGCGTTAGTGTGGGTACTGTACAAGGTGATTGGTCGTTTTCGCACCGCTCTGCTCGTCTCCGGCTCAGTGGAAAGGCAGCCTTACACAGTATTGGCGGGAATAGCGATAAAACCCTTTTAGAGCGGTTCAGCACTACATCCGATCCGGATCCGAAAAATGTCGGTCCGAAGTAGCGGTACATCCCGTGAGCACTTAGAATAGGATTCAGGTTCGGTTAAAGTCGGCTAGACTCGCATAAGAGCGTATGAGAGCGAGTGAGAGAGAAGTACAAACCCGAAGGTCTTTTTAACAGCTCACGGAATGTAGAACTATTTGTATGAGCACTACCTCTAATCCGAATATCGTCATCCAATTACTCATACAAATAGTACCTGCTACCTACTGTTACTTTAAACCGACATTTCTCGGATTCTGGTCAAACGCAGTGCGGAGCCGCTCTTACACGGATGGAGTTGAAGGCAAATACTTAATAAAGGGTGTCTCAATAAGAGTGCACTATTTAAATTTGTCGTTATTTTTTTCGCGTGCAAGTAGCAATTCTAAAAATTTGACAGCTGTCATCTATGATTGTTCCGATTATTCAAATGAAGCGCTATTCAAAAGAAAAATATCACAAAAATACGTGTTTTTATTTTATTTTTATATGAAATAGTGCACTCTTATCGAGACACCCTATACATTTGTATTTGGGAAGTCTTATTTCGGTCATTCTCCAAGCGTTTCAACCGCCCGTCGTACTTCTAATTAACGAGTCACCTAATAATTGGCTATATAGACAACTAACGTCAATTTTAAAGCTTATTCCCAGCACATGCCTGTATTATCTATGGTTTAGCATTTGGTTCTATATGTTGTGTGATATAATTAACAATTTCGGTGACTCGTTAATTAGAAGGATGACGGGCGGTTGAAACGTTCGGAGAATGACCGATTTGATTAAGAGTAAGTGGCGGACGTTTCACCCGCCGTCATTAGTGCAATGTCTTCAATATATTGACGAAATCAATGACACCTACCAGCAAACCGAAGCAGAACCGGGAGTGTAGTTTCTATTAGCATCAGAAGTTGCTGTAGTTCGTCAATATATTGAAGACAGTACTGGCACTAATGGCAGCGGTTGAAACGCCCGGAAATTTACCCAAGTACAAAGTAAGTATTCAGCTTTTATATTTCAATACGCACGGTTTCCAAAATAGCAAGACGTATAATCAAAAAGTTAGGTTTATTAGTTTCTTTTTCAATGTATTACAATAAAGCATTTTGCTCCTGCTTTTTATCCAGCCGTACATGGCCCCGACATCTGTGTAGATCACCAGACTCTTGGATATCCTCGGGTTCTTGTAGGAAACTACTCCAATCTGGATGTTCCGTCGTACCATGAGAGCGCTGCCTGAGTCACCTCTAAAATAAAGGTAAAATGAAAAGATAACACAAAAAAAATATATAAATGCATACAGGCGGATGAGAAAAGCATGCCCAAAATCAGGCATGTATTTTATAAACAACTTGCCTTTCAATCCGTAGACGAATTAATTAACGTTAAGCTAGGAGTCATGTTTTGGCAAATAAAATTCACTGTACTACTATAGTGATTATAATATGCTCGAGGGACAAATTAAGCTCGCAAACGTCACTATCTTTTTATGAGGACGCAAGCTAAGTACTTAGTTTAAATATGTCCACTTTGTTTTAACATTCTTTTTGCTTTTTAAAACCATTGGTATTATGATACGGTCGCGTCGCCTTTACTGCCTAGAGAATATGAGCTTCCATAACGTCAACAACATGTTAACCATTATGGTTTAAATCAAAGTGAAATATAAGCCGAAGGATAGGTCACGGAATATTATTGTCAAACCAATATAAAATCATGTTTACGAATGATAGGAAACACATATATGTTGGTACCTACCTAAAGGCTGCCTTTCCATAGAAGCGGATACGAGCGGTGCGGAGAGGAGCCGTGTAGGAATCAACCGATCACATTGGTTGTAATCCACATCTCGTCTCCGCTTGACTGTTTCCATTGAAGCGGAGCGGAGACGAGATGTGGATTACAACAACCAATGTGATTGGTCGATTCCTACACGGCTCGTCTCCGCGCCGCTCGTCTCCGCTTCTATGGAAAGGCAGCGGGTCAGTGGTCCGTATCAAACACATGGAGACGCAGTTATCCTAGTTGGTAGTGACCCTGCCTACAAAGCTAGCGGTCCCGGGTTCGATTCCCAGTGGAGGCAAATATTTGTGTGACGAGCGCGGGTATTTGTTTCTGAATCTTGGATGTTTTCTATATATTTATGTATGTATTTCTATTTAGTACCCATAGTACAAGCCTAGCTTAGTTTGGGACTAGTTATTTATTTTACATACTGTGCAGCGTAGTCGGCCCCGCTGGGCGACTGCGCGCAGAAAGTCTTCTCGGGGATCTGTTTGAGCATTTTAATGCATCTCTTCCGGTTCCACAGTCTCTGGGAGGCGGACTTCAGGAGCCTCGTTCTACTTTTTTTCACCTCCTTCAAGTAAATAATTTTTTATCTGTTAATTTTTGCGAAAAAAAAAATTCAATGTTGACGTTGAATTGTTGAAGAGGCCGGAAAGTAGGCAACAGATGGACGAGTTATGTGAACGAATATACAAGTCCATTTATTGCATAGATTGCATTGCTTGCTAGAAAATAAAGTAAAAACTATTCACGTTCCATAAAATAAATTTAAGTGTCGGACCATTCCAGATTAATAATCGAGTAAGGCCACGGAGCGTTCGAACTTACGAAATTCGAAATTACGTGTATTATAATAAACGGCGCTTACTTTCAATGAAAATACGAGTAGGTAGTCGTGCTTAGGTTCTAACATAATACCTCGAAAGTAAAAACTGTTCGTAATGTTACACGTAATTTTTTTCGTGACATAAAAGCGGGGCGGTTCGAAAGCTCCGCGGCCTTAACCAATCATAAATGAGTATTAGCGGGTTTTCTATTATAATAATTTAGTGGGTGTTTATATTAAGAATTTGAATTCTAAATATAAATTTTAAAAACTCAATATGCCATTCCATTGTGCACGACTAAAATAAAACTGAAAGACTCACGTCCGTCAAACCCCATCCTGCAATTTCTGCTGTTTCATTGTAAGGTGGGTTCCTCATCACCATAGCTCTCTGTACTTGCCTCCCAAGTACAAGGTTTTTTGTCAACCTTGCCAAGGCGATATCGTTTGAAATCATTCTTGAGTTGAATTTCTCATGCATTATGAAACTTCTGACTAACCTCACCTGCCCTCGCTTCCTGTGTTCATTCCCTGCGTGGACGACTATCTCGCTGTACTTATTACAGTCCTCCAGACAATGCGCAGCGGTGAGTAGCATCACCTGATTCAATACCGAGGCGCCACATATGAATTTACTGACTTTACTGCGTGTGTGACATTCTATATTCAAAAATGCCGAATGAGAAAACTCGGTTATCTTGGGAAAAGTTCCTCCCACTATAAAACCTTCCATTTGCGGGCGCGCAATGACTTTTGCTGAGTTCACTATTATTACTATTATTAAGAAAAAAACTTTTTCAGCCATTTCTTTGATCTTATTTATCAATAATGTTGCCAGAATTGGATCACATTGGTTAATCAATAGCTGATATTATGTTTCGTGATTAAAACACAATCAAACTACGTTTTTAATGGCTCAATTGGTAGCTTTAACAATTAAGAAATTAATGATCAGACGGATGAAAAATTTAATGGGTTAAATAGATTAAGCATAGTCACATTACACGCGTTTCTAAATGTACTCAAAAACCGACGACGCGATTAGCTTATGAATCTAGTGGTGTCGGGTTCGATTCCTGGTATGGGCAAATATTTGTGTGATGTGGGCGAAAATTTGCTCCGGATTCTTCGATGTTTTCCGTGTATTTATTCCATGTATTTCTTTATAATTATATTATAAGTAATAATTGTCATAAGTTGTAACTATTTAAAAAAATTATTGACTGTTGAATTTCTTGCGGCGCTTCTTCTCAGTAGTGGTCTCATCTTGGGAAGCGCGGGTAAATTTTGACGTGTAAAAGTGCCCGTGCGGCCTACTTACTGAATAAATACATCTTTTAGCTTTTATCTTTAAACCCAAAACGTTACCACTAGTCCCGACGCTGAACCCACGGCTGACTGCATGGCGAAACATGCTTAGAGATGTTGTAGTGGCGCGTGTTAGTCTGAATGCGTCGTTTTGGACGTTTGTGGGGAGTTCATTCAGAGATATGATTATGCCCTGGAGTGGAATTCGTTTTTATAACTTTCCCGCTGATTTTTAATTATAACAATACGATGACAATAGGAATAAAGACAATGCACATCAAGGGTCCTGTAAAGCATTCCCAAAGGTGTAGTAATGGTTTCCAGATTCCAGTTCCTAGCATATTTTCAAGCCTACCTACCTACGCAGGCAAGCCGACGATAATGCACCAAATTTTGCTGTTTTCAACCCCTGACGCAAAACAGAAAGGTTATAAGTTTAACGTGTGTATCTGTCTGTGGAATCGTAGCTCGTAAAACGATAAACCGATTTCGATTTAATTTATTTTTGTATTAATCGAGATCGTGGGTGGCCATTTAAGAGTTAAGAGCTTTGGAAGTAGAGGTCCCAATTTTGGAGGGGGTTTTTAACTAATTAATAGTTATTAGCTATAAGTTTTTCAGTGATGGAGTGTAGCATCATGTATATTAAAGGGCAACCGGTGACGTAAACATTGTAACAGCCATGTCTGCCGCATGCCAACTTGCCAAGTGAGCTACGGTCCAAAGTTTTCACAGAGTGGAAAACTAGATACCAATCCACAAGAAGATTGGACTCAGGAGTTTCTGGATAGGCATTTGCTGAGAGCCCAGGTGGAGGTTCTTGTCCAGTAGTGGGACAAATTTTTCATATTTATGATACAATTTCCTGCTGTTTCTATAACTGAAAATAAGTCAAACAAGTCGTAAATCGATGTAGCAGGTTATAAAAAATACTTTTATTTAAGCATTGAGGAGTTCTTGTTCGGGTCCACCTACTCCATCATTATACCAGCTTGATGTTTTTTCTTTATTATGGGTTTTGATAGGGTTGTTTTATATGCTTATGAAATGATTAATGATTTTTTTATTATTTTCTTCCTCTACAATAAATCTTCATTGCTTTCTTTTTTATCCAGTCATAGAAATAGCTGACGTTCGTGTAGACCACCAAGCTCTTGGAGACGTAGGGGTTCTTATAGGAGACCAGCCCGATCTGGATGTAATCGTTCACTATGAGGGCGCTGCCTGAGTCACCCCTGCAATACAGCATACATGATTTCCATGGTTGGGTTCCAAGGGATTCTAATTATTGTATCAATTTAAAATAAATAATCACAGAGTAGTCATAAATCAAACATAACCTAAACCCCGTAAAATATGTTTAGGATTTCCTGTAAACAAAATGGTACATTCTATGAAACTTCTGATAGTGATTCAAGGGTCTTCCAGTTTCAGCACATCGCAGGACGACACGGTTAGGCTAGTTAGAAAATACATAGATTTTTTGTGAGATTAGTTCAAATAATTGTTCCTGATCATGATGTTTTCCAAAGCTTTGGAGATTATTTTAAACTTATGTTAACTGTCACTAAAAGGTGTTGAGCAGGCCCTTAACGGTTGGTGAAAATTTACAAGGAACAGCTCTTGCTTCCTTATAGGACACATCTTCAACTGACCTGTATACCAATATCATAAACGTTTACATACTGGGACGCGAAGTCGGATCCTCTCCAAGATCCCGCACAGAATGTACCCTTGGGGACGTCTTTTAGCACCCTAGCGCATCTTGATCGTGACCATATTTCCTGGTCTGTGCTCTTCAATATAAGTGTACCAGTTTGCAGCTCTTCCTGCATCGTAAAAAAACAAATGGCTAAGTGTAACAAAATCACTCAAACTACAAAATATTTTAAGAGTTAAGAAAAATCAGTGACAAAAAATAAATGTAGAATGTCTTATATCTTACGTCTACCAAACCCCATCCCGCAAGGTAGGCTACGTCATGCTTCGGAGGTTTCTTCATCAGCAGCACTTTTTGGATGCGCTTGTTAAGCTTCATACGACTTTTCAGTCTCACCAGGCCTATATCATTGGCGATGTCAAAAACGCCGTATAGTTCATGTATCAGGAAACTTTTGGAAGACCTTACACTGCCCAGTTCCCGGTGTTTATTACCAATGTTTACAATAATCTTGCTGGATCTTGAGCATCCCTCGAGGCAGTGCGCGGCAGTTAGCAGGAGTTCTTGCGCCACTATGGATGCGCCACAAATAAAGTAACTGGCCTCACCCCCGTGTGAGATGCACTCCACAGTAAGAAATGCCGAGTGCGGGAAATCCGTTATGTTAGCATATTCGCCTCCGACTATATGCCCTCCCCATTGCCCCTTTACTATACCATATATAAAACTTAATATTATTAATAATAACATATCTGCCGTAGCGTCGTGGCCTTTGTTCTAATTTTTCAAATGTGCCAACAGCTGGTCGATTAATGACTGGACGATAAAACAGAAATTGGATTGAGATTTTAAGTGTTTTTTTAATGCTGATTATTGTCAATCAATTAATCAATCAAATTTTTCATTTGTGAAACATAGGTAGTAAGGATGGTACAGTATTAAAATTATTTACCACTATGTTTAGCTATTAGGCATATAAATGTTCAATTGAGAAAATCTATAACGAGTTGTAGACAAGAAACCTAACCGAAAATGGCGTCTGAAGACCAATATTTGTACAAGGCATATTTTAGTTGGTAGCGTATATAGATATATATAAATAACATTGCACCAAAATTAATTATTATTATAATAGTCTCTGAATAAACGAATATGACATACAAACACACAGAAACACAAATACGGACAAACAGATGGACTTGGTAATAATGTGTTTGACTACGGAACCCTAAAAATGTAATTTACATTTGGTCTAATTTTCAAACTACTCGAGATGAAATCATATGACATTAAATCAAATAAAACACTTTATGCAGTATTAGCTTTCCTTTACATAAAGGAAGTTTTGGTATCCTTTACCAAAAAGTTATTTCCCGTCCAGTTTGTATTTTATTGTGGCTCAATGTCTAACCTAACCTAGCCGATATAAATAGCGGTAATGATATTCTAATTAACAAAAAAATAAAACCGTCTATAAAAACCCACCGAAAAGGGTTAAATAAAGATCTGCCTCCTAGGAGTCCTAGGAATAGCCTATTTAGTGCCTAATTAAGTACATGGCTTTTTGGCAAATGAAAATTTGGGAAATAATACATTCGACCAAAAATATTTCGTCCAAACAACATGCACCGCTTAAATAAGCTGGTTAAAAAAAGGTATTGCCGGACATTTTTTACGGTTTTTCCCGACATTGGCCGCCGCCTAACCTCTAAACGTGTGTAAAAACACATTTTTACACACGTTTCAATAGTTTGGAAACGGCCACATGACAAAACTGATCGTTATTCATCCGTCAGCTGAAAATACAGTGAAACCTGGTTAAGTGAGACATCAAGGGACCAGCAACTTTATCTCACTTATAGAGGTATTCCACTTACCCAGTGTCTCAGATATCCAGGTATAAATAAATATGTCTCATTTACAGAGGGTTCCATTAATAGAGGTCAGAATACAGGTTATTTCAGTTATAGAGGTGCGATTATTAAATAAAATAACGTATTATGTAAACATTATACGTGAGTTTAAATATTTATTGGGACATTAAATTCGACACAAACTTCATCGCGTGTCTTCCCACTTTCATAAACGGATATTGACTTCAGTTTTTCACGTACTGATAACGATTTGAGCCTTCGTTTTGGCATTTTTCAAATAAACATCCGTATAATCTGTGTAAAGTAAAACTAAAACTGAAGGTCATTGAGGCTCAAAATTAGTTAAGTGCGGAACTTGCGGGTAGAATAAGAATAAGTAAGTAAACAAACAAAACGATGTTATCTCAGTTACAGAGGTTAATGCATATAAAATTCACTCGCTGTCTCAGTTATAGAGGTAACTATGACGATAAAATCGAAAGAACGAATCCCAGATATAGAGGTTTGCTTCGTCCTACTAACAGAGGTAATTCAGTGCCAAAGTGTTGGGACCTCAGGATGAGTTCCAGTTATGGAGGTTTCTCACTTATCCAGGTCCCACTTAACCAAGTTTCACTGTATAATAAATGGTGTTTGTAGCGCGTGACCTTGAGAGTAAGCTCCCGTCCCGCGCCAACCGAGGTGAACCACCTAAACGCTTTGAGTTGCAAGAGAGGCGCGCGGTGAGTAAGAGAGAGATAGAAGATTGTTCCCCGCAGCCCGCCGGACAGTCGAGAGTCGCGCAAGGTCCGAGCTGCTGTGCGTACACGCGTGCCCTGCCTTCCCGCGCTCCCGCACCCCGCTCGTTTTAATAGTTATTTGATTAACGTTCTGTATTTACTATGTTTGTACAGTCAAGGGCATAAATATATATACGTTCCCAAAATCTCAAAAATATCTATACGCCTTTATGCCACTGGCAATAAGTTCCATGTATACATATATTTGACGCGATACCTGTATAGATTTTAATGCCCTTGACTGTACCTACCTTTTCACCCGAAGTGAACAATGATTAATAATATGATTATAGACTTTAATTAGCTAAAACTGTTCAATACCCACGCCACATGTTATATTTTGTATTTCACCACGCGTCATATGCAAATTTATTTCTGGATTAAATTAAATTACTTCCTTCCCCTTAATAGTGGACTCATGCTGTATGGCTTTTTGTTTGAAATTAGCATTTTTTCCGTCTCATCTTGCATTTACTTCCTTCATCTTAATTATCTGCAAGATCGGATTCTGTTTCACTCTGTTTTTGCTTTCTATTACTAGGTTTGCAATAAAGAATGTGAGCGTTGGTGCGTATCCAGTCGTAGAAGTGGCCGACGTCGGTGTAGACGATGACGCTCTTGGAGATGGAAGGGTTCTTGAAGGACACCACTCCAATCTGGATGAGCTTGCGCACCACGAGCGCGCTGCCCGAGTCTCCCCTGAAACACAAGAAGGTGAAAATTTTAGTTGGATGGCAAAAGTAAAATAGGTACTTAGATATAATTGCGGAAAGTAGGTAAGTTGTCAAAGTAGTGGCCAGGCCGTAAATATAAATTTTTAATTTTTATATTAGACATACCTAGCGGTATACTTATCCCCTCCCGGTACCCCAGCGCAGAAGGAGCCGACGGGCAATTTCCGCAGCAGTTTGAGACAGTTGTGCCGTTTTAATACCTCAACCTTCGTTATATCTTTTAGGATTAAAGATCCCTTGGCTGTGACTTCCTAAAAAAAATGTTATATAAAAAACACCAAAGACGCAGCCAAAGAAAAATGGAGGGGGCCTACTTTGAGTTACGAGTAGACAAATAAGAGCGTGGTTCTTAGAATAGAGAGAGGCTTTTAGCGAAGTGACATGAAAGAATACCGCAGGGTAGCGTAATTAGCTGTGTCATTTAAATTAATAACTTGTAAACATATTCACATATATGAACGGTTGAATTGCTGACCGTTTTAAAGGGAATGGCCTCATAGTGTAATATTTACGCTGAGTTTCGAGAGACCCCGTATATTTGAAAGAAAGTCGACCTTTATCATGTGCGGTATCACATGCTACGTTTTACATTACAAATGGGGCTTTGTCAGATACTACAATTCATATACAGCACTCTGTCCAGACAGTGGCGTAAAAAAATTGTGTCAAATATCTATCCAAAACCACCCCAAAGTTTCAAAGTTATTTGGTTATTTGTGAAATTAATCATAAATTTCATCAAGCAATCTCTTCTTCGCCAGAGAAAAGGACAAATTTGCGGCGCTGACTGACCTTCGCTAGTCGGAAAGGCACATAAAGAAGAAGAAGAAGAATCTCTTCTTGATTTTCTTGAGCATGTTAAGAATTTTTCTGATCTTTGCTAAGTTTTTAAGAAAAACCAAATAACGCATATAAATTGATACGAATGAAAATATATAATGGTGTTAAAGAATTATGCAGATATAAGCAACCAAACTTGTATCACAATGTTGGTAAGGATTGTGAGATACCATTACCTAATTCTTACATTTGTCAAACCCCATCCTGCTACCGCGGCTTCCTCCTCATACGGTGGCGCCTTCATCAACACCACTCTCTGCACAGTCTTCCCCAGTACGAGATCCTTCCCCAGTCTCACTAATGCCACATCGTTTGAGACTGTTTTAATGTTGTAATTTTCATGTATTTTGTAACTTTTTGCAGTACTCACAATCCCTTTTTTTTTGTTCGCATTCCCGACATGAGCCATAACTTCGGTGGAGTTAATGCAAGCTTCGAAGCAATGTGCGGCTGTCAGTAAAATGCCTTGATTCACAATCGAGGAGCCACAACCAAAAGTCAATGGGCCACTGTTCGTGCCACAATGAATAGCAAGAAATGCCGAATGAGCATAGCTGTTTATTTTTGCATTATGTCCGCCCACTATAAACCCTTGCATACCATTTGCTATAACATCTTTCACCAGCGTCATCAATATCACGCTGAAAATTTGTTCTGCCATTTTTTCTTGGCCTTGTTACCACTTTTTAGGTCAGGTGGAGCTGCACATCCATTCAATAGGTACGATAAGACAAATCAAGTCGTATAACTGTGCTGTCGCGATTTCAGAGTATCTGGAAAAATTCAACAAAATCACATAACAATAATTTTAATTTTGTTTTAGTACCAAGACGAGTTTCTATGTTTTATGATTATGACGATTAAGATTAAGACACAACTCTATCACTGTTCCAAGCAATTTCCAACTACAAAAGACTTTTACGATGGCTTTAACGCATAAATCGTACGTTAAGGAGTGTAACTGCGCATCAAAGTCGCAGGCTATTCATGCTAGTCCTCAGGGCGATAATATTTAGTAAAACTACTTACCTAATTACAACAGCACAATTACGAGAATAAAAATTTAATTACTGTTTTATCGTAATTGATTTGACGAAATTGATTTGCTAGGAGTTATCCTAGTAACCTACAACGTAGTAGAACGTGAATAATCTTAATAGTAAAAGAAATGTTATTAGTGATATTGATGGGCCTGGTAAATAATGTTATAGCAGATAGGGAAATTGAAGGTTTTATAGTCGGAGGCGACTTTGCTGACATAAAAGACTATTCTCATTCAGCATTTCTTGCTACAGTGTGTTTAAACCACAATGGTAAAAAAACAATTCATGCTTGCGGCTCCTCGGTCGTAAATCAAGCAATTCTGCTCACCGCTGCACATTGCTTAGAGTCCTGCGCGAAAACCACCAAAATTACAGTTTTCGCAGGGAATGCGCACAAAAAAAAAGGGATATCGAGGATCGGTGATAAATTTCTGGTTCATGAAAAATACAATGAGGAGAAAATCACAAACGATGTGGCATTAGTGAGGTTAAACAAGAACCTCAACCTGGGAGCGAAAGTGCAGAGAGTGGTGTTGATGAAAGCGCCCCCGTATAAGGAAGAAGCAGCAGTAGCAGGATGGGGTTTGGTTGACGTAAGATATTGGACATAACAGTAGCTTAAAAGTAGAAGTAATTATATTACAAAAGTGTGATTGTTTATTGGTTCGTCCTTGTTTTACATAGTAATAGTGACATTAGTGACAGAAAATCACAACAAAGCTAGCTTTCTATGTTGCGATTCATTCAGAAAATACACTCTTACAATTGACTTTCTCGGCAAATTTTATTCCGAAAATTACTTATCCCTAACAAACAACCAGTATTACATTTAAAGCGTAATTAAAGAAGAAATGAAGCTATTTATCCACATGATTTTCAAATTTCCATATATTGTAATGTGTAAGCAAGTGTAAGCATGTTATGTCCCATTTGCTTTAAAAAGGTCGCATACACCTAGTTTTTGAACACGGCAACCGTAAACATTATGGTTATGTGCAACATCTCCGATACCTTTCTGAAATTTTGCGCTGTTTCATAGGATGTCAAAAAAAAAAGAACAAATTTCTTGAAGCACCTAGTGAAGCAGCCGGTGATGACCCGAGAGAAATGCTCCAAAGTGCTTCATAAATTGCCCATTGGCACTTTATGCGCAGGACTGCTGAAACAAGCCGACTATATTTCTATGTATGTACAATATTGGACTAATCTTAACATTAGACTTACCGCCTGTTTTACAATCGTCAAGTAAAGCATATCTGTGAAATAAATTTAGCCCTTTCTTACCTTTGAAAATAGATGAGAAGAGGGCTATATTTAACTGGCAGATGAATTTACTTGTCGATTGTGAAACAGGCCCTTAGTTTATTGAGACATTGAGAGAGAGAGAGAGAGTTTTGCATTGAATTCTCGACGATTCAATGCTTCTTTCTCACATTGCACATTCGGAGACTCGAGTTTTTTCGCATTTACAAGTAAAACAACTCAAATAGTCCACAAAAGACCATCTGTGAAATTATTCTGCTCAAAAAAGAGCGCCTTTCGCGCTACCACCGCATTTTTATACCGTCTAGTTGGAATTTTCTGGCACATAGTAAAAGATAGTCTTTGGCGGTAAAACAGAACCTCGCCATTTTATGTATATTTCATTGATTATTGATACTTAGTTTACTAGCTATATTGATTTCAAATGCTCAATTGCAAATGATAAGCGGGCAAAAAAGGGTGTTTGAAAAGCATAGAAGAATTTGTCCCTTGAATCTTGTTTGAAGCTTGCGACTAGGACTTGGGAGGGATAGATTCACCATTTATATTTTTTTTAATCAAGTATATTTTAGTCATCGTTACGATAGACTTGAAAAATACAGCCAAGTTCCCCTTCATCTAAACAGACGTATTTTAGTTTTTATTATATGAGAAGCTTAAAAATTATTTTATAAAACAATTTTTTTTCTTCGGATTTGAAAAAGTAATCCCGATATGCATTGAAATGAGTGTAATTGTTTTAAAACTTATCATATAGCCATATAGCTTTTTAATGCCACCGCTGTTTCAGGGGAGACTCTGGCAGCGCTCTAGTAGTGCGCAAGTTCATCCAGATCGGGTTGGTGTCCTTCAAGTACCCTGCTCTGTCGAAGAGCGTCACGGTATACACCGACGTCGGCTACTTTTACGACTGGATTAATACCACCGCTATTAAACTCTATTGCAAAGAATCCTGTTAATATCAATAGTAACTTACAAGCAAGCGAGGGCCAAGACTCAGGACGAGTGAAAACGACAGTTCCGCGCGTGTATCAAACGACGTTTTTTAATACAGTTCGAAAAAATTACAATAAATAAAAATACGTACAAAATTTAATCGCTAGTGAAAAAAGCGGGTTTGTGTTTTACTTTTAATTGACAGACTTTTTTCATAATGGCAACGGTTGTGACCATTCAGCCAAATCAAAGAAAAAAAAAGTCACATAGTAATTTAATTACCCATATTTAAAAATCAAAAAGCATAAATAAATATCCTATTAACCAGCGGTAATGCATAAAGGTGGATTCACATTACGCCGTGCTGGGCTGGGCCCGGTTTCGGCATGGTGTAATGTGAATCCACCTATTAATACTCAACTATCCGATCATTCGTAATACTAATTCAGATTCAGCCATCTTGATGATAGCTGCTTGTTTTTAAATATTACCTAGATAATGTTTATGTGTGTATGTATGTATGTATTTATGTAATTTTAATATTTTAAATTATATTACCTAAATGTATAGTTTCAATGCTAAATGACGTAATCAAAAAGTGGTTGAACATGCAAACTCTTTGGCTGGATGCATGGCTTGGAAGTTGAAAAAAAATTATATTAAAAAAAATGGAAAACACACTAGTGCGAAATATCCAACTTTCCGCACAAGGTGCAGCTAAGAAAAGGAAAAAGCACTAGTTCGAAAAAATGCAACTTTCCGCACCTATATCGTGCGTACAGTTACGAAAAATACCACTTTTTTAACAACTGTATTAAAAAGTATTAGTTTTCAATTTCAAAAATACACAAAGACGTAAAATATAATAAGTGTTTTAACATGTGCAAATCATAAGTAGATAATTATAATTTCCAAGTAGCTATTTGCGTGCGAAAACTGAAGCTAGAGAAAGTCGGGTTTTAAAGTTTTTTTTTTCATCATTCTATTTATATAACTTATTAAACATTAACATAACAATGTAGTATCAAAACACAGGTTTGGGCTTTTCCCTACTACTTAATTTTAATAACGGTTTAACTTCAAATTTTGGCAAATCACTGTTCTCCCCTCTCCGACCTACTTGTAGGCGAACTTTGGCACTATTTCTTCCAACCAGTAATTAAATACAGTACATTCATATCGAATTTTACTTCACGAGCAAGCCACGAAATCCTCTCTTCAGCAGTCTGGGTACCGGCAGCTGCAGAGACCTTAAATCCGATCCTCTGGCAAAGACAATTTGAAGTGTATCTAAGTGTGAAGCCACACGAGCGTAATTTTGTGAGTTGTGAGTCGCGTAAATATCGAAATCCCATACAAAAGTCCGGTTCAATCAACAGTATCAACACGACGGTGTACTGAATTTCGGTATTTACGCGACTCACAACTCACAAAACTACGCTCGTGTGTGGCTTCACCCTAACTGGTGCAGTGTACCAGTAGAGCTAGACGAGTTGTATTCTGCGATTAGCGATAATAGCTCAAAATGTATTAAATTACACAGGCGAAAGCACGACAGCTTACGTCAATAATTAATTTTATATTTCTCCAGTTGTTAACGTACGTCGAATTCAACTTCCCGCACAGATATAATAAAGCTCGTTATAATTAATGTTAGAAGTACAGTCGGCAACAAAAGTGTCTTAATAAACATTGAATTTTTAGGTAAGTTTATTTTTTTTATAAAAATCTCCTTACTCATAAACGCTTTTCTCAAACATGCTCGGAAACGATGGCTTTTCTTTTGAAAATGTAGGACCCCCGACGCACAAAGAGGGGTGTTATAAGTTTGATGTGTGTAAAAAAACAGTGTGTTTGTGTATCCACAGACAGAAAAACTGTCTGTGGGATCGTAGCTCCGAAACGGATGGAATGATTTTGATTTAGTTTTTTTTGTTAGAAAGGTGACTTAATCGAAAATTTTCATAGCTTTGTTTAATGAAAATGCGTTAAGCCATTAAAAAGCTATGAGCTCTGAAAGTCGTGGTCCCGATTTTTTCGGGGGTATTTTAATACTTGAGATCATCTAGGTGACGAGTCCCTCCAGTGACAAAGTAGTGCTTGAAGCCCGTTGAAGTTTAGTAGTTATCAAGGAAGTAGCCGTGTGCGCGGTAATGATAATATTTTTAAAAGTTTATAAATAATGAAATAAAAATTAAATTAAAAATTTAAAAATTCCTCGAAATTAAGTGAAATTTTACCAAAACAATGGTATCATTATAATTATAGTGTGGTAAACTTTGTTTTGGTGATAATGATTTTCTAAAAATACTTTTTTTTAATTATTTAATTCTGCAATAAAGTATCTTAGCGTTAGATACTATCCAATCGTAATAATATCCAATGTCGGTGTAGACCACCAGGCTCCGGGACATCCTGGGGAACTTGAAAGAGACTAGTCCGATTTGGATGAAATTGCGAACTATGAGAGCGCTGCCCGAGTCACCACTGAAACACAAATTTAAGGAGTTAAATTATGAAAAAAAAAAGAATTAGTAACAATCTTACACAAATTAATATAGTCCCAAACTAAGCTCTAGGCTTCGTCCGCGTAGAAGACGATTATTGCTATTCCCTCGGAAATTGACTAATTTTCCGGGTAAAGTATCCTATGTTCGCCACCGGGTTAAAAAAAGTTACAAAAAATACATTTATACAGCAAGTATTACGCGAGCACTTGTCTTTTACACGTCATCTACCAATGCTGCAATGAGGAGACCACTGCTGAGAAGAAGCGCCGCAAGAAACTTAAATTCTGTACCAAATTATTTAAATCTACGCTAATATTATAAAGAGGTAAAGTTTGTAAATTTGTTTTTTTGTTTAGATGTAGGGGGTAATCTCCAGAACTACTCATCCGATTTCAAAAAACCTTTCACTAACATTTAGAATGGAGTTTCAGGGTGGAAAATGCTATATTTTAACTATCGAAATTACTGACTTTACAAACTCTCTACCAAATTTCAAGTCGATCGGTTGAGGCGTTGAACCATGATAGGGAAACGAACAAACAAACAAGTTACGATATATGCGTTTGCGTAAAGGCCGGAATAAAAATAAATAAAAAAAAAAACTAGTTACTTTCGCATTTATAATATTAAGTTTGGATAGTGTGGATGTGTCATGCTTTATGTCGTTATTATAATAATTATATATTATTATTTTTTAAGTCTTCGAACTACATGTATATTTACAAGAACTTCAAATAAACGCGGGCGAAGTCGCGAGCAAAAGCTAGTAGGAAATATGTCTATACTAGTGTTAGGTTAAACGTTACACATACACAGCAGCATAGTCCTTCCCTTTTCGCACTCCTGCGCAGAAAGTGCCTACAGGAATCCTCTTCACGGCTTGAATGCAGCTCGCTCGGCTCCACACATCCAGATTACTTATGTGTTTCAAGTAGAACGTTGATTTATGTTTGCGTTCCTAAACAGTATAACATTAAGTAACATCTATACTGGGGGCCTAGCGAAGACAAATTACGCTAACTTAACGATAACATAGCCTATAGCAACCCGCCCTCGCATCGCTCCGGGTTCTATTATATACATAAACCTTCTGTGAAGAATTATCTAACTGACGGTGAAAACCGTATCAAAATCCGTTACGTACTTTTAAAGATCTAAGCATACATAGGGACAGACAGACGTGGAGGGCGACTTAATTTTATACTATGTATTGATTGATGGATATCTTACGTCAGTCATCCCCCACCCCGCTAACGCGGCCTTTTCATGGTACGGGGGCTTTTTCATCAACACTACTCTCCGCACAGTGCTCCCGAGTTTAAGGGTCGTCTTCAAGCTGATTAGTGCCAAATCGTTACATAAGTCACGTATATCGTATTTCTCGTGAATCAAGAAACTTTTGCCCATCCTCTTTAAACCTTTTTTATTGTGAGCGTGTCCCGCGTTTACAGTTATTCTGGTAAACCTCCTGCAATCCTCGAGACAATGTGCAGCGGTGAGCAAAATAGCTTGGTTTACTATCGAGGACCCGCAGCTGTAAGTATGGCGGCCGTTGTGTGTGATGCACTCAATCCCAAGAAACGCTGAATGAGCATAATCGGTTATAACAGCTCTTTCGCCACCGACGATAAAGCCCTCCTTTTCTGCGATAACATCCTTTACCAAGCTTACCATTATCACCATAAAAATGCCTTCTGCCATTCCTTTACTGTTGAAATCATTACCTAGAATACAAATCACATATATCAATTTCCACACGTTGATATAATGATTAGTTGTTCCAAAATACAATTATATAACAAATAACAATATTATTAAAAAAAAGAATTACGAGTATATCTATTAAATTTGAGATTTAACGGAGTAATTGATATTATAAAAAAAATGATTACCATGTTTCCAGTTGAGGTTACGTGTTATGTTTGTGAAATTAATTACGATACTGTCGGTAGCTTAGGTAAATAGGTACCTACTGTCATAAAATTTTATTGCTTCTAATTGCGTTGTAGTACTTAATTTAGGATTTCAAGTAAAACAACGATCGCCAAACGCATTAGCCTTTAAATATAAAACGAATCTATGGAAATGGCCACAGATGTAGAGTTAACAAACTACTAATATTTAACACAATGACGTAACCCCTTTATTACGCCGTAAGTATGTAACATTACCTATTGTTTTTGTAAACAGTTTAAATTTAAATTGATTTCTTTAAAAGCTATTTGCACTGTTCATAGTTTTAATTTTGTGATCACGATGGTAATAAGGTCATTCAAAATCTAATTCAAATCGTCAACTCAAATTATGATTAATTTAACGACAAATGACTTTTTCCCTTATTCCGCTGATTATTCGCCACATAAATTATTGTGTGTGAGATATGTGTTTAATAATTTAATTTATATTTTATAGTACTCGTAGGTAATGACTTCGATGACTTCTGCACGCAAGCTATTTTTTATGATTTTTTTTTATCAAAAATGCTCTGGAGAGGTTTTTAGAGGTACATAAGAAATAAGGAGTCAATATGTGTCATAACGGTTGGTAATAATAGTATGGTTTTATTATAAATTTAGTCTTTAAATTTGAAACTCTGTGAATGTTTTTATAAGATTTGGATCTTTAATAAAAAAAAACTATTTCTGACAAAAAATTAATGCTGTGTTAAATCGTATCCAGTAGAAAAAGTATCCAACATCGGTGTAGACTATGAGGCTCTTAGAGATTTGGGGCAATCTGTAGGAGACCAGGCCGATCTGGATGTACTTGCGCACGACGAGCGGACTACCCGAATCGCCTCTGGAACACACAAGAAAAAATCATTGGTGTTATTATTACTGCCCACAGGATAGTCTGTTGAAGGATATAAGATTTAGGCTGCCTTTCCACTGACGCGGGGACGAGTGGAGCAGGCAGAGGAGATTCGCAGGAATCCTCACTGATTGAAATCCTCATCTCATCTCCTTTCTGCTTTAATGGAAACACAATCGCGTTGATGAGTGAGGTAAGTCTCTGCCTCTTTTCATAGCTCCACTCCGCTCGTCTCCGTAGTTCTCGCCTTAGTGGAATCAACTGGGTCAATTTCGACAATTGAGATTCTCGTCCCATTTCGGTGTGACTTTTAAATTTGTTACTTTTCTCATCTTTTTTCGATTTGAAATTGTAGAGATGTTCAGCTATGTTATTCTGTTAAAACAACGTCATTCAGTTCTACTCAGTCGATGAATATCCGGCGAATTTACATCGTCCGTCAAAGTGGGTAAATGACATTCAACTGCCTGCACTTTCATTTAGTCGCTAGTTTGACAGCTGGTCGTCTGTGAAACCAGCGACTAAATGAATGTGCAGGCAGTTGAATGTCATTTACCCACTTTGACGGACGATGTAAATTCGCCGGCTATTCATCGACTGAGTAGAACTGGTTGACGTTTGTGTTAACAGAATAACATAGCAGAGGCCGTATCAAACCTTGACCAATTCACCAGTGAAAAGAACAGAGATATTGTCACCTGTAGGATCAATTAACGTAACCACTAAGTTTATTTGGCGGTTACGTTAATTGATCCTAAAGGTGACGATACATGATAGCTTTATCCCTTTTACTGGCTGAAACTTGGCTGGTTTTAAGTTACAGCTCATTATACTCGTACGGCCTCAGGCCTGCCTGAAACATGCAAGTTCTTTCCACGATCAGATCCGTCAGGCATTGGCTAGCGCACGAAAGAGCAAAGTACCAGAGCTACGATGCACTTAATCTTCTGTTGCCCTATCCCTTTCACTCGTCTTTCGAGACTGAATTGGGAGAAAGCGATGGATATAGGTACTTTGAAGACATTTACGCGTTATTTCACTAAAACATGAAGGCCCGATTCCTCTCCAGATAACAGTAAACACCTGGCCGATAAATATAGCTCTATTCTTTTCTTTTATATGACGAAGCAAAGGAGAGTGAGAACATCTACAGATACATTTGTATGTTATTCTGTTAATCGTCTCTTCTTTACATCGACTGAGTCGAAGGAAACCGGCGAATTTATGTCGTCCATCAAGGTGTGTAATTGACATTTAACTGCCTGCACTTTCATTAAGTCGCCGGTTTTAAGCGACTAAATGAAAATGCAGGCAGCCAAATGTCAATTACACACCTTGATGGACGACATAAATTCGCCGGTTTCCTTCGACTCAGTCGCTGTAAAGAAGAGACGATTAACAGAATCACACCTGGGGATTGTATAATAATAATAATAATCCAGCCTATACACGTCCCGTTGCTGGGCACAGGCCTCCACTCACAATGAGAGGGTTCGGGCTATAGTTCCCACGCGGGCCCAGTGCGGATTGGAAACTTCGCACACACCGTCAAATTGCTTTGCAGGTGTGTGCAGGTTCCCTCACGATGTTTTCCTTCACCGAATTGTATAAATCAGGTCAAAAACAACATACGTTGCGACGTGGTCTTGGGGTTTCTCGCCATCCGCGCATAGGGCTCCTCGATGCAAGGTAGGGATCAGTTTGAGGCATTCGGCGTGTGGCCAGACCTTTTGCTTTATGTGCTTCAGCACTCGCGTTTCTTTATTTTTATCCTAAAAGCAGTTATCATATAAATGAAGAGTTTTCACCCGCAAAATCAGAATCTTATCGTAGAAACTTCGGCGTAGAGTCGATATCTACCGTAAACACAGGTTACTTTAGCCCAGCCCACCCAAAAATAAACACTTTACTTTTCTATTTTTATCAAAATAGATTATAGACTTTCACTACGTATTCTAAAGAAAGTAATTGTTACTTAAAATTGTAAAATATACAAAGAAAAACTTGAAATTACCCCCCAGGGCTAAAGTAACCCGTGTTCACTGTATTTAATACTTACTGCCGCACTCAGAGACGTCAATTAATTTTTAAGTTTCATTAAAGTTGCTGCGTCTTATTCTATTGCTATAGCAAAGAAAGTGACAGCAGCTACTTTAATGAAACTTAAAACTTAATTGACGTCTCTGAGTGCGGCAGTTACTTACTTACTAAACATTAATTTGAATATTTTAAAATTGACAAGCGTAATACCTAATTTTTAAGAAAAGCCTTTTAGCGAGTTAAAATTTTTAATGGAAAAGGGAGCAGACCTGCAGCCGGGTCACCGTAATCACGACGACCAACGGCACTAGAGGAGTTGCAACTATGCTGCATTTAAGAAATATTATTTCTAGGTTAGCTTATTTCTAAAGATACTAAAGATAATATGATTTGGGATATTGATCTAAAAATACCGACGCTGAGAGTTGATCCCACAGAAAATTCATACTTACGGCCGCACTCAGAGACGTCAATTAACTTACAAGCTTGATTAAAATTGCTGCTGTTACTTTCTGTGCTATAGCAATAGAATAAGACGCAGCAACTTTAATGAAACTTAAAAAATAATTGACGTCTCTGAGTGCGGCAGTTAATCCAACGCTCATAATTAGAAAGTGTGAAACTATTAATTATGAATTCTTGAGTTAAATCGCCGTTTACAATTATTTAAGCTTATTAAAGCTTACCTCTGTCACCCCCCACCCCGCGACCACGGCGAGTTCGAAATACGGCGATTTCGGGGACACCGCAACTCTACTAACATATTTTCCAAGCTGTAGGTCTCTTTTTAATCTAACTAGTGCTATATCGTAAGTAATCGGGTAGGGGTCGTATTTCTCATGAATGACATATCTCATGGCCATTCGCACGTGACCTTTGTATTTCTTCGCGTTTCCTGCGTACGCTGTGATTTTAGACCCACTCGAGCAATCTTCCAGACAATGCGCAGCAGTTATTAATATGGCTTGATTCGCTATCGACGAACCGCATATAAAATAATACACTTTCTCTTTCATACGGCATTTTATACTTAGAAAAACCGTATAAGGAAAATCTTCTATTTTTGAAAAATGACCTCCCGCTACGTTGCCTTGCAACTCGGCTCTAGTATGTAAATTCACCAGGTTGATTATCAGGATTAATATTTCATGTTCCATTGTCTTTCTGTTAGCGAGAAAAAAAAACAAATGCGTATCAAGGTAAGTCCGTGTAATCAAGTACTAGGATTTAATGAGGCGTATTGATGAAACTGAGAGGTTTTGTGTAGATGCAATAAAATTTCAGTGCTATGCAATTTACGCCAATCCTAGACATTCTTTGATTTCTTCAGTCTCGTAGCAGAGCTCGTTTTTCGTTTTAGTCAATTACATATAGCCAACTAGCATTTGCCCACGACTCCGTCCGCGTAGAAGTCGTTTATATAAAAAGTAGCCTACTTATGTGCTATTCCAGACTACAGGGTGACCTCGAATTGGTAATACAAATTCAAAGTACTACAGAGAGCTTCCCTAAACCAATCGCTTCTACGAGGTCTCACGCTTAATTTTAAAACATAAGTACTATTTTTAAGTTTTCTAATTATCCCATTTTTTTTGCTTAAATTGGTTACCCTACCATTACCTTTAAAATGAAAGAGGTTTAAAGTATTTCAAATGAACACTTTCCTCTTTGGTTCGTTATCTGACACATCATTTATGATAATAGCGTATCTTGATTAGTAAATTGTCACTTGTCTTGTCAAAGAAAGTAAGAATTTTCGTATTTAATTAAGATAGTAATTAAACAAAATGCCCCGAGCTTATCCTTATACGAATATTCAGCGAATGGATATGTTATCTTTTTATTTTACGTCACGAAGTACCGTACGAACTCAAGCATTGTTTCATGAACGACACCCTGACTGCCCAACTCCTACTCGTGTTCTAATAAACTCCATTGTCCAAAACTTAAGAGATTTTGGACAGTTTACTGTCCCAGTGCACGCTCAAGCTCCGGGCCGGCGGCCGCGGTACTCGCAGACGTTTCGAAAACGAGTTCTCGATTATTTTAGCCACCACCCAGAGGCGAGCTCAAGGGACGCTGCCGCAAGATTCGGAACGAGCCAATGGTTTATTTGGCGATTACTGAATGCTGAAGGAAAGTATCCGTTTAAATTCCAAAGGGTGCAGGATATCATATTAGCCGATTATCCTAGAAGAGTGCAATTTTGTCGTTGGTTGCTGCAAAATCTACACTTGAACATTTTATGGACCGACGAGGCAACATTTACAAGAGTAGGCATGTTCAACGTTCACAATGAACACTGGTGGTCTGATCGTGAAGCAAATCCTCACGTAACTCGCAGGGACTCCTACCAGACACGTTTCTCGGTAAATGTTTGGGCAGGAATACTGAACGACTGTTTGATTGGTCCTCATTTCATTGACGGAAATTTAAATGGACCGAAATATGAAGAATTCCTGAGAAATGTGTTACCGGTATTGCTACGAGAGGTGCCGCAGCAAAATTTGGAGGCTCTGTATTACCAGCAGGATGGGGCACCAGCTCATTTTTCCCTGCGTGTGCGAAGCTACTTGGACCAAGAGTTCCCTGGGAGATGGATTGGACGCTGTGGCCCAGTCGCTTGGGCTCCTAGAAGCCCTGATCTCACACCTCTCGACTTCTTTTTGTGGGGCGAAATTAAAAGGAGAGTGTACGCACGGGAAACAGATACTGTGGGTGAACTTCGCCAAAAGATAGTTGAGGCATTTAATAATGTAAAAACCAATTAATTTGTTCTCCACAGATTGAAAGACAATCATAGGCGACGGGCAGAGTTATGTATCCAAGAAGGCGGGGGTAATTTTGAGCACATTTTAAAAGTTGTTTAAGTTTTACAATTTTGTATTTTGTACTGTACGTTATTCAACAATAAATTATTTTTATTCACTCATTATTCAGTTATTCACTTTATCAGATAATTTATTAGGGTACCTACTTAAAACTAAAGGGTTGGATGGATATCAGCACCTAGTTTATTAATAACATCGAGTGATAGATACAGGAATGGAAATTGAGACACATTTTGTTCCTTGTCGCTTTGGGTGGCAGTGCGTCACGTTGAATGTCCACTGTCATTATCTCCGTCGTTGTTGTGACAGAGTACAAAATGGTGCGAGAATCAATTTCCTTGTCTGTACGACAGATATGCATGACGTCATGTAGGTTAACCACACTCGGGATTTTAAATTATTTTTATTATTTTGTTTTGTTAGAAAATTAACGATAATTAAGGAAAGCTAACTTTAACAACTGAGTTAATGCAATACACTATTAGTGATTAACTGAATCATAATCAAGTATTTTGTATTACCAATTCGAGGTCACCCTGTATAATCTCTGTGCCAAATTTAATCCAGAGCCGTTCTGGCATGATTGAGTAACAAACACCCATCCATCCCTCCATCAATCCAAACTTTCACTACTGTAAACTTTCTTCTGTCTTTCTTTCTTCTGTATCCGCGTACCCAAATACATAGATAAAATTGGTACAGAGGTAAAGATAGGTAAAATGGTGTGTTGCAGTACACTTGTCTTACGAGTATATAAGCTATTTATGATTTTGTTTAAACGGGGGGGGGGGTCGCTAGTTGCTATTATAACCGCCTGTTTCACAATCGTCAAGTAAAGCATATCCGTCAAATAAATTTATCCTTACCCTTTCTTACACTTGAAAATAGACAAGGATAAGGCTATCTTTATTTGACAGATGAATTTACTTGTCGATTGTGAAACCAGGCCCTAAATCTATGTTACTTAGCGGATAAGTTCTTTAAAAGTTATCGGACCAGCGACCTGCCGATTACAGCTTTATAGCAGAGGGATTAAAATTTAATGCCGCCTAATTAGGATCCTTTGAATTTAAGTCGATTGATGAATACCACCTTTTTGTATTCGTCCTAAGTGAAAAGTTGGTTAAATAAGGCAATAAATCTTTTTTAAAGGTGCAACTGGATTTAACCGTTAAGTACAGTAACTTTGGTATTGGATAAGTGAATTACAGAGACCGTTAATATTACATATAAATAGGAAGTAGATATGTTACTACCACGCACAAGTTGAAGATTCATACTGCCCTCGTAAGAAAAAAGGGCACATCTGCAAATTATTCACAGAAGCATATTAAACCCTGTGTAGGTTAATAAAGGTCGCATGTGCAATACCAATTCGTTTGCAAAGTGAGTTCAAGGGATCTCATATCACGCCTAAGTTTACAAAATATTTCATTTTAAGTTAATTTTAAAATATTCGTAAAGAAAAGAGATAGCAATAGAGTATGTTTGTTTGTTACGCTTTCACGGCTAAACTGCTGAACCGATTTTGATGAAATTTGGTATGGAGATAGTTTGAGTCCTGGAGAAGGACACAGGATACTTTTTATCCCGGAAAACTGGACAGTTCCCAAGGGAGCAGTGATAAACGACTTTTAATAAAAAATGAATTGTGATTGAATGTGGCACTAAGGGCCGACTTAATAAACTCACCTTGACTGTGATGTCCGTCTCAGGATACGTCAAAGTGGTTGTCAAGCCATAAAAAACTTTTTGACACATCTTGAGACGTGCATTGCATCTCAGTCAAGATGAGTTTATTAATACGACCCTAAGTTTGTGTAAACTTAGTGATGGTGCAAATGTATATCGATTTTAAGGTTCTTTGATTAAGTGGGAGGACTACACTTTCTTTGTTACATAGCGGCGCTCAGCTTTCAAATCGCATTAATTTATGGATTTACTTCTTCATCTATTACAGGTTTAGTTATCAACCGGCGGTTAATCCCCAGGCGTCTGTAAACACGGCAGTTTATTTACTCACGTTAACTGCACTCAGGGACAAATTGAGAGGAACGCAAAAAAAAATTATATTGTTTAATTTATTCAAAATATTATTTTATATTTTTAAGTAAAATAAAAATTTATTAACAAAGGACTACCGCTTTAAACATGCTGTAGTTTTTTATTATTGACGTCGATTTTCGTGATAATATTTGTTTGTTTATTTTCTTTAAAATGTTCATTTTCAAATATTATACAAAATAATCAGTTTATGTTAGACAAATTTTAACGTTCAAAAAATAGCATTTAATTAAACCAAAGGTGAAAAAAAAATTAAGTATCAGAATAAATTTAAATACATTGTAAAATACCCTTTTGTTATAACATAAAATATCGTAATACAGGGAACTTCTTTATTCGCGTTCCTTTAAATTTGTCCTTAAGTGCATATAACTAAGTAGTATTTAATGAGAAAAGGACTATATTTTGAATAAAGTTCATAGGCGCGTACTCCCTTTTCGTTTAGGATAGAAGGAATGTAACGGAGAGGTAGGCGTCATCATGGATATTATGATAAGCTGATTTATATATAGGGTTGCTAATGTTGCGGGAAATGTGTTAATAAATACTCGTACAAACTATGCTCATGCTGTTATTTTAAGCGATATCGACCAGTTCGTCAGCAAAAGCCATTGTTATAGTATCTTATTTATAAAATTGTGAGTTCATCATCATCCCAATCAATTGCCCTTTTCCCAATCATTTGGGGTCGGCGCAGCACGTCTTCTTCTTCCTTACAACCGTCTCATCTAAAGCCTGGGCCACACCAGATGCATTGCGTAAACGTGCACGTGCGCGTTCGCGTTCCACTGCGTTGTATAGTATGAATCCTCACATGAGGACGCAGCTATACAACGCAGTGGAACGCGAACACGCACGTGCACGTCTATGCAACGCATCCGGTGTGACCCAACCTTTAATATTCACTCCCTTGTTTCACATATAAGTCTTCACACAGTCTCTCCGTCTCTTTTTTGGCCTACCCCTTGCACATTTATACTTGAAACTCTCCTCGTAGCATGATTTTCATTCCTCCTCATGACATGCCGAAACCATGACAATCTTTTACATGATTTATTTATTGTAACTTAATTAATTAATTCCTGAAGTAAGTACGTTTATAAATTGTAAGAATATGTTCAAGTTTTTGTATGTTCACATTAAGTAATCGAAAACGGTCCAAGGATGTCGACTCCCTCACACTTAAATTTTAGTAACTAAGCAAGTAACACTTAATAATAGTTATTTGTTATGCTGCCGTGCGAAACACAATTTTTCACCTCACCGTAGCGAGGAAAACACTAGGTGCTAGAAAAATAATTCCACGAGGGCCACATCAGAGCTGTCGTGTGCCCGCAGTGCCGTCAGCTAAAAAATTACTTTGCCACGCTGCGGATAAAATGGACTTTTGCGCGCAGATTTTGACCGACGAAGAAAGGCTTTCCGAGCTGGTGAGGTGAAAACGTTAAAAAACGTTTTAAAACGTTACTTTGACACTTTGGTAAGAAGCGTTATTTGTTATCTAAGTATTAAACGATTAAAAGTGATCTATCAATTGATTATTTTTGCCAAAAGAATTAACAAATAAAATAAATAAATATCACAGGACAGTGTCACACAAATTAACGTAGACCCAAATTAAGCTATAATGCTTATAGGCAACGATAATCATACTTATACAGAGAAATACATATATAAAGACATCCAAAACTCAGGATATAAACATCACTAGACGCGTAGTAACATCCCTGAAAATATTTCCAGAGACCGATAAATAAAATACAAACAGCTAAAGCCGACAGCCATATAGTAACTTCATAAAATTAACTAACAAATTGATCTGGGGACCTTATTTATTAAGTGAGTGACACCCCTATTTACGATACCACATTATTTATAGCTCAGACTAATGACTTAATTACGAGATTGATCCAGAATCTCCACTAGTTATACCGTGTCCGATCCACGATGGCGCGCGCCACCATTTGGTTGCGCGATTGCGTTAAGCGCGTGCGTGCTACACGGTCTCAAACAACGGTTGCAAACAGGTGGTTTAAAACTGTGTAGATAGTGGTTTTAAACCAAATCCACTTGACCTTAAACGCCCTTGGCCGATATCAAACAAATGGGCTTGTTTGAGACCGTGTAGCAGCTCACTTCTAAAAATATCACTTGTTTTATGCCACACGCATTAAGAGGATTGTGAGGTGACGGCTTTCCATACAAACGGCGATTACGTTTTCCACTCCCTGAATGTTAACCGATTTCGACCAATTTTTGATACTGTGTCAGTCGGAACAAAAACTATGGCCGTATGTTTAGTTTTTTTCAATATTATTAATAAATTTCGATTTATTCCCGTTTTATTGTTTTCATACAAAATTAATTTCGGCCATAATCTCATAGTTTTTGTTCCGACGGACCACATATCAAAAATTGGTCGAATTCTATTAACGTTTAGGGGGTGGAAAACGTTATCGCCGTTTGTATGAAAAGGCTAGATTTTGCAGTTGGTTCACAGTCCTCTTAATGTACGCAAGATTAAAATAGCTGGGCGCGTCTTCATGGATTAAAAACACTATAACGTAGTTTATGTGTATGTATCTACGTGATTGAGAAACAAACATACAAACACATTAATACAACAAGATAAAGCAACTTCCAAGCAGTAATTTTTATCATTTCCTGACAATACGAAAACAATTTCATTTTGCCTTCGAAGCAATAACTGAACACTATAAAGAAATGCACTTAGTGTTGCGTTACCATTGTTCCTGCACTCACTCGGTTTTCACTTACTCGTATCGATCTCATTTTTTATTTGCCATAGGTAGTCTCTCTTACATAAAAATTAAGTAGCAAATTCAAGAATTTAACAAGAATTTGCAAGTTAGAATTATGCCCCATGATTTCCAATATAGTTCAGAGAAACAAAAATCTTAGTACAGACGGGAGGTATTTTAATAGTTAAATATTTATTGCACAAGAACAAGTACGAATGGAGGTCTTATGTCTAACTTTTCAATTAATAAAGTCCGGTTCTGTTGGGTGCCACTGCAAATTGTAACTTTTCTTTATAGCTTGGAGAAGGCAAGCCACAAAGGCCACCTGACAGTACAAGTGGGAACTGACGCCCAAAATGACATGCAAGTGAGAAGAATGCTTTCCACGCAAACTTTGAGGCTCATGCCAATCTCAAGGTTGTAAACGCGTTGCCATCCTCGGTATAAGATGGTAGTGTATAGCGTACGGAATATATTATTGTAGTCTATTCGAGACAAGTGGGAATGGACTCTGCACAAGGTTCTTAAACGAAATCGTTCCTGAGTCAAGCGAAAATAGAGTGAGTCCTTCTTAGCCAACAGTAACGCTGCATCATCGCACAAAGAAAAAGTACTGCAAACGGCAACACCGTTAGCCAGAGGAGGGAGTAACTGTTGCGTTCCGGCTCGGGCGTTTTGTTGAAACGTTCCGTGCCAGGGATACGCTGGCGTTTCCAGATTACATACAAAATGCTAGTCCGTGGCAGTGAATGCGTTAATATGTTCAGTGCTTACTACTCGAGATTGAGTCAATTTTATATGGGAAACAGGAGCCGGGTATTGTAAGGAACAAGTGATGAACTTTGCTTTATTGACGAAGTGTTGTTGGTGTAGGAGTTCGGAGTATACTCCATATCAGATATGATCATCATATATATGAGTATCATTTCAGTAAAAAACATTATAAATAGAATAATAATATGCATCGTTATTCTGTTAACGCATCGTCCTTCACAACGACTGAGACGAAGAATAACCGGCGAATTTGCGTCGTCCGTCAAGCTGTGTAAATGACATTTGGCTGCCTGCATTTTCATTAAGTCACTGGTTTAATCGATGAAAATTAAATGAATGACTGACTAAATGAAAGTGCAAGCATTCATCATGGCGTACTTAGTCCATGTTAAATCGTTGTTTCAATTTTTGCACATACATTTTCGCATCTAGTGGGTTTTAAAATTTGGCATTTGGCAGAGTACTTTCTGCGTGCAACATCGATTTTATTCACTTGTAAACAGATAAATTTTCTACTTTTGTCTATTATCAGAAAGGCTATATTCAATGTACGTTGCGTTTTAATTTATATTTTGCCATGACGTTATGAAAAATGAAAGCGAAATACGTCCATACATAATATTTTATTGATTGCAATTGCCACATTGGGCGAGTCGAGGTATAATGTGTATTTCTAGCGCGTCAATAGGGAATATGCATGAATTTTTTTATCGCATTTCTTAACAAAATATGAAAATATCGTAAAAGACATGGCAAAAAGTGAAATTAAATTTAAAACCGGCTGAAAAATACGAATAATATAAGCATTTAAAAACTACTAATTAGACACTAGACAGAGAGATCCGACATGAACTGTGACGTCAACGTGCACTACCGCCATATAAACTCCATGTTAAATTCTGTTTTGCTAGAAAGAGATAGAAACAAATCTTTAATGGCTTATATCTTAGTTATGTATGTATGTATGTATGTATGTTAACTCTTTATTGCACAAAACAATTAACAATTATGTAATGTACGTACATAAACTTAGGATTAACATGTACAATGGCGAACTTATCCCGTTAAGGGATCTCTTCCAGTTAACCAGACCATGATCCAGGAAAATGTACAAGATAGGCAGAATAACAAGATGTGCACGGGAAGATTATATACTTAGCCAAACAAACATTATATAAAAAAAATATATATATGCGTATATATTTATATATACATGCATACATATAAATATACATAAATAGTTAGTTAGTTTTTATAGTTATTCGAAAAATATTTTTTCTCTACTGTTTCTTACATTAATAACTTATTATTAGCTGCAAAACAATCATGCATATTCCCTATTATAAGCCTCATAAAACAACTAGGCAGTTGCAAGAGCCTTTTGTTTCGTAACGTGTAGTAAATTGTTAGGTGTATTGCCAACATAACAATGGTTCAGAACAAAATTGACGAGCACACGTTACGATGGATTTGCCTGGCCACCCTGGCCATCAGGCCGTCTGACAGAATTAGGATTGCTGGCGGACTGTTAGTATGTGTTGTCCTTAAGAGCGTCGGTGGTCTAATACCGCTCTACACGATCGGGCGGCCAACCGAGAGGGACGCAGCTATCAGTAAGAACGAGACATATATATTAATATCTCATTCTGACAGATAGCTGCGTCCCTCTCGGTTGGCCCAACCGCCCGATCGTGTGGAAGTCAAGTAATAGCTTAGGGTGTTGACTCGTCATCATAATCATTGCGTATGGCAATCATCCTGCATGGATCAATCGTCAATGTACAGGTGTTTCAGCCAGTTTACTGGGGCGGGTGTAAATTTATGCAGCTCCTCCATGCCTCCAGGAAAACAGCGAAGTGGGCAATAATTTACTACGTGGGATTGTTGACTCGTGATCGCAAGGTACCAAGTTCGAACCCCGGGGTGGCCGTGTACCAATGAGTCTAAAGAATAACAAGCAGAAATCTTATGGTAGCACTAAACTTGTTGTTGTCAAAAAATCATTATGCCATCTCTTCATTCGGTATGTCAAACGTAAGAGATGTAAGATCAAGATTAAGTCAAACATGGCCGAGTAAAGTGTCACCTAGAGCTCGTTCTGAAATTAATTAAATACACAAACAATTTTTTCCAAAACTCAAGTTTAAGTTTCAAGTTTTCTGTCGCATTAGTAGATCGAGTCGAAACTGGGATGTCGACATTTCCCCCATCACTATTAACTTTCATACATATCTGGGGTGAATTTCAGGGCATTTCAACCGCCGTCATTAGTGTCACCAAATATATTGACGAAATCAGTGACACCTACCAGCAACTCCTGATGTAAACAGAAGCAGAACCGGGATGAAGTTTCTATCAGCATCAGAAGTTGCTGTAGTGTTATTGGTTTCGTCAATATATTTGGTGACACTAATGACGGCGGATGAAACGCCCTGAAATTCACCCTCTGGCAAAACTTTATCATGTCAAATTAGGTCATCTTCATCTTATTATGCATTATTATAGATATAAAAAACGATCCGAGTTTTATAAACGGCGCGCGCCAAAGAGATAATAATTATAACACTATGGCGCGCGCGCAAGACTGCCGGGCGCCGAGAGAGACAGATTTATTGCCCTTCTTGCACAGAGCGCCCTGGGGGGCTACTTTGAAAATCGAAGTTCGAAGTTACATTAGCTCCTTCTCTTTCTTACGATTTAATCACAATTGACGAGTGAAAGGGATGGCGCATCCGAACGTTTGAAATGAGTGTTTTATGGTAACCATCCTGATCGCCTTATGTAACGAAGTTCAAACTGTTCAAATCATGTTCAAATACCATTTTAGGTTTTTGTCAATCCCATTTTTGTCACTGAATATTCACTTAATGACTTAACTTGATTTATGAAGAAAATTATCTAGAAAAATAAAACCGTCTTCAAAAACCTACTAAAAAGCGTTAAATAAAAACCAGCCTCCTAGGAGTCCTAGGAAAAGCCTATTTAGTGCCTAATAGGTACATAGAATATATCCAAGCCGGTGTCAAGTAGGTATACACAGTAGCAATGACACCATGATTCTTGCCACCGACTTCGATAATATCGAAGTATAATAATATATTATATTATATTATATTCTATGTACCTATTAGGCACTAAATAGGCTGTTCCTAGGACTCCTAGGAGGCTGGTTTTTATTTAACGCTTTTTAGTAGGTTTTTGAAGACGGTTTTATTTTTTTGTTAAAATTTTTTTTTTCGCTTTTTAGTGATGCATCTAATATTATTATGTAACAAAAAACATCATATACATATAATACATAAACATCACATTAAGAAACAATGGCCTAAAACCAACCAACCAATCAACCAAATCAACCAACCAACCAACCAATCAACCAATCACCAATCAACCAATCAACCAACCAACCAACCAACCACCAACCAATCCAACCAATCCGACCAATCTTTCATCACCCTTAACAAAATGTCGCTGCCCAAGATGCAGGGCCGTTAATCATTGAGGAGTTCTCCCGGTACTTCACCATCAGTTGCACTTCACCATAATAAATGTGTTATAATGAGTATAAAACTAGCTTCATATTCTTAATAAAGAAATCTCATTGCTGGCGTCAATCACTTACAACTAAGCAGTTCCGGTGGTCACCTCTGGTCTTCATCATCAGTTCCTCTTCGCCAAGAAGTGCTTTTGTAATGCAATTTCTTAAGGTCTTGCAGGTAATACCAAAATTGCTGTATGTGTGCCTATAACTTTTGAGGAGTTCCCGCGATTTCTCATGGATCCCATCATCAGATTCTGATTTGGTGACAATGGGACCACCTCGGAAGTATACCCTTTCAAACAAAAAAATAATTTTCAAAATTGGTCTACATTTGACGGAGTAATCGCGTAACAAACATACAAAAAAAAAAAGCAACATACAGACGAATTGAGAACCTCCTCCTTTTTTGAAGTCGGTTAAAAAAGAGCGTGATTTCATTTGTGCGGTGTTTTGTCTTACTCGCTACCACAATTAACCCTTGCGCGCTTAAGTATTTTTTGTATTTATTCGACTGCAGAAACAGTAAAAAAAATGAATTCGCTACCACCATAAAAATTAGTTTTGAATGATGTCTATCTTTGTGATAAGGTTCTACGGTTGAGACACGCATAAACGCGTAATTTTTACGTGTATTATTAACATACATTAAACAGAGAAATGCATAGGAATCATCCAACATTCAGAAAGAAATACTCGCGGTCATATTAATCAGGAATTGGACCCGGTACCGCTAGCATCGTAGGCAGGATCACTCCAAACTAAAGTCGAAAACATTATTCGATAGACAACTTTGACAACTCATTCCTCACTTCACGTTAGTAAATTACTAGTGATTTATTGCTGTGAAGATACCCCTATGGTAGGTAACCCTTTGTCTTATCTATCAAAGTTGTCTCTCGAATTATGGTTTACCGCGTCTCAACTGATCACGCATAACGTCTCATCAATCAGCGTGTTTAAACTGTATACCTACATATTATTCAGCAATGCTTTTTTGACTAAGCAACATTAACCACAGATAATTTCCAGCAGAGCATGAAGGTATCTTAATTATTAATTACGAATACCGTAACAAAGCCCATTACTTATTTATGTTACTGTAACGAGACAGATCAATTAAAATTTCGAATAAAGAACCTTTTACCGAACATTTTGGCAAATTGAGCCGCGAAGAGCAGCCAGTTCGAAATTTGCATGTGGAACGTTCGACTAAGTAGCCTTGGCCACTTTTTTATGCCCCATTTAACTGCCAATTACAACGAAGCCATCTTAATTTCTGTTTAAAATAAGAATTCCACATGACATATTCGTAATTGGGCGGTGTCAACTGATTCGATGCGTTCATACGATACCTACGGGGTGCCGATGAAATTAAAATAATCTTAATGCATTTGACTTAAACGCTTATCTGACTGCAGTTAATTAAATTAAAATGTTTTATTGGTTAGTTATTTACAAACATGTCACGGACCTTTCGCTAAAACTTTTAAGTGTGAATTTAATAAGAGCTGAATCGGGCGCAGGGACAGTCGACTTTATAAGAAGCTGTACTTTTTAGTACTTTGTACATAACGTATTAAAGTGAGAATGGTTTGAATTTAGTATATCAACAGCTGCGAAAAAGTACTAAAATGTACAGCTTCTTATAAGGTGGACCCGCGTCCATCACAAGTTATACCTACCTGCGAAAGGATATAGATACACCATATTTTTACAATGTATGATCTTTAAAAAACCATTTCCAGGAATATGTAGATTCTCACGTGTAACAACATGCATTTTTTTTTCAAGCTTGACCAATAAATCGATCCTATTTCTTGAACCATTTGTGATTTTTGTGGTTTGTGTCTGAATTTCCTGGTTGAAACAAGGCACGATTAAAATTGAATACCTACCCCGTTTCACACGGGAACGGAACGTGAAGTAATTACTCTTCAATAAACTAACATCAACATGTATTGCCAGGCTTCCAGATTATCTTCAAAAATAGACACCATTTGTATATTCTTCGGTATTGAACGTGAAAATATTAATTCATTGCTCGCGCCGTTTTAGGCCTTATTTAAATTTTAATAGAGAAATGTAAATGCCGGCAAGTATATTATAATTGTTCCTGTTAAAGTGCGTCATGCGTTTTATTATGTATGGGTCATAAACGTGTATATTGCCACATGCAACAAGGTAGTTCACAGAGATGCTAAAGACACGAGAAAGGGTCAGATTTGTATAGAATTCAAAGGGCACGGCGCTGAAACGTGGCTAAGTAAATAATGTTGTGCGAACATTATTCGTAGTAAAATCATTAAAATAACATTTCCCTAAGGAACACATTGTCGATAAATTCACCGACAATTATAGCTGGACCCGAGCATCTATAAGCATCATTATCTGTGTTATTATGCGGTTATAGGTCATATGTACCTATTATCCATCTATGATTGTCGGTGAATATACTTAGCAGAGTTGTGTTGAAATGAGCTAAGAATAATCAAGAGGAAGACACGCGTTATTGACAATCGATATTTTTATTTGCCATTGTAACACCATTTCGGGAAAATTGCCTGTCAGTCCAAGGTGAAATAGGTATTTTCCACATATATCAAGAAAAAAGCGGCTGATCAGGTTAAATGTTGCAAAAGGACGTACGTTTTCACTAACGATCTTTTAAAATAAACAAATGCCTATTTTGGGCTAAGAATAGAAAAAATAATAAAGATTGCAAGCCATTAAGTGATGATCCGTCATACACGTGGCTATTACTTTGTATTTATATAGATAGCGACCCGCGCTTCGCTCTGGATATTATAAGTAAAAATATAATGCCATTGCCATTGCCATTTGGAATAATGTACTATCAAAATGGTGAAATAATGTTTCAAATAGATGCAGTTATACTTATTGTTTAAGATTTATAAGAGCGTACGGGTCGAAATCATCGATAATGAGTTCAAGAAAACAACATTCTAGTTTAGTTTACATTCCACAAACAAGAATAGAACTACTACAATTTGCTTACACAAATGACTTCTCCAGGGGGGGCCATTACCGGCCAACAAGCGTTGGTATACCAAAACATGGTACCTACATTAATAGGGCCACATAGCGAGAGGTGGGCGGGAAGTAAAACAATATTGTTCGTAGTGTTCACAGAGAACACTGCGCGCGAGATTAGATACCATATTTTGTATGGTTATGGTCCTAAGATAGTTTGTTTGGGCATAACCACAAAACAACGCGGTGAACAAATCCTTCGCCTTTTATGCCCGATGTTAAATTTCAGGTTCGAATACAATGGTATGGAATAAGTTTGTAGACCGACTAGTTTCTTTTGTGAATGTCGCCTAATAGAATGGTGTAGCCGTTTGTACATTTGTTTATTTACTTTACGAGTATATTTACATAAATCAATAGAAGCAGGTAAACCAGGAACTAATGGAATTTCAGGAATAAAGCGATCCAATAGTCCATCTTTTGTCCAAGCGAAAGAGGATATCGATTAAATCAACATCATTATGGTACCTACCCTATTTATTAGAATCGGTCCAACAGTTCAGAAGCTAATTATACATCGTGTAGATATCTGTTAAAAAAATCTTAGAAGTCAAATTGAAGAAATTAAGTACGTTAAAGAGAAAATAAGGATTCATGTCCCTCTCATTTAAAGAGAAGAACATCTACAAGTTGCCAGTAGTCTCCTAGGTGCGTCCATTTTCGGGAACCTCCTGATTTCCAGGCTTCCTAGCCAGGCAGTAGGCTTCCTAGCTTTGTCCTAGGGTTTTAAAGAGTTCAGTGGTGGTATTCGTAAGTTTCGCAACAAGAGCTGGATGAGAGAGGATCATGTTCGGTGGTACGCCAATGGGAAGTCTAACAGAAAACTAAATATATGCTGCCATGTGACTCTGTTCACCGATGAAACCAGCGACTAAATGAAAGTGCAGACAGTTGAATGTCAATTCCACACCGTGACGGACGACGTAAATTCTCCGGTTATTACTCGCCGTTTAACAGAATCACAATGCTTATGATGATGATGATGAACACACATAGTTTAAATTAAAACCAATATTCAACGTCAAAATGAAGATACTAACCTCAACAGCGCAATATCAACACATAAATAGAAGCTTGCATAATTTACAACCTTTCTTAATGAATACTTAGCCTAGGCAAGTAAATTACAAGGTGGGTAATGTGGATCGAATCCGGACAAGCGTTAGGTGGGGTCGTAAATATGGCCGCCTCATTACCGGCCTAACGAGCGGCGCAGGCGCGCGCGCCGCCATGTTTCACGGGGGAGATACACACCGGACTGTAACAGCGCGAAAAAGCTTACAGTTCTATTCAAATTCGCGTTTGATAAACATTTTAACGAAACTAACATAAATATAAAGAAGACACTTACGGCCCGGCCACGACGGTGACAACAGCAGCCGTGGCGGTGAGCGGCGAGCGACCACAAACAAATGCACAGAGATATACTGTATGAAGCATGCCACGAGTCACCGCGGCGACGATGAGGCGATCGCCGCTGGTTCGCGCCTTGCATCTGCTAAATGCGCTCCTGGAGCCTGCACCAGATTTTAATGTGTTTTCGTGTAGATGGAGGGTGGTGTGTGATGAATGCTTGAAGTTTTGTGAGAGGTTGGATGACAGCCTTTCATCGGTCTAAATTATCTAATGTCGTCAATGTCATCATACATTCAGGGTGTCCAGGGATAAAGTGCATAAACGAATAAGGGTGTGAAACTACATGTGATTTTATCACGGAAAAAAGTGAAAAAAAAAAGAACTCCTGTAGATAATTTTTGTTTCTTTTTATTTTTGTTCTAATTATTGTGAACCATATGCAAAATTAATTCAATTTTTTTTTTCCGTGATAAAATCACATGTACTTTCACCCTTTTTCGTTTGTGCACTTTATCCCTGGACACCCTGTATTTATATATTACTTTTTCCTATTTTTATTTTGATTGTCTTTGTTATTTTCTGCTTTGATTAGCATGTAATTCACAGTGCTGTAATGTTATCATCATCATCATCATGTTATGCTGTGTCATTATTTTAAATAAATAAAAAAAAATCTCTTTGCATTTTATTTCCACCGCTCGCCGCCTCACTGCCGCCGCACAGTCGTAGCAAGGCTGTAAAACCTGATACGTATTAAAAAAGATGTAAGTGAAACATACATAATAGATTGGAGTTATTTATTATGATAAGATTCGAAGATTTAAATCTATCATCTCATCAACCGTACTATTGAACAATCGTATCATTAAGATAATATAAACCAATCCCATGATAAACATATCTGAGATAATTGTTTAAAGAACTAAAATTAAAGGATACAAAATAAACCAAAACATTAGAGAACTGATTGGTTTGAGATACTGATACAAGACGGTGTGATAAGTGGCTAAATTAAACACCCCCTGTCGAGCTAAGCACACAAGCGATTGTAGTGCAGCGCTTTAGTTGTTGCTAACTTCGCTTCAAGCAACATCTTTGTGGACACTTGCAGTGTGCTTGCAACTGCAAGCAACAAGTGACAACTGTCACATTAAGAGTTTAGGACCTACACTAGCGATATTAATAAAATTATACAGCAAAGGACAAAAGCTATTGTAGCGCAGCGCTGGAGTCACTGTTTATTTCGCTTACCTAAAGCAACATTACTTGCTGCCACGTCACATGATAAGAGTTCAGGAATTATACAGCAGCAGCAGCCGCAGCAGCATACCAGCAAAGCGCTTAAGCGATCGTATTTTAGCACCAGTGGCGGCAGTGGCTGCTCACTTCGCTTTAAACATCATCGTCTTTATGGAGATCTGTAGTTGTTACTAGGTGTTCTCGAACTATGCTGGCGACGGCTGCTATCTTCAACGTCTAAGTTTCAGTTTTTATTTGCAGTAAAATATTCAGACTGTTGACAGAAAAGTAATTACTCATTTACGTGTCTTGAAACATCACTTGACAGCATTGACGTACAAACCAAAATTCACGTTCAAACTTTCTCTTAGAAAAGTGTCCTAGGACAACCTATAATATAATAATAATCCAGCCTATATACGTCCCACTGCTGGGCACAGGCCTCCACTCACAATGAGAGGGTTTGGGCTATAGTTCCCACGCGGGCCCAGTGCAGATTGGGAACTTCGCACACACCGTCAAATTGCTTTGCAGGTGTGTGCAGGTTTCCTCACGATGTTTTCCTTCACCGAACAGCTCATGGTAAATTTACAAATTATATTTCGCACATAAATTCCGAAAAACTTAGAGGTGCGAGCCCGGATTCGAACCCACGACCCTCTGCTTAAGAGTCGGCAGGTCATACCATTAGGCTACCACGGCTTTTTAGGGCAACCTATATAAAGTTAATAAAACAAAACAAACTCAGTAGAATATGACGGTAATTCATGTCACTACTGTGTCTAATGTATAAAGCCCAGGTCCAGCCGCATATGGAGTCTGTTCTCAAGTCTGGGCTTGGGCACCCCAATACTTTTTCCATTTTACTGGATTCAACGTAGAGCGGCTCGAATCATCAACATCCAAAAGGAACCCAAGTAGCACGCAAGCTGTATAAGAGCTTATACAGCCATTATAACTCTAGTTTTAGCTGCATAAGGGCTGTATAAGCTCTTATACAGCTTGCGTGCTGCTTGGGAAGTCAGTTCGCTTTGCATGCTGTATAGGTTTTTTATGCAGAGTATTCTGAAGAATCGTTCACATTATTGCTAGTCGCAGAGCTCCTTCCATACGAGCCGACGAAACCCCAAATTCCATCAACATCATCTTGATGAATGTCGTTCTTGTACCAAGCAGAACTAGTGAAACTAAGGCACTTTTGCTTCGTACGATGAAACTGTAAAATCTGTAAAGCCAAATCCCTTTGCGGTGTTTCAGAACAATTATGAAGAGAGCCATTAAGAAAAGAGTTTTAATTTCCCAACACACCGACACTGACAACCCCTCTTGAGTTGCCAGTGATCATGGGCGGTGGCGATTACTTCCCATCAGGTAAACCGCATGCTCGTTTGCCTCCCTTTCATTGAAAAATACCGTAAGGCGCATCGCAATATGGTACTCGCATTTACAACTGGCAACTAACACTGCTTGCCATTTACTATATAACGTTCCAATTTTAAATCTATTTTATTTTTAAAGCAGCTTCTTCGCCGGCTACGGCTGGCTGGCCGGTCACGCTCGGCCGAGCGTGCCGAGCAAACAGGTGCAATACCAAACCAACTTATATTATCCTTGTTAATTGTCAGGAATATTAATTTGACGGGAGCGGAAGCGTGCCCTTAAGGATTGGTCAATTTTGTAACCAGCTGTCCTGCTTCAATTGTTTTATGTTTCACCTTTGACTGAGATAGTTTCACGTAAAAATAAATAAAAAATATGTATATCATGTATTTAGTATTTTCAATCCAAGCCCCAAGCCACTAGTTATTAAAATTTTCATACATTCACGCAACCATGCAGCGACAATTTAACTGTGGCGTGCCGTCGTGGATTGAAAAAAAGTATTATACATTTTACACGGCAAAAAAATAAGAAAAACAAATTACCAGAGACTTAAAGTAACACTAGTCTTAACACAACTCTAATGAGTCACTTTAAAAAGCCTGCGAAGTGAATAAACTTTTAATCGTCACGTGTAAATCGTGCGGGCGGTAAAGTTAGCAAGTTTGAGGAATTTTAATTTTATGGCTTTTATTAACTTGGTTGGACATGTTTTGTTCTAAATTTTACATTATAGGTTAAATTTTTTAAATATTTTAAAAGCATTCTAAGAACATTTTGTTGTAAATTCCTTACATTCCCTTATTATTAACGTGTTCTGCGAAACACCAAGGGAGATCTAGCTTGCTTGCTGTAGAACCTTTTAATATGTTATTATTATAGCTAAAAAGTGCATTTATTTCAGTTAATTTTTTACGTTTTTATACAATTCGATTACAAAGAAGCCATGTTAAATCCGTTACTTAAAATCAACTCTGCAATTTTAAAAGGAAATGGAATATGAAGAAATTGGAATAGGCATACTTATTTCCTGGGTAGATTAAAATTAAATTTAGTCCATAATACGAATACGTACTTACGAGATGTTTACTTACATAATTTGAACGCAGTCTAACTGGGATCAACCATATCAAAGTAATATGTCAGGACGATCATATACGATACGATAATTATTCCGCGCAGTCGCTGTACGTAACTATAATTATTGGAACGCACCGCCAGCGCTCTACTAAATCGTCATCAGAACGATATTGTTAGCTCTACGCCCTTAACTATCTCAGGGCCTAGGCAGATGAATAATAGGTGATATTTTAGACCAATTATTAAGCCCTAGCTGTATTTTACGCCTTAATATCTTACAGAGGCTTGTGGCGTCGCAATTTGCGTAACGGAACGCGCTAACGGCATTCGAATTTTGAATTTAAATTGCAGTTGTACCTAATTAGCGCAGTTTTCAATTGTTTTGTTTTGGCTGCAAGAAATACTGGCTCATGGGAAGCAGAAAAAGAAGTTTATTTTTATTGACCTAAAACTATTATTATGACATATACTTATTTTTTTTTACATTTTTTGATTAACGTGTCCCGCTGTAAGACGGCTAAGGGCTAGCCTGCGTTGCGAAATGTTACCGCGCGATTTTTTTCCGCAGAATCTGTGACATATGGAAATTATAATATGAATTTACATATAAGTTCTCGGATTCAAACCGCGCGGAAGAAAATCGCGCGGTGAAATTTCGCACTCTAACCCTAAGCCCTAAGGGTTGATTTTTATATCTCTAGATTCTTTCATATTACAAAGAAAAGGAATAAGATAACTCTGTCAGATACTTTTATCTAGGAATTGGAATTGTAGGCCATTAGTGGATTGTTTGTTGGCTGTCCAATTCTAGCTCCTATTTGTCTAGTCAACCCTTGGATTAACTTTTGTCGTTCTAAGAAAGTTTCTTTATAAAATTAGGTCTCGATTCGCTCGCTAGAAAAATACAGCTTTACAAGCTCTAAAAAAAGAAAAAATACGTTTGTAGCTCACTACAGACTTGAAAAATGTTGGAGTTGATAAATTGTCTGTAATTATTAAGCCTGTTATTAACTGTGCAAACGGTTTTGTGGGACATATGTTCCTATATATGTTGTAATTTCATCTTTTTAATAAATTAATAATAATAATAAATAATAAAGAACATATTTGGGTGAATTTCCGGACGTTTCAACCGCCGCTATTAGTGTCACCACTACAGCAACTTCTGATGCTGATAGAAACTACATCCCCGGTTCTGCTTCTGTTTACATCAGGAGTTGCTGGTAGTTGTCATTGATTTCGTCAATATACCTAGTGGTGACACTAATGACGGCGGTTCAAACACCCGGAAATTCACCCATTTCAATTACAAACTTTTTATTAAGGGCCTGCGCAAACCGGCGGAGCACAGCGCAGATCACTTTAAATTTATCAATGTATATTCTTTCCTATTTTAATTAAAATAAGGTATAAATTTGATTTCTACTCTGCGGCTGCGGCTCTAAATTTATACCTTATTTATAACACAACATTTATGTATATGTTTTTCTTTAGTCAGTCAGTACGTTTCTTCAATACAAATCTAGCAAGCCAATTTTGTTCTAGTTCTTGTTAATAGAATGGGCTTAAATTTGGTATCTAAAAGCTGATCTGAAATAGGAATGCTAAAAAAAGCTTTATAATATATATATATGTCATATCATGGTTTTGATATATATATATTTGTACTGACGTTTTCGAAAACGGCTCTAACTATTTCGATGAAATTTCGAGTGTGGGGGTTTATGGGGGCGAAAAATCGATCTAGCTGGGTCTCATATCTGGGAAAATTTGTTTTCCCCGTATTTTCACGCAAAAAGATTTCCCGCGCAATTAGGTTCGCAATTTCGGGGCGGCTGCCGCCGTCTGAATAGACCGATGGTTAGAGCGTTGGCCTACTACGCAAAGACTGCGGGATCGAACCCCAGCTATGGATCGATCGCACGCTCGGTCTCCCAGGTACTATGATCCAAATCTAGTAATAACTATTTCAAGCACACTACACAAATAAATAAAAAGCCTTTTCTAGGCAAGTCGCATCAATCTTGGTTAATTACGTGCATGCGCCCGTTTGACCACACTTATTATTTTATGGCTGCCCACGGATTGTTATGTTTAATCACAGGAACTGGCGATGGGAGACATTGGCCGCCAATGTTTGTGATGCGGCGTGGTAATAGACAGTCGAGAAATATTGTAGCCTTCCGCTGGTTTTGTTGCAAATATGGAGAAGGCGACACGCACACACACACCTGAACTATAAATACAAATAGCTAGAATTAGAACACTTGTTTTTTGAAATTAGAAAAAAAAGAATAGTAATTCCTTTGTTTTCTACTGTTATTTAAATAAATCTTCCGTAAGAAAATTATCTGAAGCCTGGTCTGGTCCTCTTACAATAAAAAATAATAACGCTGTCTATTATTTTCACACATCAGCCAAGATTTACACTCGTCAATTCAAAGCCTTAACCAACATTGGCCCCAACATCGGACCCGCGTTGGAGCCAGTATTGGCGCCAGCGTCTTGCAAGGTGGCTGACCGGCGCACGCGGCGGAACGGGGGGCGCCGCGCTCCGCTGCGCGCACGGGATAATGACATCGTTTTTTGAGCAATCATATCTCACTGTTCCTGACAATTAGAACGTTCTTGTTCAGTGTGATTTTAAAAGTTTTCACCTTACTGCAGAGTCCGTAAATAGAATTTGAAGTAGTATGTCCAGTACTCAAACTACTTCAAATTCTGTTTACGGACGGATACATGCGTATACAACAGAAGGATTTCATATAAAACGCAGAAGAAGTAGGAATTAGAATCAAGATATACTTAAGGCTTTTATTCTGACGACGTGGTAGCTTAGTTGGTAGTGATTCGCATCTGCTTACGAAGCAAGCATTCCTGGGTTCGAATCCCGGTATGCGCAAATATTTGTTTGACAAACGTATTTTGTTCCTAAGTCATGAAGGTTTTATAATCATGTATTTAAGTATAAAATTCTCTATATAAAGCATGTTTATCGTTGTCTAGTACCCAATAGTATAGTCAACGTCAAAAGAAGATACTAATTTTTGTACTTTATCGCATTAACATACTTGACAATATTGATTGACATTGCTACCGTGGCTGTAAAGCAACAAGGTACAAAAGTGTGTATCTACTTTTGATGTTGACTGTACAAGCCTTGAGATTAGTTTGGATCTAGGTCAATTTGTGTGAGATTTAGTGTCTGATCGCTTTAGGTTACGGTTTCAGTCTTATTTTGGCAAAAAACAGTTTCGGCGACAATCCAGGCGAAACTTTGGCCGAAACCATCGCCGGCGATCGGCGTATTGCGATCATTTTATTTTGCTAATACTTCGATAATATTTAATAATAAATGTATACATTTTGAGCGATCTGAGGAAAAAATCGAACGAAAACGTCCAATTGAATCAGCCTTTTGTTAACCTTACTAAATAAGACAAATACGGGGTGTTTTTTTGGTCAGCAACTTCCAAAATATGTACATATATTCATGTTTCTGAGCTCAAAAAAAAAAAAATTTGAATTTTTTTTTCGTCAAAAGTCGAAAGAATGTCCTCGCTATTTTATAAATCATGGTCTCTCGTTTCTGTAGCTACGAAGGGGGTAGGCCGCTTATCGTCACGATGTTATTGTTTGATACTACCCTCACAAAACTATGCGCAAGCGACGTCAGTTCCGTGTTTGTTTCGAAGCGAGTGCTTGTTAAGTAAAGTGTTACATCATTTAATTGATAAAAAAAAATGGCTCGGCGAGAAAATTTACTTCTGGACAATCGTGAATTGTTTGATGTTGTGAACATTTACTTTGTGAGTGGTCAAAACATTGCTGATACCGTTAGGATTTGGACTGAACGATTTCCTAATCGGCAGGCCATTACGCGCTACACACACTGTAAGGTCTATCGTTAGCAACCTTTACGAGTGGGGTACTTTTGAAACGCCACGCCACGCCATGCTCATGGAAGAGGCCAAAGTGGGCTTGCAGTGGATGTTAAGCTGGCTATTCTCGATTACTTCGAAGAACATCCACGGGCGAGTACTCGCGACGCAGGGCGACGTTTTGGTCTCGCACATTCAACAGTTTGGAATTTGTTACGAGGTGAAAGAATGCACCCATTCCATTTTCAAAGGGTTCAAGACCTTTACCCTTCGGATTACGCTAGTCGTGTAGCATTTTGTGAATGGTTGCTACTGAATCTAAATCAAAACATTTTGTGGACCGACGAAGCTTTGTTTACTAGGGTAGGGTTATTTACACACACACACGTAAACACGGCGCATGGTAACCACAATTAAGCAAAATAATGGGAACAATTGAAAATGCTATTTCTCTGACCTCCTTAGGTTTTTTAATTTTTTAATAAGATATTAGGATTTAGCATTAATTGTACTATCTCTCCTGTTTTGGAAGTTGTCGACCAAAAAAACACCCTATATGTAAATAATTTTGAACGTAAACATTCTAATTTAAGTAATCCATATCAAATCGGTCATCATCATGTGTTTCGGCAGTTGGACCTCATTGAAACAGTGTCCACATAGGTAACAGAGCGTGACCAGGCCATGGTCTGATGCGTACACGCACCAAGCCGGCCACCAATCAATTTGGACAAACGCTGCCATCTGACGGGCCAAACTAAAAAGCAGGCTCCGAACCAAACTCCAAGAACAATATCTCTAAATTGAAGTCAAGCATTACCTACGTGTGTAAAGTTGAAAGGGAGTGGTATAATTTGAAATTGTGTATTTTAAATATGCGCGTGCGTTATAGTTGTGTTTCGGTGATTGAAATTCTATTTGTCGCTTGTCTCTATTTAATAATAATTCAGAAATAGCTAAGGTTCAGTAACGTTTAAATTGAGTAACGTGGGACAGGATTTATAAATTTTATCATAATGTAAAAACGTTGAGACAACTTATGCCTACAGCTTATATCTCGGTCATTCTCTGAGCGTTTCAACCGCCCGTCGTCCTTCTAATTAACGCGTCACCTATAATCGTTCAATATATATTAAAAACTTGATATATAACGAAATGCTAAACCATAGATAATACAGGCCTGTGCTGGGTATAAGCTTTAAAATTGACGGTAGTTGTCCATATAGCCAATAATTAGTTGACTCGTTAATTAGAATTACGATGGGCGGTTGAAACGCACAGAGAATGACCGATCTACGAGTACCCGAAACATCCTCATGTATGTTCAGCAATTTTCATTAGAACTCTGCAAAAAATCGCTAGCAAATAGCAAACCTCAAGTGGCAGTAGAACCGTTGGCCGTTGGAGCGGAAAGGTTCTAGAGTGGCGAACGCGAACCGGGAAACAAAGTGTCGGCAGGCCTTCCACAAGGTGGACCAACGATCTGATAAAGGTCGCGGGAAACCGCTGGATGACAGCAGCATAGAACCGATCGTTGTGAAAAACCTTGGGGAAGGCCTTTGTCCAGCAGTGGACATCTTGCGGCTGAAGATGATGATGAAAAAATCGCTGAACATACATATGACGTGTTTCGGATAGAAGGTCTAGGCATGGTGCATCTAGATTTTCTTTTTTTATACTCAACGCGTGAACCACCCCGTATATCAGATCAGACGCACCTTGCCTGATTATAAATCTATTTTATTTAAAAGGCGTTAGACGAACCAGAACCCTGTGTCTGGAGCAAAGATAGTGCCACGTTGACGTAATTAAAATTTATCAGGGGTCAGCGGACCGTCTTATAATTCTTCTCATCTGCATATTTTCTACAACTGAACCATAACAAATTTACACTTTCCATCAAGATTGTCGCTGTTTTCAACTATGTCGAGTAATATTGCATGAGATGACGATAGTTACAGATTTGACCACCTGCAGAGATAAGTTGGTGTAGGTACATCTAAGGAGTTAATGCAATGAGGAAGCGACAATTGAATTAGGTTTAACTAGATGAGACCACACCGGTGAGGGCTGCCAATCATAGACAAGAATATAATTCACATCCTATTCACAACATGATGGATGACACAACTTTTTTTTTTCGAACAAATTTGATAGTTGCTCTTTCTCAAGGTTTTTGGATTTTTTAATATAAAATATCAGGGGACAATCTTGAAAGCGAACCCTCTTTAAAGTTGTTAAAAGTAACACGACCAATTGTGATAAGTACGTCACTATATTCTAAAATAATTCAAAAACCATTCCAAGGACTTCTTAAATAGTTTTTGAACCACATTTCTTTGTCAGAAGTTATTAATATTGTTATTTTTGACATTTATTTGCCCTTTAGGTTTTTCAACAAAAGACAGCAACGCTATCGGACATTCCGATATACATATTTACAAAAGTTTTGGCATAAGCTCATTTAAAACTGGGGTATTTTTAGGTGTATCACAATTTGTAGAATAACCTACGTCACCAACGAAAAATACAAATTCACATAAAAAATGTATAAAAGTGACGACCCTATTAATAGCATTTGTTATCTTTGTTATTAGAACAATAAAGTGTGTCATGTCGTGTCAGGCGGGTCGCATATATCGGCTCGGACACGGCGGCGGGCGGCCGGCAGTTCACGCTTATCTAAACAATTCCAAATTTAAAAAATCCGAATGTTTTTAAAAGTTATCTGCCGCGCAATTTTAAGTGGCATTTATTTTTAATTGACGGTTGCGTTCTTGCGTTTGAATGTGGAACTTTTTGGCGCGAAACAAGCAGGTTGCCACGATGCTGGGAGTTCTGGCGATTGCGGCCGTTGTCGTGGTAGTGCTGACTACGAATGGAGGAAGTAGTGTTGAAATTCTGGTGGAGGATGCGAAGGATGTGAGCGATGATCCACATATATTTTCTACTCATAGGTATGTTTAATTGTAACCTATGACTCATTTTAACATAATAACAGTAATAACTTACAATGCCAATTTAAAATAATTGCATATACTTAAGCCAATTGTGAGACATGCTATAGCTTAGCAAAAAGTGTTTGACCTGGTAACGTATCCGAATCACAATATTCTCAAGTGGCAACTCTCATATTAAGCATCAGATTTTAAGTTGAAATCGGATCATGTTGCCTATTTCATTCCAAACAGCGCCCTCATTTTTTCCAAACTCTTTTTGCCGTGACTATAAATATTAAGAGATTTTAAAGTCGTTTAACCTAAATAAAACATGTAAATATTAAAACTATATAACAACAACAACTCCACAATAAGTGCCAAACTGCATTAAGGAAGACAAGCCATTTTTATCAAGGAACGTATTAGTTCATAATCTAATCAAAAACTTTTTTTTCTAACCGAGTGACTACCGCTTTTAAGCAATTAAAATGAGTTCTGTTAACTGTCATGTGCACTTTTTAAAATATTTTGGCGGCAGGCCTTTTTTATTTTATGCCGTCGTAAATAAGACCATCGTCAAATTTAATCCCACTGAATCTTTTTATCCACTTAAAGAGAGGTACAATGCAATAAAACAGGCTATTGCGTATTGAAATGGTTTATAACAATTAACAAAGAGGCGTGAGTCACTTCCAGGAATGTATTAGTGGATCGGTTTTATTTAACGTTAAGTAATTAATATTAATTTTCAAATTAAGTTTTCTGAGATTGTTACACTCTTACAACAATTTTTTTTAACGTAATGCTTTGGTTTGCTGAAAGGAATTTCGCAGGGTTAATTTAGTTTTAGTTTGCAGAAAAATAATGTAATTTAATTTTTCCGTTTTTTGAAAGTTCGGCTATAATTATTTTTAAGGGGCCTTAATTATATGTTAATCCTGCGGGCTTAGCATGCATGCACGAGATTTTGACTGGTGCTAGGGAAATTAATACATCTATTCCATATTCTAACGTAAGACCTAACACTAAAAATAAAAGTGTCTCGTCCAGGCTTTTATTACCTTTTATAACCTTTTATAACTAAGCGATTAATTATTATTATTTGACCGGGGGTCTAAGAACTTAAAACACACACACAGCTCTAATGCACAGGCTCTAAGCTAAGCATGATATTTAATTACTCTAGCAACTTTTTATTCGTGCTGTCACTTTATTTTTATGATGCATGTTAGGCTCGCTTGTTAACATCACTATTTGCCCTGTTTAGTATTGATAAACATCTGAGAATAGCGAATATTTCTAATAGCGCCCAAATAGTTATAATAGCAAAGACCTACAGCGCTGACTTCTACATCTAAGATAGCCCTCTCCTTGTCTATTTCCAAGTATAAGAAAGGGAAAGGGCTTAATTTATTTAACAGATATGGTTTATTTGCCGATTGTTAAACAGGCGGTTAATGTAGCTAGAAGTATATACATATATATTATTAATTTATTTCGCTTAATGGACACTTAAATTATTTTTTAAACGAAGTTGTGCATTCAAATAATATATTTTTTGAAATTCCTTGCCTGATCAGGGAATCGAACCGAAGAAATTAAAAAAAAAACATCCTGTATTTTTATGACGCCGATCAAAAGAGTACCTGACATAAAGTCTATTGGTAAATAAAGTACCTCCTTTGTCCGCGTTTCAATTAATATATATTTTTTTGAACTTATAGCTCCATCTAGACTCTATCGATGATTCCGCCAATAGATCCAAGATTATTTTAAAATTTGAAAAGAAAATTCTCGTTTTTAGCCTACCCGACCCCCGCTTCATGCCATCTGTCGGCAACGGACACATAGCAACCAACATCTTCAGTGACACTGTCTATCTCAACGGTCTTTACAACGGGCGAAAGGGAGAGAGCCACCGCGCCCGGATCCCATCCTGGGCCAACGTCAGACTCAACTCGACACTAACTCACCGCCCTTTCGCCCCAGTCTACAGCCTCGACACTAAAGACGGCGTGTTCAAAGTGAGAGTCGATCGAGATCGCTCCGTGGTAACGCAGAGGATCTACGCCCATAGGTTCTACACGAGGACTATTGTGAATCAAATAGAAGTGTACTCGAAGTCTTATGCCGGTGAGTAATTAGGTTAACAGCTTGTTAACCTTATAGCTCAATTCTCAAGCTGCCACGAATGGAACATAATGTTACTTGCGATTGTGTGAGTTCCGTTCTTTTAAATGTAGTTCGAATTTCAAACCTATTTTTATCATCTATAGCTTCGGAATATACCTAATAGCTTCTTTTCTCTTACTCTGTACTTACGTGATACCTTTTTCTCTCTTGTGTAACGAAATGTGCCTAAACGTGCCGTGCCTACATTTTCGCAGAAGCTCGCGAGGTCATCTTAATTCACATACGTTTTTTTTATACTTATTCATTCAAGAGTTAGGAATCAAAATAGGTAAAAAGTTTTTTTTTCATATTAGGTATTGTTTCCATAAAGTCACGATTCACGAAGTCACTGACTAATCAAACCACCCTCGTACTTAAGTAAAAGTACTTTTTGTTAAAAAGTTCATGTAGCGAATGACCCTTTATATTTTGATAAAAAAATGAACACTGTATATTCTTAAACAAATTTATAAAACGTATTGCATGTACCATCAGCAACACAATTAACTGATTTGTGAATCTTGTCAACTTACAAACTTGTCAGTGATGCTGTTTGTTTTGCACAGTCGAGGACAGAAAGATGTATACACTTTTTCATATTGTTCCATTGTAATAAGGTCCAAAAGTGTACACATCTTTCTGTCCTGGACTGTACCCATTTAATTTATCGAAGCGCCTATTTTAGATCCAAACCTGTCCCACCACGACATTTGGATTGCCGTGACGCTAATGCCAGGCGCTGACAGCGAAGACATTGCTTTCGATGCACCAGTGCCCGAAATACTGGAGGAACGGACGGTCTGGTCCACTTGTGGGAAGACCAGAGAGTCCGAAGACCCTGCTTATCAGCCGTTGCCGGTGGATGTATGTGTTTACTGGACGTCAGTGCCTGACCATCTAGTGGTGCCACAGCATGGCTCCAGGGTGTTCACTTTTGCAATGACGGTGGATAAAAATAGGACGGTCGCTCAACGAGAATTGATTAAAGGTTGGTGGTGAATTGACCTTTATAACATTTGTATTTGGTACTAATTTGTTTCGAGGTGTGCAGGATTGAACTAGGTTGGGATAAAAGGATAAAACTATTATTCAAAGTTTATTTAGTGTAATAATTTAAAAACAAAATCTGATATTTCAAGCTTTCGTGCAGGCAGGTAATAAGGTAAAAATCGGATTATGTTATTCGAAATCAGTGGTTTGTGCTCGGCGCTGGTCATTTTTTAAACCTTCACAAGCTAAATTAGACCAGCTACGTTCTTATATAAGTAGTATAAGTATATATGTAGGTGCTTAAATTTTGCAAACGTCAGAACTTAAATATTATATTTGTACTTACACGAAAAAGATAAATCTAATTTTCTTTTAAAAATCAACCTATAGGTAGACTAATGTCGGATTTCACCACTTAACAGACGATTGGAATGTTAACAGCTGTCAAAATGTAGTTACGAACTAACAGTCGATTAACATTTAACATCGATTGGTGAAATTGCTACTTATGAAGACTAAGTTCCATACATTTCGACGCAACTAAACTAATCTTATAACTAAAACCAGATTCATCTTTATGTTGATAGTGGCCCTTCATGTTTTGAAGTGTACCTACCTAATAAAATAAATAATCGCTACATTTTCGCCAAAAGTATGAATTGACATGTGTCTGTATGGCATCGCAATAGGCAAAGATAGTAAAGTCTGGATAGTATTACAGGAGGACGGGGAAGCGTTGTTCCAGACGCACGCGCGGGAATGGCACGCGCTCTACGCACAGGCCGGGATGGACCTCGAGGGGAACCTCGGACTGGTAAGGCGTTGGGACTTGGTAAATTAGTGCTTAGGTACAGTCAAGGTCATAAATATGTATACATTTTAGTACCTTGTCACTTTAATCGCTGTGACATTAATATATGGCAGTTTAAACATGACAGTAAAAATACAAGGTACTAAAGTGTATACATATTTATGACCTTGATTGTACTCTATGTATTTGACTCTATTAGGTTTTACTTACAGACACAGCACTCATTTAACACTCTGCGAGCCTAACATGCGTCACAAGAATGAAGTGACAGCAAGGATAAAAAGTTGCTAAAATAATTACTATCTAATTAAATATCATGCTTAGCTTAGAGCCTGTGCACACTAGCGCTTTTAACCCATAGACCTCCGATCAAAGACGCTGGTGTGCACAGGCTCTTAATAGATTTGAACGATTTATTTAATTACTCTACAATACCGGATAAAATCGCTTAGTAATAAAAGGTAGTAAAAGTCAGGACGAGACACTTATTTTAAACCTTAAGCGTACAATCGTTTGAATATGGAATAGATGTATTAATTTCCCCGACGCTAGTCAAATTTTATCTCGTACATGCATACTAAGCCAGCAGGGGTTGTATTATGAACTGCTAAAATCTGCTATTTTCCAGGCTGCGAAAGGGACAGAGCAAAATAATTGTTATGACTCTGTCCTTTTTTATACCTGGAACGGCTGAAACTTTGCTGGCTTAAATAACAGTTATAGCTTCACGTTACTTCCAGTCAAAGATGGTGAACGGGATCTGGTACTATTTCCTGAGCTCCTTACCTTCGGAGTCTAGCAACCAACCGCAGGAGCGGTTCTACGGTCTCAGTCCGACAGGCCTCGCCAGGGGAGGCACTTTTGAAGACTACGAAGGTATTTCCCTCCTTTTTATCACCCAATAGGTTAATTAGTGGTGGTAGAACCTTGTGCCGGGTTGTTCCGGATACCATTAACTTGCACGTTAAGGCCTGCCGCGAAGCAGCAGTGTTTGCCTTGTTGTCTTTCGGTCTGAAATGACTAGCTTAAGGGAATTCCATCACGGAGTTGTCAACGCATTTGGAGTATTAAGATTGCAGTTTTGGGTTTGCTCACATTAGATAGCAAATGTTTATGAACCTCACGGCTTCCATAATTTATTTGACTCGAGCCAGTATTGAATCACGAGTTAGCGGAGGTAACGTGGGATCCAAGGCCTCGAGACCGAAATAACTTTGATGCCGTGCGAGATACTATTTTTCACCTCACTGTAGCGAGGAAAACTCGTTTTTCTAGCACCTAGTGCTAGAAAAACGATTCCACGAACGCTACATCAGCTGTCGCGACAGCGCTGCGACAGCTACAACATTACTTTACCACGCTAGCGAATAAAATTGAATTTTACGCGCAGATTTTGACCAACAAAGAAAGCTTTGCCGAGCTGGTGAGGTGAAAAGTCTATTTGATCGTTTACTGTAAATTCACCATTCCATAAACTTCATTTTTCCAGGTCACAACTTTTGGGACACGGAGACATGGATGTTCCCGCCCATCCTGTTGCTGTACCCTGGGTACGCGAAGAAGCTGCTCCAGTACCGACTTGATACTGCCTACGCCGCCGAAAACCTGGCCAAATCCACTGGACATAAAGGCTACAGGTAATAAAGAGAATCTTAGACATATTTCACTCTTTTTGCAGAATATGTTACATTACGGCGGATTTCCTAACAAAAGATAAAAAAGTCAAAAAAGTAATATATTAGAAGGGAGTCCCCATGCAAGAAACTTTCTTTTTCGACGTATTTTTAGTATTTTTTCTGTCGTAAAAACGGGAATAGGTACATATAAGAGTCAAATGTGGTATGATTATAGAACAAACCCATAACAAACCCTATAGAAAAATAAAAAATACTAAAAACCGGCCCAATGTGTATAAAACCCTCAGTGCGCAAGTCCGACTCGCACATGACTGGTTTTTTGTAACTTCTTTGCCGATAGACTATGTTACCAACCGCAATTCAAAGTTCGCCTTCATGTTTTCAGATATCCATGGGAGAGTGCGTACACAGGCAGCGAGGTGACGCAGCCATGCTGTCCCGATGTGGCGGAATATGAGCAGCACATCTCTGGCTGCATCGCCTTCGCGGCGAGGCAGTACCTGTCCACCACCAGGGACGAAGATTGGCTGAAGGTGGGCAGAAACTGATGAATGATTGATTGATTTTATCAGTACCGGCTACGGCATCGGCTTCTGCTTCTGTATCGTGCTCTATTATGGCTAATCTAGCCAATCTTAGGAGTGAATGTGCTCAATTTGATGTAATTTTTTAATGGCATGGGACTGTATACGTTTTTTGAAATAAATATTTTATTATTAGGTCATTTAGTTATTATTATAACAAGATGTCGTCGCCGATGATTCACTATTCATACCTAGATTTTTGTCGAGAATCTTACTTTGCTTTACTGTTCTCTGTCACTTAACTAGACTAATGTTTTATTTGCACAAGTATTGGTTTCTGGGTCTTAGATATTTTTCTAAGTATTTATTTCTCTATATAAGTATGTTTATCGTTGTCTAGTACCCATAGAGCAAGCCTATAGCTTAGATTGGGATTAGGTCAAATATATTTGTTTATATTATTTATTTGATTCTAGCAAGGCGGCTGCTCCTTAGTTACTGGCATAGCTGACTTCTGGACGTCCCGCGCCGTCATTAACTTTATGACGGGATTCTATGACATCGCGAGTAAGTAAACTATTGTACCGTTATGTCTTAGGCTGCCTTTCCATAGAACCGGAGACGAGCAGTGCGGAGAAGAGCTATGTAGGAATCGACCAATCACATTGGTTGTAATCCACGTCTCGTCTCCGCTCCGCTTCAATGGAAACAGTCAAGCGGAGACGAGATGTGGATTACAACCAATGTGATTGGTCGATTCCTACACAGCTCCTCTCCGCATCGCTCGTCTCCGCTTCTATGGAAGGGCAGCCTTAAAAGCCTCCAGTATTAAAAAGACCAAAGCGACTAGCACATCCTGTATTTTGTCGCTTATCGCTCCGGGGCCCTAGCCGAGGTGCATACGGTAACTTAACGTTTTTCGAAAATCGACAAAATGGTATTTACATAAGCTGCTGAGCGACTGATCGTCCCTATACATTTTCTTTGATTTCGAAAATCGCTAAGTTAGCGTAATGCGTCTTGGCTAGGCCACAAGTGCGTCTATAGTTGGAAGCAGTTTAGCGAAAAGGATCCAATTCAACCATTTCACACTTGTAGAATTTGACATAATATTGACAGTAATAAAGTTCAAATTTAAACATATTTTGCTTTGTGGGTTGGATCCTTTTCCCTAAACTACGTCCAGTTACAGACTAGTTAGAAAGCGATATTATGGCGATACACGAAGAAGTCGCGGACAACGTGCGCTGGCCGGCGGACAGTAAGTCTGTTACATCCTTTCGGGTTTCTTTTTCTTATGCCTAGAACATTGATAGTTTCATATAGTGATATAAAACGAGCATTGTAACTTCCAGACGTAATGGGCCCTGACGAGGATCACAAGAACATAACCAACTCTGCGTTCACCAACGTCGTCGCCGGCTACTCGCTATACCTGGCTCAGTAAGTTTCTATAATAAACATTAATCCAAATTAGATGAAGTGAAACTAGACGATGAACACTATAAAAATGGTTCCTTCTTACAACTCTTAAAGATTGTGATTATTGTAAATAAGCAACTTGATTCCAAACGATCCGACTAAGTATCTAGATTTGAAGTTCGTTTCGGTCTGAGGTGAAATTAGCTTTGTTCGTTCAGTTCATGGCAGCTGTCGTGAAACTACCTATATACCTAATAGTAAGTAACTATAAGATCTATCTTGAGTGCTAAACCTATCTACAGATACGTCTCCTGCCTTTGCAAGTCCTACTTCATGACCAACAACACCGAGTTATGGGCGGACATAGCCTGGAGCCTCGCGCTGCCGTATGACGAGGAGCTGGATTACCACCCACAGTACTCCGGCTACCGGAGAGGAGACCGCATCAAGCAGGCAGATGTAGTTCTGCTAGGGTTTCCGCTGCAGTATCCTATGAACAAGTAAGAACTAACCTACTAACTGTTACTAGACATAAAAAGAACGCGCCTCATGCTGCACCGCTTACCTCAAATTGGTGAGCCGAGTCTACTAACGACAGAGCGCTGATTAAAAAGCGCCTACTGAAAGTATTGCAAACCGCATTGCCTTGCACAGCTAATATTTGGTCAGGAGAATTTCTTCTTTTTTACTTTAGTTTAGGGTTTGAAATCGTTACGCTTCAATAACTAGATTTTCTCAGATAAGTACGAGTAGATGCGAAATAATACTTCTAAAGAAAGCTACAACTGTCCCGTTGGCTTCAAAAACTAAAAACTTTCAATTGTTATTGTCAGTGTCGATTGGCACCTCTAAGATTTTCATTAAATATTTGCCCGATCTACCATCATCTTGTCAACTAAACTTGCAACAACAACAGCAAGCAACAGTGCTTGTTTTCTCATGTCCCAGTGTGTCCCATACATGTATTCCATCTTTGTTCTCAAGGTTAGCAAGGATGGTTTAATTGCTCTTTTGTCTTCTTCAATGTGTAAGAAGAGACATGATTGTACACCAAGGCACTAATTTGACCCGTCAGAACAACGCGAACCAACGACCTGTCGTACTACGAGTCGGCGACGCGCAGCAGCGGGCCCGCCATGACGTGGAGCATGCACGCCGCGGGCCAGCTGCGGCTGGGCTCCGGCCGCGCCGAGGACCTGTTCAACAAGAGCTACCAGGGCTACGTCAGGGAACCGTTCAAGGTTCTCCAATTGCTCACCTTAATTTGACGACGCGGTTAGCCTAGTTGGTAGTGACCCTGCTTATGAAGCTAGCGGTCCCGGGTTCAAATCCCGGTATGGGCAAATATTTGTGCGATGAGCGCGAGTATTTGTTCCTAAGTCATTGATGTTTTCTATATATTTAAGTATGTATTTCTCTATATAAGTACCTATATGTATAACGTTGCCTAGTACCCATAGTACAAGCCTAGAGGTTAGTTTGGGACTAGGTCAATTTGAGATTGTCCCCTGATTTAGTAACTCGGACGCCCTAGCAGTGACTGACCATGCATTAAATGAGGATAATAAGAGACATTGAAAAAGAGCGAGATATGAGTATGGAGAAGGAGAAATTTGTATTTTACCTTACTTTCGGGTTCCATACAAACCACGACCTAGCTGTATACATGTTAGTACCTTGTCATTAGCAACGTATCAAAGTGAGAATGGTTTGAATTTAGTACATCAATAGCTGCGATAAGGTACTTAAATGTACAGCTACCTACTTATGAGGTGAGGTCGACCGTACAGTCAAACATACTAGGTAAACTTAATTTAGTAAGTACTACTTTTATTTATTTAACTTAAATTTTCTTCGGTTTTTTCGACCATGAGTCTCAACTATATGGCTGAATTGAGACGATATGGTAAGATTCGCGGGAAGCCGATGGATGCGCGAAGCACAAAAATTCGGCTGACATTAATTATGATGATGTGGCATATAAAACTTTCCAGGTGTGGACGGAACTCCGCCATCCCAAGAACGGCGGCGCCGCGAACTTTTTCACCGGGATGGGCGGGTTCCTCCAAACCCTCGCCTTCGGCTACGCCGGCGTCAGCATTCGGCTGGATCACCTGCGCATTGACCGGCCGCGGCTGCCGCCGGCCACTGACAGATTTAGGATAAGAGGTACAGCCGCGTACCACCGTAGAACTGTACCAACGACGGGTATTACAATCTTGAGTGTCCCTTTAAAGCCAGGGATTTAGGTAACGTACTAGGGGACAAAACAAATGTCCCGCGATACGTGTTAGTGTTATTTTTAGGATTGTTATAAAACAAACCTAACCTAACCTAGATTTATGTATGTATGTAAACTCTTTATTGCACAAATAATACATTTACAATTAATATTAATAAAATAAAATGTACAAAGGCGAGCTTATCCCTATAAGGGATCTCTTCCAGCTAACCTAGAGAATGAGTGAGGACAAAACAAGAGGATAGGCAACATTACATGTAACACACAAAATTATTAGATAAGATATATAATATAGATATACATACCCATATAATAATATATACCATTAATACTATACATAAATACACAATATATATATAGAGGCTGATAAAATAACAACAATATCTGTAATTACCCTGATATGCGAACCACAGCTGAGGTAAGATCTACGCATTATATTTTAAAAAAACTGAGTAGTTTATGGTTACCTACCTACTTATGACACTCGGTAATTATGTAAACAAATACTTAAAATAAATAAATAATAAAACACACACAAACAAAGTAAAAACATAATTGTACAATAATAAACAAGATTGCTGGTTAGGTTATATTATGACCTAGAAAATATGGGAAACGAAGGGATCCGTAATAATCTACCAAAATCTTCAGGTTTGAAGTACCTCGGCGCCAACCTGACCCTGGACATCCAGGAGTCGCAGACGAGGCTGCGCGTCGCGGCGGTGGACGACAAGTGGCCGCTCACCTACCACGACGGCAAGCACAGCATCGCGCTGGCGGCTGGCGTGACCAGTGAGTAGTTTTTAGTCATCCGCCGTATTAGCTATGTTTTCAATGGCATGAAGAAAAGGCAACAGATGGTCAGGGGCTCTGAGGCCCATAGGCATTCGAAATATCAAGGCTGCAGACACATTAAGAACTAATTTGGAATGATCAATGAATCAAGACTGCAGACCTTAGACCATTTATACCGGACAGGCCTTACCAAGATTTTCCCCTCCTAAACTACCCATTCAGTAGATTATTTCACATTATCAAAATCGTCTTCGGAGAGTACGAAGCTCTAAGAAAATACCTTGTGCTATGTTAGCGTGCAGACAAATTAAAGCGGGCTCAGGCATGACCATAATTTTTAATTTTATAGTACTTACCTAAACGTAAAACGTCAGCTTAACCACATAACAATTAACATACCTTTTCATTGAGCCCCATAATTAATCACGATTTCTATCAGTAATAATCGGTAAGTTGACATGAATAACTTCATGAGGCGATACTATCATATCAGTCGTTACTCATTTTGTTTAACTGTAAACAGATAAGACATATTATAAGTAGATCAGGAGAGGTACTTCGTGGAAGCTACAAGCCGTGCCTCAAAGTATTTGATATGGGTTACAAACAGAATTTACTTTTCAAATTCAAATCGATACGTTAATAGTTAACCAGCATAACGTTGAAGCCTATACTATAGTTGATGATGATGATGATGATGGGTGGGGACGCCCGGCCGGAGCAGGCGGGCGGTCGATCGTTCCTACGGTCATTCCTCCCTGTTCCCCTTGGTTGAGCCAATACTATAGTTACTTAGGTGCCTAACTGCCGCACTCAGAGACGTCAATTAATATTTAAGTTTCATTAAAGTAGCTGCTGTCACTTTCTTTGCTATAGCAATAGAATAAGACGCAGCAACTTTAATGAAACTTAAAACTTAATTGACGTCTCTGAGTGCGGCAGTAAAAGTCCCAGATATGGTTTACCTAGCATTCTGTTAAATTTCGTTAAAAACCATTCAGCCGATACCTATATTTATTCCGTTAGTTTAGTGTTAAGTACATATTTAAACATCGTGACCAATTTTGTCACTAAGTTCAAATATTTTTTTGATAAGAACTACTTAACGTTTCTTTTACCTACTCGCAGGAACACAAACACAGAAATATACCTACTAATGTTGTGCCAATAAAATAAACTCCAGTTCAAAATATGATTGTTTCAGTAACGCTAACCGGCGAAGGTCCGTTCACCATACGCTCCGTGCCCTGGAAGGACTGCAAGCTGCCCGCGGACGTGATCGGGCACACTTACCTACGACCCGCGGGCGTTTGATACACAATCAAGCCGGACCCTTAGAGCTGCCGCACATTAGGCCACTAGTCGCGGCCACAGCGTAGCCACTTGTGGCCGCCACAAGCTGCGGACGAGTTTTTTTATACATTTTGTATAGCATCGGCGGACACCGAGCGTTCGCGTGGCCGCGTCTGAGCCACAAGCTGCGGTAGTCGCCCGCGCTCGCTACTAGTGGCCGCGTTTTGCCGCTCGCCTCGCGCGCACACTCGGCCACAGCTTCTCTAATTAACAATAGCCAATAGTTACGTTGCCACCGGTGGCCGCGATTGGTGGCTGCGTCTAGTGGCTTAGCCGAACCACTAGTGGTCGCGTTTTAGTGGTGGCCCTAGTGGCTCAATGTGCGGCATCCTTATCCTTTATTGACTTTACCCCTATTGTTACGTTAACATTGATGTTATGATAGATTTTATTAACTTAACAGTAGAGGTAGCCGAGGCATAAACAATACTATTTCAATAGGGTAAAACCAAAGAACAAGCGTTTCTACACCTTCTGCAAACGCCAATTTTGTGTACGAAGGAACTCACTAACAGTATCTACTACTCACTAAGCTCTGAGGGCCTAGTGTAAGTTTCGCGTCATTTGAAACGCCTCGTTCTCATTAGCGTTTACTCTCAATTTGTATGGGTATGTCACAGCGCCGCGGCAACGAGGCGTTTCAAATGACGCGAAACTTACACTAGGCTAGGATAATTTGACAGGTGCTAGGGAAATGAATACATCTATTCCATATTCTAACGTAAGCCTTAACGCTTAAGGTTCAAAATAAATGGGATAATTTTGTGTCCATTAATGAACCAATGTGATAGAAAATATTGTACCTAGATGAGTAATAAAAAAACCTAATTCAATTAAAATTTATTTTATTTTTGCCGATAAATATAGTGATTCACATTCCATGTACAATTTATCAAAAAATATTCACAATATCTGCAACAAATGTGGATATTTTAATTATGATTAATAATTATAATACAATCGAGGTCATCGGTGATACAAGTTAATGAACTAATTAAATATTTAATTTTAATTAGTTCATTAACTTGTATCACCGATGACCATGATTGTATTTATTCAACAAATCAATTTGTTTAAATAATAACAGCCATAATTCGTACAAGTAAACAGAAATAACTCTAAATATAATTAATATTTTGAGTGGGTCAGTATTGTACAATTCGAGCGGACCGTCGCAGTAGTGTCCTTTACCTTGATTGGTATTTAAATCCATAGTCGCTAGTTTTGAACACCTTATCTTTTAGCAAACATACGCCAATGAAGACGAAACAGTTCAAACTTTACTAAAATGCAACCCATACATAACTTAATAACTTTAATACAATCATTACATGGTTATATTGCAAGATATGACTTGAATAAACTTTTGAACCTGTCAGTTCAAAAGGACAAAATTCAATTTAAAAAAATATTATGCAGTGATATATAAGTATAGTATAATATAATGAGCCGTAGATATACAAACTATATTTCTAGCAATAACGTCTGTTCACACAGAACCCTGGCTCAATATCTTATTGGAAACGTACGATGTTACATCATAATCCAGCATAGCAATAGTTAATTAAGATCACACACGTGGAATTACGAAACCAAAAAAAAAACAGTTTCAAATGACAGGTGTCAATTCAGCAATCTGTTCATAACTGGGAAAACTGATACAGCTATTAGTTTATTTCAAAGGTATCAACAGTTATTTTTTAAAATTCACTGCAAAAGTTAAAGTTATGAGTAGTGATGTGCCGTTACCGGGAATATTCCCGAGGTGGGAATATTCCCAGTAACGTTACCGGTAATATTCCCAAGAATATTAAAATTTTGTAAATGTAAACATATGTTGTTTTTACATTAAACCGTCACGTGTGGACTAATGCATCATACAAAGTGCAAAAAATGTATATAGGTTTACTTTTAAAGTAAATTCCCAATGTTACTGGGAATATTCCCAATGTTACCCGGTAACTTTCCGATAAGAAATTTGAGTGAAAGAGATAGCTGATGCTACGAGTGAAAGAGACGTAAAGATAATTGAGCCATTTCTACTTGTTTCCAATTAAATTAACTAAATATAACGTAATAACAATAATGAACCCACAAGTATTGTATATTACCTGATTTTGGGAATATTACCGGGAACAATGGGAATTTATTGGGAATATTTCCAAATGGGAAATTAATAGTAACGGTAATTTACTAACGGCACAACACTAGTTTTGAGATTCTTAGAACTGATACTTTCGTGAATTTTAGATGTATTTAAGGAATCAAAAGGAGCCGGATGTGGAGCTTCGTAGGTGGGGGATGAATGAAGTGGGAAACAAAGGTATCAGAAGCATAATGTTGAATATTATGTATAGGATGATAGGTAGGAGGTGAATATAAACACCGTCAAAGATTTTTAGGAATGAAATAATATTAATTAACGCCTTGTGAAATAGGGCCTGAGCAATGTAAGGTTGAGCGGTTGTAGCGGTTCAAGACACATTTTTTTTTATCTTAGATGTAAGTTGAACATGACCTTAAACTATGTATTTCGAGTTGCTTCTGTTTACGTGCGACGTGTTGGTGTAGGTTACGCATACCAAACTACATATTATTAAAGCTGTTTCAAATTACAAGGATAATGAAGCCGGCGTTACATTAATCGTATTTTTATATGTATTATAACATAATTATGCGTGGACTGAGTATATCTTGTGTGTGCCAGTGTGTTGCCAGTGATGACTTACGGTACTGAGACGTGGGCGCTGGCGATGGGCGTCATAAGAAAGCTCAAGGTCACCCAAAGGGCAATGGAGAGGGCTATGCTCGGAATATCTCTGCGTGATCGAATCAGGAATGAGGAGATCCGCACGAGAACCAAAGTCACGGACATAGCCCTAAGAATTGCTAGACTTAAGTGGCAGTGGGCGGGACACATCGCTCGCAGAACAGATGGCCGCTGGGGCCGAAGAGTTCTCGAATGGCGTCCGCGTACTGGAAGACGCAGCGTGGGCAGACCTCCATCAAGGTGGACCGACGACGTGGTTAAGATTGCGAGAAACCGATGGATGCAAGTGGAGCAGGACCGGTCCTTGTGGCAAACCTTGGGGGAGGCCTATGTCCAGCAGTGGACGTCTTTCGGCTGAGATGATGATGATGATGATGATGAGTATATCTTTACACTGGCCTCGATTTTTGAATCTTACTGATATAATTGAGAATAATGAAAATTTAATCACGCGGTGATCTCGCTTACGAGTGGGTGGGGGGGGCACTCGTATTTCAAATCACAGGCGGGAGAACTCCAGTCACCAGCGAGATTTAAAAATACGAACTTAAGTAAAATTCAACTTATTAGTGAGCTTGTCACTGGATGAGATAAAAAAAATCGGCCCATAGGAGCCAGTTCATGTCATAATCTCAACGAAGAAGTACCTTGTACGAGGTGCTTTCAAAAACTAAAAAATGATGAAAAAAGTGCGTAAAAGTATACTTAATTATCAACGTATGTAGGTATAGTAAGTACAATTTAAAAACAAAAATAGTTTAGTAATTTACATAATTTTGTTTCTTTGTACGTTTGGACCGCCTGTTGTAGATATGTATGTATTACCTACAGTACTTAAATACTAAATTTAAAAATAATCTATATATACGGTATCTAAGCTTATCACAGAAAGCTTTCGAATACCAATCGAAAACACGCAACATTATTATTGGAATGCGTAGATATATAAATAAAATACGCAAATGGTATTTTTAATTGCAACGATATAAATATAACTAAATAATAATAAAGGTGCCTTGCACGTGCTAAATAATTAGCACACAACATTAAATGAAAGTGTTTTCTCAGCAAACGATTGTAGGTGAATACGTACATATGTTACTTATTTTCTTTCATGCAAATATCGATATATATTTTAACTTTAATCGATTAAATAAAGTAAGATAAATAATAAGATAAGAGTTCAATTACAAATGATTACAATAGGTATGACCGTCAAATGTTCAAAAACTATATGTATTTTTTAGGTATGTCTGTTTAACAAACAAGTACGAGTTTGAATTGAATTAACAATTCTAAAAACGATAAAATAATATTGACAATTTGAGAATTCTTTATTCGATAAATCTTGATAGGAAAATTTTATATTAGTATTGCACTTTTCGCAAACAATTAACATTCATTTTAAACATAATCGTGATAATTACTAAGTATAATTAAAAAAAAGTACTAACAGAAACAAATAATGATCTCCCAGATGTCAGCTTTGTTATTTTAAAAACTTGAACATCTTCCAGTATTGTTCGTACGAAATGTTTGGGCCTATACATTAGAATGTACAAGATATCCGAAAACTAACCGCTATCCGCTTTCTAACAGGAAAACTACATCTAATTTTAAAATAAGGACTAGTATTTACGTAGTTTTGAGATGTACCCTTTTATATAACATGTACTTACACCTTAATAATTCTAATTAACAACCTTTATGTGCCCTACCCATCACGGACTTGAGTTGTTGACTTGAACCTTGGAACCCTGTCATAATTACGTTATAATTAATAATTAATTCACGCTACAAGGCTGTACGCTTTAACAAATAGGTACAGTCTGTGCTTTACAATTTATTGTTCACCTCAATGTCTCTTTTAGTAGCACCAAATTATTACTAAACATTAATATTGATAATAATAATATTTATTCGTCTAATATCAAGCGTAAAGGAACCCTTGAGGAATTAACTCATTATTCTTAAATCATAAAGAATATGCTATGATATAATATAACAAAGGAAACGAAAAAGACGGTTTAAAACCAAGTAATGTACAATTTTAAACCTTGATCGGCGCAGCGATTATTATCATTCAAGGAATTAAATGCTATAAAGATTACAAAATAACCAAGATAATAGGTTCACCGGTTGCATATTTAATGTTTACTATAGTAAATGCTAAATAACTAATTTTGATTCGTTAAATAAATTCCTTTAAAATCAATCAATACGTCACTTACAACAACTAATTCCTCAAAAACAGAATCACGATTTTATACAAAATGTACGACAACAATAGCACCAAAGCGTGCCGTAATATAAATAAACAATTCTATGAGTAATGTTCAAATATACCAGAATACACTTGTATTGTAATTCTTCAGAATAAAAACGAAGCGAACACTTGCCATTATTAAAAAGTAACTATTAAACTTGACTGACGACAGCGGCAACTAAAACGACGCACCCTTATAATTTTTAAATGTCGCGTCATTACACTTGCATGTTCTTGACGAATCATAAAGTTTATTTAAATCGGTCGGTTTAGTTAGAAACCCGTCTCAAGAGACGTGAAAGTTAATACAAAACAGACATTTCTAGGGTCTTTCTGGGGCCATAGACTGTCAACTCTTCTTAGCTTCGCACAGTCTGGTAGAAAACGCCCAACCTATTATCAAATGTTACATCCAAAAATTTGTCTTAGAATTTATCCCAAATCAAACCCGACTATACTATCAAGGTCATAGTCGAATATTCTGTAGTCATACTTGTAGATCTTGTACAGTTTCCTGATGAGAGGCAGGTCTAGTTGTGAAAAGTATTTGTACAGTTTTTCAGCCGTACCTGAGGTGTGGGCGAGCCGCGGGAACTCCACGTGAGCGGCGTTGATGGTGTGGAGTGCCAGCAGCGAATCGTCCAGTAACGTCTCGTATTTACCTTGAAATAAAAAAGGATCTGATATAAAACCTCCAAATTATACCTACAAAAGTAACACATTGTATAAATCAGTTTTCGTTTATCTGAGGGCAAATGTGCAAATCCTTATAATTTCGTGATATCCGTCTGTCCGTGTGACAAAGCAATTTTAAGGAGAGAATTTATGTGATTGAGATTTGACAGGAAGTTGGATTATATGAAGTGCTAAACGATTTATTGGGAAATTGTAAAAAAAAAAATTGTTACAAAAAACATATGTACCTAACAGAGATATTGCAAAAATAATTTTGCGCGAGTATAACAAGTGTAAAGAATCGTTAGATTTCATTTCTTTTCGACTTTTTTCTTCGATCGACTATGGGCTCCAAAAGTCGTTAAAATTGTGCCTCTTCCCCCTAGAACTTTCCAACGGTAAGTTTATAAAATATATACAGTGTAGTAATTTATAACTTAAATAACATGAAAATTAATACTTTGATATATTTGTAAAGTCGCAACATTGACCCCTAAACATTAAGAACTTGAATATGGGGATTCGAATTATGAATGATTGATTTTGGATTATGGTAAGAGTATCTAGTCATCACATCGTCAAACTCAACAAAGGAAATACCCGAATGGGTATTTTTTCAAGTGGGGTTTCTTCATCGTACGATATTACGTCAGCGTTGACGTACTATGTTACAAGCAAATCAAGTTTTACTCGACATGCTGACTGACTCCGTGTTATTCTCCTAGCAAGTTAAACGTTACAGACGAATAATAAAAATAGTTGTTAAAATGTTAAGAAACCAGATCCAGTACAAGTGTTTAAATCACAAATTAAAGACTATAGGTAATAAAACCGGACAAGTGCGAATAATACCTATTAAAATTTACTTGAAAAAATCGGCCATATTTGCTTGACTGTTACGACTGTTAAATTACTCGTGTATTACTACTATTACAGCCAGAAATAATAAAAAAAATACGTTACCAGTAAAGAATCACAGAGCTCTAAAGCAGTAAAGCACGCTTATTTAATGCCAGTTGTTGATGATCTAAATTGGACTAAATTGAACTGAGGACAAATAGACTAAAGTGGGGCGGATATAATTAGGCAAGCCTCACATTTTGGCGACACAAAGTAACACTAACATAATCATTTATATTAGAAAGAAAACTTTAGCATTTTAGCCTTTTAAACGCCAGCTTAAATATAAAAGTCTGCATGCTCTCAATGACAGCGGAATATTAGTTTTTCGGTAAAGGGGAATATCATGAGGGGATGTGATGGGATGTGATGATGAACATACATGGAAAGCAATTTCACGTGAATATCTCAATGGAGAAAGAAGCTAGTGAGAACAATGCTCAATCCTTAATTTTATGAGAATCGGCTTGTGGCCGGAAGGGAGATGTAAACATTAACAGACCCACTTAATAAAAAGAGAAAAAAAACATGCCTATCCGTATCTATTACCGGCACGTGCGAGCTTGTATGAATGGCACATTGTAACAACCACAAGAAACCTAATATATCAAAATTAATTACAAAGACGACGATAAAGTAACAAGCCTCAATACAAATACAGTCGTATTTACCTTGGAATCATATAAACAACTCATTGAATATTAGCATTAAAAGGTCAGCGCGCATAGCAAGTCATGACGCAAGTTGCGAAAAGATTACGAAAATTTTCCAAAAGTACGATGGTAAAAGTGGTGTCGTCCGTCATAAATATTTTAAAGTTAATTATACTACTTTAAATCGGAAAGATTAAATATATGCAATTCTTATGCAAGATGAACGAATGTTGCCTTGAACTTTTCGATTTTGTATCAGCTCGTTTACAAGGAAAAACGTTATCTTATTTAGCTATTCACAATTAATCTGAGCAGGAATCAAATCTGATGTACATGTACGAATATATACAAAAAGCAATCAAAAAATTATGTGGTTTTGATTTTTATGTGTTTATGTTTTCTATTTCTGAAAGTGCTATCCTTTATGAGAAAGGAGTGTTTTGTTCGTTAACTTAACAGTACATATACTCCGTTTTTATCAGATTAGAATAAATGACCGTTATTTTGTACACGTTTTTGCCTTAAACGAAGTCAAAATTAGAAATGAAATACAATTTTATCTGCTAAAAGTAATCAATAACAAGAATTAGAACATTATAGACAAATATTTTTAGTGTTATCGGAGTTATAAAAAGTAACATTTGACCGTTATTATTTCAATGAGAAAAAAACGAAGTATAAGCTAAATAATTCGAACGCATCGCTGCCTTATTTAAGTAGTCATACTAAATGATAATGCAAAATCATAAGATTCTAAGCAAAATATGCACTTTGATTATGAATTGCACTCACGGAACTTAAGGTTTGCAATTCGTATAGAGCTCTCGCTCGACAACTTTAGTCATTCTGCGAATCTCCTTATTTCTGCACCTATATGTATAGCTCTTTCCATTGCCCTGCTGGCAGTTGGCGGGGCACATTGCTCTTAGAAGCGACGGCTAATGGGGCAGATCGATTTTGGAGTGACGGCCATGTATCAGAAGGCGCAATGTTGGGAGGCCTCTAACAGGAGTACCAGCGGCTAGGTAAACTTCGCGGAAAACAGGTGAATAGGTACGAGTAGCACAGTGACAGGACCTAGCATGGGGAAAATCTTTGGGGAAGGCCAATGACTAGCAGTAAACGTGTTGCGGCTGACGTGATGATGATAATCGACAACAACCCTGGTTAAAGTTGGATTTTAGATATAAAACCTTGATGCAAATTTTGACAGTAGGTACTTTATCAACAACTAATTAGTCAAGCCAAGATTCCAATCAAGATTGAACGTACAGGGCTGTTGGTAAACCGTCAAAAAACCATATATCACATCCTGACAAGTCAAGGCCTTTCTAACATCTTCCGTGCGTGGTTATGCATTTAACGCCTTAATTAGTTTCGTGGATACCTCCAGCTGTTTTTTGTCATCAAGATAGACTAAGACAATTGTAAACGACTGCATGTGACCCAGCCTTCACCGCTCGACATGTCGCAATATTCGCAATTCGTCCAGTGATCATTAGAATTGTCAAGGCACACTTGTTTGTAGTAAGGCTTCGTCAAACTGCCAGCGCGGCGCGGCAGTCACACTGCAGGAAAACGTCGCGTCGCGCCAAGAACACGCTGCGCTTAGGGTATATCCGCACTGCGAAATCTCACCGCGCGATTTATTTTCTAGCGGTTTTTAACCCGTGTACTGATTCTTTACCTATACGCACGGCAAATAAAATTTCTCGTAAATTTTGTCAATTTCCACCCAGTTCTCTGCCGAGGCTCACGTAAATGGACAACGGAAAATTCTTGATTGGCCTTTTATTGCAGCGTCAGAGACGGGTCAAAAGATATCACCAATCCTGGATTCACCCCTTTACGGCATTAAGACTTATGAAAGGATTTTTCTACATAAAATACCAAGAATTGAGAAAATATGACAGAAACTTTTTCGGGTATTTTAGTATGAGTAAATAAACTTTCGATAATTTACTACGGATTGATCCTGCTATACATCAGCAAGATACAACATGGAGAAAAGCACCTCCATAGTGCACAAAACGTACCCGCGAATTTAAATCACGCCGCTGCGCGGTGAATTCTGCCGCAAAACACAGAATGTTTTGCGGAAATATTTTCAGGCGGTTTTATTTTCGCACGTGCGTATAGTCTCATATAATTTCCATGTCACAGAATTCAGCGGAAAAAAACGCGCGGTGAAATTTCGCAGTGCGGATGTACCCTAACTATTAAAAGATCTTTCAATACTACCCCCACAAGTAAAATTAAAAAAATAAATTAATTAAAAATAATAATAATTAATTAATAAGTAAATTGTTGTGCAGTATTATTGTAGATGTATCGGCCGCCTAACATATAATGCCTCCAATAAGTACATGTTGTACATTTTACCGGCAAGCTCCTTCAAACCGTAATTTCTACAAAAAAAACATAGAAAGACATCACTTTTAGTGCTTAAATTAGAAAAATACTCAGTCATAAAACTACACTCACCGACTAAAGTGTACTTGATGAGGCAAGGGTGGCACAAGTTGGTGATGGGCTGCCAATGTTCATTGTTGACTACGTCAGCTAACTCTTCAGATCTGTTGGTGAGGAACAGGATGAACTCCTTGAAGGTGACGTCGTTTCCGTGCTCTAAGGACTCGTTGCTGGGGTTCTGCCTGTATACTTTAATGATGCGACGGCCAACGCGGTCCTGAAAAAGGATTAATGATTTAATTCTCAGGGATAACTACTTAGCTTCTGGTTAGCCAACAAGTAACCAGTTGGCTTCAAACAGTAAAGCCACGCCCATCTGCTAGTCTAGAGAGTCAACTTGGTACTGCTCAGTTCGAAAAAGCTTTATTATCCGTAGCTTACATTTTTACCCAGCTAATTAAGCATCTTAGCAGGCCCTCGGATTACGTCATCTGGATTCCTGGATTGGTTAATTCAGAACAATCATTACGTAACGAACAAATCAAATTCAAGTTCAAGATTTAATGTTTAGATAGTTCCCGGAACAAAGGTTAATCCAGTTTGTATGGATATTTGGGTAATGGTCCCTCGATCACGCATAAACGGCGGAACGGGTTTAGATGGTATTTGGCACACATACAGTAGGTAGTGGATTAAAATAGAGGATACTTTTTACGAAAATCTGATAGTAAGGAAACATGATAAACGAGTTACGCAGACGGAGTCGCGGGAGGCTCGCTGATTAATCTATTTGTTTTAGCACAAGTTCTATATCTGGGTTCGCTTTTACATTCAATAGGGTCTACATGTTTAGCATTCTGACCGGCGGGAGCAGACAGGTTCTCAGTAACAGAATAAATAAAACCGGTCGAAGAACTATCAGTCACCTAATTTGTAAATTAGGCGCGTTCGATTTTGCTGCTTCTTTAACATATTCTAATCTAGGTTTTGCCCGCGACTTGGTCGGTTTATCGTTTTTCCCTCGGGAAATATCGCATTACAAAAGAATGGGATAAAAGTATCATACGTGTCAATCTAGGATAAGAACTATCTGTGTTCCGAATTTCATCTCAATCCGTTCAACCGTTTAGGCTTGATTGAAACACGTTTATACAAACATCCACACAAAATTTTACAGTTATAGTTACCGGTTGAGAGTCCTATATACGTATCCTACGATACGTATATTATAATGTAATAAAAGTAGGTAGAATACGTAGGACTCTCAACAAGAAAAAACAATATTGAAGTTACAGCCCATAACATGTTTTATTCCATAATTAGACATTAACTTATCCGCCGACCTTTACACAAAATATGCTACGGTCATTATTATCACGGAGGTCACTATCACGAGCAAAATTGATAATTTGCACGATCTTCTAGAAAACCTAAACTGCCCAAGAGTTAACATATTTGGCAGTTGGTACTATCTCACAAAATAATCTTTGTGGTTAAATAATGTCATTATACTTTGTAGCACAGTTCAATGGACTCTAAAGCCAGTCAGTTAAAGCAGGCTAACGCCGATGATGCGATCCGAGGTCATACGCAAGTTCAAAATATTGGTTCTTAACAATGTGCCCTCTGTTCCCAATAGTCAAGCTAATGATGTCAGGGTAAATGAAAATATATATAAAACCATATTGTCGGAGCAAATAAGCAGAAAAATAACGTGAGCTACATAAGACCATTACGAAACTATTATACCTAGAAAACCAATCTCCCACCATAAGTCTGGATGGTTTTCTAACCATCCAGACTTATGGTGGGAGATTGGTTGGCACCAAATTCGAAACTTGGGATGCCCTATTGCTTTCGAGACTTCATTTCGTCATTCGAGACCAAACCTGGAGAAAGAGATGAAGGTATCGTAACTTTGTACTTCGATTTTCAAAGTTGGCCCGTGTTGTTCCGTGTTTGTGGTGTCCTATAAATTACGAGTAAATGGGACCAGTGTTCCACTTATAGTCACAGTTTGTGATTGATGTCCCATAGGAAGAGTTTAGTATGAGGCAATGTTTCAAAATACTTGGTATTTTCCAGATATTCGCACCGATACATAAATTAAACTTAACTTTTGTGAAGCAATCTTAATCGTACAAACCGGTCCCTGTTTGAAAAATCCGTTCAGTAAAAATCACGCAACAATAAACCGACGGGTTTTATGACATGTAGTGGTGTAGTAAACGATATAATTATATGGCAATCTAAGATGCTAAAAGATTGATTAATTTTTATTAGTTTCGTACTTGATACTTGTACCTAGATACCTGCCCCTACTTTAAATGGCGAACATGTGTATAATTGCAAGTAGCAAGTTCCTTTCATGATAAATATAAAATTTATTGTCTATTTTTTTCAGTAGTTATGGTTTTGCTTTGCGTTGGTTGTTTTATACTATATTTAAGACATGAAAATCGCATATTCACGTTAACGTTTAGAAAAAGCCCTATACCCCCAAAAGTTACATAATGTCTCTTTTTTTCGATTCTAGCAGAAGTAAGTTCTAGAAGAAGTAATTAGAGAATTGGTGCTTCCTAAGTTTCGAATTAAGAGCTTCAGAACCAGAAGACGGCGAACCAGAAGGCGATGGACGTTGATTTTAACGGCGTTTCCCGTTAGTGTGGCCCCAGCATTACGGTTTGGTAAAAAATCATAACGAGCTGTAGGAAGGAAGGGACCCCGCACAGGACGTCATCTGAACAAGGTCTAAGCTTTACGTTAAAAATAACTTTAAGGGAAAATATTTTAATTAAAATTAATGTTCCCAAACAGTACCAGTTATTTTCTACAACACATTTGTACTTATTTAGATACTGATAAAAGCTAACGTTGATTCCAGCACCCAAGGTAAGGAATCTAATAAATAGAACTTATACCTAAGTAGGTACCTACATAACTAACAAAAGTGTCTCCCAGTGGATATACATATATGATCAATATTTGCAGTACCTAAACCAAATTTTTAATCAATAGCAAATATTTTAACAGCAATAATTATACTTATTATTACTTCCAACAAACAACATTGCTGTACTTTGGACATCAAGCAATGCTTTGTAATCAATAATTAAGCAGCTACTTGAGTTAAATTAACTTGAACTATGTAGGTCTGTCATTATCATTCTGTGATTAGGTGTGTAGAAGATATTAGTTTAGTGTAAGGATTTTTTCTTTACACTGAACTGAACTAAAATCGTCTACTTAAAATTTCTTCAAGTTTTCATTCCATCACCATCCCTTAGTATCCAATATAAGAAAGTCATTAGAAGCCGTCTTAAGTCTTTGATGGACTTAGGCTAACAATGTTTTTGTCAACCTCACTATAATCTACCATGATTAAAGCAACAGTGAAAAAAGATAGCGGTCAAAATTATTCTATAATAGCAAATAAAACTATACCTGAAAATACTTGGCGCTTGGTGTCTCACCCTCCAATTTATTTCTATAAGCCGAGAGCAACCGTTCAAATGGATTTCTCACTATTATCATTTTATGATAATTCTCCAGCATGTAGTCTCTCTCCTCTTTCGAAACGGTACTGAGGTTCCGGAACATACCAGGAAGATGAGCAAGGTTTCCTGGAATGGACAGGACGTCCGAGTTGTTCCATTTGCCAGCGAGTATCATGAGGACCCTCTTCCAGTTTGTACAGGCCACCTACAAAGAAAAGTTTGTTTTCAAGCTTTTAGCAATACTTATTTGAAATATCAAAACTGTATGTTTATCATTGGCTTAGAACCAGGGCTTAGGGTTTCCGGAACCTAGTTAACTTTTGTATCACTGTCCCCTGATTATTATTTAGTCATTAAAGTTATTAATTGTTATTGATTGGAAATAAAATCAAACTAAGCAACTACAGAATCCTTTGATAACCATAATGAATTAATTATAAAAATTTTATTAGCACAATCAGTTGTTTAAAAAAAAACAGTTTATTGCAAAGTCCATATTAATTGTGTTAGTACTTAGTAGGTAGTATAAACTATGTTAGTAGGTACAAAGGTTTTGATTTCAATTGTTTTTTTACAGTCAAGTGGGACAGCCAAAAAATCGTCATGTAAAATCAAATAAAAATAAAATAAAATGTTTCTTAAATTTTTTCAACTAACATCGGCAAGGCTTGATAAAAGTAGACTCAAGATAACAAGGATTTATCGATCTTTATAATATTGTCCGAGTCATCTATATTAGATAATTCCATAGACTATTCCAAGGACAAAGGAGCAACTACGCGGCCAAACCTTCTAAGATCTTTTAAATGTTTACTATAACTTAAATAAACAGCGACATGTTTGCCTTGAGAACTCACCTTTGGCACGTAGCAGTATAGGAGTTTTCGCTGCTCATCTACTAAAATGTGTTCTAAGTGGCTAGGCGGCAGGTCATTCAGGCTACGCCGCGGCGGAAATCGGGAACAAGTATCTTGAATAAGTTCTTGACGAGCCAAGTTCAAAGATTGGGTCAATTCTAACGAGTGATTCTTCGTCTCTATATCATTCGAAATTTCATAGCTCCTTCCACAAACACATAGAAAAAAGTTGATTAGCACTAGATACTGATCAGCGACACGCATTTTTCTCAGTAATTTAAAACGGACATCACACAACTTTTCTTTCTAAAACACAACTTTCGTCGTTTTAAATGTGGGGCACGCACGCTAGTTTTAGAAACTCTAAGAATGGCACTAAACTCAGGTTTCCGATGAACAGCGAATAGTTGTTTTTGTAATAAAACTGGATTTAGTGTTGAGTTTTATTTTTATTTATATTCGCAAAGCAACACAACCTCCAAATCCTACCGACATACGATTAACACCCACGGATTTAAAAGTTTAACTGAATGAATGAAAGAGCCCGCGACGGACGGAGGGGAGGGGACGGATAAATAAAGCGAGAAAAACAATAGTAATTCTCCTTAAACAAAGAGAGATAGAATAATACGAAGTACGAAGACACCGACCGAAGCACGAGCACGAACGAATTTGATTCGAATTCGATCAACCAACATCCATGAGGCGTTTTTACGCGGACAAAATTTTAATTATGGAGTACAGAAACTTAATAACAATAAATTAAACTATATTTTTTTAAATGATTTATTACCAATCACTATTGCTACACCTTTTTTCGAAATTTTTACTACTTGGTCAATATTTCGTTCGTAGATAAACGTTCCGGAGTGGCGCTCTGTAATGAAAAAAAAAACAGGGCCTAAATTATTCAAAAAAATAAAAAGAATTAGGATTATGTTATAAATTGAAAGTTAATGAAACTCTTAGGGTGGTGGGTCTTTATTTTAGTTAGGAGTAAAGAGGTGAACTTCTAATTTTTAAGTCGTGGATTAACTGCCGCACTCAGATACGTCAATTAATTTTTAAGTGTCATTAAAGTTGCTGCTGTCACTTTCTTTGCTATAGCAATAGAATAAGAAGCAACAACTTCAATGAAACTTAAAAATTCATTTACGTCTCTGAGTGCGGCAGTAAGAACTTAAATCATGCACAAACCGATTAAAGACAATGCAGTGCTACTGTGTTTTTAGGTGTTTCATTGGCGGTTTAAACGGTTGGCTCACTGTCTCGCTGGCATCATACTCACCAATGGATCACTCCCTTATTTATGACATGGAACTAATATGTTTAACATAATGGGATAAAATTTCAACATATATTTTTGTGGATAGAGTTTTTACCAGCACGTGCACGTTAAATCGACTTGATACTACCAGGCAGCTGTTGCAGCACCCACTAGCGGCATCGCATATAATAATATAAGGTCTAACAAAAGCATTTGTTAGAACTTTACATCAAAAGCATAAATTTCTTATAGCGATTCATCGAATTTCATTTCACCTCGGCTGAACAAAGTCTCAATAGCTTTTATTACTTGAAACAATTTTTTGCGTGGCTGTTTACACTAGTATATTTAATTTATATCATTTTCATTTTCTGACTTATTTTTAACCCAGTCGCATTTCACCATGATCGATTTTTGTTTGGAAAGCTGACGCGTTAATTGATATTTCCAATTAACCTCGGTAAGTATTTTTTTATTTAAAGCGTTTTTAGCTATATTTTTAATTCTTAATTGCTATCAAATTCATTAAAATATAATTTTTGATTAATAAAAAATATATAAAAAAATACTGATGAACTATTTTATGATAATTATAAATCATCACGATGAAATGCTATTACAAAATATGCGAACGACGTTACTGGGACTAAAATATTTGCGAATATGTAGTAAAATAGACGATCGAAACCAAATGATACAATAAAATATGCGATCGAGGTGAAATGTGACTAATAACTAATGTGACTAGCGAACAAAAAAATAGACGATCGTAACACAAAGCGAAAGTAAAATAAACGAACGAGGTGAAATGCGATTCGGTGAATCGCTTCAAGGAATTTAAGCATTTGAGGTAAAGTTCTAACAAATTAACCAAAACCCCATTAAATAAACAAAAACCGTTTGTAGGTTCACAAACCACCGGCAAAGTGGAAAACTTCGAAAATCGAAAACAGCTGTTCTTGTTTTGTATGGTGAAAAGCAACCTTGTACACCTGCCTAAGTACAAAACTATGTTTTTTCGGAACTCGAAGTTTTTCCTTTTGTATCGTAAATGGGGCCAGTGATCCATTAACGAGATTTTTTTTAGTAAACGGGATGTTTGTTACATTTCATCCTGTACAAGCGTTTTTCTGGCATTCATCCAGTGCTTTGAACACGTATGTGCATTTTTACAATATACCTACGCGAGCTTTGTATAAAAAAATATATGGGACCCAGAAAAATACATAGGCAACAGGTAGCAAAGAATGCGTTATACTCGTATTTTAAGCATAACTTGCGTATATGTAAATATATGTATGTACCTACAGTCGACCAAAAATATTGGAAAATAATGTTCTGCCATACTTAGGTTGAATCCGTTGGCACGTCATCATAAAATATTAAGGTCGATAAGATGCGTCCGTCATTCAAAGAGGTGGACTTAGCGACATTTTTATTTGATAAAATGTTGTGCCAAAGTGAATGTACCTACCTAGAGCTGAAATAGTATTTATGCTCTACTGTCTGTAATTACCCTCAGATGCTGAATGTAGCAGACTTGATGGTACTGTCTTATTAGCGAGAAGGCTTCTTCTGCGACCACTAGTTGATGATGCTGCCATGCTAGGACCGCAAGACACGCCCATAGAGTATCATCTTCTACAGTACGGCAAAGCTAGTAAAAGGAAAAAGTAAAATTACTTATACATGAAATGTCACAGCGATTAAAGTGACAAGGTACTAAAGTATACTCATATTTATGAACTCGACTGTACCTACATTATAATTATCTTCCCATTATATGTAAGATAGGTCCTCTGATTAACTAGAACTACCAGTTTACCTGTAAGGCCGCTTGCCACAAGTTCGCAGCAACGTGTTTTAGCAACTTTTCCGGGAAAGTTGCCAGAGAGACGTGTAGCAGCGAGCCGTTGCCGCGGCAGATGCGCGCAACTCCGTCTTCCACGCTCTGTATTGTTGGGTTTCGACCAAGATCACTGGTAGAAATACAATTTCTTGTATTATTAAATGCTACAAGTCTGAAGGAAGTTGAAGGTTATTACGTTAAAGCATGGCAATGCACGCTCTAAAAAATTCTTGTTAGTTACCTTGAAACTAGGCGAATAAATATAACGATTTCTGTTTGTCGACATAACCATTTGTGCCTTAGACTTGGGAAATCCGTTAATGTTTTAGATACTGATGAAGATCAATTTATCTGCATGAAGTTTTAGATGAAAAAGATAGTGGTACCTACTTACATAATTTATGCTTACAGAATTCAATCTTCTGTACAAATTTTTATATTTTGAAACAAGTACTAAAACGCAAGAGTTCCGTTATGTTTCTTAAATTTTTTTTTTTTTGGTGTTCGTAGGTACTTACGATATCTCCTTGCTGACTGTAGTCAGAGCAAGCCAGTCTGGTTGTGTAGCAGCTTTAGGACAACACCAAGCCACCACAGAATTAGCTCGAAGGCCGACTAAGAGCTCAGTCTCAGCACTCCATGCGATGCTTAGAATTTGAGATCCTTAAGAATAAAAGAGTAAAGGAAATAGTGGACATAATACTAAATATACTTAGGTATTCGGGATACACATTGAAGAAGAAGTTAGTGTCGAATGACGTGGGTTGTGTAGGAATACTCGACCAAAGCAGGCGGGCAGTAAATCATTAAAAAGGTCAAAGTCAGTTCTTAAATAAGTACCAAAGTACCTATCTTAAACACCTATTTCCTTTACATCATCAAATTATACAAAATTACAATTAGAAACTCGTTTTTAAGGTGACACAACACAAGCGAGAACTTTTAAACCGAGACAATAATTTAACTCGAATAGTTCAACAAAAGACACTTGAAACTAGGACAAATTAGCTGTTGCAGATCTACATTTAGTACCTACTGACCTAACAAGTGACTTGTACCACATCAATCACGTATGACACTTACCCAATTTAACAAATTTTGGCTTGTTATCCTTGACAGTGGCTACATACAAGTCCCTATTGTAGTCCAACAAAGCCAGCTGCCTCTCCGAAATAGGCCCCATTTGGCTTAAAGCTATAGTGGACACTGTCATCTTGTGGGTCAATTTGGTGACTGTGTTGTCTGTGGAGCTGCGGACGATGAGGCCAGTAGGCAGGTCAAAAAAGTGAATCACTGAAAGTTAATAAAAAATGATTTTTTCTAATATGAAGTTCGCAGTTTAGTCTTAGCGTTATCAGATGACAGCAGCAGAGGACCGGTCGTTGTGGAAAACCTTGGGGAAGGCCTTTTTCCAGCAGTGGACGTCTTGCGGCTGATGATGATGATGATGTTATCACATTCATGTAGCGATTTTTTTTGTGATCATTAAATAGATGGTAAAATTTTGCACATTTACACACTATATACACTAATAAAGGTTTTAGCCCAACAACAAAATAGGTATATATTTCTTATCTAAAATATGTTTGTATGCAGTCTGCGTCAACTATTTCCTATGTTGCAATAAAAAACCTAAAAATGTATACTTATTTTGTGCGAGTGCGTACATTAGCCCCTTACATTTTCTGTCAGTCTGGTCGATAGCAGCCAACGCATCAGGCCCTAAAGACAGGGCAGCCCGGCCTAGCGTCTCAGGGCGGGCGCCCCACCGAGGGCTGGCTAGCAACCGCCCCATGTAACTGTAGATTGACACTCCCGTCCTCTCAACTATGCAAAGGCATCTGAAATACGTTATAATAAGCAGGCCAAGTTTGGCATTTGATTGTTATTTTCTTTGGTTTGATTGTTGGCTTAAGTCCCTTAAGTTCTTTGCCTTTACTATGCATACCGTTAAAACAATTGAGAAAAAAAAATGTGTTGTATACACGGTACCTATACATAGTAAAAGCAAAGAAGCAGCTTTTATTTTTTTTATTACGCATTAGGAAAATAATTTCAGCGATTGTTAATGTAGGCAACGGCGGTGTTTTTTTTAATAAAATAACTTCCATATGGATTTATATAAATAACACGAATAGAAGCTAACTTATAATAAATTAACGAATGAAAAGTATCAAACTTTCAACACTTAAGCGATAAAATTCAACAAATATTTACTTCTCCGCGAGCAAGATCATGCTAATGGTGCCTTCTTTTAGATCGAACGTTACTGGCGTGTTCCAAGAACTCAGTTTGTGTATAAAACATTGCTTGACTGTTGCTATCACCAGATGGTTGAAACCTAGAGCCATTTGAATGACTCTATCGGGATAATCTAGTTGATCGCTTTGGTCTGTAGTGATATCTTTTATTGCGATTACTTTGCGACCAACTTGAGTGCAAGCAAACGTTTTCCAGACATACTCCCTGAAAATAATAATAAATTTATAAGCAACAACTCTAAACACGCTATTATTAATTAGAACTGTTAATAAAAATTGTCCCGGAAAGATTCAAAGGCAACTGGGTAGGTAAAGTTTTTGGAAGAGGTGTAATTTATATTTTTTTTCGATAGTCGTCATCCTAAAGATCAAGGAACTGCGGCTCTTTTATTTTTATTCCCTCTAATATTTTAGATTTTTTTTTTGACATTTGTAAACTTTAATGACCGACAAGCTTGTTGCCTTCGTACTTAAGGAAAAAGAAAAAAAAACTCACTTCTATATCTGTCAAACTTTAATGTATGACAAGTGCTGCCACCTAGAGAGTTGTGGTTGAACTAAAGCTATACTTTATATACGTACCTAGGCATGTACAGTTTACCACCGAAACATTATATTGCGACTCTCCATAGAACCGTTTCATAATAAAGTGACGTCTATTTTGTGCCTCTCAGTATGTCACTTTATTATGACGCGGTTCTATGGTGTCACAATAACAAAGTATTCAGCAATACATTTAATAATGAGAGAACTCAGAGAAACGCATTTTCGCACAGACAACGCTTGACTGACTGACATTGGACGGACACATGTTTGACAGTTGACGTTTTGTATTTTCATCAACACTCCAGAGGTCGCTACCGTAAATGAAAATGGGAACCATTCTAAGTATGCCCCCTGCCTTGACTTGACAATGACAGATATTATAGAAGTGACAGTTTTTTTTTCTTTTTCATTAAGTACGAAGGCAACAAGCTTGTCGGTCATTAAAGTTTACAAATGTCAACTCAATAACTAAAAAAAAATATTTTTAAAATATTAGAGGAAATAAAAATAAAAGAGTTGCAGTTTCTTGATCTTAAGGATGACGACTATCGAAAAAAAATATAATTTACACGTCTTCCAAAAACTTTACCTACCCAATTGCCTTCAGTTACAAAAGTTCAGGGAGCCTATTTATTGTCGTGTTTATCAAGTGGGTTAAAGTGGATAAACCGTTAAGTATGCCAGTACGAGAATGACGGACGCTTGGTCCACACATATCCACCGCGATAAAGGTGACCATAATACGAGTAAAAATACCTGTCAATGATATGGGCAAAAAGCACTTGGCTATTAGCACAGGCAGCTGCTAGTTGTGTTCCGTCTGATGACCATGCGATGCTGTAAATACTGCCAGTGGAAGGACGGTCTAGACAATGGAACCACTGAAATATGAATTAACGTTAGTCCTGGTAAGATATCAACTGTCTTTAATTTATTAAATTTATTTTGACTGGCAGGGAGTAGACTTTAAACCTAACCGATTAAGAATTGGTATTATAACTTCCTTTGATTAATAGGGAGAACAGACTTTTGATTTAGCCGGTCAAGAACTGATCGAGTTTGAACAAAAAATCGTGGCCGTTACTTATCTAATTATCTAAGGGAACGTAAAGACGATCATGGGTTAATTTAATTTATTATACCTACTAGCTTTTGTCAGCGACACCGTCCGCATAGAAACCGTTTAACGCTAATCCCGTAGGTAATATCACAAATAAATCCAGAATGAGGACTATCTGTGTGCTAAATTTCATTCAAATCCGATTAGTAGTTTTTAGAAACAAACATCTTTATATCCATCCTCACAAATGTTTGCGTTTATAATATTAGTAGGATATTATTATATTATTAGGAAAACAATATTAGGTACTATTGACAAATCCAAGAAGCATTTACGTGTCTACTTGTAGTATCTACTCACCCCATTAGCATTGCACAACCGTATCAAGTTGTAGCTACCAACAGCGAAAAGATCTCCAGCCGGAGCCCAGCATACGCTTGTAATTGGTTGATCATGCTTCACACTTACTGATATTTGCTGGCCAAATGTATCCCAAATCTAAAAATGTCATCAATAAATTCATGTTAAGTGGTTTTTGGATCGCTTTTCGCTATCTTATATTAAATTAAAGGATAAGCATACCAACTTTTGGATTAATATGACAATCTATATAAATAAAAATCAATTGGGTAGGTAAAGTTTTTGGAAGAGGTGTAAATTATATTTTTTTTCGATAGTCGTCATCCTTAAGATCAAGAAACTGCAGCTCTTTTATTTTTATTTCCTCTAATATTTTAAAAATATTTTTTTTAGTTATTAAGTTGACATTTGTAAACTTTAATGACCGACAAGCTTGTTGCCTTCGTACTTAATGAAAAAGAAAAAAAAACTGTCACTTCTATAATATCTGTCATTGTCAAGTCAAGGCAGGGGGCACACTTAGAATGGTTCCCATTTTCATTGACGGTAGCGACCTCTGGAGTGTTGATGAAAATACAAAACGTCAACTGTCAAACATTTGTCCGTCCAATGTGAGTCAGTCAAGCGTTGTCTGTGCGGAAATGCGTTTCTCTGAGTTCTCTCATTATTAAATGTATTGCTGAATACTTTGTTATTGTGACACCATAGAACCGCGTCATAATAAAGTGACATACTGAGAGGCACAAAATAGACGTCACTTTATTATGAAACGGTTCTATGGTGAGTCGCAATATAATGTTTCGGTGGTAAACTGTACATGCCTAGGTACGTATATATAGTATAGCTTTAGTTCAACCACAATTCTCTAGGTGGCAGCACTTGTCATACATTTAAGTTTGACAGATATAGAAGTGAGTTTTTTTTTCTTTTTCCTTAAGTACGAAGGCAACAAGCTTGTCGGTCAACTTAATAATTTAAAAAAAAAATCTAAAATATTAGAGGGAATAAAAATAAAAGAGCCGCAATTCCTTGATCTTTAGGATGACGACTATCGAAAAAAAATATAAATTACACCTCTTCCAAAAACTTTACCCACCCAATTGCCGTATGTATGTATGTACGCGTATAACTTGAGAACGGCTCGACCGATTTGGCTAATTCTTTTTTATTGTGTTTGTAATTGTCGGGTCCCGAGGGTTTATTGCCTAATGTACTCGCGATCGCGATCGCTTTCATTTTTGACAGTTGAAGGCAAGTCTGCCTACAAAATGAAAGCAATTGTTCCACTTTCAAGTCAATCGCGATCGCGAGTGCGTTAGGCAATAAGCCCTCTGGTTTGTATGTAAGTTTTTTTTATTGCACCCGGGTGAAGCCTGGGCGGGCCGCTTGTGCACCATAAAAATAGAAATAGTTACCTTGAAAAACCCATCTTCTCCACCAGATATTAACAAATTGTTGTTAGCATTCCATGCTACACACAAAACAATTCCTTCATGGGCTTTCCACTGCAAGAGAAGATAAATAATACTCGCATGAAAATACTAAAGTGCTAACATTGAATGAATTGAAAAAATGATAATTTTATAGGTACCCAACCTATAAAATTATCATTTATTTCGCAAAATAACACTATAAGCTCATCAGTTAAAACCAAATACTTTTGAAAATAAAAAATCTTTACACAAATAAAGTCCTAAATCCTATTAGTCTTGACTGAACGATTTAATATTTAATAAAGATACTAACGAATCTCAAAAAAAAAAGAATACCCTAACCTTAGTAATCTTGGAACCAGAGTTCAAGAACTTGATAGCAAGGAAGTCTCCCTTGGTATGAAGGATGGCGCCACTGTCGGGGCTCCAGACGGCACTGTAGCAGGACACGTCGGACTGCACGAGGGTGGAACGAAGGAGACCGTTCCGGGACCACACTTTTACAAAACCGTCTTCACCAGCTGAAAGAATGTATTAGGAAAAATGAGTAATTATAACAACAGAGGCTTGGAAAAGAACTGTTCGGACTTATATGCAGATACGATAGTTTTTCCTATGAAAAATGTACTTTATCTTTTGCATGTACTAAGATCTACTACGCACCACTATTTATCTAGCGCCAAAAAGATTTAATTAATTTAATCAACCGTTTATGTTCTGCCGTTTTTTACATTTTATTTAAATAGATGAAAGAGAAAAAAATGGCAGAACATAAAGATTTGATTGAAATAATAGATGACCTGATGAAATTCGTACCACTTTTTATGATTTTGCCGCGGTTCCTTTGGGCTTTTTACTTTTTTTTAAACTACACCACTATTAAGGCGAACCAACAAAAAAATTGGTCTAGCCAATTTCGAGTTTTTGCGAGACTAACGCACGGCAATTGTCTTTTATATAAGATAGATAGATTTATTAAACTTTTTAGCACAATACACAAAATAAGCATAATTGCTGATTTTGTGTAATAATTAATTCCTATCACAGTGAGAAAGTTACAACGCTAAGATTTTTGCTACTTAATTTACAATACATCGCTTTTTTAAAGTTTGTCAGAGTGATTAAATGGATTTGGATGAATACTTATGCAGAATATTTTCATATTTGGTAAGGACGGTACGGAGTCGTGGGCGAAAGCTAGTAACTAGTATAATATTTTCTGACATGTCACCGAAACAAAGCCTTGCTTTGCCTATTAAAAAATCCACCAGTCATATAAATATCTGTAACTATCTTACCTGTCAATAGACTGGCTCCATCGGGGCTCCATTGTGTGACGAGACAGGCGCCTTGGTGCGCGACGACACTTTTTTCTACACGTCCATTATGATTTACTATGTGGAATCTAGAAATAACAAATTGTATGTAATTTACAATCGATCAGTCTGAATATAAAAAGTTTGAAGTTCTAGAATATTTAAACTGACTTGCCATCAGCAGACCCAATCAATATAACATCATGCTGATGCTTGTTGGCACCCTGGTTGATCTTAGGGAACAAGTGCATCCCAGTCGGATAAAAGTCATCGGGAAACGTCGTTACCACCATGCATTCGCTGTTCACGAGATTCCATTTGAGAAGTTTGTGGTCGTCACTAAAAAAAATAGCAATAGAATAGAACCCGTTATTGTATGTCGTTGCACTGTAAATTGTTAGTGATTATTATCCTTAATGGCATTTTTTTGTGATACATGTAAACCAAGAATAGCCGATAAGGGTATAAAGGGCCGCATACAGCAAAAATATGTATAATAGTTTAAGATTTTGTTTCAGTATAAATCTAAGCTTTAATAGTCACCCGCACGAAAACACGTCTTCTGTGTTATTCCAACTCACACAAACCACTACTCCGGTGTGCTTCGGTTCCTTAAATGAAGATAATTTCAACTTCATTTTGATATTATTTCACAAATAATGTCATAACAACAATCGCCATTAATGACTATTTCTTGTTGTATAAAAACCTGTATCCATGGTAACAACTTCAAAATTCCCGCGTCTATGGAATTTAGGTTTAACACTCAAATACGATGCGATGACATATTTAATTCGTAACGCATTGTAGTTGACCGTGAAAAAATGCTTCAAGAGTTCGTTGACACTTGGCAGTTTCAACTGTCACACTGACAAAGGTGTCATTTTACCACATGGTCATTACACGCCGTTTTTTCTAAACATTTGATTTTTCCCGTGTTTCTTTATTAAAATCATCATGACTGACGTGCCAGATTTAAGTAGTGATGAGGAACACTTCGAGGAAGAAGAATGGCAAGAGATGGAATCAAGCAACGCCTCGGTAACTTGTTTATTTTGCACAAATATTTCTACATCTATTGAGGACGCTGTAAAACACTGCGAGAGTGCGCATAACTTTAATTTGAACACTTTGAAGGCTAAGTTTAACATGGACTGCTATTCTTACATCAAATTGATCAACTACATTAAGACTCATAAGCCTAAGCCTGACGCGATAACCGATGCAGGCGAAGTTCTGTGGAACGACGAAAAGTATCTAAAACCTGTGGAAAACGATGACTGGCTGATGTTTGACTTCGAATCGATCGCCGAGCTACCAGGATCCCCGAAGTCTTATCACGCTAATGTCGAAAACGGCCTTGTTACATTATCACAAAGTCATTTTCTTGAACTTCAGAGGACTATACAAGTTTTGACGGAACAGCTCAATGAAAGCAAAGCGCATTTACAAATGGCGAAAGAAGATATAACTAAGATGCAAGAATCAATGAAGACCATTGTGGATGTAGGTCCAACAAGCGCCAATGGCGGTGGAGGCACTATGATCATAGATTGTGTATCAAAAGTTCCATTGGAAGATGATGAAGGTTACTTCAATACTTATGCACACTTTGGTATCCATTATGACATGCTCTCGGACAAAGTGCGCACAGAAACCTATAGAGACGCAATATTAAATAACAAAGAAACATTAAAAGAGAAGGTTGTCTTGGATTTAGGATGTGGTACTGGAATCCTCTCAATGTTCTCTGCTACAGCTGGTGCTAAGAAAGTGTATGCCTTAGACCAATCTGAAGTGGTATACCATGCAATGGATATAATAAGAGAGAATAATCTACATGATGTTATTAAAGTTGTTAAAGGAAGATTAGAAAATACAAAGTTAGATGAGAAAGTTGACATTATTGTGTCAGAGTGGATGGGTTATTTCTTGTTATTTGAAGGCATGTTGGACAGTGTGATATATGCGAGAGACAATTGTCTCAAACCAGGTGGATTATTGCTGCCTAATAGATGTAACATTAGTTTGGTCGCTAGTGCTGATTTAGATACACATAAAAAATTAATAGAATTCTGGTCTGATGTTTATGGATACAAAATGAATTGTATGAAGTCAGAAGTAGTACGAGAAGCAAGTGTGGACATTGTTGGCTCCAAACACATTGTGTCAGAAGCCTGTGTGGTCAAAGAGATTGATATTAATATTTGCAATACTGATGTAATGGATTTTACGTCCTCATTCAGACTACCTATTGTACGTGACGGAACATTGACTTCTCTTGTTGGTTACTTTGATACATTCTTTGACCTTCCTAACAAAGTTTCTTTCTCAACCGGTCCACATGCAACTTCCACACATTGGAAACAAACTGTGTTTTATTTTAGAGATTGTAAAGAAGTTAAACAGGGGGAAGTCATTGAAGGTACAATTATATGCAGTCGTCAAAAAACTGATGTTAGGGCACTGTCCGTGCAAATTGATATATTTGGTAAAACTCATAAATACATTTTAAGCTAGTTTTGTTTGTCAGCTTTAGGACTATGTAAATGAAATTTTGTACCTTTAAATTTGTTATTATCATAGTTTTGTAATAGCATTACTTAAGTCAAATCAGTCTATATATTATAGAATTACTTTTTTAAAGCAAGTTTTTATGTAAAGGTGATTTCAGTTTGAATATTAATTGAATAATAATAAATAATAATAAAATCATTTATTTACCAAAAAGATTTAAAACCACAATAACAATTTATTGGTGATTCCCGCTCTAGGCTGGACCTGTATTGCGGGAGTTACAACATACAAGGTTTTTTTTTTAATGCGGCTCAAAATACAAAATACATTTAATTTTAATTTCTTGCTGAATTTTGTTTTGTTGGAAGCTGTAATAGGTACTATGTATGTCAAAGCCACTATAAGTATATACCACCCAGTCTCATGAAGATGTATACAGGACTTAATACTATGGCAATAAAGTGGATGTGTAGGTACAGTCAAGGACGGAAAGATGTATACACTGATGGATCTTATTACAATGGAACAAGGTGAAAATTTGTGTACCTACATCTTTCTGTCTTTGACTGTACATATTTTTGCAACTTTGTGATGATATTTATACCCTATAGTATGCCTGTCAAATAGGTGGAATTTCACCTTCTAAATAAGAAAAATAATATTTACCTACTTAAACAAAATATAGAAATGTATAACGTATAAGTATAGCTTGGTCAAGTAGGGTGATGGCACCAGTGTTGGACACTTTAAGCTGTCAGGCACCAAAAATGGAAACTTAAGCCTTAATTCAAAGATCATACGGTTATAAATTGATTGTTGCAAAATAAATGAATAACCCTTATCTTATTCAAAATAAGAATCATGTGTCCATCATTGGTCCTTGTCCATTAACTGGTGCCATCACCCTAGTATTGTAAACACTGAGTAGTATGTATTTCAGTGGTGATCAAACTAAATCAGTTTATGATTCTGCTTGTACATGTTACCTAGCTAGGTATGATATTTCTAAACAAAATAAAATACTGCCATTTTCTACGAAAATCTTTATTTTTATTTTACATATAATTTACACATACAGGTGTTTATTTCTATTTACATAAATGTAGAAAAAAATACACGTAAATTGAGATTTCACATAAAATGCTCGTATAAGTGCTATAGTAGATAAATGTCTTTGATTTTATTATTACTTTCAAATGATAATACAAACATTCAGAATAAATGAGTTTGTTCATAAGCATGTCATGCTGCCATAAACTATTAATTACAATGCAACAGCCAGAATAACTTTACGCAAAATTGTGAATTGAAATCTTAATACTGTCGATGTTGAGAAATAGTTTCCTTTGTTATCCATACAATTTTAACCATATAATGTATAATCGTGAGAGCATTTTCACATTTTTTAGTAAATTTTAGTAAATTAGTGATGGATTTTATAATACCATCCATTATATAACAAATACGTTTCTGTACTATTAAAATTGCCATAGCAGTAGGCTTTAGACATCGACCTAGTAACTATTGAAGAAAACAGATATCTTGGAACATAATCTTGTAAATGAAATGAACTAAGTAGGTATACTATCATAATTCGCGTTAGCTAAAGTCAGAAAGTCTAAGTAGTGTTGTCTCATTCAATGCCCATTGCAATATATTACTACGATTTGTCTTTCTTCCCTTTCTGGACAACGCGAACCTGGCAAAATATAGCGATATCGTCGTGGATAGTGCGTGCAATACTGTGTAATACATAATTTAGCCCCGTATTGAATATACGCTTCTACTTATTGCGATATAATGAAACCCAAGTGACTCAAAAGTTGACAGTGTGAGAAAAAACAGAAAACATGAAGTAGGTACTGTAGGTAATCATAGTGTTGACGTTATGGTTCTTATTCAGCTGACAAAAGAGCCTTTATAACCCAACAATACAATACGAGAACGATTTATAGTAGCACGATAAGCTTATCCAACTTCATCCCTGTAAATTGACTGGCTTTTAAAGTTAATAGATTATTTAGTGAAATTTAATACTTCAAATATTGCGCCACCTTCTACGCAACAGAGATTTAGGTTGTTTACGAGATTTTCTGCCGCACTCAGAGACGTCAATTAAGTTTTAAGTTTCATTAAATTAGCTGCTGTCACTTTCTTTGCTATAGCAATAGAATAACTGCCGCACTCAGAGACGTCAATTAAGTTTTGAGTTTCATTAAAGTTGCTGCGTCTTATTCTATTGTTATAACAAAGACAGTGACAGCAGCTACTTTAATGAAACTTAAAACTTAATTGACGTCTCTGAGTGCGGCAGTAAGACGCAGTAACTTTAATGAAACTTAATTGACGTCTCTGAGTGCGGCAGTTTGTTTGCTTCCTATTTAAGTTTCCATTAATATTTCGCCGTACAACCGACCAAGAAATTATTTTACTATTTTCGACTCTATTTTTGCTGTTAAGTCTAGAACTGGTAAAGGACTCTGTCGACTATTAAATAATAATAATGAATAATAATCCAGCCTATATACGTCCCACTGCTGGGCACAGGCCTCCACTCACAATGAGAGGGTTTAGGGTAAAGGACTCTGTCGACTATTATTTAGATACTATTGACAATAAATTGTAAAATCATCGTCACGAGTAAATAATCGATAAATTTTGTACATCGTCGCTTTAACATTTATAGTTAATGATTCCAATACACGACGCGCCCTAAGTACTATTTAATTTTACGTACATAAGCAATCTTGTAACGTAAAATTAAGTGGTGAATTGCAAGAATTTAAATGTCCCAAAATGATAAAGGGTGTGAAGCACAAATGTGACTTTACTTATAATCTTGATTGTATCTACTACTTAACTGACCATTTGCAAAATTTGTAGTGCTCTAGAATTAAATAAGTGGCTACTTTGTTACTATCTGTGGAGAAATGCAGACGGAGTGACATCCCAAGCTATTTTACAGAAACAACATTTACTATGATGTCCATAAGGCTCAATATTCTAAACTACAATTTTATAAAGCTATATTCCCAATTAGAATGGCGTTAATAAACCACATTCTAAGTAATATTTTGATTAATCTTACTTTAAGTAAAGACAATAAGTACTCTACCATACATAATATACAGAATTTTGATAAATCTATTATTTTTTAGATAGTAAATATATAAAAGATCTATTGTTAATTTACTACATAAGCGTCACCGGTTGGTTATTATCTAATAGATCCTCATTCTTCTTGAAATCTTTATTCTATATCTTTAGGGACCTATAATTTACTGTGATTATGGTTGCGTGATACTGATATTTATGAGAATGGTCCCAAGTACCCGAAAATCTAGGCCTCTGATGCGGTACCTAACAATTCTAGGAATCGGATCAGTGCAATTTTTCATAATAGCATATTTTGGAATCTTGTAACGTTTTGGCAACCGTGGGTTTTGTTTAAAAAGGTTTCTGATCATTTAAAATTGTTCTCCCATGCCTTGGGAGATACTAATGGAAGGACGGTACATTAACATTGGGTCCTCCTTATATAATACTCCTTTAATTTCAAGTTTGTCTACCTACTCTGCGGCTGCCTTTAAAACGGCTTTAACCTTGTGCCGTTCAGTCTAAATTCACTCATTTACGCATAAGTTGCTTCCTGTTTGAGCATGAATTTTAGCGAAACGTGGACTACTGTATAATAGTAACAGCTTTTGTTTTGAGTTACTCATGAAAATTTCGAGACCCCCTAAGACCTGAAATCTAACGGCCGTATTAATACTCTGATTTTGACTGAGTCCGTCTCAAGACGCGTCAAAAATGACAGTTTTCTATGATTTGACATTTACTTTGACGTTTCTTGAGATAGCAATCTCAGTTAAGATCGGTTTATCATTACGGTCCTAATTCTTAATGCGTACCTACGGAAACGTGAATTATCAAACTAAATCAATATACTATCTACCTATTTATATATCTATTGAGAAGGTTTATATTATTTAGAAAATGATCTCTTTTTAAATAACATTTGGTCAGGAATATCAAATCTCCAATTTAATCGGAAACATTAAAATTAATAAGCGTATTTTTTATATATTATGGGATAAGTTAAAACTAGTTAAGCTACATTTATTATGTTGTTAAATAGAAGATCATGTGTTATTTATTATGTAGGTACTTATTCTATATATAGGATGTTTCTTTGCGAAGAGCACATCTGTACGCACGATAAATACATAATTATATAGAGTTTCAATAAGGAATGAGTTGCTCCGTTACCAGCATTTTCAAAGATATACATATTACTCTAATTTTAGTGGTTTACTTAGTTTAATATTTGCGAAAACTAGAAGGAAAATCTAATAAACTTGGTAATCGAACTCAATAGGTATACGTATAAGACACCTGATATAAACAATGTATTATTGTTATAATCTTGTAATATAGACGATCGGTACCAATATTGACACAGTGTACAGACAGTGTGTAAAGTGTAGTGTTACAGTGTTAAATATTTGACAAGTACGTTCATAGTTCGCCAGGAATTAAAGTAAAACAATATCACCGATATTTAGTTAATAATATAAATTGTCAATCATGATTTTTCACGATTTTGAAATTCTCAGTACATAAATCCATTATTATGCATATAGGTAGAGTTAGAGCAGCCTATATCCAGTAGACATATTTCGGCCGAAGTTATGACTTGACAGATTATCTAACAGTGGTTGAAGACAATAGAATATAAGTACATAGGTACCTCATCTGTATTACTACTCGTCCTAATGTAGGTAGGTAGGTACTACTAAGATAAATCAGAATGATCATCTGTCATTAAATATTTTTTTCTGTGTCAATTACCTTTCTAGGATTTACCCAACGACGAACAAAAAAAATCTGGGGTCCTAGTCAAAAAGGGTATAAGTCAATTTAACTCTCAATAAAAAAGGCTATAAATCATATACAGAGTACACTAGACTTATACCCTTTTTCACGTAAAGTTTAGAAGACTTATACCCTTTTTCACTAGGAGCCCAGAAATTAGGACGAGTAAAATAAACCCTCTAAAAAGGAGTGCCTGTCTTATATTCATATACTTGTCTTATTCAAAGAACATGCTTTATATGTACGTATGTATGAAAACGCTTTATTGCACAGATAACAGATTTACAATGAAGTCTTATAAAATAAAATGTACAAAGGCGAGCTTATAAGGGATCTCTTCCAGCTAACCTAGAGAATGAGTGAGGATAAAACACGAGTATAGGCAAAATTACTAGATAACACAAAATTGTTATTAATGTATTATACTCGTATTTAACTAACTCAAGTGTAGTTTGGTTTCGGTCCGATTTAATCTTTATTGCACAAAAAACACTTATGTAAAAGGCGAACTCAATGAACGTATTACCGTACAATTATTATGAGCCACCAAATATTTTACGTGAAAACATTTAATTCATTTAGTACAGGCGTGAAAACCATGTTTTGTTGCTATTCAAGGATGTTTCCACAAACTGAACAGTCCAGCCTTAAGTTGTACTATTGAATATAATATTGCGGCATGTAACTTCTGGCAACTTTTGTTTTAATAGCGCTGGACTTCAATCATTGTTCGATCGTGGAAAATAGGTGGCGGAAATGTCCTGAAAACGTAACCAATTACGGCTTCATGAGTTGTTTATGTACGATTTGCTCTAAGTCTTGGCTTAGGTTGTCTTTATAAAATATACCTAACACAGCTGTGGACTCAGTATCGATCACAAAACAATGCACAAAACATGACAAACGGTGGAAAATTAAAACATACTGTATCAATAGGACCCGGTATTTGACATTGGAAAAAATGTTCCAATACATTCGTCAAACTTAAACCTAAAGAAAATTCTAACCGCGAATAATTTATAATGATTTTATAAACTAGCGGCGTTAGCGCCGCGCCGCGGCTCGCCGTCTCGAATTTGGCTCACTATGGTGTCTTCCAAATCGTATCTTTACACATTCAGGCTTTTCACATTGTGCTTTTAATTCAAAATTTGTGCGTAACAAAACACGACTTTGAATGGTGATTTTTAAATAAATACTATGACGTCAATGTTGTTAGGCTGGCGGTTTTGTTTTTTGGTAAAAACAAATGACGAAGGAAACAGCTAAGCGGCTAGTACGCAAGTGCTACGCTAGCCTATCACCTTGTCTCTTGCTCTAGCCTAGATAGAAAGGGTTAAAACACTGATCTTTGCGCCATTGTACGTTCACCGCATTGATGTTGCCAGTATTTATTTAAAATTCGAATGCAGCGACGTTGCTTTCAAGCTTTTTTACACACAAACAACAGAAAATATCTAATATTTCTTCAAGAGTGAAGAGAAAATGTTGTAACAATTAGATTTAACGCTATTTACAAATGTGGCTAAATATTATTCTTCCGTTGCCGCAGGCGGGTTGTTGATGTTAGTGATCTCCTCTTCAGCCTTAGCCCTGGCCTCTGCATCTGAAAATTAAAAAAAAACTTTCAGACATTGCTGATTGGGTACGAATGAACTTTCACAAAGCATTCTGTTATAGATCAATCTGTACGAAAACTTGTTGTTTCATAGATATGACTTTTCCTAAATTTGCCACGATGATGGCAATAAAAAGTAATGTTACTTCGATGACATTTACAAGGCCCGCCCCGTTTCGAGCTCCTTTCCGTTCTTATGGTAAATGGAAAACTTCTTTTTTAATTATATACTTTACCTTTTGCAGCCTGCTCTTTCCAAATCTTCTTGTTGTCGATAAGGCAGGTAACCCACGGCTTCCGGATCTTGAACTTGGTCTCGTTCACTGAAATTCAGTAAAATCATTTTAAATATTCTATTATGTTAAATGCGATATTTGACATGTTGAAAAATATTTTAAAATGAACAAAATAAATGCCGATTTGTGAGCCCACTATGTCCCACCCTATTATTCCGCGGTGAAACGTCCATTTGAGGCGGAGCGCGCCGTCGCGCGTCGCTCGTGGACTGAAAATACTTACAACTTACGTTCATTCAAGATTATTTTTTTATTGTGGAGCAGGCACCTATTGCATGTGCGCTGTGATTTCGAAAAAAGTATAAGACATTCAAGTTTTGACTGCAGCAGTCTTTTCCACCAAAAGGAATCACAGATTTTGAACAATTATACCTATTTTCCCAGCTTCCTCATTGATAGGCTCCTGGTTGGTAGCCTTGCTACTAGAATGCAGAGGGCCCAGGATGCACTCCAGCATGTCAGCACAGACACCCATGCTGGGTTCCACGATGAACTCTATGAAGCCGATCTGGGACTCTGCTACCAGGGTGTTGTTTCGATCACAGAGGGGGCTGAACGGAAGTCCTAGTTCGCGCTCCTTGTCGCCCTGCAGGAAGAACTCGTCAAGGAGGCTCATTGTCCATCGGTGGTGCAGGTCCCATCTCTGAAAAGTTTTTTCATTTATAATATAAGTGTGGTGATAGCTTAGCAGATAGTAATGGCACAATTCCACAGGATAGAGAAGAGTTAAATACCTTAGCGGGATGCGAGATATCACAGCAATGCAGCACTAGCGACGCCGCCTTGGACTTGTCCACCGTGGGCTCCGCCAGGGTCAGCAGGGAGCGCATATTTTTCAGCTGCTGGAAGTGGAAGCTCATGTCTGTAGCCAGCACCATGTCGATGACCAGGGTGCGGAACTCGCGGAACTCGTCTCGGGAGAGGTTCTGGAGGATGTTGCACTCTTCGTCCTTTATAAGCCTGGGAAGATAGGAAATTGTATGTTAAACACATATCTACCACTAAATAGCGTTAGTATGAGTTCAAAAACACGCCAAGCGAATGTATTGGAAATAGTTAGTCACGTGTGGTTTTGTTTGCTTACTCGTACCGATAGAACTAATTGAAACAAATGAAGTTTTTTCTTTAAAGTGCTCAGCCGTTTTGAAATTTTTGAATCTTACGTTTTCCAGTTTAATAAATCAAATATAAATATTATAAAATACACGCTTATTAAATACATTTTGTAACTTCAAAACTTTCTAAGAACCACTACAACTTAAGAAGTAAGTACCTACTAAGTAAACTTATTTAAACTTTGAACCAACAGACCGTGGATTAGCATAACTATGCGTCTACCAACGCCCCCGCTGTCCCGTCTCCGACAGGTCATGGGCCTAAATACATAACCAGAGATCAGAAAAGGTAGTGCTAATTTGCTTAAACTTGACGCATCTTAATTCACGCGTGAGTGACATGGGAATGCATCATTGAATAGATATTTATTACTTAGGCCGGCCTTACACAGTATGAATTTTAAGAATCTGAATTCATAATCTGAATCCAGACTGTGTGTGCTCGTCCATAGATAATGTATGGAAAGAGGTGCGTTCTGTCAGATCAATCTGAGAAAATCATAATCTGAAAAAATCAGATTGTTTGTGGATGATAGTTAAATTGTATGCAATTCCGTGCTTTCTGAATTAATAATATGAATTCAGATTCTTAAAATTCATACTGTGTAAGGCCGGCCTTAGATATGCATCAAATTTAGGTCAATAAGCACTACATTCAGACTACCTGTAAATAATGCTACAAAACGTACCGTGATGTATTAGGAGACTATTTACGTATTTATTCAGCTGTCAGTGGTAATTTTCTCTGTAATAAAGAGAGGAGGTTTGAACTGGCCCAAAGATAGCGGTTATCATCACAACGGAGACTGCCCCCGTATTATCGCCGTATCCGTCACCCTCGCTCGTACATATTGGCCAGAAAGTGACGGATGCTTTATTCACAAGATAATGGCCCGCTGGAGACCGAAACACGAGACAGACACGGGTGGGACAGAGGGTCGCACTCGCCGTATACTCGTATAGGCGGGATCCATTATGTTAAGGTAATAAGCCGTTCCAATTCGATCGAAGACAGGAGACAGACACTAGGTTGAGACCGGCACTTACCAGTATCATTTGTGTAAATTTACCTCCTAATTCATAAAAGAACAACAAACCTATTTTATTAAAAGTATGCTTTGTCACTTTCTGTCACAATGTAAGATAAGGACAAACCATACTTCAAGCATACTTTAGTTATTGTGCGATTATGAATAAGAGGGTTAGTGTTTTGTATCTAAAAATCTGAAAAATATCATAAATAAAACCCTACATAACAAAAACTATCACATTTAAGTAGACTTCATTTGTTCCTAAGTTAAAAAGGAAAATAAAATGATTATATCTACTGGAAATCATCAAAGATACTCGTACCACTAAATAACTTAGTTGAAATACAACTCAATTCATAATTTAAACTTTATTGCTATATACACAAAGTAAGTACAAATGGCGGACTTAATGCTTTATTTTCTATGTTTGTAGGTACTCTTGTAGTAACGGTAACAAAATAGGTACAGTCAGCATCTAATATATAGAAGCAGTCAAAATGGCCAAATACTTATATCGCAACACATTTATTTATTTAATTTTTATTGCACAAAAATAAAAATTTGGGTGGTTTTTTTTTGTTCCAATAGTAATAAGGATGTGTTGCGATATATTTGGCCACTTATGTTGTTCCTATCTATTTGATGCTGACTGTACTACACTGAGACCAGGTATTATTTTTATAGAAACTTCTCACTTAACAACAACTCAGATTGTTCGCATAAATAATTAACTTCTAAAGTAGTTTTACTACCTGAGGGAATTTGGCTCCTGGTTACCCCTTTTTCCGGGACAGTAAGTTAATCTCGACCCCAAGTCAGTAGCAGGCTTCATGGATTTAAATAATGGGTTATAATACGTTGTCTTTCTAAGTAACAATACATTAATAATATTTTAGAATGTACAGTCACTAAATATTTGTGTACAGTCACCGGCAATAATATATTATCCTACGTATCCAACATAGGGCTCGAAATATGTGACACAACTTTATTAGGTACAGTCGAGAACAGAAAGATGTATACACTTTTGGACCTTATTACAATGGAATTGGTGAAAAAGTGTAAACATCTTTCTGTCTTCGACTGTCCTATAATACTCGCCTTGTTCCATCCATGACCCCCAAACAGATCCACCACATTTTTTAAATTTATAAAATTTGCTGTAACTCTTCTACCAAATTTCATTATAATCAGATTAACAATACAAACATACAAATATACGAATGCCAACTGGAACTGTGGTTTCTCTAGATGGTTCCGACGGAAGACCAGTGCTGAATTGAATGCCAGCATTACGTTGAGTTGGGACCATTTCGTGACTACATTTTTATTGTGCGTATTTCTCTATTCTTGTTTGATGTTTGTCACGAATAAATGTTTTTTCTTTTCTTTCATTCAACTTAGTCTTATGGCCGCATTCAGAGACGTCAATTAAGTTTTAAGTTTCCTTAAAGTAGCTGCTGTCACTTTCTTTGCTATAGCAATAGAATAAGCAGCAACTTTAATGAAACTTAAAAATTAATTGACGTCTCTGAGTGCGGCAGTTAGACAGCTAGTCTCAAAAGGGATTATCTATCAGAGTGTACCAGAGAGAATACCTATTACTCATTACGTCAGGAGTTTTATTGTAAACCTACCTAATACATTTATTTAAAGAAACCTAACCATATCGTTTTAACCCGTGACCTCGACATCGACTCGCCGCACTATGTATAGACTTAATTAATTTTCAGAACCTGAATTTAATTAATGTTAACAATTTAAAAATTAACGTTTAATAAATTACATACCCACTCATGTCTGAATTGCCCTGGAGCCAATTTACGCGTCCCTACCGGGAATAAGTAATGAAGGGCTGTTCTCATAACCAAATCACTTTGACTCCAGAGTACAGGAATTATTAATCGGAGGCGGGTTGCAGCCCGATACCTAAATAACGGCACTCAAAGGCTAAGCTGAGGCCGTGTTATGAGCGGAAACATATATGCCAACTTCCAGCTATGTTATTCTGTCAACGCATCGTCGTTCAGTTCTACTCACCACACGACGACCAGCTGTGAAACCAGCGACTAAATGAATGTGCAGGCAGTTGAATGTCATTTATCCACCTTGACGGACGACGTAAATTCGCCGGCTATTCATCGACTGAGTAGAACTGAACGACGATGTGTCAACAAAATAACAGCAGTAAGTTGAAGGAATATAACTATAGGTACCTAGAGATGTGTCGATTTCGAGAATTCTCTAGATTATCAATACATAGTATGAAATGTAGTCGCCCTCCGCGTCTGTCTGTCCATATGTACCTATGCCTAGATCTTTGAAACTACGCAACGGATTCTGATGCGGTTTTCACCATCAGTTAGATAATTCTTCACGGTATATATATATATATATATATATATATATATATATATATATATATATATATATATATAATAGAACCCGGGGCGAAGCGAGGGCGGGTCGCTATAGGCTATATTTTAACTTATGTAACCGAAGCGAAGCGAGGGCGGGTCGCTAGTTCTTACATATGACGCATTTATTCCTGGGAATTCTTGAGAACGGCACAACTCTAACTATATTATTCATAAACGTACAATAAACCTACTGTAGTTAATTATGCTTGGTCACTCTCTGACAAATTGAAATGTCGTAATAAAAGATACGGCCAAAGCGTAATATTTCAAGTAATTCATTAATCGTATGGCATAGGTTAGCCTTGTTTAAGTACTCTATATAATTTTCCTTAAGACTCAAACAACAACGTTGTTATTAGTTCTTCAGCGCTGTAAAAGGACCTAATGGTTTCCTTAATTTTATTAGATACTTCCTCACAAAAGCTTTTTGCTAGAAAATAAACTACGCTAAGGAACGTTAAACGAACACGTTAAGGATTTGAGAGGCCATATTAAATAATGTTAGGGTTGGCGATGAAGTTTTAAGGGAAAATTGCTCTTAGGTTCGACGGAGGTTGATCGAGTGTTTGATTCCCTTAATTCTACACTGTCTTTTCCGCTATTCTTAATTTTAAGAGGACTGTGAACCAACTGCAAAATCTAGCCTTTTCATATAAACGGCGATAACGTTTTCCACCAATTTTTGATAAATGGTCAGTCGGAATAAAAACTATGTCCGTACGTTTCGTTTTTTTAAATATTGATTAGTTATTAAGAGATTATGGCCGAAATTACTTTTGTATGAAAACAATAAAACGGGAATAAATCGAAATTTATTAATAATATTGAAAAAAAACGAAACGTACGGACATAGTTTTTGTTCCGACTGACACCGTAACAAAAATTGGTCGAAATCGGTTAACATTTAGGGGGTGGAAAACGTTATCGCCGTTTGTATGGAAAGCCGTCACCTCACAATCTTCTTACTTCTAAGTGATTTTAGTATAACTAAGTTAACACAGGGTCGCAACCAAGCCATCACAATTAATTTTCAACCGCCGTAACAAGACAATTGTATTCAGATAATTATTGTCATATACAACCTCTACCTCTGTCTGCCCAATATAAGTAGCAATTATGTTGAAAATCTTTAAATACATAATTTTGAATTATATTTAAATTACTGCTGAAGCTGGTAACATCTCAAGGTCCCTTTGACACCTAATTTGAGCGGAGACAGTGGCAATTTATATTATAATGGTGGATTCGAAGTAATTCGTGGGAGGCTGGCTTGATGGATGGGGCCTCGGCAAACTGTGATGATAAAGCCACGTGATGTACGTACTCGTACAAGAGGCATACAGTAGCTAGGCTACGAACATTTCAACCATACATCGCCATTACTATTCGAAAACGCATTGTATGACGAACCCGTAGCACGGACCCCTAAAACAAGCTTACGTTTCCATAAATTGTGACGTTCTCAATATAAAGGGACCTTATGGAGGCAGGCGTTTACGCCGTTTTTAGAACTGTTACTATAGTATTCGTATAGTTACAAGAATAAGAAGAGCTTAACTGCCTTCCCACATAAGGTCCCTTTATATTGAGAACGTCACAATTATTTTACGTACCTTTAATACTCGATGAAATGTCAAGTTCAAGGTTTGTGATAGAACATTTTAGTACTAAATACGGACTGGGGGCGCTGCGCTGTTCAAATCGCCATAAGAACACATTTTCTCGAATATCAATGTCATAAGTTCTATTTAAAAAAACCGGTCAAGTGCGAGTCAGACTCGCGCACCGAGGGTTCCGCACAAACTTGTAGGTATGTAAATAGTTCGTAAATCACGGGAATACAATGGAAACAAAGCCCAGTATAAACTCACACGCACTCTTGTAATTAGTGAGTGTCAGTTTATACTGGACTTTATTTTTTTAAGAAAAAGAAGAAAGAAGAAGTTCTTGACAGAAAGACAGACAAAGAGATGAACAGCGAAGTTATCCTATAAGAGTTCCTTTTTCCTTTACGGTACGGAACCCTAAAAGTTACTGATTGTTGAGTTTCTTGTGGCGCTTTTTCGCAGCAGTGGTTTCCTCTTGGGAAGCGCTGGTAGATTTTGTCGTGTAAAAGTGCCCGTGCGGCATACTCACTGAATATATTTTATATGTTTTATCTCTAAATTAAAATTACGACGAAAATTAAGTCAAACTCAATTTTCGTCTCCAAAGAACATAGATTTTAGGTTCGGATCGGGCTCATCATTTTTCAAACCGATGATCATTTATCAAAGCGTAATAACATTGTATATAGGCGCACCGTACGGTTACGGTACGGTTGACTTTTACCCAGGTTTGAAACTAAGACATGAAACCAGGTTTAAAGGTCAACCAGCTGTTCAGTGCAATGGAAGCTCGGGAATTTTCATGGGAAATAATATAATAGGGTTACACCATACTTTTACAATGTAGGTATGGTCATGTAAAACCCATTTCGGGGAATGCTTTGTGAATTTTGTGACACACATTAAACAATTGGATGTTTTTAATTATATTTTTCGACAAGTCATTCATATTTGCGTCTATGACATTTGTTTGACCTATAGTTTTTTTATACAAAATACATCAACACGTCCAAACTTAAAAAAGTCACTGAAATACGAATTGGTCGTAATCATTATGAATATTAAACTTTTACTTAAATATTCCTTATTTTATTTGATGCGAAATTAAAAACACACCAGTGATAGACATCAAAAAGAATACCAGCAAAAACGCTAAAGATATTCTTAACTGAACTCGAGTAGGGGAACTAATTAAAAACGTTGCAGAATTCCAATCACGCGCATTCTACTAGTTCTTCGGAGGCGTTGATTAAAATGTAAATTACTGCGGGACAGTCGCCTCAATTTTTCCTTACATCTAAAGAGATTGCTTTTAGAGACAAAGCTACAATTTATACTCCCTTGATGCATGTGTGGATATCGTAGGATTGTTCAAGAGCAGGTAGTTTTATTTAGGTTTTGTTGAAAGATTTATAATGACTATCCATACTGATACTGATATTAAAAATAGGAAAGTAACTCTGTTTGTTAGTTACCTTTGATTTTCCTATATCTTATAGAGTCATGTCGTACTATCCATACCAACCTATTTTTATGTATGTATATTCGCAGTATGTAAGTGCGTAATTTTTTGAACCTTAATTGCATTGAGATAGAGTTGAAAAGTGGACCTTTTCATTCCGTAAATGTACATTACTAAAATATGACAAAAGATTCCGGTCTAACGAATTGGAATCTCCACGTCACCGCGCGTAGACTATTTACCTGAGACTACGAAGGCGTAATTGCAAGCAAAATAATGTAGAATGTATTCAGGATGTCACGGTTTGCTTTTCGCGAGGTAATTATGGCGCGAAAGAAGGTAATGCGGCGTTGTTGTGAGTTTGCAGGAACATTGTTCTAATTCATTCCAATTAGAATATTGTTTCTGCAAATAATTAATGGCTACTGCGAAAATGTAAAAATAATAGAGAGGTCGAGGTTAAAGCTTCACTGAAAAATAAAACATCGTAGGTACAAATCCACATTCCCTATGTGACCCGTTTTTATTTTTCTTGTGTCTAGTTCTAAAAAATGGGGAAAAAAATAGTAGACGCTCACTCCTTATCCCATTTTACTTATAATAAAAGTGGTTTATATTCAGGTTATCATATTTTATAAACGACTCCATTTATTCAGTGCACGTGGCGCTATAGCGGTCCCGTAGCCTCTTTGATAGCGGAAGGCGGAACCGGAACGCTCTAAGGCCTTAGTCCGTGCAAGTCGGACATAACCGGCCATAGACATTTCCCCCGGATCAAAAAAATGGATACCGTAATTTTTTCCACGGAAGAATGCGCGAGCGATCCCGGGCGCCTCCCTGAAGGACCCATAGGGTTTATCTGCTACGTGACCCACTGGACACGGGTGGTATGCGTAAACGCGTTTTCCAGCGTTAAATGAGTAAAAGGCTACCGTACGTTTCATCCTAGAAAAGAGCTATTCCTGAGAAAAGAGCGATAAAAAACCCTAACTAAGCAGAATCCTGGCTCAAAGTTTCAAAGCTAGTACGTTACTGCCGCACTCAGAGACGTCAATTATTTTTTAAGTTTCATTAAAGTTGCTGCATCTTATTCTATTGCTATAGCAAAGAAAGTGACAGCAGCAATTTTAATCAAACTTAAAAGTTAAGTGACGTCTCTGAGTGCGGCCGATAGTCATGGGTAGGTAAAAAAAATCTGGCGCTATTTTTTTCGAATCCAAGTGCCTAGGACGCCTGATCACCAACGCACCGTGGCGTAGGTATACAAAACGAGCACATACATAGAGACCTCAAAATAAAAACTATAAAACAAGAAGTGGCAGACACCTTAGTGAGCTATCAAAAGAGAATGCAAAACCACCCTAACATACTCGCAAGAAGCCTCATGAAATACCTACCTAACTCAACCTTTTAAAGATTGAAAAGAAGAGCACCCCTAGGGTCTTTTATAAATAAGGGATTTGCGTGAATAATTGGCATACCAGTGGATATTGTCCCGTACACGATTATTAGAAATACAATGTCGAAATGTTAATGCTAAATGTCGAAGACAGACAGCTCTCAGGACGAAAAGGTTTAAAAAAAAGTACGAGACGCAGTACGAGAACACCCTATAAGTGTAATTAATACAAGAGCAATGGACTAATAAACAACATTCTCTTTGTTTTATTATGCGAAAAGGAAGCCTTACAAGGGATTGCGGTGTCATTGTCTAGCTCTAGAGCATACTTGGCTAGACTATGATTACTATCTGGATGCATCTGCAGTAGCAGTCTCCGAGTTCAATCCCCGATAAGCACAAATAATTATCAGTGTGATGGACGATGACGATGCATATTTTGAAAGAAAGAAAAAATTAATATATAAATCCTAAGATTATACTCTTAAGACAACCCTATTAATCTTTATATAGACAAACCTGTTGATTATTTGGCGACATGTATTTTTTTTTAAATATATTATTTTGTTTGTTTACAATTTAAGTATTATTGCATTTTATGCTTGAAAAAATTACGCTCTGCTCGAGTTTGTTGCGGCGCTTCTTTGCAGCAATTTTGGTCTTGTTCAAAGCGCTAGTAGATTCACTCCATATTATCGACGTGTAAAAAGAGTCCTGATGTGGCCAATTTACTGAAATATTTTAGAGTTTGAGTTTGGTTAGTCACCTGAAAGCAGCGCTGATGTGGTGGTTCTCCAGAACAGCCCGGTCGTTGTACAGCAGCGCGGTGTCGGAGCCGGACATCACGTGGAAGTTGTTGGTGGTGCCGGTGTGCTCAAAATCGTGGATCACCGCCGCCACCAGCGTGGCGAAGATCTCCAGGTCTGACAGCCAATTCTAGGAAAATATAGAAAATATGCATATTTGAGAAAATCTTTGGTTGAACATGTCGCACTATGATGAAATATTGCTAAAAATGCAATAAATAAATACATATAATAAAGAACTCACTAATCTTTTGCAATCTGATTTGACAAGAATTATGGATACCAAAACGTATATCTTCAAAAGTATTAATTGCGTAATAAAGTTTTTATGTTGCCCAGGTTCACATGTCACTTGTTTACTTTACCCCCCCACCCAGGAAGTTGACGTTATTGTCTTCCAGTTGACATGATGATGATGACTTACCATGAGCCCTGTCTGGCACAGCATGTAGTGCACGGACTGCGCGACGTCCGCCGCGTGCAGGTTGTTGTGGTACGGATTATGGAACTTGCAGTAGCCCTCCTCTATCCGGCTGAGGAAGTTCTCCAAAATCGTAGGGGGGACCTGGTGGAAAAACAATAGCTTTATTAAGATAACTGAGGTTAGCGTTTGTAGAATAATTCACGGAGAAGGTGATACCCAGGTAAGTGATGAGGCAATTATAGGCAACAAACAACCTTTTGCCCGCGACACCGACGTCGTTTATCCCTATTCTCTTGGAAACTGTCCAAATTTCCGGGAACCCTATGTCCACGCTATGAACTAACTCCGTGCCAAATTTCACGTCGATTGGTTTAGGCACAAAAGCGAGTTAAGCCGTGAAGAAGGAACACACTAATAAATAAACAAAGTAACGAACACACGTTGCAGTTGGTTATAATATTAGTAAGAATAAGAATTGCGTGAATTACATTTAACCAGTAGAATCTCTAAAATAATGCTACAAATTTTAGAAGAAATACTTGTGTTACTGGCCTCCGACAAAAGTTTTGCTTGGACCGTTGCATTTTTTTTTCTTGAATATTGAAGTTGAATTGAGTATAATTCTCAAATGTAACCTATTACTTAACCCTGTACGTAATTATGGTTTATTTAGGCCCGGTTTTATAGTCTTAGTAAATATGTCAGAGCAAATTTTAGTAACTTCATAAAACTTTTGACATCTGATCAAACTTTGATCTAACGGATCTTTATAAAACCTAGACTTAGATGTGTACTGCATTTTTTTCATTTATTTATTTTATTTATACATTTTTTCATGAGAATTATATCCACTGAATTTCACTTCATGATCACGAAATATTTTAACCCTTTTCGTTTTCTAATTTCTAAAACTCAATCGTAATCTCTGAATTGATGATGTTAAACAAGTGAGTTATTTAAAAGTATATTGCTTTAGGTTAAGAACCCCATTATCTAGCACTGATAAATTAGCATTGATAAAGTGCTAAATTGCTGAGTGGCGCCTCCAGCCGCTACGTAGAAAGCCTAGATTATTGAATTCGAGCTGAATTTACGCAAGAAATTCCATAAAAAATTGCTGTCGTTTAGTCGCCAATGTATTTCAAACTCATTTATCTGATTTTTTTAATATATAAAGAAGAAAAACGAGCGAGCGGTTCACGAGATTGCATCCCGTCAACACGCAATGCCAAAGGAGTTGATGTGAGAAATTATTTGGAAAATTAAGAGGGAGGGTGAAAAAAGAGAAGAGAGAAACGTATTTGGTCGTCCAACACGTTTATTTATGAAATGAAACACTTTTGTGAGCTGTCCTAGTTGTACCGGTACAATACGGGTAATTTATAATAGTACCTACCTTACATTTAATATACAAATATTTTTTGTGAAGACGTGAAGAATACTGGCACGAAAATTCCGGAACTCATTTGCTTGCGAAATCCAAAGAATGTAATTACAGAACCCAAAATATCACTTTTCGACTTATTAAACTTGCCTTGTTTTCTGTTTATATACTTTCACAAATAACGCACGTAGGGCTGAAGTATTTCCAAGAATTCAGCGCTAATAAGTTATCTGGATTCTATTAAAAGTTTTCTCCGTGTTGTCCTCGATGGGAATTTCGGGCGTTAGCGACATACGAGACTTCGGAGTTGCGAAGTTATTTTTACGTGCAAATTAATACTTAAGATGACAGACTTTTTGATATACTTTATAACCTTGTTTGTGTAGGACGCGGAAAGCTGGATTATAATAAGTTTGTGTTTGCTTTGTTTTTTTTTTTATTTGATTTCAACTCGTACTTGTTATCTACTAAGCATCAGTGACCGCACTTAATATGATTTGGGGTCGAGTTTTATAGGCAGCCGGTGAAATTACTCGAATAATAGTATCCCACCTTAGTATTCAGGGTCGGCAATCATGAGACCAAATGGCCATTACCTTCTGCTCTGACTTTTGTTCTGTGTGGAAAAAGTAATAAATAAATGAAAAAATAAACTTTTTTTATTGTACGACCTGCGTAATTACATTAAAATGTACACTCTATTTTCTTCCTAAGCTAATAAATAGCGAGTAAATAAACGAACAAGGAGATGAAGATGTCCTTTTTGCTTCAGCGAAAAACAAAATGAAAAGGCCCTTTCGAAGGATAATTTAGATTAATGGGGAAATACGTAAGGTGCTTTAATCTCAGAGTAAATGATGTTTTTCCTTGTTCCGAGATGAATTTGGGCTTGATAATATGGTTGTAAATGCCTTTACCTGTTGTTTAAGTATGCATGTTAGTGTGCTTTAACAATATAACTGGACTTAAAATACTTTTTTATAGACCCTTAGTACCAATTTCACCATACGATGTTAAATGTTAACCGACTGTTAGTTCATACATATTGACAGCTGTTAATACTCTAATCGTCTGTTAAGTGGTTGGTGAAATCCGACATAAGGGCACCGTGTCGGTGACCTTATCTCATCGCGTTCCAGCAGAACATAGTCACTATGAGGAAAATGACACAACGTTATTTTTATAAACGCTGGTCTAGAACCCGGCAGGTAGTATTATTTTATGGCATGGTATGTGAGATCTGACACTCGTAGAGATTTGCAATATCCCAAGACGAAAATTTCGAAACTTCAATCCTAGAACTGCATTTGAACACACATAAGGAAATCACCTAAAACTTAATTCACGGTTCCATTTGTCATCAAAATCAGCCTTCAACTCAAACCTCTATAGAGTGTTTAAGTTCAGAGGCACGTAAAAAAGAGAACTTTAAAGTCACGCCCGCTGGCCAAAAAGTAGCGTAAGGGCCTCGTTGGCCACGACTTTGTGCGACCGGCTGAGTGGCGAGCGAATTTTGTAATACATTGCGTGTAACGTTAATTAACGATTGTGCGGCGAGCGTCTCGACTGCGCAATAAATAGAGAATCGCTTGCCGCCGCCGTCGCCACTTAAAGTTATAAGCGAGGGCTGATTAAATTGAAGTCTCATGTCTAACTTAAGTAAACGGTTCAATTTGATCTCTTTTCGCTTTGAGAGAAATTCTGCGGATTGTTTTAAAATTTCTTAAAGAATAGTGTTGACAAAAAGATACGCTTCAATGTTAGAGGTAGGTAAACTGAGACGGTCATAAATTGTTAAGTTTGCAATTTTGTAGTTTACATTTTTGCAATTTTGTAGTTTTTTGACATTTAAATGAGATTTTTTAAACAGTATTGCTGTAACCACAAAACCGAATCGACATTTTGACACTGAGTTAGTCTGACATTAAATGTGCTAGTAGATAAATTTGTCAAACTTATTTGTGCAACAATGAGTGTATACTAATGCGTATTACATACATAACTACATGCATTACATACATAAATGCACACACACGCATGCAAATGCGATTCTTAAGTATTGGCTTATTAGCTCAAATTACATACCTAATTATTTAGCTAGGCCTACCTTGAATTTGTGGATCATCCCGTATCGGTTCAGCAGCTCATATCCAAGGTACTTCAGCGGCGCGCCGATGGCAGCGTCATGGAGCGCGAAAACGTCGAACGACCATTCGTCCAGGGTCTGCAAACAACAGTGGACTTTATTTCAGAGAAGTCAGAAGCCTTATAATGAGCTGTCAAAACATAACTTGCTCCATGCAGTGAAATAGACAGCGATATTAAACTCTTCTAATTTTTGACTGTCTTTGAAATTTCACAAGCTCTAATTATGTTATTTTGGTAGATCTTTCCCTTTTTATCTATATAATGATCAGCTGAGGGAGAGAAAAGGACATCGATAACTTAACTACAGTTCCTAAATGTCGTACAAAGCCAAACTGTAAGCGCTATAGCCTATACTTAACTAGTTAGTTACTAAAACCAATGAATTGATCGGGTTTACCGCAAAATACCTACTCTGTCAAGCTGATCTGATCTAAATACAAAAGCAAGGAGCGTCGTAAATATTTTAAGGGTCTATTGAGATCTATATTGTTCGGGTAAGTGAAAGGGCAAGTAGGGTTTTAGTGGTTTGCTTATTTATGAGGGGGGTTATTTTATCTATTAGTTTATCTCTTGAATAGTTTTAAAACCACTTATTCATATACGTACAATAAACCTATATTAATTAAAGTACGCTTTGGCACTTTCTGTCAAATTAAAATGACACCATGAACGGCAAGGCCAAAGTATATTTTAAGCATACTTTAGTTGTTGTTCATTTAAAAATAAGAGGAACCTTCTGCGTAAGCAGGTAAGCATGTTTTTAATATCTTTTAATATTTAAAGATTTAAGACTCCCATTCGTTCACCATAAGGTTAACGTAATAGACCGATTTGCTGCAAACAAAATAGTTTGTTGTAAATTAGTTACTTTGTAGCCAAACTTTGGATTGTTATTAAACAAAAAGATTTTACACGTCTTAGTTAGTTAAATTTTAACGCTTACGTTTCCAAAAACATGTAACATTCATAATCTAAATTAGTATTCTGTCCACATTGACATACACTCAATTGAATGAAACCACAGTGTCCCAAATTATGATTTAATTAACTGTTCAACAAAAGAGAACTCACACAAAAGTCAGGGCTGGCTCAAAACAAAGGCCTTTGGGAGTTGGGTGTAAGTCAAGCGGACAAAACAACATGCGGTAATAGACAGTTAAGGCGCTCATACTGGTCAGCGACCTTGAAAATGTAACATAATAACACAAACACACACACATACACACATTGTAAATATGTGACGTTCTCAATATAAAGGGACCTTATGGAGGCAGGTGGTTACGCCGTTTTTAGAACTGTTACCATAGTATTCGTATAGTTACAATAATAAGAAGAGCGTAACTGCCTTCCTCCATAAGGTCCCTTTATATTGATAACGTCACATATATATTCTGCAAGCACTGCATCACCCTCGAGTTTTGAAAAAGGCATCTAAGGCTGGGCGTTACATGCTGAGAGGCAGGCGACGCAGTTCCACGCAGCGCAAGGCAGACAGACGTTGTAATGCATAAACGTCCTTGAAGCTGCGTATGCGGCGCAGGCAGGTGCAATGCAAACATGTGTCTGTCCTGCTCTGCGCCTCGTTCTAGAAAGGGGACAGATTACTGCTCTGCCCTGCGTCACCCTGGGGCCACACTAACGGGGAAACGCCGTTAATTATCACGACGATAGTCCTTATGTGTAGTAGCATAAGGCGATTGACGTTGATTTTTATCGGCGTTTCCCGTTAGTGTGGCCCCAGCATTAGTGGAACTGCGTCGCCTGTGATCCAACATACGCGCAGCCTTACTCATTCAATCTACTACTTCATGAGTACAACTGAAGTTTTTAGGGTTTCGTGTCCGAAGGGCGCCCAACGGGACCCTATTAATATGCCTACTCTGTCTGTCCGTCCGTCCGTCCGTCTGTCTGTCTGTCCTAACTATAAAGAGAAATATCTTTTGAACCGTAATAGATAGCGGGTTTTAAAGTTGTGTCGTAAAAACGGTAAAACATACAAGCGTCAAATTTAGTGTGCTTATAGAACAACCCCTATAGAATAACAACAAATACTTAAAACCAGCCAAACGTGTACGGAACCCTCAGTGCGCGAGTCCGACTCGCACTTACCCGGTTATTCTTAACTACGGAACGGATATTCATGTCTTGGAGCCGGCAGTCATTGCGTTGCGACTGATAGCAAATAAGTATGAATTTATTTTTATGGACAAACTTATTCTACTTATTAATTAAACGTAATTAAAATAACAACTTGATCTTTGCGTCGCTCATTTCCTGCTCAGTAACAAAAAGGTCTTAAAAACAGCAGAGAAATAAAATCATGTAAATTTGATGTCGTCTCATACTCGTATAATAAGCTTAACCATTAGACGTACGGACTTTTATATATTTTATTTTATTCTTTGATACTATCATAGCTTAAATGATTTAATATCTTGTTATAGTCGCCTTAAGCAACATGCGTAGAAAACATAACCTCGTCAACAATCCCTGTGGGTTGGTAATGCTTTGTCACAATAAGCTGAAACTATTCAGGGCCGCGCCGACCGGAACAAAAACCGTTTTGTGAAACCGCTCATTGTTTGTGAGGAACCTTTAGCTAGAGGTTAAGAGGTTTAAAATAAACCTTATTCACTGGGTATTATGCTCTGCGAGATTCGTAACGCGGCATCCGCAATTAGGAACGCTGTATGTAGGAACTACTTTGTGTCAAATTAATCGTCGTTATCATGTCCTTTCCATTGTATTCGATTTACTTTAGCAAATTATTTTTATGTGATGTACCTGAATTTGGGGACACGCGTACACGTGTACACGCTTAGTACAGTCAAGGTCGTAAAATATGAGTACATTTTAGTACCTCTTCTATTTAATGTCATGTTTAAACTGCCATGTATGAATGTCACAGCGATTAAAGTGACAAGGTACTAAGGTAAGGTAACGTGTATACATATTTATGACCTTGACTGTACCTTGTCACTTTGATCGCTGTGGCATTCATAAGTATATGGCAGTTAAACCTGACATTAAATGGACAAGGTACTAAAATGTACACATATTTATGACCTTGACTGTATATCTTATACAGTTTGATAATAAACCCTGTGACAGTTTTTATTAACACGCACTTTTTCTCGTTCCTTTTACTAGAGTATAACACAACAACAACAAAATTGCATTACATAAAATTACTCACTGTTGCAAGGAAATAAATATTTTAATCCATCTGTTAATCAAGCTTGGACTACCTAGCTATATAGTTCATAATTAAGTAGGGACAGATCGTGTATGATAAATGCAAGCTTCGGAACATCGCAGTTGTGGTCAAATTCAAGGATTCAGATTCAGAGGGTCCACAAATTGTAGTTGCTTTAGTGGTCTGGCAAAGTTAAAATAATAACTAGAGTGGGTAAGTGGGAATTTATTTACTTAAAGTTTTAAGGGAAAATTACATAAATATAATAATAATATACAGGCACGTAGGTAAGATGAAAAGTTGCATAAAAGTATCGAATAACATGCCGTAGGGTACGTAAAGCTTGTTTTTTAAGACTAGTTTTAAATTTAAATTACTTGTTAGGTATATCGCAAAATATTCTTTTTTAACAGATGACAATTTTAACAAAAAATAAGCCTTAAAACCCCCTACTACTTATGTTGATACTGTCTTCTATATCTTAATAACCATCGAAATATTGCCGACAATATTGCCGGTGGCCGTATTCCGGGAATTTGGAAAATTGGCAACGGCACATCACTAGGTATACAAACAGCCTACTTTATACGTCGAAGTGCCTGAAATCCGATTATTTAACTGAAACCGAAAATGTTTTGTTCAAACACCGTGGTTTATTACATACTTACATAAGTCCTATATTTTTGCCCAAGGAAAAGGCTTATTATGTACTCGAAATGAAATTGCGCCTGGAGATTCTCTTAGCAATATTGAACGTTAAAAAGAGGCCTGTAGTTCCAGATTCTTTTGTTTTACAAGTTCGCTAATTGGTTTGGAAACGGTATCATTGACTTCTTAAGAGGAAAGGTCGAAAGACTTGACGAAAAGGTTTATAACTGATCTATTGTTGTCGAGCTGTTCCTAAATCAATTTTATACAAAATCAAGGTCTTATAAATTTGCTCCTCAAAAACTGAACCGGTTTTAATATATAAAAATATATACTTATAAGAACAATTTTACTGTCTGTTTGTTTCTTGGTCTATGGCTTTGCCACCGTAGAATAACCAAAAATTTAACTATTCAAATAGTAAATTTTGATGCAAGTGCGGAAAGTATGTCATTTTACCTAATTTAATATCAAATTTGATTGAATTTAATATTCATACCCAAAAGCTTTATATATTCATGTTTAAAACTTTTAATTATTCAGCTTTCGGGCGCCTACCAAACTTGCTATGGATAACTTTACTAATTGTAACGCAAATTTAATATTATTTGCTTTTAATTTTTGATACGTGAATAAGTCTTTTGCGATCTAATATATTATTTCTACCGATCTCAAATTTCAAAATATAAAAAGCTTCCATGACTTTAGACAACCCAAATAATAAGCGCGCATTTTATTAAACTACCTGTACCTGGTAAAAGGAAATTTGGAGGAAATATTCCTTAGGTTAGGTGGAAGCTGGATCAGGGAGCGGAACCGCTTACCATTAAAGGCTTAGCAATAAGAACTACAGCTTCAAAATACGATTGCGATATTAAGGCAAGATGAGCTAGAATAAGGTAAAAGCCCTGTTAGGGTTAATATAGGGCATTTAACCCTCCGCAGCTGACTTCTAATGTCCGTTTAGGATTCACAAAACGCATCTCGATTCGAGTACGTGCACAGAATTCAGTCGCCAGCGGAATTTTCAATTAGGCTTTGGGCGAAGCGGGTTTAGGGTTAATTAGTATGAAATTATTAATTGAATACACGTCCTTGTTTTATAGAAATGCGCATGCTTAGTCCGAGCTATTTTTATGTCAATCATTTTTAGATGTATATTTTTTGACAGATGTTCTAAACTTCTCTTTTTTAAACAGGACTAAGTATTAATTTTGAAACCCGTCTGTGCGATAAACGAAAAGAGTGGACTGTATAAAATTGCGAAAAACGACAAAGGGATGCGATAGAGTTAGGAAGGATAATCAGAAATATTGTGTATGCTTTATGTAACAAATAATTAGACGAAATTAAAGTGAGTGGTGGTCTGACCTGGTGACTCCGGATCTGTTGGGTACAGAATCGTTGGCGTCCGCTGCGTTGCACCGTTGGTGGTAGTCTTCAGCTTCCCTAGGTTGACTGTTAACATTACCTTCAGCACACGCACTTAGCCTTCGATTTATGTCCAGGGTTCACGCCGGGAGCCTCCAATACACTTTATTTAACTAAAACTATGAGTCTATGAAATTAGTGAAAAGGTTGAATTTTTTATGGAGCGAGAGGTGTTCACGCTACGATATTCAAAACGGAACGGGCAGTAACGGCCCTTTTGGTGGGGGGAAACAAATTGTTGCCAGCCACATAGGAATAACACTTTTAATGTTGCCAGAACAAACCAAAAGAAACTACTAAACAATGAGAAAAGTGAACACCGTCATTCATTGTATTTAATTAATCAAATCATGCAGGAATAAAAGGGCATCAAAGCCTGAAAAGCCTTTAAAACCTGACAAACAAATGACAAATACTAAGTATATTTAGAGTGCCTCATATTATTCCACTTTTAGATTAGTCTACGTTATCGAAAAAGAACTTTCCATTTTATTATATTGGGATATTTTTATCTTATTATTTAACTTTCATGTCCTGTTAAAATCAACAATAAATTATTTACCGGTTTTATAAGATTTTTTTTCTGGTCCTAATTTTGTAATAAATTTTAGTATCATTTGTTATCATCAGAGCTAAAAATTGGTAAAATTATATTCAATGCAACATTATGGGATTATGGTCATATGATCTCTGCTAATTTGTTAGATCATGCTCCCGAACTCATTATTTCTTCGTAGTAAATTTTCCGTTCGCATATTTCCCCGATCGGTAAAATCCACATTTACCATAATTTATTTTTCGTTGTTTTAGTCAGTGGCACATTTTCCGTTCGCATCTTTCCCCGATCAGTAAAGTCCACATTTACCAGAATATATTCTTCGTCGTTTTTTTTTATTCGCATTTTTTCTTAAACGTAATTTAGACTTTTCGTATACTTTTTACGTTACTTTATTTCGTGATAGTTATTTTTTCTTAAAATCAAAAAATGCCTATGTTCACAATATGTTCAGAATATAGACAATCAGAATATATAATAATTGAAAGAAATAACAATTAAAATTCTTAAAGTACGTTTTCCATAATGGTCAAAGTACATAAAATCAAAATGCCTATGTTCACAATTTATATTTTCGAGAGAGAGGGTCGGATGGTTTCGGTTGGTGATGACCACTTCCTGATATGACCACCTCCCGATATGACCACTGCTTGATATATGAGTTCCCAGTAAGTATGTCCGTTCCCGATTATGTCTCAGATCGCAAATTTTCCCAATACGTAAGTAGGTTAGGTTAGGTTCGTTTTTATATCAGGCCCGGAGGGCCAAAACAACCCAGAAATAGGAGCTCCGCACGACGGAGCTCCGTCGACTCGGTACTGTTATATTTTGGCTTCCAAAAATCTAACTTGACCGAGTCGACGGAGCTCCGTCGTGCGGAGCTCCTATTTCTGGGTTGTTTTGGCCCTCCGGGCCTGATATAAAAACGAACCTAACCTAACCTACCTACGTATTGGGAAAATTTGCGATCTGAGACATAATCGTGAACGGACATACTTACTGGGAACTCATATATCTAACTATTATATTTTCTAATTTTATGTATTTTGAACGTATACATTCTAAACATATGCATTGTAAACTTATGGATTTTTTCCAATATTACTATGAACTATTATTGAAAACAATCGTTTAGATACAATCCCGAGTGTGTAAATATGCTGCATTGAAAAAGGGTAATAAAAAAAATGCTTATGGACAAAAAATCAAGAGTGAAAATAAAGAACCCGTAAAATAAAAGAGTGTAAAAAGAACTTTCGGTGAAATATGCGAACGGAAAACTTACTACGAAGAAATAATGAGTTCGGGAGAATGATCTAACAAATCTATCCACCGCGATAAAGGCGATCATTTCACGGGAGCTGTAGTAACTATATGTGTACTGAGGTTGAAAAGCGCGTGATCGGCGCGTGCGGCGGCTGACACTCTTGCCACAGTTCTCCCACTTGTTTAAACAGTATTTTCAAAAACCGAACACCAGGGCCCTTAGCCAAGATGCCCATCGCTAACTAGCGTTTCTATCCGTTTCGTTTTTAAACCAATCGCGTCACTGGTAGATCACGTCATACGAAGAGTCACGTGATCTACCAGTGACGCGATTGGTTTAAAAATGAAACGAATAGAAACGCTAGTTAGCGATGGGCATCTTGGCTAAGGGCTCTGTAGTCTGAAACGCTGACATTAGCAGAAGGTTGTCCACATTCGGCGAGAAGCCATTAGTGCAAAAAAATTATGGGATTGAACTAATAAACGCAGACAGGCGGTCCTGGGTTCGAATCCCGGTGTGGACAAATATTTGTGTGATGAGCGCGAGTATTTGTTCCTGAGTCATGGATGTTTTCTATATATTTAAGTATGTATTTCTCTATATAAGTATGTTTATCGTTGTCTAGTACCCATAGTACAAGCCTAGAGCTTAGTTTGGGACTAGGTCAATTGGTGTGAGATTGTCCCCTGATATTTATTTATTTATTTATTTATTTATTTATTTATTTATTTATTTATTTATTTATTTATTTATTTATTTATTTATTTATTTATTTATTTATTTATTTATTTATTTATTTATTTATTTATTTATTTATTTATTTATTTATTTATTTATTTATTTATTTATTTATTTATTTATTTATTTATTTATTTATTTATTTATTTATTTATTTATTTATTTATTTATTTATTTATTTATTTATTTATTTATTTATTTATTTATTTATTTATTTATTTATTTATTTATTTATTTATTTATTTATTTATTTATTTATTTATTTATTTATTTATTTATTTATTTATTTATTTATTTATTTATTTATTTATTTAATTATTTATTTATTTATTTATTTATTTATTTATTTATTTATTTATTTATTTATTTATTTATTTATTTATTTATTTATTTATTTATTTATTTATTTATTTATTTATTTATTTATTTATTTATTTATTTACACACTGCGGGCTTAACATATGCACGAGATACAATTTGACAGGTGGTAGGGAAATAAGAATAAGAATAGAATAAGAATAAGAATAAATTTATTTAAACAAGTCACTTTGGATACAAACATGAATTATCCGGTGGATACCAAACTAGTCTGAGCCTGAATCTTGGGATCCACGGAGTCGGTTGACATATACCCAGAGAAATAACAGTTAAAAATACAACATCAAATTATTAAAAATGTACAATCATGAAATTTAAAAAAATAATGGCAATTATGATGACAATTTAGCAGTACATAAAATATGTTTGGATGTGTGAGAGTGTGTGTGTGTGAGAGGTGTGTTATGTACTACTCTGTCAAGAAAGTACCGGGAAAAGATCAATAATACACAAACTGTTTGTTAATCATCCAAATTTATTTTATCACCTTCAAAGTATGCTCCTTCAGAAACGATACACTTACGCCAACGAATAATCCAAGCATCAAAACATTTTTTAAACGCTGTTTCCGGAATTGAATTCAGTTCTCGGCGCGAATTCTCCTTTATGTCTTCTACCGATTGAAAACGGGTGCCACGAAGCGCCACTCCGAAGCTTGTTGACTAGTTTGCATGTCAAACTCGTAAACCCACGTCTCGTCACCAGTAACAATGCGTTTCATGAATGTTGGGTCAGAATTGACTCGTTCTAGCATGTCCTCAGCGACTCTCATGCGATTGAGTTTTTGGAGAAAATTCAGGTCTTTTGGGACTAGCCGAGCGGTAACATGTTTCATACCCAAATGATTAGTTAAAATAGTACGGATCGACTCGTGAGATACAGAAAGTTCGGCGGCTATCTCTCTCAAAGTTGAATGAGGATTTTCAGTCACTATTTCCTTCACTTTTGCGATGTTAACTTCAGTTGCAGACGTTGATGGCCTACCAGAGCGAGGCAAATCTTCCATCACATCTCGACCGCTTTTGAACGCTTTGTACCACTCATAAACACGTGTTTTTGATAAAGTCGAATCACCGTAAGCCTTCTGTAACATTTTCAGTGACTCCGAACACGAAATTCCATTGGCGATGCAAAATTTAAGACAAACTCTTTGTTCAATGTTTTTGTCCATTATGAAATTCGCAATACACACTAGATATGATATAACTAAAAACAGCACTGTATTTAATATAAATAACAGATGCAACTCAAACTCCGCGCCAAAATAGAAAACAGTTGTGCCAATCTAACAACAACAAAAAAAACAAAAATTTGAATTTGGAACCATAAACAAATCATCCATTCCCGATACTTTGTTGACTGAATGTATATATGTATGTGTGCAAGGATGTATGCGAGCAAAAGGAAATTCCACTAAAGGCAGCAAGAGAGCTCTCTAAGCACAGATGCGCAAAATGTCTTCTGTCTCCGTATATGAAAGAGTTGCAAACCATTTTTTTAGAATTGACTTGACATTGTAGGTGGAACATTGCCTAATATCGCAGACTTTACAAACTACATTGTAGACAAACGGTTGAATGAATGATGCAAAACGTTTAGCATAGGCTGATCTAACCGCCGGAACTGGTACCCTAAGTACTCGTCTACTCATGATGTGATCTATCCGGGGTGACTTGGAAATGCTTTTGTGAACACGTATCACTGCATTGAGGACGAAAAGCTGAAATGAATACATCTATTCCATTTTCTAAGGTGAGACTTAACGCTTAAGGTTTAAAATAAAAGTGCAGTCCTGAATTTTATTACTAAGCGACTATAGCGATTTTCACATTTTTATAGCGATGTTTTAGGACACTTTTATTTTAAACCTTAAGCGTTAAGTCTTACGTCAGAATATATTATGGAATAGATGTATTAATTTTTTTAGCACCTGTCAAATTATATCTCGTGCTTGCAAGCTAAGCCTTCTGATTCTCAACGCTTGGAAAAGTTTCTGGCAATGGAAGAAAAAAGTGCAACTGGCAGAAAAGGTCGTCTTCACCGACTTAGTTTCTTAAAACTGTACAAACCAAAAAAACATCGCTAAACAACAAAAAGCAGAACGTTTTGCCGCAAGATATATTCGCTTCATGTCCTTTCAGAGCGCCTCAGAAGAAGACAATTTACGAATACAAATAAGTTTTTATAATCTCTCGTCATATTTATGTAAATTGCTAGACGCTTTGAGCCAAGGTTTTATGCTCCCAGAGGCTGTTTTCCGCGTTGTGGTTAAATCATTATCTTCCATGAAAAATATGATGAAGGCAAGTTACAACAGCATGACAATTTATATTTAATAAATAAATAATTTATAAATGAATAACGATATACAATGTTATTCGTTTTTGAGAAAGGTAACGCCATAGATGTACGTGGCCGGCAATACCGGTTATAAAAAAGAGTGAATATATTCCTGGCCTCTATATTCAAACCGCGGGTAGATAAAGTTAGCTCGAGTTAAAATTTCAATTTGAAGTAACCTTATTTAGGGCCACATGCACGGATTTTTTTAGATAATTAATTAACTCCGAGCTTAATAACTCGGGGTTGAGAAATTATTTTATTAACCTGAGTTTATCTTGCATATAAAGAAATTAACCCAGGGTTTACTAACACGAACATTTTATTCTGCATGTTGGCAATTCATTCCCTCTGCTTACACCTGGCGAAATACAAGATAACGAATAACAAATTATATAAGTATTCTTCTCTCTCTCACATAACAGTAACTTCCATAAGTCCTTTTCTTTCTGTCAGATTTGAAGTGACATTACGTTTTCGGTCGATTATATTGAATGGCGACCTTCATTTTATTTTATCTGTCAAATCCGCACTTTACAATTTGACATTTTAAAACCCGAGTTAGAAAGTTAACCCTCCAATTTTAGCAGGTTATTTAAATGAGCTCTGGACCGCGCAAGTGGCCCTAGCCGCTGAGCCAAGTGACATTTTGCCAACGTTAACAATTGCAGAATCAATTGACGCAAGTACGATCGCCTGTCATCCCATAATTATATTTAAACAGATTTCTAAAGTCGCTAAGCTTACGTAAAATGCGTCTTGGCTAGACTTTCAGGTTACTACAGCTACTCGTAGGTTTATGAACAAAATATTTGTACTAACCTTTAGCACTCTCACAACATCCTGCGGGAACTGCATCAGCGCTGTACTCGTCACTCTCCTGTATATCCTGTCCACGAATATCCCGGCGCGGATCGCATGCGCCACCGAACGGAACTTCGGCTTTTCGTCAGACTTCCGCTTCGCCGTCGCCAGCTGCCTCGTGAACGTCGAAGCCAGCCATTCCCGGACTTCCGGTGGCACAGCATCCGGCTGCACTTCGGACAACTCGTCATCTTCGTCGGCCAGTCGCCTGCGCACAGTCCAAATTCAAAATTAGAATTCGGAATTCAATTTCAAAACAAAAGCGAATCGCCAAGCGCTATCGAATTAGGTTTCGATTGCTGAGTCATGAATCAACCGTTAGAGGATTATCGAATGCACGTAATCTATTAAAAGCGATTTGTAGTCAATACGTGACTAGTTCGCTTTCAACTAAATGATTGACAGGTATTGGAAAATTACTAGCCTTTGACTAGACCGCCATGTTGATCCAACATTTGATTGAATTTCCGAGGAATTCAATTGCATTGTCATGGTAGATTGTTTCATAGGAACTACAGCAGATACTTACGTCGTTCATTGTATTTAAAAAGAGGATTAAACTTAATTTCAACTAGCTATACAGGTGCATTATGTGTTATAAAAATCCTAGTTATTTCATTAGTTGCTAATAAAATTAATGATAATAATATATGCTACCTCTATTTTGAGTTTTGCTATTTTTTTGTAAATAGAAACTTGAAAAATATTATTATAAGCCTCTAATAGGAAACGGGTATTTCGAAAATATAGATAAATTTAAAACCTGCCAGAGTTCTAACACATTACCTTGTACTCAATCGTTTTAATTTGCGAATCAAATTGATAGTTCAAGCAAAAATCTGAAAAGATTTCTGAATAGTCTCTGCTAGACATTTTTTTACCACAAACGACGTCTGCGAATTCACGTAATTCTTCCAATTCGCCATTGATATCGGAATTTAGATTCGAACAGCGGGGAGCCACTCTCAGAATTCAATCCCTTGTTGATTATGCTATACTCGAATAGAAATAAGATGAAAATATTTAAGATCGAAGTTATGAGAGCATGCGGTATCTTTCGATTTCTATCTAAGGATAGGGGGCGTCATGCAGCGTGCTCAAGAATAGTTTGTTAATACATTGCTTTCCAATTGAACTAAATTATTTCTGGTATTACTGGTTAAATATCACTCATAGTATTATTGCCTGTAGATCTTTTAAGTATGATTAAGGTGCAGGTGCCAATGAAAAATCTATATACCTACATAAAAATCGATGTATCTATGTGCTTATTAAGAAGGGCTCGACCGATTTAGCTGATTTATTTTTGTTGTGTTTGTAATTCTTAGGTTTTCCTAGTTTGTATGAATTTTTTTTTTTGGAAAATTGCATCCGGGGCAAGGCTCTATTTGACATTTTAGTTATCCTAATTATTCAGTTGCGTTTCGTCAGTTTGCGTTTAAGTGTTGAATTCACAATAATGTTTAATTTTCATAAAGGTAATTTGTTAACCTTCATTTCAATTCAAAAACCTACATTGCGTACTTTATTTTCACATTGGCAAGGAACAAAAGTTACATACTGTTTTGTTATTCAAAATAGTTCATATTACAAAACACATAATTCTGAGTAGACTCCATGAACTTTACAAAGTACAATTCAATTCTGATAATCCAATCAGCGTAACGATCACAAAAGAGCCAGTGAATAAGGCAGGCTTACTATTGGAGCGAAGAGGCTCGCACGGTTTTGTTTGGCCAAAAGAAAAACGGATTTGCAAAGACTCATCGGATGCCGCTTTTCTAATATTCCGTATGAAAATTTCGTTCACGTCTCAGCGAGCGCGTATTCCATTCTTATCTCTCAAGTTTTGTTTAAATGCCGAGCTATTTATTATTAACTACGCATTTTTCAAGCTCACAACGAACAACGGAAAGCAACGTTTCACAAAAAACGAACGACAAAACAAGCAGTTAGGATGCTGAAGGGCAGAGCTTGGACAGGTCATCGCAAATCGCAAAACAATGTCGATACGGAAATAGGACAAGATGTAATAATAATAATAATAATAATGCCATTACGGACGGAGTATTGTCACCAATAACCCTGATATCGTGTTGACGTCCCAACGCCGGACAGTGCTCGTCGACATCACCATCCCGCATGACGATAACCTCGTGAAGGCTGAGAAGAACAAACTCAGCAAGTACCTTGGCTCACGAGGTGACCGCCATGTGGGATGTGACTCGAAGATCATTGTCCCGATAGTTGTTTTGGCGAACGGTCTCATAGCGAAGAGTCTCGACCAACATCTCAAGAGACTAGACTAGACTAGAGCTAGATGGCTGGATCAAGAGTCAGATGTAGAAAGCAGTATTCTCGACACGGCACGTATTGTCAGGAGGTTCCTCTCTCTGCAGCCCTAACCATCGGTAGCTTGAGCCTTGCCTCGCTACCAGCGGCACTCGTAGGTTAGGTTTTTATAATGTTTATTTTTATATTAGTATTGTTATTTTGCTTTTATATAATGAAATTCCGTAGGTTGTTACATTACTCTTATTCTATATTAGTAGACAAATTATTATTAAGTCAAACACATTCAGTTATTAATAAATTTATTAGTATTATACATATATAATAGAGTCGTATTTTGTGCATTGTATTTTAATTTAATTTAATACTTTGAATACAAAGTATTTTTTTGAAATATTATCTTATGTAAAATACTAATACAAATTGAAGTATTGGTCGTTGTGGAGTCATATCACTTTTCCTCGTCCAGGGACTGTATAGAAAAGTATAGAAAAGTTTGACACTGTTTACATATAATTATATATCTGATCAATTTACTTACGAAAATTATGCCTGTTACAGAAAATGAAGTGTTAAAAGTTGATGGTTGCATAAGTTCATCCATCAGAATTAAGAAAAATGTTGAATTAAGAAAAATGTTGCATCCATCAGAATTAAGAAAAATGTTGATAGGAATACCCTCACAAACTATTGGACAATTTTCGGTTGCGGTTATAAATATTATTGAAAAATAGAATTAAATAAATAAATAAATAAAATAAATCAGGGGACAATCTCACACAAATTGACCTAGTCCCAAACTAAGCTCTAGGCTTGTACTGTGGGTACTAGGCAACGATATACGTACTTATATAGAGAAATACATACTTAAATATATAGAAAACATCCATGACTCAGAAACAAATATTTGCCCATACCGGGATTCGAAATAATACTAACGTAATACGACTATTACATCTTGTTCTATTTCCGTATCGACATTGTTTTGCGATGACCCGTCCGAGCTTTGCTGATGGGTTAATAACAGGGTTAGTTCCACCGCTACTTGAATTCAACAAAACAAATGATGGGTATCGTTTTGAGTGAGATTATGGTCTAAGGGCCCGACCACGGCTTTCAGCTTTCAGCGGCGGCGGCGAGCGAATTCTCTCTTCATTGCACGGTCGAGACGCTCACGGAACAGCGCTGAATTGTTATTACACGCAATTATTAAGAAAATCGCTTTTCACGCGGCCAGTCGTGTAAAGTCGTGGTCATGCCCTAAGAGCTGGCTACGGAAAAAGGGTTTCAATTTATGTAGCAATGAAACCTCTCCAATCAGGATGCCATACCATCATTATTCATCGTTTCGGGAGCCTGGCAGCTGTTCATAGGTGAGGTGGGCGTGGTAGTAAAAAAAAACGAAATATTAATACTTTCAAAATTTTCATGATATGGATTTTCAAAATTTTTATGACATTATGAGTCATTTGGCGTACGTTTAACGAAAATGCCGTGAACGTCTTCTACCAGGAAAATATTTTTTTTAGTAAACGAGTATAACATTAAATATTTAATTATATATTATTAGGACCAGCTCGTAATGCCCTTTTATTTTGTATCCCACAGGACTGGTTTAAAAAAAACATACAAAAAAAAATTACGTGATAACTATCACCGATAAACAGCTGCCAATCTCCGAAATAATTAATAATGATGGTAAGGCACCCTAATTAGAGATGGTTCCATTGCTCTATAAATTGCAAACCCTTTTCCGTTGCCAGCTCTCCGTCTATTCTGATGATTTTGTTGGTATTCAAGGAGTGGTAGAAACTGTAGTAAGAGGTAACATCGACACACCTAAACACCAGGGTTGGGGCCGACTGCTGGCGCGCCACGGCCGGTCTAAAATAAAACACGCCGTCAATGGGACTGCTCGAGGATTCACACGGGGAAAAAGGATAGTGATATACGGTCATTGGAAACATTGACCATTTGCCTCTCACCATGACAATTAAGAAATTGATTCATTGTAAAGCAAAGATTCTCAAGGTATCAAGGCAAATGGCGTCACAAACTTAATCATAACACAAAAAATTGCGTATTCGTACAAACATAACAGTAAAAATATAATAAAGTACTTATATTAGGTCATTTTGAATATAAAATTATTTTTCAATTTTGAACTTTTATTTAATAAAATTTTAGCAAATTGATTGGAGGTCCACTCTTGTGTAAATATAAGTACTTACTTATTGCAAATTACCTGTAATAACTTTAATTTCTTTAAAAACATGAAATGAAATTAAAAATGTACCGGTAGAAAATTTAATTTAGATTTAATCGTTTGATAAATTTTATAAATGATTGATAAGCGGTGAAATAAAAATGAAAGCAATGCGTCTAAAACAAATATAATTTAAACAAAATCCGAAGCTGAAACAGTGAAGTACTGAAGGACAGGTTGCTGGGAACTCCTTTAGAACACAACAAATAAAAGCTGAAAAATCTAGGGTGCGTATTGTCGAACACCTAGATTTTAGAGAACAGGATGCATGCCTAAGGGAGAGCGAGTAGAAGAATTATGAAGTAAGACCAGTCACAGGGGATCCAAGACGACACACGGAGATTCCGAGACTAATCTAACAAAAGAAGATACTATAACTACTTGAGAATGAGTCAAAACCAAAATCGTAATAGCTCTAAATACAAGAATTGCTTCGGTTTAAATCATTCTCAAATTTTATGACAGTGAAAATAACCTATGTAAAAAGGCAACAGAACACGGTTGCACCAGTTTGGAGTGGCTCAAACTGGTTTGAACAGGGAAGACTCTATACTAACAGGACAGGTGACGATCGAGTGAAGCTGAACATAACAGAAAGTCCTAATCGCACAGAGTGGGTAGAAGGGAGGCGCGACTACTTGGCCGTTGTGGGCGCTGTTTCAGTATTAACTTTGCTTCGTTCGGTTTCTCTACTGAGCATCTGGCCCAGCAAGGTGTGCGCAGGCGCCGCGTGTGGATCGGCGCCGGCTGCGCGCGCGGCTGCTCCTCACCTCTCCTATCCCTGCGTTACACATAATCACTGGCGACGGCGCGCGCTGCGCAAACTATTATAAAATCCTATAAAACTGTCGGCCATAAAGAACTATAGGTTAATGAGCGAGTGAAATGTTTCCATAGCCAAAGCATGAGATATGTGAGAGGGTACATCTGCTTGATTACGAACGAGCTAATTTGTGGCCATTGAGAAGACAAAGGCTAAAACGGGAGTGTTAGATACAGTGCACAGGGTTCGGTTGACGACATGGCACGGCAGGATAGTGACGCTTGCTCTTTGAGATAGTAGACCTGGAAATGTCCTTGGGGTCTAGCCAAGTGCCACACACTCCGTAGCGTTTCTGTTCGTTTCGTTTTTAAACCAATCACGTCACTGGTAGATCACGTGATACGATAAGTCAGGTGGTCTACCAATGACGCGAATGGACTAGAGACGAAACGAACAGAAACGCTACGGAGCGTGTGGCACATGGCTATAGGCTCTGTTGTATTTAGCTCTTCTCACAATATTATTATTATTATATTATGACACTGCTGCCCTGTGTTTGCTGGTTTTAGAATTTATTAACTTAATTTGTACTACCTTATTTTTGTGAAATTTTTTGCATGTAAAACTTGAAAGGTTCAAAAAAGGTACACATAACGGTAATAAAAAATGTCTGGTAAGTTTTTGGAAGCAAGATTACAACGTTCCATTTTTAAACCAAATTTTTTACAATATTTTAGATCCTATAATTGATATTATCACACAGATCCCATCATCAGGTCACGCCAACTTTTCTATGGCACCATTTTTGAACTAAAAAAGAATTATCCAAATCGGTTTACTGTGTAAAAAGATATTCGTGAAAAATATAAATACAATCGAATTGATAACCTCCTCCTTTTTAAAGTCGGTTAAAAATTGGCCTAATACCTAAACAAACTAAATAACATTTTCTCACAACTGGTCCTGGCAGACAAAAGAACAACCATATTTAATGTAACATTCTGTAATTCCAAATTTAAATTCCAGCTTTTGCGCTCGCTTTTATATTCGTAGCTTCCAGGAATAAAGACCCAGTGATAAGGGGGAAACACTGTCGCTTTATTCCGCGCTTTAAAATTTCTAACAATATTTCAAATATGTTTTGTTCTAGGAGCAATATTTTAGCCAACTTTGACGAAAATATTTTAACTGTGTACTTTTAATAATATATCCGCAGCTTATTCGTCGGGAGACGTTGTGTTCAGACGGGATGACAATTATAAAATTATTTTTATAACAATATTTCCAAACGGACTTTCTGATTCTGTGTGTATTTAAGATGTGTTAGAGAAAGATGGCGAGGATAAGCTAGACAGAAAGTGTCTATGAAGGAAATAAAATTAAGACTATACAGGATGTCCCAGATCTACATGAAAATAATTAAGGTATGCAATTTTATTTTTGTCCGAAGAGTCAAAGTAGTTGATGAAAAACGAGTATTGCCTGCTACTGATTGGCTTCAAAATTATAAATATAATTATGATGTCATTCAGTATATATTGCTACGATATTATATATAAATAAAAAAAAATTGTTTATTTACCAACCTAAAAATATTTTTACAATAGGAATTACCTACTTGTGACCACCACACTTACCAATTAGAGTTACCAATTGCAAAATGTCCTGCGCTTGTGCTGGTTAGGATAGATAACAGTTTTAACTTACTAACTAAAAAGCTAAATTATGATTAGCTGTTTTTAACCAAGGGAACCAAAGGTGTACCGCAAGGTAGCGTTCTAGACCAGTATTATTTAAACCCTTTATGAACTCCTAAATTAATTGAAATAGGTACCTATTAAAAAGTTTAAATTATAGATATAGGAAGTATATTGGGGGCTTTCTTATGCCTTATTATTTACTTCAAGTTTTAGGACATCCTGTTAATAATGTAAACTGGTGAAACATCTTGAACGGAATGACTGCTTGAGAAAGATCTCAGAAAAAGGGATAAAAGGGAAACGAGATTGGGGTAAATCGACGATAAGGTACAGAAGTAAAAAAAAGTTGTCGTCATGTCATAAATATTTATAAGGAGACACAGAAGAAATAGTAATAGAAATAAATGGAGGACATTGCATCGCTAATACTATATGTATTGACAAGATCTTTAAATAAGAAAAGAAGAATAATATTTATTTATGTAACTGAATAAGTTATAAAGTACAATAGGTGTAATCACCTGAAACGCCTTCGGGCGACTCCCCCATTCTACTACGTAAAACATATTTCATCATTTTAATTATGTTATTTTTATTTAGCAATTTGACGGTGTGTGCGAAGTTACCAATCCGCACTGGGCCCGCGTGGGAAACTATAGCCCAAACCCTCTCATTGTGAGTGGAGGCCTGTGCCCAGCAGTGGGACGTATATAGGCTGTTTTATTATTATTATTATTATTTATTTAAAATAATTAAAAGTAAATGCAATATGCAACCAGTTCTACACCCTAATTGCAAACTTATTGCATTACAGGTACCCGTCCAAACGCAACGAGACGCTCGTCTGATAAACTTTAAATTGTGCAGTCTAAAAATGTCCCAAATCAAGAAAAAATTGTTTATTACCTAAAGGAAAAAATCATTTAGCGTTTCATGGTTTTTATTCTATTAATAAACGAAAAAAATAAATTGAGTGTACGGCCTGAATGCACATTCATATGCTAACAGAGCAACCGTACATAAATTTATGCATGAGATCGTCGGGTCGTACATTCATACAGATTTTTTTTCCTTGAATAGAATTTTTTTATAAAACAAAATGTTTAAAATTCATCGGTGCTAAATAATAAAAAAAAAAATCGTTGATTTTCGAGAAAAATTAAAATTATGAACGGTGAAAACTACACTGAAACCTAATAATGCGTGATCAAAGACAAAGATTCAAACATCCTCTCAAATATATCTATCTCTATGGAATTAAATTCCACATATATTAGGAATAGGATAGGTATATTGTTGAAAAACAGATAGGAAAAAGAGGGATGGAATAACCAAAACATTAATTTTCAATTATAACGGCAGTCGTTAGTCACAAGATTGCAGTGTTGTTATTTTAAGTATTGTTTTGGAAAAAAGACTCCGAAACTCATGTCTCTTTTGAAAAAAGACTCCGAAACTCATGTCGGTAACCTACTACAGGTTACCGACATGAGTTTTGGAGTCTACAAGTGTAAGTAGGACGGTATATCTACTATCGAGAGGTGAAAAGAGACAGGTATATGAGAGGTTTGCTAATATCAACCAGCGTTGCAATTATTATTATTTATTTATTTATTTATTAAGGATTTCCAACAGATAATACATCTTACTAATGCTTAAATCTAGCTCGATACTGGCATATTCTACGAAAGCGTAGCAATTTATGTCCGCTACGCCGCTGCTACCAGATCAGTCGAAGCGCTACGGCTGCCCACCGTAGAACCGCTACGCTTTCTAAGAACGAATAACAAATGAAGGTTATTCTTACTTTGACTCTGTTATTTATTATTATTACCTAATAAAGGCCGATTTTCCATTCTCCAGATAAAACTGTCAGATAAACTGTATCTCTGTTCTTTTCTTCTCTGTGAGAAAGAAAATGTAAGCGATTAGTGTAACTGTCAGATAATTTTATCTAGGTATTGCAAAAATTGGCCCTTAAAGTATTAAAATGTATCAAGTAAAGCACTATTTAAATTGTATCATTAGAAGGTGTTTTTTCCAATTTACACGAATAGTCCAACCAGCGGCTTAAGGATAAACAGCCGTAAAACTAAGCAAAATAGTTAATCTATTGTAAAAGCTAACGTAATAGTTGGCACTAAGGTTCAATGTCGAATAACGTCTTATACCACTTATGATTTTATGAACATTCTAAACACAAAATGCTATTGTTAAGACTTTGACTGCCACGTAGCGCTACACGCTACGCTCATAACCGATTCCAGCGTTTTTCCGCGTTTTAGCGAAAACTGCCTACGAATACAGAACCCGCCTAGCGGGTTCATGGCACTCTAAGTGTAAGTTTTATGGCTCTTTACACTTACGCCGCCGGTCGGACTATACTTCAACGAATTTGTACTCTTTTCACGATCCACATCTGCAATTTGGAATAACTTTATATACATTTGCTTTGTATTCCAATTTTCTATGACGTTAGATTAATATTAACAGCCTCTGAGATTGAATTTTAGTTGAACTATTTACGTTCGATTTAGGTACACTGACAGTATTCTGTTGTGATTGGAACGTTATTGATTGTAACCTATGTAGTTCTACAATTCGAGTTATATTATTTATGGGACATATTATTAAAAAAATTACAGACTCTAAAGAAAGTATAAAATAACACCTTTTCAGTTCTAGTCAGTCAAACTTAATTTGACTTTGGTTTGAAATATTGTTGGAAGCCAGACGTTTTTTCGTTTGTTACAATTTTTTTCAGACGTGTTTTTATCTGAAATTCATTGATAAAATAAATAAAAAATAAATAAAAAACTTAAAACTCTCCTCATGACAATTTTAGTTAAATAAACAATCCTCTTAACGTCTCACTTTACAGCAAATTCGGAACACACGATTACAAATTATAATTTTGATTGCCATTCCGCTCTCTCCGTAGATTTATGACAGAGATAGCCTATTTTATATGCATTAGACACGTAAGATCTTTATTAAGCTTCTGGGGTGTTATTCTGTGTAACACTTCATCGATGAACTCACCGACCAACCTTAGTTGAACCTTTCTCAATTAGTTTGGATGAATCGATGTTTCTCGTCCTTTAACTAATTATAAGTTTCCATGAGATGTGGACTTGACAAAGGCACAATAAAAACTTCAAATATCTGTAAAATACAAGTTCCCTAGGAAATAAACCGCTTATATCGTACAAAACTTGGGGAGATCACGTCTCTTAGACCACCGGCTAAAATCCACAAATGTACAACAGTCGCATTGATTAAAAGAGTAAGATCTAACCTAAATTAAGGTCTAAGATAGAAGACACCACTACCAAAAAAGGTCATAATATTTTTTAATACCACCTAGTTTGTCATTGCAAGATTTCGTAAATGAAACGTGTGGCCAATAACGTATTAATTTCATATAATCGTTACGATCCCCGGATCTCACGCCCTGTGATTTCTTCCTATGGGGATGTACAGTATCAAAGACAACGTGTACGCTGAGAGAATGCACAGCCTAGAAGAGTTACAGAACCGTGTACGTCGTGCAATTGCTTTAATTACTCCGCAAATGTTAAGGAAAGTTCATTTAGACACTGTAAATAGAGCTCGTCATTGTATCGCACAACAAGGACGTCACTTCCAACATCTGCTTTGAATACAAAATTTTGTACTCAAGAAATAAATATTATTCAATTAAAAGATAGTTTTATTACTTTGTTAGGTTATAAACCAGTTTCTTTTAATATCAGTACTAAGCTAAAATAACCTTTTAAAATAAGGAAACTAAAACCTTTCTAATAATACTAAATGTATGGGAGTGTTTAATATCAAAATTTTGGGTACTTCTCGTTTGATTTAAAAAAAAGTAATTGATGTTATTTTACTGATTAAGTGACGTACTTTAGATATCAGTTTAAAGTTTTTTGATATCTGTAATAGTTACGGAATAATCGCCTGGTCACACTTAACGATTACACCCTGTATATATATTAAAGTACCTAACATATAGTATAAAACAAGACCCTGAAATGTTCTATTTTTATACGAAACAAAATTTAAATATCTATGCTTGACAAGAAAGGGCAAGTCAGATCTCAGATAAAGTGGATCCCTTCGATTAGATGTCTTGTTTTCTCTGTCTAACCTTGACGTCGACCTTAAACTTGTAAAGGGCGAGGGTAATCACGTAAGGGCCCATTCATTAACCTCCATCTATCGGGTCTGATTAGAATTTGCACTTTAATTTCCTTACCTTGGGCATAGGCGCGTGTTCATTAGTTCAACATTGCCGAGCAACCGACTGATTCCGTTTTGTGAAAACCTGCCAAGTTCCAGGCAATAATAAAAATTGTGTCTACTTTATTATACGGTCTCTGTTGTACTATTGTACTTTCTTAATATAATAAACGAAGTGTCGGTAGGCCTTCCACAAGGTGGACCGACAATCTGATAAAGATCGCGGGAAAACGCTGGATGACAGCAGCAGAGGACCGATCGTTGTGGAAAACCTTGGGGAAGGCCTTTGTCCAGCAGTGGACGTCTTGCGGCTGATGATGATGATGATGATGATGAATAAGAATAAGAATAACTTAAGAATAACTTTATTGGTAAAAAATTAATGATAACAATGACATAGGGCTTTTGTATACACGAAATTCACAATAATATTACATTTGCCTGAACTAGGATGATCCTGTATCTCAGGCAGTGAGAGGTATACATAAATGCGTTTATCCATTTTATCATAAAATCGTTCACAAAATTTTATTAGTAGTAAGGGATTCATTTTACTTAGTAGTAATTAAAGATAAAATTATATTATTAACTATTTTAGAATCTACGTAAGTGGATGATGTACATTGCAGTGTCAGCGTCGGCGCAATTGTAAACTAGGTCATATTCTATGCCACACAAATCACAAATACTTCATGCTTATAAGAGTCCATTTTAATGATTATTTGCATGCGTTGCAGCTTAGTAACTTGTAGGTTTAAGGTTAAGGGACGGCGCCGTGGTTAATAACCGACGAGCTTGTAACTAGATTAGTGATGAATATAATAAAGATACGAGAAAACGACTTACATGAACATAATTATGCCAAATTATAATACAATACAATAGGTACAATAAAACTTTAATGAACACCACATAAAGACAGGAAATACAACAAAAAAGAGAAGTATTACAAAGCAAAAATTATATTTTTTCTTATAATTTTGCCATTCTATTATTATGTGGACTGGTCTCAATATCGGCCTGTCGATATCGATGCATGTAAGGAGGCATTGAGGGCAAAGAAAATGTTTGTGTGCTTTTTAACTATTTGGGCCTAAAAATTTTGGAAAATTATTTGGAAAATTTGGGCCTAAAAATTATAATAAGACTTTAAAGCATGTTTTTTATTGGTTTTTCACATCTATCCTTTTTAAATATTAAAACAAACATCTATTCGTCTTAAATAATACCTGGCATCTTTAATCTAATGTAAAATAAGGCACATATTTATTAAGATTAATTTGGTTTAGGTAACACGGCAAAATTGACAACGTGAGAACTTAGAATAACCCTTTTCTAATTCTCAGCGAGAGAATTGTTTGGTTTATAACTAAGTCATGGAATTTAAATTTTTAATGTGTGTACTTGCCTTTATAGTCCGCGGATCGCCATTCTTTTGTTTATTTCTTTTAAAGAGTCTTTACGAGCTTCTTATTCCAATTAAAAAATGGCGAAGGCTTTATTTTACACAAGGAATTGGAAATTAGTTTTTAATGGAGTCGGTTAATAACTCTTCTCAGTAAATTAATTAATTATTTCAATTTATAACTTGTCGTAAGTATTAAATCATTCAAGAATAATGAGATTAATGTGACATTTTCTATCAATATTGATAACGTTAAATGAAAAATACAACTGCAATGATTGTTATACTTTAGACATATTTATTAAATTGTATTAATTAAAAATAACATATTACATACGACTTGCTATATTATCTGACCTAGGAAATGCTTTTTTTTATTAAATTAGCTATGACCAATGTGCAAAAATCACTTTAATGATGCGTTGATGTGTTTTGATGTAGAATAACGATAAAAATCGGTTCATTAGGAACGACGCTAGAGTGGAACATACTTACATACATACATAGGGTGTCAAAATCATTACCCTTCCTTTGCTTCGCCGTACTCGGGTAAAAAAACATTATAATGTGTAGTTTGATTAGGATTATGTTATACTTTATAACCATTCCGAATATGGTCTCTTTAAAACCGGCTATGCTGGACAAGTTGCTTTCTACTCGTCATATAAGATTTATATTTAAATACACATGACTACATACTCGTCTTTGGTGGCCGTAAGTAACCTCTTTGCCATTTTTTTTATCTCCATTGAGTTCTAGAAACCCCTCAGTCCCGAAACAAATGCTGTTTCTCTAGCATACAAAAATAACTGTGATTTAAGTCTGCCTAATTAAAATAAATTTCACTATCTATTTACGCCTACGCTTTGGTGGCTCTACGCCTCCGCCCTCTACGGCGTAGCAGATTTTCGTTAAGCGATGTTTTTCGTAGCTACGTGATTCTCTTATGTCCTAGCCTTTATTTAAACCACGGACAGATACAAATAGCTCGAGTTAAGTTTTGACATTTGCCACATATGACATGAGTCAAATTTTAATTTGAAGTAACCTTATCAGCTATCCGCGTTTTGAATAAACCAGTCATTAAACCCGGTGAATTATTACCTGGTGAGCCTAAGTTGTCTCGAAAAATGTATTAACATATGTGACGTTCTCAATATAAAGGCACCTTACGGAGGTAGGCAGTTACGCTCTTCTTATTCTGGTAATTATACGAATACTATGGTAACAGTTCTCAAAACGGCGTAACCGCCTGCCTCCATAAGGTCCCTTTATATTGAGAACGTCACAATTAATACTTTGTCGAACAACTAAAAAGCGAGTTGTTCAAGTGAACACACGCACATACGCTTGACATTGTACTATTATTATTCAAACCCCGTTCAATTATATTAAGCAGTTGTTCTTCTCGTAATTCTCAAATTCTTTCAGCAGTAACTGCTTACAACATGCCAATTTTAGGGAACTTGGTGATGATAAACAGCCTTTAATTCAGAAAAAATTAATTATATCTAAAGTTTAAACTGTAAATAAAAGCATTTACCCTTTCTAATGACAAGTGTGAGAGAGATAACGTCACTTAACGAAGACGAATGATATCCCGAATATAAAAGGATTGTTATGTATCTATTCCGAGACGGCAATAGATCTTGCGAGACCTATTTAGGTCTCAAGATGATCCTAAAATAAATCTTGTCTCAGCTGTTAGGTTAACAGCACAGTGATGGCATAGGCAGAAGGATAAACTGAAGTTAGATGTACAGGGTGCTCGGTAACCGAGTTCCAATACATTAATCGTAACCGTAACGCCATGTCAAATAATCACACGCCAGTAACAGCAAAAAGCCTTGAAACTAATTTCAACTTTATGTTATAAATACTCAGGCCTATTTTGCGCTGTCAACCGTGACGGATATTTCCATTGTTGCGACTGAACCAGTGCATAATACTTTGTCAGTGACGTTGAACAGGTTAAGGTTTCTATGTTTCATTTGAATACAAAATAAATAAGGGTTCCAAAATCAATCCCCTAAACAATGGTAAAACTACTTTTTTCAACGATTTTTGGATAAAAGTATCTAAAGAAGTAGAAGTATCAAATAAAGGGGGCCTAGCCGAGATGTATTATGTTAACGTAGCGATTTTCGAAATGCGACTAAAAGTATGGAATTGACATAAGCGGCTAACGCAATTGATTGTTAGCTTATGTCAAACTGTTAGTATGAAGGAGATGCGTGACTGCGTCCCGTGCGATGAGTCGATTAAATGCATCTAATGAGTAAGTAAGTGTTTCTCTGCACCGCTCCCCGCACCCCGCGCATACACAAACCTATACATTTTTTTCGTTTTCTAAAATCGTTAAGTTATCTTAATACATTTTGGCTTGACTATATTAAAAGAATCACTAATGTTACCTTGAACTAAAGAAAAGTTCTTATTCTAAATAATGACTTTGCCAGTTCTAAGATACACTCATTTGTTTTCAAAACAAAACAGCATCTCAGCCTGTACGGGAAGCACTTACCGTCGGATATAGAAAGCGTGCCGGCGGCGGGACTGATGTATAGCTATTTTAGGACACCCTATTACCGCGTGCCTGTTTAACGACAGTTCAGCTGTAAAAGTGACATTGACAGTAATCTTTTTTGGGAATCCCTAGTGTCAATAGGAGGAAAATTTATAGGCAAGGGTGATTTTTTTTACGAACTTTTGCGTAGTTTTAAGGACCAAAAAAATAGACCCTTTAGAAGATAAAAAAATATAATTCGGTTTTCAGTTGAACAGAGGTTTATCTTAAGACTGGGTAACCTTCATTTGATGTCACACATAATATCTTTATGTCGGATTTCACCAACCACTTAAAGGACGAATTAGTGTTAACAGCTGTCAAAATGTATGAACTATCGATTCACATTTAACATCGTTTGTTGAAATTGGTGCTTAGTCAACCATTAAATTTGAAATGAGTTTGATTAGGTTAGGTTAATTTAAAATTTAATTGTAATTGCATACCATTACAATTAAGGATATTTATAATTTGCATAGCCTAATCTATAACTTTTATAACATATAAAAATAAAATAAAAAGCTCTCCTTTACTTTGTACACAATATCATGAATAGGTAGACGTGTGAAGATGGAGGTATATTAAGGACGTCAATTTGGAGACATTTTTGGAAGGCTATTGAAGCGAAATCGGGCACCTTTCCAATTATTCCTACCCCCCTGTGAAACCGAATGCCACGAAAGAGTGTCAAGTTTGCATTAAAATCAGGAAATCGGGCATCGGATACACCTCTTTGAAACTCGCCCGATTGAACCAAGCAGATGTACTGTTATATATAATATAGACTTTTTATACGTAGAATTTACGTCGAGGAAAGTATGGCGTTACAGTGGAAATGAAATTGATGCGTCATATGAGCAGCACGTTATTGTTATATGATATCGATGCTAAATAATGCAGGCGGGTATATCTGAAACATAAATATTATGAGAGGAATTCTCAAATGTTTTTTTTAGCACCGTGCCGTATAAAGGTTGGTTTTCTTAGATTTTTTTTAACTTTACAAGGCACAGTCCTGTAGTTTGTCTAATTGATTATTAAAAAGTGATGTCATACGTACTTAGTTTCATCTATGTAGACTGCTTCGAGAACTTTGGCCGCATATTGTAAGTTTTTTTGTAGTGTTTCTGCTGATATTTCGCCTCTGTTTAATTGTCTAAGGAGATAGCGTAATCTGCGAACAAAGAGAAAACACATTTAAAATATATCCTTAAGTTTTTTAAGGCTTAGAGCTTGAGATCCAAATACTCATTTTGACTGAGATGTCCATCTCAAGATACATCAAAATAAACGTCAACTGCCATTTTCGACGTGTCTTAAGACGGGTATCTCAAGATCAGTTTCCAAACCTCAGGGTTGGAACCAAGATGGAAAGCCTCCACGCTAGTCATTTCAGCGGTATGTAATGGAAAACTATGTGGTAAAATGCGTTTTTTTTTACTGAGAACAGACTTTTCTGGATCAGTCCGTCTTCGCATCCTCGTCGATCATAAATTTAAAGAACTAAACTGTGCCCGCAAATCCAGATGATTTGGGGGAAGTCAGAAAACAATATCGTGTCATAACTATCCCAGTTTCCTTTGATTACATCCAGATTTAACTGGCTTATGGAGACAGTCTAAATCGAAGAGTAATAAAATAATGCCAAAAGAATCATGCCATAAAATTTACAACGTACCTTATACCCAAAAAAAATTAAATCAGTTTTGTAACATATGTCATAATGAACATCGCATATATTATGATAAGTAACATATTTTATTCAGTCATAAAAATAATGACAAGATTCTAACATGCTTAACATTTTAATAAGCAAACTGTACCGATTAAAACACAGCAATATGCACTGTAACAGCATGGTAAACACTTCAGAACTCAATCGAAACAAAACCCCATCCGAATAGAACCGCAATGATAATAAACTCGAATAGTCCAATAAACCCAGGGAAGCAATAAAACTGGGTAAAAAAAAAACAATCCGGACTATTCGTTTCCATTTGCGGGACTCGATCGATTCCCTGGAATGCCCACAGAGGCCTTTTCACGGGCCCTGTTGTATGCACGACATAGTACATAGTACTTTATAGTAGGTACTCATACTTTGTAATATCAATTTTACTGGACTTTGCCGTCAAAGTGTTCGCTTGAAAGTCACTAATTGACGAAAGTGCTTTTGTACAGAATATATGTTAGTACAATGGCGGATAACCTAACAAATAATTAAAAAATCAAAAAGTTACATAATAAATAAGCTCTTTTTTCCATATTTCGCCAACCAAAAACCAACAGGTCTTTACCATACTCGCTTAATGCCCAATTTTCAGAACTATACAAAACACTCCCGACCGTTTTCGCATTTTATTATCCTTTTAATTTTATAACGTAGTCAGGGATGATACTCAGTCTCTGTTCCCTAACAAAAGGCTCATTTTAAGACAAAGGGGATATAAAGTGACAACAGTTACGTTTAAACTCCTTTATTTGTTTAGTTAGCTTAATAAACTTTGTGGTGTGTTATTGAAATATTTTGCTATAGACTTAAAACAATAAATCATATTAATATTAACAGCTAATTAGAAAACCCGCAAAATTCTAATACTTACTAGAAAATTCTGTCAAAACTGTGGGTCACACGGATCAATTTTAGGTTCCGTAGTTGTACTTTTATCTACCTATTCTGTGATTCCGTGCTTTATTATTTTTGACAAAAGTTAATTAAAAAAACATGTTTTTTTTTGAGAAACTTTGGTGATACGCTTTGCCGGACGATTGTGAAGCAGGCGGTAAATGTTATTCTGGTTATTGATTACTTAAAGAAGTTACAATTTGTGACGTTCTCAATATAAAGGGACCTTATGGAGGAAGGCAGTTACGCTCTTCTTGTTCTTGTAACTATACGAATACTATCCCATTATTTAGGGATAAGTTCGCCTTTGTACTTTAAATTTACGATGTCAATGTATTATTTACTTATACTTTTTGTGCAGTAAAGAGTTTACATACATACATACATACTATGGTAACAGTTCTAAAAACGGCGTAATCGCCTGCCTCCATAAGGTCCCTTTATATTGAGAACGTCACATTTATACTTTATTTCTAATTTTTACTACGTTTAAGGTGAAAACGCGAGCAAAAGTAGTTGGGAAATAACGGTAATTTATTCTAATCTAAAAAAAACGAAGGCCACTGACCCTGCGGGCTTAGCATGCATACACGAGATAAAATTTTACAGGTGTTAGGGAAATGAAATACATCTATTCCTTATTCGTCAGTCTCTCACTTTTATTTTAAACCTTAAGCGTTAAGTCTCACGTTATCCATGTATGTTAAAGCCGCTGGGTTCAATTAAAATATGAAATTCAAATTCAAAAAATTCAAAATTCAAAATCATGACTTCACTAAATTTAAAGATGTAGCGATGTGATTTAAGTATACGAGTATCAATATAGCATAGATAACCTTTTAAACCGTCGTAGTCTCGTATGATACATGTTCTCCGCTAATGTCACACTGTCTCCATCAATCACGGGTCTTGGACGATTCGAGACCTTGTTCATTTATCGTGAGACCTAGAGCACGTGCATTATGAATTTTAGAAAATCTAAGGACAGCCTTATAATAAAGTTTATAAGAGCCTCATATGTGACGTTCTCAATATAAAGGGACTTAATGGAGGCAGGCGGTTACGCCGTTTTTAGAACTTTTACGTATTCGTAATCGTATAGTTACAAGAATAAGAAGAGCGTAACTGCCTGCCTCCATAAGGTCCCTTTATATTGAGAACGTCACATATAGTCCAACCTTAGTAAAATGGCTGTGTAATGCCTACATTATCCGAATTTGATTTGATTTGGTACGCCAAAGTTCACATAATTATTTTTAGTCTGAATGTATCTTAATTCTGAAGATGTTTTTTCTGAAACCGTTATTGTTTCAGGATTTTTAAAAAACCTAACAGGTAAATAAGTTTGTTTAATAAAACTTGAAATAAAAACGGTTTCGGTAAAATATTCTTTCAGACTTGCGGTGATTATGAATGAAAATACATAACAGATAATAATATGTGACGTTCTCAATATAAAGGCACCTTTTGGAGGAAGGCAGTTACGCTCTTCTTGTTCTTGTAACTATACGAATACTATAGTAACGGTTCTAAAAACGGCGTAACCGCCTTCCTCCATAAGGTCCCTTTATACTGAGAACGTTACATATGTGCTTTATAATATATTATAGACAAATACAGGTTGCCAAAACATTGTTGCTGGCGAATCACAATCTCGAGAATATTACGGAGGCAATTTGGAGCAAAATGCCCTATTACAGCGCTAACTAGGAACGTATGGGGAGTTTGTTTGAGAATCGACGGCAATTGGCATCATAATTAAACAGAAGTAACAATAAGTACTTAGTTGTAAAATTGGTTTATACTTTACGTCTTACGTCTTTTAGGCTAGAGTGAATCGGCTGTTACTGAACCAGTAAGCTTAATCTTTGGTCTCATCTGCACTTTCCATCAGGTGAGATCGGGGTCAATCGCTGATCAGTTTAAAGTAAAAAAAAAACATGCCGTGCTGGCAACGACGGCAAAACGGAACCCTTATAAGATGACTTTGTTGTCCGTCTGTCCGTCGGTCTGTCTAGACCCTTTTTTCTCGGGGACAGCGATTAGGCTGAAATTTGGAATGGAATATAATGTAGAATTTAATGGTCCGCATAAGGCCTAATTATTATAATTTTGAATTTTAAAATTGTTTATTTAAGGAGCAAAAAAAACGTCGCACGTGGTAAATGAAATTATTATTCTATATCTGGAAAACATTTTGTATTAACTAATAATTTACTTATCAGAGTTGTTATTCGAGACTGAGGCAATTAACATATTTACTCGTCTGCTTAATTTCCATTCTCGTGCGATACACCCACGTCACATTATCCGAGCCACTGGCACTCATGTATATTTATAATTTAAGTAACGATAACCCAACAATTAAGAAGCTATCTGTTACGAATCTATGTAATTGGCCACATCGGAATCTATAGCAATATCTCACATACATATATACATATGTATGTATATATATGTATATATATTTAACATATAACACATACATATGTATATATATTTAACATTTACAATTATAAAATGTAAATCCGTAACTGGCCAGTGATGTGTAAACAATACCTTTCTTTAAATTGCTGTACTTTGTGCTGTGGATTTTGTATCAACAAGTAATTAATAAATAAATCTCTACAGAAACGCTTATATTATGGGTATTTCATCATTTTATCGAATTTCACTTCATCGAACGTATCATTTCATCGAATTTCATTTCATCGAAAGCTAATTTCTGCTGAAATCTTATTGTTTTCAGATTATCTTAAGCATGGGTTACGTAGCTTAGGTTAAGTTAGACCTGTGACCACCAAAAAATTATAACTCCTGCACGTGGAAATGCCTTTCGATGAAATGAAAATTCTGCGAAATGATACGTTCGATGAAAGGTGTTTCGATAAAGTAATACCCGCTTATATATCTTTGTTACGATCACGTATTGCTATGAGCAATAATGTCCGACAGGAAGCATTGTGTCAGGGACAATTGTGAAATTGAGGCGTTCAAGTGTAATTAGACTAGACATCGTGGATGGATTACAATTGATTGAGCAAAGCAATTTGAAAGGGCGCTAAAAACCTTTGACAAGGCATTTAATTTATAAAAAACCGGTCAAGTGCGAGTCGGACTCGCGCACCAAGGGTTCCGTATTTAAGTCCGTACTTTTATATACTTTAATTCGTATGCAATAAGGTCCATTTTGACGTAATTAAATTATAAGTAAAGATCTTTAAAGTTTTTTGGGCATTTTTCGAAAACTATAAATTTTGAACACTTCGTTTTACTTTTCCCGTAAAATATAAGTAATTATCTATAAGTAAGGATTTTTTGAGGTTTTTCGGTTCATAACCTCCTAAGGCCACTTGTACAATAAAATGCACATTATACGGCCATTGAAATAAAGACCCATCGCAAATGACCATTATGACTGACAATTAAATTAGAAAATAGACTCTGTTCTATTCAGAATAGGTTCATATTCCATTGGCAAATTTCATTATATATATTATTTTTTTTTATAAGAGAGGGAGGCAAACGAGCATGCGGGTTACCTGATGGGAAGTAATCACCACCGCCCATGAATACCGACAACTCAAGAAGAGTTGTCGGTACGTTGCCGGCCTTTCAGGGAGATGAACGCTCTTTTCTTGAAGGCCCCCATGTCATAACTGGCCGGAAACACCGCAGAAGGAAGTTGGTTCCACAGTTTCACCGTACGAGGCAAAAAGTGCCTAGTGAAACGCACGGTGGAAGAACACCATTCATCAAGGTGATGTTGATGAAACTTGGATTTTCGACGAGTAGTACGGTGGTAGAATTCTGCGGCTGGTAATAATTCGTGCAATTCTTGAGAACACTCCCCATAATAAATCCTATAGAGCACGCAAAGCGAACTGACGTCCCGTCGGATAGAGAGGGAATCCAGTCGGTCGGAGATCACTCGGTCATTGACGATTCGAGCAGCTCTACGTTGTATTCGGTCAAATGGAAGAAGAAGATATTGGGGTGCCCCAGCCCAGAGATGAGAACAGTACTCCATATGCGGCCGAAACTGAGCCTTATAGAGTTGCAGGCAGTGGTTAGCCGTGAAGTACCGTCTCGCTCTACTAAGCACGCCAAGCTTCTTGGAAGCCAATTTGGCTTTATCTTCCAAGTGACCACGGAACTGAACGTCGTGCGATATGTCAAGACCCAGGATCCCGATGTTGGGCTTGATGACGAGGGAAGTGCCTTCAAATTGAGGTGTTGTGACAAAGGGGGTTTAAAGGGGGTATATGGTGGTTAAACTTAGGTTTAACTTCGGTTATAAGGGTGGGGGGACGGTCATTTAATAGCAATAGCAACTTATTGCCATATGGTATTTAAAAACAAATAAGTACGAATCTAATGCCACCTCGTTTGTCAGCCCTGATACGCCCTGAAAAAAAATATTAAAACCAAACAAAACTTTATACATTAAGATTAAACTAAAATAACAATGCATTGCAAAACGATTACTGGCTAAGCTTTTTTATTTATTCTAAAGTTTCTGTGTTAATTGTATTAATAAAGGACTATCAGTTTGTTTATATTTTCTATTTTCAATACATTTCTTTTTGCGTTTAATATCCACTTATAGATAGAAATAGATCTTTCTACATCCACTGAAGTGAGTGTAGCGAAATTGTACATTAAAATACTGTCCACATCTGTTCCTTCCGAAAATAAAAATAAAAATAGAAAGGCAGCCTAAACAAAATAATTTCATTAGTAATTAAATTACACATGGGACAACTACCATTAAATGACAGAGTATGTCCATGTTATGCAAACGCTCAAAACAGCTCACTCTTTCCGAGCTCTGATAATAACCGAAACCCCGTACAATCTGTCTGGCTTAAAATTCCGCGCTCCTATTCCGCAGACGCGGATACCCGTTAAGTTTTCACTCCCAATTACTCGTCGTTCGGAAACCCGCCTTATTCCGATCAAATCAACTGGAATAATTGACTCGACTGTGATGAAAATTGAATGAAAATATCCGCCACTTATTCCAGAACGAATGTAAAACTGAGCCCGAAGGAATTTCTCATTACCCGATTGTGTGACGTATGGTTTGCGACATTCCTGGTTCCTTTGCGTACTCGTATTCGGCTGTTAAATTGTTTGCGTGTTTTTATTAAATTCTTGTTTTGAACGTGTTAGGAATACGTATTATATAGATTTATTGTTAAAGGAGAATATATACGAGAAAGTTTATAATAAGACATATTATTTAAAAACTGTAGCGCTGGTTATCTATAAGCCACGGCCATGATAATGTTACTTTTTTTTATTGCCATTAACAGATAAGACCACCTGATGGGAAGTGGTCACCGCCGCCTATGGATATTTGCAACTCTGAGGCGTCACCAATGCGTTGCCGATCTCGAAGGTGGACTGAAACCACTTCTTCAACAATAGTTACCATTTACCACTTGTGTAGGTTCTTAATTTGAGGTACATAGATGTGACGAAAATTATTATTGACTAGGCCCTAGGGCCTAGGGGCCCCGCATCGGCTAGGGGCCCCGCGTCGACTAGAATCCGCATCGGCTAGGGGTCGACCGATTGTGTTTTGTCTCCACAAACTTTGTAAAAATGGATAAGGACAGCCATATATCGGCCAATAGAAATTCGGCAGTGTGCGGTGAGGGTAAGATTCAATTCACACCGCCACCAGCCGACAAGCCGCCCGTTCAACCCGAGTTTTTCAAGCGATATGCATTTCCTAATGGAGATAAAACTTAAAATGGTTTGACAGCGAATCTGCCGGCTGCTGCACTGCGGACCGCTGCCACTTCGGTGTGAATTGACCCTTAGACCCAGGTTGAGACACATTTGGTCATTCAATTTATATGCACTGATAGGTCAACGAGTTATATTACATTATTTTTTCATAAAAATTAAACCGTCTTCAAACAAAACCCACTAAACAAGACTAAATAATTACTGGTTTCCTAGGAATTGCCTATTTGATGGGTGCCTAATAGGTACATGGAATATATCTAGGCCGGTGTCAAGTAGGTTTTACACAATAGCAATGTCACATGATTCTTGCCACTGACTTCGGTACCTATGTTCCATGTACCTATTAGGCACCCAACAAATAGGCAATTCCTAAGAAACCAGTCATTATTTAGTCTTGTTTAGTGGGTTTTTTTGAAGACGGTTTAATTTTTATGAACAAAATTTATTTAATTTTTTTTCATTACATTTTTTTTCGCTTTTTAGCGATACGAGTATACCTATCACTAAAAAAAATCGCGTCAACTCAAAATCGGTAGAGTTGAACTAATATATCGCTTAATAACGGATCCATGTGGATGACGTAATCAAAACTTTCTCCAGAATGTAACAAATACTTATCTGAAAACCTCATCTAAATCGGTTCAGCCAACATACATACAATCATACGAGTCAAACTGAGAACCTCCTTTTTTTTTTAAGTCGCTTGAAAAAAGTTTCTCACCTAAGTGCGGCCTTGTCGCAGGCGTCAGGCGTGTCGACGGCGGGCAAGTGCTCAGTGTCCAGGCTGATCTGGTCGAGCTGCTCGTCAGTGGGCGCGGGGCAGCTCTCGCTCTTGTGCCGGCTCGAGGAGCGCCGCACTATCGTGAGTCCGCCTTGCTCTGTTGACAATAGATGGCGCTTTACAGTTGCCGTTGAGAAATAACTAAAGTAGCAAAGCAGAGTCTTAGGGCCGAAACTAGGGTTGAAAAAAACCGGAAAATGTTTTTTTTATACAGCTCGTTTTTTTAAATAATAATATAATAATCCAGCCTATATGCGTCCCACTGCTGGGCACAGGCCTCCACTCATAATGAGAGGGTTTGGGCTATAGTTCCCACGCGGGCCCAGTGCGGATTGGGAACTTCGCACACACCGTCAAATTGCTTTGCAGGTGTGTGCAGGTTTCCTCACGATGTTTTCCTTCACCGAAAAGCTCATGGTAAAATTACAAATTATATTTCGCACATAAATTCCGAAAAACTCAGAGGTGCGAGCCCGGGTTCGAACCTACGACCCTCTGCTTAAGAGTCGGCAGGTCAAACCATTAGGCTACCACGGCCTTTTTAAATAATAAACAATATAAATAAATCTTTATTCAAAGCTAAGCTAAACAATAACCAAAAAGACTTATAAATTACATGCCTGAACTAGGATGCTCCGGTATCAAAGGCGTAAAAGGACTTACTTAAAACAATTACATGCAAAATGTAGTTAGTTACAGGTAGGTTTCAGGTTTGTTTTGGAAAAAGCAATGTACATACATTTGTAAAAAACAAAACAACAAATAGTATTGGGCTGGAAATAAAATTAAAATGAGTTTGCGATGAGTGACCCTGTGTAAGTATCTATAGGTATATGTGTGATCTCCAGGGTTGGCAGTGAACGTGATTAATATGAATTAATTAATTTATAAATAATCTATAAACTTTTTCTAAAAAACTAAAATTTTAAAATTTCCTGAAAAAACATTTGGTCAAAAAGGAATTTGGATAAAATAAACTAAGTAAGTAATAAGGTAAATACATTTATAATAAGATGTAAAAAATTGCATTACATTACAAAATAGATCAGAATGTTGTATAACTATAACAAAATAATGAACACTAATTTAAAGGGTACAGGGTACATCAAATTTAATTATCTCTAAAGTTTGGCCTAGCTACGCGATAAATATTTGATCCCAATGCCAAAACCTACTATGTGCCGATACCAAAACTGCCGAGTTTAATTTGCGGTTTAATTCAAGCATTTTAGAATGCTTATTTACGCCTGAAATGTATTGGCACTCGGCCGGTATTTTCACAGAGGAAAACACACTATGTTTATGCGAATTGCACACTGTTGGAACAAACGTAACCAACTGCGTGTAAAGACCAAGAAGCGTGAAACGTACCAATTTCTCATGACCCTTAACAAAATGTCGCTGTCCAAGGGCCGTTAATCATTGAGGAGTTCTCCCGGTACTTCACCATCATTTGCACTTGACCACATGCATTACAATGAGTATAAAAGTAGCTTCGTATTCTTAATAAAGAAATCTCATTGCTGGCGTCAATCACTTACGACTAAGGAGTTCCGGTGGTCACCTCTAGTCTTCGTCATCAATTCCTCTTCACCAAGAGGTGCTTATAGAATGCAAATTAAAAAATCGCTGTGTGTGCCTATAACTTTTGGGGAGTTCCCTCGATTCCTCATGAATCCCATCATCAGATTCGGATTTTATGACAATGGGACCACCTCGAGAGTATATCCTTTCAAATAAAAAAATAATTTTCAAAATTGGTTCTCAATTGACGGAGAAATCTGTGAACATGCATAAAAAACACACATACAGCCGAACACAGAACCTCCTCCTTTTTTGAAGTCGGTTAAAAAACAATTATGTCAAATTTTTGCACATTCAGCTCTGTGATTGAGGAGTAGGATAACCTGCCGCCTATCAAGTCTGCAGCATCAGTTTTAAGGGTATCAGAATCTTATTTTCACCTACTTGCGTGCATCTATATTATTTTATAAATAAAAATGAAATTGTGTTCGTTAGTAAGTGCATTATTTGAGAACTGGACAGTTTTGGCAACCCGAATAAGGTTTTAAAGGAAAGTAATTGAAAAAGATGCCCGAAAAAAAAAATTGACAGGACAATGTCTGCCGGGTCAGCGAGTTCAAAATAAATGAGCTCGTATTTGGTTGGTAATTATGTTGGATTTGGATAAAATATTAAATTTGTTTTTTAATCAATTCACGAACCTACAAACTATTTGCGACATTAGGTAAAAATATATGGGTAAAATTCACACATATAGAATAACGTAGGTAATAAAAAAAAAACTTGTCCACAATGTCCTAATTCTTGTTTTTAACCAATTTCAAAAAAGGATTAGGTTATGTATTTAATTACTTCTAAAAGATACAGTTGTATTTAACTCTGTGCAAAACGAGAATAATTTACAAAAGCCGAAGTAGGTATGCTCACTTTTATAAAATTACAAAGGATCGAAACGATTCCGAAATAAACAAAAAAATCAGCTGAAGCTTTGATACATATTTTGTTGGAACACGAACAAGTTTCGAAACTACCGTGTTTCGTGTTGCATGCGATTTTTAGGAAACAACTTATGTTTCGATAGGAATTCAGGAATAGCTCCCGATGGGCAATAAGAAATAAGTACGAGTTTATTCCTGCCTTTAAGTTTGCTCGAACACGCAATGGGATGGCTAACAAACTTTTGACAAGGACTGTATGACTTTAAAATGAAAACGGTCCCATTTTTAACCCCTGACGCAAAACAAAGGGATGTTATAAGTTTAACGTGTGTGTCTGTGTATCTATGTATCTGTGTGTGGCTTCATAACTCCGAAACGGATGAACCGATTTTTTTTAAAGGTGAAACTGTTGAGATTGTTCTTAGCTAAGTTTGGTGAAATCCGTTGGGCTACATAATAGTTACGAGTCCTGAAAGTCGGGTCCCAATTTAATCGGTGGTTTTAATTTAATAGTTGAACCTAGTTAAGGGAAAAGGATCCAACCCACAAAGCCAAATGTATTTAATCTTGAACTTTATTGCAGTCAATATTATGTCAAATTCTACAAATGTGAAATGGTTGAATTGGATCCTTTCGCTAAACTACATCCAGTTATAATTATGTAGTGATTAAGTCCGAGTTGACGTTAAAAAGGTTAGAAACATGTAGCTGGGTGATTCCTCGAGCGTTTCAACTGCCATCAGTCATTAAAGTCGAAATTTCTGTAGCTTTGGATGCCATTTTCGGTTATTTTATAGAGTGCCCTGACTTCTACAAAATAACCGAAAATGGCATCCAAAGCTACGGAAATTTCGATTTTAATGCGATCAAGGGACTGACGGCGATTGAAACGCTCGTGGAGTCACCCAGCTACAGATACAAATGTTATAAACCCGTCAAGACCCGCGATCCGCGCGCAGCGCCGTTATCCGACACTAATTCGTGTCAGCGGGAACTGAACCTCGCATTTCATCAGCGTCGTTCAATCACAGCCATACAGTCTCTAAAAGCTATTGAGAGCCTTCGCTGGCTATTCGCGTTTGAGCACGAACGGACCTATTTTGCATCCGATGCAGATTGCTTCGCCGTCCGCTGCACTGATATTTCTAAAAGAAATGACAAACCGTGGCAGCTTTAACAAACGAGATTCCTTGATTTCTTGCCGTCTTTCTCATTATTTACTAAACAAGAATGAGGTTCAACTTTACGATAAACAAATCATGTTTAAAATCCTGTATTTAATTTTTTCTAAAGGAATCCTATCACAAGGCCGAATAATGTTTCGCAGATGTATAATCTGGCCGAATTTACCTTTTGAGTGATAACATACTACTCTGTCAAGAAAGTACCGGGAAAAGATCAATAATACACAAACTGTTTGTTAATCATCCAAATTTATTTTATCACCTTCAAAGTATGCTCCTTCAGAAACGATACACTTACGCCAACGAATAATCCAATCATCAAAACATTTTTTAAACGCTGTTTCCGGAATTGAATTCAGTTCTCGGCGCGAATTCTCCTTTATGTCTTCTACCGATTGAAAACGGGTGCCACGAAGTGGTAATTTGAGTTTAGGAAAAATAAAGAAGTCGGCAGGAGCCATATCTGGTGAATATGGTGGTTGCTCGATGGTATTTGTTGAGTGTTTGGTCAAAAATTCTTTCACAATGATGGCCTTGTGCGAAGGCGCATTATCGTGGTGCAAAATCTAAGAATTTTCATTCCACAAATCTGGCCTTTTTCGTCGAATTTGCTCTCTTAAATGCCGCATAACGCTCAAATAATATTCTTTATTTACCGTTTGACCTTCCGGCAAGAATTCCGAGTGCACAACACCGCGATAGTCAAAGAAAACAGTCAACATGACTTTGACTTTTGATCGACTTTGGCGTGGTTTCTTCGGTTTCGGTTCAGTTGGAAGGCGCCACTCCGAAGCTTGTTGACTAGTTTGCATGTCAAACTCGTAAACCCACGTCTCGTCACCAGTAACAATGCGTTTCATGAATGTTGGGTCGGAATAGACTCGTTCTAGCATGTCCTCAGCGACTCTCATGCGATTGAGTTTTTGGAGAAAATTCAGGTCTTTTGGGACTAGCCGAGCGGTAACATGTTTCATACCCAAATGATTAGTTAAAATAGTACGGATCGACTCGTGAGATACAGAAAGTTCGGCGGCTATCTCTCTCAAAGTTGAATGAGGATTTTCAGTCACTATTTCCTTCACTTTTGCGATGTTAACTTCAGTTGCAGACGTTGATGGCCTACCAGAGCGAGGCAAATCTTCCATCACATCTCGACCGCTTTTGAACGCTTTGTACCACTCATAAACACGTGTTTTTGATAAAGTCGAATCACCGTAAGCCTTCTGTAACATTTTCAGTGACTCCGAACACGAAATTCCATTGGCGATGCAAAATTTAAGACAAACTCTTTGTTCAATGTTTTTGTCCATTATGAAATTCGCAATACACACTAGATATGATATAACTAAAAACAGCACTGTATTTAATATAAATAACAGATGCAACTCAAACTCCGCGCCAAAATAGAAAACAGTTGTGCCAATCTAACAACAACAAAAAAAACAAAAATTTGAATTTGGAACCATAAACAAATCATCCATTCCCGATACTTTGTTGACTGAATGTACTTATTCTGAAACTGTTAATTTAAAAGGGCTTTTTAAAAGATTGTTCGGTTAGGTTTGTTTTATAACAACCCTGAAAAACTAATAGCTTCAGGACAAAAGCGGTCAAATAAAAAATCGGCCAAATGCAACATCTTCGAAACGTTTCGGACTTGTGATAGGTACCCTTTTCTAAGCCATATTGCACACTTATGAACTTTTCTTTCTAAGACGATATTAGACTGACTGGTCAAAACAGAATCTTTTATTGAAACGTCAAAACGATCCGTTAGTATGAAAACACGATGTGACGTTACAATTTTCAGTGTTCAAACTGCTTCTATTATTTGGATTTTGTTGAATTAAAAATTGTCTTAATTCCAAAAATAAGCGATAGCTTGGTTTTTTGTGTTATTTTCGAAAGCTTGATGTAGTAGTTGTGTAAGTAAGTGTGTCAAGTATCGTATTTCGATAAAATTAGGTAAGTTAGATATATTCAATATGGAAACCTATTTGTCACAATATCGCTTGTAAAGTGTTGAATTAACCCCTATAAAACTAATTTGGCCAGTCTTCCCGTTAATTATCATGAGTTAGCCTGATCATAGTTGCTATAAACTTGGATTTTGCCAGTAGGGGGCGTCTATATTGTAGTTCTGGAGTAAAACCTGAAAATACTTCTCTAATTTCAGTCAACAGTCAAGTCAAGATAATAAGAGCTATAATAATTTAAACAATACGATAACAATAGGGGAACGACAAAGTGAATTTAAGCCTAGATCTGAATTATTTACATTTCAAAGACTTTTCACTGGCCACAAAATAGTTTTGTGAAACAAGCAAATAAACAAAACCAACAAAATGGAAATGAACATTTCAGAAACAAAGTAACTAAGTAATTACCTTTGAATAATTCACGTAAAATCTAAATGTAATTTCAGTGTTTCAAATAATAATACCTGGCTTAAAAGTATTCAGTTTGTGGGTATACTAAAATAATTAAAGTGCAGCTCTTTAGTTAATAGCCCTATTACACCACCATTTCCCTAGCCCTAACGAGAGGGACGCCGCAATACGTTAGATACGTATAGAGATATCTCCATTTCATTCCAACGTATTGCGGTGTCCCTCTCGTTAGTATTAGGGAAAGGGTGGTGTAATAGCTGCTTAACACATTCCGCGCCGGTGACAAACCGATGTGTCAAAATTACACACGTTTGGTTGGAGGTAAGGCGGCGGCGAATGTGTTAAGCACTTTATTAGCAAGCAGAGAAGCTACGTCGAATTTACCATCGAAAAATTGAATTTGGAGTCTTAATAAAACGCTTATACGTATAAAGTTACCTTGTATATGTATATTATAGCTAAGAGCTGATTTTTCAATCTCGGGCCCTTAGCCAAGATGCATTACGCTAACTAGCGTTTCTATTCGTTTCGTTTTTAAATCAATCGCGTTACTAGTTGATCACGTGACTCTTTGTATGACGCGATCTACCAGTGACGCTTAGTATCTCAGAACAGTCAGAACTTGAATTTCCTCTACTTTCGATGCAATTTATTTTACATCTAAATAAGTTAAAATATACCAACTTTTCAGTATTCAGTTGAGCTGAAACTCTGCATACGTAGTGGTTAATTTAGATACTTACTTAGACAAAATTCAAATTTAAAGAATTTATTCAGTAAATTGCCTACATCTGGACTCTTTTACACTTCGGTAGTTTGGAGTGAAAACATCTACTAGCGCTTCGGACAAGACCGTTACCCTCCACTCACACTGCCGACTTTCTATCGGCCGATTATACGTTTGTCCTTATACATTATTACAAAGTTTGTGGAGACAAAACACAATCGGCCGACTAAATTGTCTGCAGTCTACGCGAGGCCTTAAGTATAAGTACATCGAAGCAGAATAAAAATCATGCTATCGAGCCAAAAAAACAATATCGAAACGACGACTGTAATAAAACAACCACATCGATAAAAATATGAAGCTAAAGCAAAACGGAAAATTCCGTAGATTTTAATGGGTTCAATGAAAAAAAATGTAATAATAGCCTAAATTAGGCCCATCAGAATCTACCTCTAAATAATAGAGAACACGGTCTATTTTACGATATCGAAAACAAAACCAAATTATTCTAATACAAGGTTTCGTGACCAACAAGTTACGAATGCAACTGTGCAGGTTTGGAGGAGGTATGCGCCTATTTTACGTGCACGAATTCTAAAGGTGGCTATCATGATCCTATTTCTTTAAAATTATATAGGAATACCTAAATTGCATTTCAAATCTTAAGTGCAGAAATTTTTCAGAATATTTCCAATTTGCTCAGCACTAATCAGATATAAATATAATTTTTGTCAGCAACGACAACGGTGTTTGATATTGGAAATCAGTTTCATGTTACAGACTGTATTGAAAACCCTGTGTTTCAGAATAAAAAAATCATAGAATTAAAGAAGTGAGGAAAATGTCTGACAGGGGATTCAATGAAACTATATCATAGTAATTGTATAAGAGCTGAGATAAAAAATAATTTGTTTTACCCGACTGCTGTAGGAGGGGGGTAGGGGGGTTTTCGTTATTTACAAATGTGCGTCATGATAAACGAGGGAAACCTCGTTTTATTATTATTTAATCTAAATAATTGATATCAAATCATGATAACCACCTAGTCCTACAAAACCGTGCTTACTAGGAGTGCCGTTGCGGGGAGCGGGAGGCGGCGGGGGGCGCGGCGCCTCCTCTCGCGGTGCGCCCGCGCCGCCCGGCGGACTCGCCACTGCAACACCAACCACATCGACATTAACATAAGGCACATGATCATATTGCATGAGTTGAAGATAAGTGTTGAGACATTTTGCTTCTAAGATCTGTGTACGTCGTGTGCGAGGGCGTATTTATAAGTAAATATAATTTGATTATAGCGATAAATTAATGAGACCAGCAAGGGCTCGCACCGTGTAATTTATTTATTACCAGCGCAAAAATAAATGATTCTATATTTAAATTATTCTGAAATCATTTCAAAGAAAATCACAGTATGTATGTGAAAAGATAATTTTACACAAACTCATGGAATGTTTCCAGAACTTTCATATAATAATAAATGTGTCATCTATTTTTGATCCCCGACGCAACACAGAGGGATGTTATAGTTTTACCCTCTTACCGCCGCACTCAGAGACGTCAATTAAGTTTTAAGTTTCATTAAAGTAGCTGCTGTCACTTTCTTTGCTATAGCAATATAATAACTGCCGCACTCAGAGACGTCAACTAATTTTTAAGTTTCATTAAAGTTGCTGCGTCTTATTCTATTGCTATAGCAAAGAAAGTGACAGCAGCAACTTTAATGACACTTAAACATTAATTGACGTCTTTGAGTGCGGCAGTATGACGCAGAAACTTTAATGAAACTTAAAACTTAATTGACGTCTCTGAGTGCGGCAGTTATTCATAATCGCACAATAACTAAAGTATGCTTGAAGTATGGTTTGTCCTTATCTTTTATTGTGACATTTGAATCTGACAGAAAGTGACAAAGCATACTTTTACTAAAATAGGTTTGTTGTGCGTTTATGAATAAGGGGGTTAACCTTTAGTTATAATTTTAGGAGTTATGAGGTCTGGAAGTAGGGTGCGCTAATTATGTCGCGGGTTTGATTTATTTATCCCAAATTAATTAAAATATTTGGTATTAAAAAACTCGATCATACAAAAATAATCGGTTGAATAATGTTCTGCCTCGATATCCTGCCAGCCTACCGATCCTCACACTCTACATGCTACCAGGGCATAAGCGATTAAAGGAGGCTTATTGTAAAACTTGTCAATACCACAGTATAAATCGGTAAAGAAACTATGAACAAACGTTCGAAACGTCGCACTCACACAGACGCACGTCTCAACGAGGCTCCTAAACGAACATGGCATTGGGGTGGATTTCAGGGCGTTTCAACCGCCCGTCACCACCTACAGCAACTTCTGATACTAATAGAAACCAGCCCCGGTTCTGCTTCTATTTACATCAGAAGTTGCTGGTATGGGTCATTGATTTCGTCAACATATTGAAAGCAGTGATGACGGGTGGTTGAAACGCCCTGAAATCCACCCAGTGCTGTCAATGGCGGGTGACGCGAGGAGAATGGTCGAGACGTGCGTCTGTGTGAGTGCGACGTTTCGAACGTTTGTTCGTAGTTTCTTTACTGCTTCAGCTATATCAATACTGTGTCGATACGTAGAATGTTCATTTCAGTCATTGTAGCACGGGGTAAAGTTCTAACCTATCGGGTTGCCCCGGGCCCTGAACTTTAACGTGAACAAGTAAGCCAGCACGAAGTTTTTCCCTTTGAATTTTGAAGGAGGTAAAAGTTTAGAACTGAAAGAAGCGTGTGAGTAAAGTGCGAGCCTTAAGATTCGATTGAGGGAAAGAAATGATATAGTATGAAATAAATTATTTTAATTTGACGTGATTTGATTTGATACAGTGAATCTGTTTGAATGGATTTCAGGGCGTTTCAACCGCCCTTCATCTCCGTTTTCAATATATTAACGAAATCAATGACACCTACAGCAACTTCTGATGCTAATTAAAACTACCCCCGGTTCTGCTTCTGTTTACATCAGAAGTTGCTGGTAGTGTCATTGATAGCGTCAATATATTGAAAACGGTGATAACGGGCGGTTGAAACGCCCTGAAATCCACCCTTAAAACGAGAATACGAGTATCTACCGGGTTTTGACACAAACTACCAAACTCAATATCGAAAAAATAGTTATTCTAAAAAGAGGTTACATTTCAATAATGGTGTTATTTTCCTAAATCTAAACGACAATGGTTTCTACTAAACATTCCCGTTTAAAATTCCATTCGCATAAATTGCACTTGATATTCAAATTTCGTATTACACCCCACTTTCAGAAGCAAACGCAGCTTAGAAGTCACAAGGTACATATCCGTAGGCGAATTTCATACAAATGCCGTTAAGCTGCATATTCACGGTCACTCCACTAAATCAATCAAATGGCGCGACGTCCTGCCAGATCGTGAATATCAAATCTTCAGCCCAAATTGTGCATTCATAACGAAAAAAATGTCCCGTCTGCCGTTCGTAACCACGTCATAAAATCGTGAGTATGAATACCTTGCGCCCAGCGCAGCGTAGTCCGTGAATAGATAAAAAGATAAAAAAGATAAAAGATTTATTCAGTAAGTAGGCCGCACGGGCACTTTTACATGTCAAAATCTACCAGAGCTTCCCAAGAGAAGACCACTGCTGAGAAGAAGCGCCGCAAGAAACTCAACAGTTAGTCATTTTTTAAACAGTTGACTTATGACTAGTTATGACAATGATAAATATATATATATACTAGAGGAACTGACACCCGTTTACGGGTTCGATAACCGAGCGATGGACCTGGAGTCCTAAGCTGCTGACACGACTCATCGTCAGCTTCCGTCAATTCTATACATTATCTGTAATTTAAAAAATCGTAAAGTTAGCGTAATGCATCTAGACTAGGCCCCTGGTCTAATCGCTCGGAGGAAGGAAGGAAAGGATCTCAGGTCCGTTTGCCGTCAAATGGAATTATCGTGAATAGCCAGCTTCAGAATCGAGTGTTGGCTCAAACTGCGGCAAATTCAGTGCCGAGGATTGCACTCAGCGCGGTCGTGTTGGGAGAAATGTTAGGAATTGGAAATATGCATGATTTTTTTTGCTTTACTAAAAAGTCATTCATGACAATGTGACAAACAGTAAAGAAAAAATATTTTTCGATTAACTATAAAAATAACCAACACATAATTAAAACCTTTAAAGATTTGTTTCTATCTCTTTCTCGCAAACAGAATTAAACATGGAGTTTATATGGCCGTAGTGCCCGCTGACGTCAATTAGTAGTTATTAGTTAATTAAAATTTTAAATGCTTATATTATCCGTATTTTTTTGCCGATTTTAATTTTCTTTTTTAGTTTTTGCCATGTCTTTTACGGTAATTTCATATTTTGTTAAGAAATGCGATAAAAACATTTCATGCATATTATTAAACGGTAAACTAAACTAGTTGGAAAGTGGCCATTTATAACGAACTAAGTTTTGCCCTTTTTTGGACATATTTTAAAACAAATAAAATGTACAGTCGAGTAATGAACTCTACTATGTGTACACTTTATTATCTACCTTGTCCATTTAACGTCATGTTTAAACTGCCAGATGAAATTGTCACAGCGATTAAAGTGACAAGGTAGTAAAGTGTACAAATATTTATGAACTAGACTGTACAAAGGACTTATATGTTTCAGAATACAGTGAGAACCCAATTCCATTGAAACATTGGACTGTGGGTATGGATCCAATTGCTTCCTCGACGGTGGCTGTTTGATCTGATACATTTCCCGCTCAGAATTGGGAAAACAATATTTGAAATTGTATTGAAACGATGTAAAGGTGCCTTAATTGAATTTTGTATTGAATGGAATTGTCACGTTGCGAATTGATGGCATAAATGTTTTAATTGTAACTTTCAGTTGTTGAATAGGTGGATTCGTTTTCAGGTATTTAAAACATGCAAAATAAATATCATTTTGTATTGTATTTTAACCCGCGATGCAAAAAAGGGGTGTTATAAATTTATTGTGTGTTCGTGTATCTGTCTATGGCATCGTAACTCCTAAACGGATGGACCGATTTTTATTGTTAGAAAGGTGCCTTAATCGAGAGTTTTCTTAGTTTGGTTTTATGAAAATCCGTTAAGCCGTTTAAAAGTTTTGAGCTCAGAAAATAGGGGTTTTGATTTTGTCGGGGCTTTTTAAACTCTGTTAGGTTAGGATGAAGCCACACGAGCGTAATTTTGTGAGTTGTGTTGTGAGTCACGTAAATATCGAAATTCAATATACCGTCGTGTTGATACTGTTGATTGAACCGGACTTTTGTATGGAATTTCGATATTTACGCGACTCACAACTCCCATAATTACGCTCGTGTGGCTTCACCCTTATTAATATTTAATTATTTGTAACATTTCTACACGCGACTAAACCCATTCTTTTCCAAGACTCATTTTCATTGAATTTAAAAGTTAATTTGCAAAACTACTTATCAAAGTGTAACGTTTTACGTAATCCATTTGGGGGTTGAATTATGTTTTAACTTCTAAATGCATGATAATTTGGTTCCAGTCGGAACCAAATTATCATGCACTTACAAATTAAGTAATTACTCGTTAGTAAATTTGGACACCTGGGCCTCTACTTCATTTTAATTTAGCTCATTTTGCTTTTATACATTATCGTTACCATATACGGTTTACGGTTAAAATATTTATTATTCTCAAAAGAATTACATAATTCGCTTACAGAGAAAATAATGTTTAAACAGTGAGTGGGTATATTACTGTCAGTAGGGTTTAATCCGAAAGCAGAACAAATAACTGTTTGACTTATGTGTTTTTAAGCACATGGAAAAGTGCTCAAAAACACAAATCAATCAGTTCCACCCCCGAACCAGACCCATAATGGTAAGTACTTTATACATTACTACGGCAAGTATATTAAATTTATAACAAATTTACAAGTATATTAAGATTATTACTATTATTATTTAAAGACAATCCTTATTATTGGTCATACATTATTACAAGCTTATCTAATATGCATTTTATTTATTTTAAAATGTGGGTAATCAGTTGCAAGTAGTTTTAACAAAATTAGTTCCAATAATACAATAGAGCATGTTGATTAAGGCTGCAACTGGGTGACAACGTTCGCTCATAGGCGTTAGCGGTTTCGTAACATTTATTTTGTTTACTTAGATTTAGTGTTCATTACGTTTTTATTATTTTTAATATTTAGTGTGATATATTATTATTATTCACAATTAGGTACCGGGTTATTATAATTACTTATTCTTGTTTATTTATTTTTTTATTTTTTTTTTTTATGTAAAATCTTTTTGGAAATATTTTTTTAGTATTTTTTTAAATTGTTTTAATGATTTGGCATCTTTTATATCATTAGGAAGTTTATTGTACAACTGTGCTCCCTCGTAGGTTATACATTTATTTCCGTATTTTGTTCTATGTTTTGTAAGCAGTATATTATTTGCTTGCCTAGTCAAGCGTTTTTGTATTTGTGCTCTTTTTGTAAATGTTATGGATGAGTGTATGTCCTTTGTTATGATTTTCCTGATTAAAATACAGATATTATACGTATAAATTTGGGTGAGATTTAATAATTTCGTTTCTTTGTAAATTTTATTTGTAGATGTTAAACGTTTGTATCCGAATAGTATTTTAATTAGCTTGTTTTGCGTTGCTTGTAACTTCTGTAAACTATATTTGGGCGCTGTCCCCCACACCTCTATTAAGTATTCCAAGTGCGATTTGACTAGGCAATTGTATATAGTGTATCGTACTTTTGTTGGGAGGCATCGAGTTATGCCGCGCAAGGCACCACTTAAAGATGTTAGTTTTGAGCGGATCTTATCTATGTGTGGGTTCCATGTAAGCCTGTCATCAAGGACTAAACCTAGATATTTTTCTTTGTTAACTCTGAGTATTGGTTCTCCGTTTATTTTTAATTGATTGTAAGGGCCAATTTTTTTATTTTTCGATGCAAATATAATAAAATTAGTTTTGGCTGTATTTATAGTAAGCAGGTTTGATTTAAGCCAACTTTGTAGCATATTTAGGTCATGTTGTGCTTGTTCGATTATAGATTCAATAGTATGTCCAAAGTAAAATAGACAAGTGTCGTCGGCATATAGTGTGATGTCCCCTTTTAGACCAATGTCCTGAACGCTGTTTATGTAGACTAAAAAAAGCAGGGGGCCAAGGATAGATCCTTGGGGAACGTCACAATCGATTAATAATGGTTGACTTTGTTCTTTATCCATTTTGACTATTTGGTATCTATTTGTGAGGTATGACTTAAATATGTCGTAAGCCGCACCAGAGACACCTATTTCTTCTAGTTTAGTAAGTAGTTTTTCATGACTAACCGTATCGAAGGCTTTTCGTAAATCTATAAATAGTCCCAATGCTATCTTCTTTTGGTCAATATTAGCTCTGATGTTAGTTATAAGATCCACAGTTGCTGGCAAAGTACTAGATTTGGGGCGGAAACCATATTGCTTTTTTGATAAAAAATCTATAGAATTAAGGTAGCAACTAAGTCGATCATGCAGTATCTTTTCGATTATTTTAGAAATAACCGGAAGTACTGATATGGGCCTGTAGTTGCCAGGGTCGAGTTTATCACCAGATTTGTATATAGGAGTGACCTTCGCAATTTTGAGTGAATCTGGAAAATAACCGTCCCTTAGACATACGTTTACACAGGCAGTTAATTTGTCAGCAACTAGATCCTTAATACACTTAATTGCTTTTGTACTTATGCCATCTAACCCAGTGCTTGTATTCGTTTTTAAACTATTAATTATCTTAGATATTTCTTCTACAGTAGCAGGTTTTATAGATGATAAGTTTGAACTTGAATTTGTATTTGACGTTAAGTAGGTATTATCATCCGGTTGTGATATTTGAGAAGCTAACTGACTGCCTATACTTGAGAAAAAAGCATTGAAACATTCACAAATTTTCTTTAGATCTGTAGTAATTCCGTCAGAGGTTTTAAGTTTACGTGGAGCGCAGTTTGTTCTTATTTTATTACTTGATAGACTATTTATTAGCTGCCACATTTTGTAGGGATTTTTTTCACAGTGCTTAAACTTGTTAGTATAATGTATATTTTTACTCGTTTCAATGTCTTGTGCAACTTTTTTACGTTTCTTTATGAATTCTTTTCGCAGATCTTCATCCTCCGGTGTTTTTTTCATATTGTGCCATAATATGTTTCTGTCGTTTATTCCTTCTATCAAGCTTTTATTGATCCATTATGATTTTGGTAGGTTTAAACGTTTTGTTTTCTTCAATTTGTTTTTCGCAATAGCTTCTAGTAGCAGATTTTCCAGTTGTTGATAGTCGTTATCAATGCTTGCCATAATATCAGTTTCTTCTATAGCCTTATACAAGTTAGTGTAGTTCAATACTTCATATTCAGTTTTTTGTGGTTTCCTGGGTTTTAAACGTTTTACCTCGAAATAAATTTGCTTATGGTCTGACAAGCTTGATTCTATAATTGTGAATTGAAAGTTATCTTCCTTTAAGTTTGTGCAAACATGGTCTAGTATTGTCATAGAGTTTCCGGTTTCACGAGTGCAATATTTTTTATTTATTTTGTTTAAAATTCTAAGCCCGTTTTCTTGTATCATCATTGTATAGTCTTTTGTAGATTTGTCCTTGCATAACAGGTTTATATTAAAATCGCCAAATACTAGAACTCTTTTTGTTTTTGAGAGGTGGTTACTATATTGCTCCAGAAAACGTGTAGTGTTAGATGCGGGTTGCTTATATATAGCCCCAATTTCTAATGAAAGCTTTTCTAAGTGCACCCATAAGTAATGATTTCCATCTTCATTTTGTCCAAATTGCAGTTCATGTTTTAAGTCATTATGCACATATTGTTGAAAATACCTACTTACCCTGCAGTGGGTGAATGAAATGATTATGATGATATTGCCGACGTTTAGAATGGGTCCTATTTACTTGGTATTGTAAGGGTGGCTGCAAGTTCAACAGTATGAATATGTAGAGGCAAGGTGGGCTCTAACTAATACGTGGCAATTTGACAGTATTATATCTGATTATTGGTCATTGCGGAGTTATCATTGAGGAGTTCTGCCTTTAAATTTAAATCGCTGTAAATTTTGAGGAGTTTCCTCGATTTCTCTAGGATCCCATCATCAGATCCCTATCCTGATGAAAATGGGACCAATCTGAAAGTATATCCTTTCAAATAAAAAAATAATTTTCTAAATTGGTTCATAAATGACGGAGTTCTGAGGTAAAAAAAACATTTAAAAAAATCAACCGAATTGATAACGGTTTTTTTTTCAAGTCGGTTAAAAACAAAAAAGCGGTGTGTTTACTTACAAATTTAATAATACAAAAAGTATTTGTAGTGAGAAATTCTCATTGAGAATCCGGTGTTTACCTGTAACAAAAGAGCGAAAAATTAGCATTTGAACAAGCAATTCCTTAGAATTCAAGACATTTTTTTACTATTTACACATTTTTGTCTGAATCCGCTTACTTAGTCCATATTTTATTTCACAGGAGGCGTAAATAAACAGAGAAAAAGTTATAAATCCTTGACGTATTTTTTACTTTTTACTTTTCACTGGTAGATCACGTGACTCTCCGTATGACGTGATCTACCAATGACGCGATTGGTTTAAAAACTAAACGAATAGAAACGCTAGTTAGCGATGGGCATCTTGACTAAGGGCTCAGATGTAATAGGGCAAATTAGAAAACAAGAAGCTTATAGAAGACTGTCAACATTTTAGGAATGTTTTGCAACTAGTACACAATGTTATTGCCGGCTAAAATATTTGAAAGGAACAGACATGACAAATTATTGATTAAAAATAATACAGGTTTAAACATTATAAAGTCAGACGAGAAGGTTATAAGCATATAGTATATTGGGTTATAGATGGAGTTCGCTGATCCAGGAACAGCTTAGTATTAATCTTCATACTCATACTAATTTTAATACTAATACTATCTCTTAAATATACCTATTTTCACAAAACATGTATTGCTACAATTTAACAATAACACCCATTTGTTTCCTCATAAAGATATTGTTTTAAAATCCATAATCAATATAGAATTGCCTTAAAGGGTTTAAGAAAATAATGTTCTAATTTAGCAGCGGTCTCTCAGGCTTATTACGGCGCCTAATCTCCATTGATATCCGACACCAGCGCCAACAGAGAACGACCCTTCTACCTCGGTAATAAGAGTAGAAATACGTGTCAAAGTATATTGGCCGATGGATAATCTTGTGGGAATATTGATTTTGATGTAATCCGGCGTACCCATTAGACGATGGTATTATGAAGCTCACAGCATTTGATGGGTTGTAAAGTAGGCAGTTAAGAAAGATTTTAGATTTTTGGTAGAAACTGAGTTAAAAAACAATATTTGGGTAAAAAGAAGATAATTCTTATTCTTATTAATGCATGAAGAAAGTTTTTGATCGCTTGAAAGATACTGAGATAGTTTATATCGCAGAGACGGACGATAAGTATTTTTTATTCTGGAAAATCGGAAATCTTCCGAGGAAATAACGATACGCAACTACTGTTGGCCACGAACAAATTTAAACTCATCATCGCTCGTCATCTATAAGTTTGAGACTATATTCAGCACGCAGACTAAACCTCAGGCCTAACCTAACCTACCTTACCTCAGAAACTAAAGTCCGATTGGCGTATGACGCACCGTCATTTCATATAGCCTATGACACTCACATATTTAAGAAGAATCATAATTATTACACCCTATTTATTAAAATCAATAGTTTAAGAGCTAGAGTGGAACATCCGATTGTTGGTCACATACATACATAGACTGTTAAAATCATTACCCTTTTTTGGCTTCGCTCGGTCGGGTAAAAAGAGAAAAACATTATGAACATATGTCTCTTAAGCAAGAAGCTACAGGCATAATACTGAACAAAATTATGGGCGTTCAAAGCAATAGGAAGCCTGATTGTTAAATAAACCAAGGTACCTATCAATATTCTTAAATATCCAACTCCAACAGAGAAATATTGTAGTACTTTATTTTTAAGTACTTACCTAAGTGGGCTTTGATGCCTATTAGTCTTGCAACTTTTATGTCTGCAAATGCATTGCCAACCCGACGTCTAAATAAAGTGCCTCTATTGGTCCATCCACACCGAAGTTTTTTTAGAGCGACATTTTGCAATATAATCATGTTACTCTGCATGCAGCAATTACGCTGCTATAATTTCCCTTCTCATATAACGTTTTGTAGTCATTAATTTTTTATTCCGAATCATTTTACAACATCTTGCTCCACAAAAAGAAATCCAGACCGAGCCTACCATTACTAAATTAGTAAGAAATGAAAACAAAGAGTAGGCAATTTCAAGTCAACCGGAAACATTCTTATCCGATCTGGTAAATAAATACAAAGTGTAATTAAAGAAACTAACCGTAAAAGCAGCGCTTCTACGAAACCTGCAAGATGAAGCAAAATTATTAAATAAGAGCTCAAATAGAGAGTAATTTTCATGGAAACACAGTACCTATGTTAAAGTTTAATAGTGTTTCTGCCCTGCTGAAATTCTAGGAATTTGTAAGGTAAGAAGGTTGTCGTTCTTTCGGCTTAAGGTATTTTCAATACGTACTTCATATTTTAAATGAAGTGGTAGTGGGCGCGACACATTGCTCGTAGAACCCAGGCCGTTGGGGCGTAAAGGTGATCAATTATTGGCTACCACGGATGTGAAGGAGCAATGTTGGTAGTCCTCACACAAGAAAAACACTGAACGGGGCGGAAAATAACTAGCTGCTATAGGCTCTCAGGACGATAATGGTAGAGACCTTTGGGGATGGCATAAGTTGAGCAGTGGACATGTTTGAGCTAATGCTTGAGCACGCTTGATAACTATGACATCTTGTTTTCTATTTAGTTCGATTTTCCATTTCGACTCGATCGAAAGACTAACTCCCCTTGTCCGTTCCCACTGTCAAACGGTAGAGAGATAAGGTTACTTCAAATTAAAATTTGTCAGATTTTGCAAATAGCATTATCTATGTATTTTATCCTCTGCTTGAATATTGGGAACGGGCATTAGTAAAATAGTTTATATAAAAATACATTTTTGAGATATATTTATTCCTTTTGTTTTTTGCATAGTCATCAGCTGGTTATCGAGCCAATCTAACGAGTGTTAACTGTCACTTCCTGACTCCGTCATCATAGCAGCTCTTACGGCGCGGCGTGGTGGCCACGTCTTTGAGCGGCGGAGGTGGCGGCGGCGGTCAGCGAATAGTTACTCTCTTCATTACACGGCAGTGACGCTCACCGCGCAGCGGTTAATTGACGTTACACGCAATGTATTAGAAAAATTCGCATTTTGACTGTTATTAACTGATAGTTATGCGTGAAAACCGTGTTAGTTTGAAACAATGTACATAATATATGACCCAAAATGCAGCCCATTCCATATGGAGAAGAAGTTGAAATTTACTTGCGGAATTTCAAGTAAACAGAAGAGTGAAGACTGAAGAGTGAAGTTACATAAAAGCTTGTAATGAAGAAACTTAGTAGCGACCAAGTAACAAAGGTCCGCTCTTCATACTTCTCGTACTAAATTAATATAGTCTTCGGTGAAGTATTTCCAAAATATATTTTTAAGCGTAAGAAAGAAGAAAAAATTAGAACATGAGGAAAATGTAGGAAAACGTAGTTACGTCAAGAGGGAATAATTTAGGAAGGAGGTCAAGTTCTCTGGATTAATGTATTATGGAGGTCTAATCTTGTACGATAATTTGTATTTAGTCTTATTTTTTTTGTCCGAATAGTAGGTTGCTATAACAAACGAGGTCACCGTACCAGCTTCCTCGCACCATAAAGTTTTCGTCATAAATATCTGATATGTAAACTCAAATAAAAATAATTGATCGAAATGGTAGTTGACGCTGAGGTAGTTGGTAGCAATCTTGCCTACAAAGCAAGCGGTCCGGGGTTTCATATCCCGGTAAGGACGAATTGGTATTCATATATGATGTGCACGAATAATCCTAAATCTTAGATCTTTTCTCTCTTTACTTAACTATGATTCTGGCATTATCAGTATTGTATTGTATATATATAAGTTGTTATTGTGGTCAAATCTACAATTTGGTACTCAAAAACATTGTGTTCCTTCTAGTAAGAAAAAAATATCGGTGAATGCTATCACTAGTCAACACATTTTGTTCAATCGTTAAAAAACCTACTATTAATTTTGAAATCTCAAAATAAATATTCCGCGTAGCCTTTGAGTTAAATAACTCTCAAACTTAAGAACAGCATTACAGCTAAGTTCTTCACGGCACCGTGGTTTTCTAGCATTAACTGGAAATCTCAGTCTAGAGGCAAGTTAACTGGTCTGGACTCGCGATTGCTTCGTAACTATAAAAATGGCAATAAAAAGCAAACCGTGTGGCCCAAACCACAAGCTGGTACGCGCTTGGAAGGTAAATACATATCTAATTTATATATTAATGGCATATATTTGAAGCAAATAGGTCAAAAGCTTTCTTTTAAGCCTTTCAAAATTGTAGGTATTTGTCAGCGGCCTAAGATAATTAGCAAATAATGCCTCGGGGTACACTCATCCCTGTGTATCATAGTGTTTAATTTTTGCCTACGTAGCAATTCATAATTTTATCCGTGTAACTTGCTCGGAATGTTCTTCTCCTAGGGGATCAAGTTTACTATTGTTAATGTGTTACCCCAGTGGCCCCTCCGAGGATCTCCTTTGCGTAAATGACGACTTCAACAAGTAGCTCAAATCTACTAAATTAGATCTCCGACGGTTAATAAGTTGCCATACGATTAAATAATAATAAATAATGTATTACGTGTCGTGATAAAAAAGCCATCGTGTAGTGATTTAAGATAAATTAGAAATACTGATTCCTTATTAAGTAGTAAAACAATGGACTCGTAAAATATTGAACATAATGTTCGGCGATACTAAGAAATTTTTGACAGCTACAACATAATAGACTACAAAACTACTTAAAGATTGTGTCGACTCCAAAGTGACATAATCTTGTCAAATCAAAAGTTTAGGTTCTATTCGCAGATAAGACATTTGCTCTACGAGAAGTTGTACCTATGTCAATAATAATTTGGGTCTTTTACAAAACCACTGACAAACACATGTCGCAATTAGAACTATATAGTTGCATAGTATGAACGTTGTGCTTGACAATATTCGCAGTCGAATGAGCCAGAAAAACTATACTTATAGATAGTTTACACATTATCTTTGCATTGCCTGTAAAATGGACTACTAGAACATATTGTGTTGGTTTTAAAATTCGTATCCTGAAAGACAGAGGACGTTGTGGTTTACATATTTTCTAAGAGTTCTACCTCTATATCATATTTGTCATCTTTGTCAGCACGCTAATGTATCGTATACTTATGTGCGTTAGCAACACCGTGTGGTAAATGTTTAGTGTTAAATAATAATTCAACAGTGGAAAGGTAAAAATGCTTAAGCGCCATATGTCTGGAAAAGCAAAAATGCTTAAGCGCCATATTGACATATGGCGCTTAAGCATTTTTGCTTTTCCAGACATATGGCGCTTAAGCATTTTTACCTTTCCACTGTCAAATGTACAGATATTTTGTTAAGGATGCATAATATTGTTCTTAAATCATTCATTAAAATTACACCTTTTACAAAATCGTTCATAATTCATTGCTTATTTATCAATATTTTACACAGGTATTTTACGAGAAGTAAAGATAGGGGTAAGGTCATGCACACCGGTATTATTATCTATAATTGACCGAATGGCATTTTTTTAAATAATCTGTGAGAGAACAAAATTTTTCCACACGGATTTTGCTCCGGGCGGTAATGCTACTCACCCCCTAAAATCAACTCCAATTCCCACGATTTTTGAATGTGTTGTAGTTATTATACACTTAAAATTTGTGTAAAATTTAGATTACTCAAAATAGACCTTATTGCATACGATTTAAAGTCCACAAAAAGGTATATTTTTGAAGTACGGACTTAATTACGGAACCCTCGGTGCACGAGTCTGACTCGCACTTGACCGGATTTTTTTTAATAAAAAGACAGCTGGAGCTGAAGGAACTATCAATATTACGAGTATTATGCCACAACTATCTGTGCATACTGGCTGGTCTTGGAAAAAAACTAAATATTTTTACAAATACGCTCTGTCCTGTCGCTTATACTATTTAAAAGAAACCTATTCCCTTCAGCGAGCGTATCGCTCTCGGCTCTTCTTCACGAGTCCCATCTGCCTATGAGTTATGACAACTGGATATTACCTATAAATGCCGCTATAAATGCGATTCCAGAACAATTCGATTTACTTGGCGTGTTTCTATAAAATACTTGAATATTATGCGATAAACAGAATATTTAAACATTAAACGCTCCCTAACTTTATGTGAAGTCTTGAGTTATAGTGGTAATGCCATGTTCTTGTGTGAGATTGAATGCTATTTTCGATTTTTATATGTTTACCTGACTGTTAAAAGGGGGTATCGTTGGTGTTTCCTCGTAGATTGAACGGTTAGCCCGATTACGACAAACGAGGTGTCATTACTTCATATATTTGTCCCGGCGCAAGTGTAACTAGGTGCATTTAAAACAACAACCCAAATGGCAGATTCAAAACCTACTTGTACTTGAAACATAACCGTTAAATTGCATTGTGTGAAAAACCAGAATAAAGTGTTTTTAAACGTCGATTTAACTTTATTTAATATGAAGTCAAAGTCAAAGTCAAAATCAATAAATTTAATGTCACTCATATCAAAAATAAAATAAAAATTTGGGTATTAAGTTTATCCTAGCTATGCTTATTTGGGTATTTAGTTTAGTAGTTGAGTACACGAAAATAACGTAACTCGTGTTGTCGAGTTATGTAATTAATTGAAAACTAGCTAACTTTATTTTTAGGTTGGTATGTTTTTTTATTACTAGGGACAGGAAAACTGGCAGACAGCCTGATGGAAAGTGATTAACGTCGCCTATGAACGTCATCGGCACCAGCAGGCTTATTATAGTCGTGTTTATCATGTCGGTAAACGCCGGTTATCATCTGTCACTTTCTGACCCTGGTGGACTAGCCAAGACACATTGAGCTAACTTTAGTGCTTTTCAGAAACTGTCAAAATGTGTACAATTGTCGTTAGTTTACGAACAGAGCCCTTAGCCAAGATGCCCATCGCTAACTAGCACTTCTATACGTTTAGTTTTTAAACCAATCGCGTCATTGGTAGATCACGTCACATGGAGAGTCACGTGATCTGGTGACGCGATTGGTTTAAAAACGAATAGAAACGCTAGTTATCGATGGGCATCTTGTCTAAGGGCTCTGACGTGCCAGCCGCTTATCGTCGGTGATACTGCTATACCGCGTAATTAACAAATTCAAGAAAGAGCAAAATGCACCTTACAAAGTATGTCAGTAAGGTTATGTAAACTTAATATAATTTGTCGATTTTCAAAAATCGTTAAATTAACGTAATGCATCTTGGCTAGAGCCAGTGGGCGAGAGAGTGACGGATGCTTTATCCACATTTGTCCACCGCGATAAAGGCGAAAATAATACGGGTGTTGGGGCGCTACCATGTGTATGATGACGTCGATTTCACCTCAACAGCTGTTAAATAAATGAAAGTCTACTTTACGTGTCATCACCACACCGGAACCAAAACGCTGTTAGAATAACACCTCAATATCCATTTTACAACGCAAACCACCGGATACCAATTTAAGTTTAAAATTGGAGCCCGGGCCCATAACCTGTCGGCCCCCCATAAATCCCGATACTCGTTATCAGGGATATGCGACAACCCGATGTTGTGTCAGTTCATTGTGTACGTGAGGCACGCATTTTGATATTCTGACAGGAATAAAATATAAACGGAGGAAATATTTCCTGCCCGGTTTTAGAGATGTTTCGCAAGATCTCAATTGGGTTCAAGACCTTTATTAGGTACCTTGAGAGAAATTCCCTGTCTTAAGACTCGTCTCGCGAGATGACAGTTTTCTATGAAGTGACATTTACTTTTATATGTATCTTGGAATTTGCACCAAAGATTATTTTACGGCGCTTAAAAATTTCAAAATTCCATGATTAACATCCCTTTCCCATGAAATATATGATTCATGTCATTCAATGAACGCAATTTTTTTCCTAGTCTGGTATATTTATGAGTCATAATATGTGATCAAATTTGTATATAATTTTGCATATTGGGAAAGTACTTGGACGTATGACAATGAAAATACACTCAAGTTAAATCCTTTTTTACCACTGGGACGGAACCCTAAAAAAATAAGTTCGATATTGTACAGGTAACGTCAAATAAAGGCCCTGAAAAATACTCTGAATGCTTTGTTTGCTTGACTTGGCGCATAACACGCGTAGGTACCATTCTTTGCATTTATCATACATTTGTCATAGGTACATATGTCATTTCATTATTTTTTTTAACTTGCCAATAAAATGCAACGACCCATTGATTCTTTTATAACACTGTTAAAGTTCCACGTAAATATAAAATTCTCGCTCGAGCAGCGATCCTGGAATCACCGTCGATAACAACTTTGAAGCAATTTACGACCGATATCGCTCGTTACCGGTGTTCGTAGAGTTTAAATTCGCTTAGTGTATATTAAGCTGGTAAGACGTTTTGAGAGCTGAGATAAAGCAGGATTGTATGTGCCTGGATTGCATTGGCTTTGGATGCTGAGATGCGATTTTTATTCGTGCTTTTACGACGCGGTATATTCTCCAGACAGTTTTTGGCCACGGCGACTATCAACCCCGCTTTACGACGCGGTAAGCCTAGTTGGCAGTGACCGTGCCTAAGAAGCTAACGGTGCCGCGTTCGATCCCCCGTTAGGACAAACATTTGTTCGCGAGAATTTGTTCCCGAGTCATGCGTGCTCTATGTATGTGAGTGTATGTTTTAAACTTTCGCGATGTTCACAAATACTGTAATACTACTCTGTCAAGAAAGTACCGGGAAAAGATCAATAATACACAAACTGTTTGTTAATCATCCAAATTTATTTTATCACCTTCAAAGTATGCTCCTTCAGAAACGATACACTTACGCCAACGAATAATCCAATCATCAAAACATTTTTTAAACGCTGTTTCCGGAATTGAATTCAGTTCTCGGCGCGAATTCTCCTTTATGTCTTCTACCGATTGAAAACGGGTGCCACGAAGTGGTAATTTGAGTTTAGGAAAAAGAAAGAAGTCGGCAGGAGCCATATCTGGTGAATATGGTGGTTGCTCGATGGTATTTGTTGAGTGTTTGGTCAAAAATTCTTTCACAATGATGGCCTTGTGCGAAGGCGCATTATCGTGGTGCAAAATCCAAAAATTTTCATTCCACAAATCTGGCCTTTTTCGTCGAATTTGCTCTCTTAAATGCCGCATAACGCTCAAATAATATTCTTTATTTACCGTTTGACCTTCCGGCAAGAATTCCGAGTGCACAACACCGCGATAGTCAAAGAAAACAGTCAACATGACTTTGACTTTTGATCGACTTTGGCGTGGTTTCTTCGGTTTCGGTTCAGTTGGAAGGCGCCACTCCGAAGCTTGTTGACTAGTTTGCATGTCAAACTCGTAAACCCACGTCTCGTCACCAGTAACAATGCGTTTCATGAATGTTGGGTCGGAATTGACTCGTTCTAGCATGTCCTCAGCGACTCTCATGCGATTGAGTTTTTGGAGAAAATTCAGGTCTTTTGGGACTAGCCGAGCGGTAACATGTTTCATACCCAAATGATTAGTTAAAATAGTACGGATCGACTCGTGAGATACAGAAAGTTCGGCGGCTATCTCTCTCAAAGTTGAATGAGGATTTTCAGTCACTATTTCCTTCACTTTTGCGATGTTAACTTCAGTTGCAGACGTTGATGGCCTACCAGAGCGAGGCAAATCTTCCATCACATCTCGACCGCTTTTGAACGCTTTGTACCACTCATAAACACGTGTTTTTGATAAAGTCGAATCACCGTAAGCCTTCTGTAACATTTTCAGTGACTCCGAACACGAAATTCTATTGGCGATGCAAAATTTAAGACAAACTCTTTGTTCAATGTTTTTGTCCATTATGAAATTCGCAATACACACTAGATATGATATAACTAAAAACAGCACTGTATTTAATATAAATAACAGATGCAACTCAAACTCCGCGCCAAAATAGAAAACAGTTGTGCCAATCTAACAACAACAAAAAAAACAAAAATTTGAATTTGGAACCATAAACAAATCATCCATTCCCGATACTTTGTTGACTGAATGTACATTAACAACTTCGAGGGAAATATAATGTATACGTGTGATCAAGTCCCGTTTCTAATGTATTATGTGTGTTCTATGTATTTAAGTATTTATTACTCTTTACAAGTAAGTATATACTTAACGTTCTTGAATACCCATAGTGAAACCGAGAACAACAGCTTAGTTTGGGACTAGTTTAATTTGCGTGTGGTTGACCCCACAGATGTTTATACTTATTTGTTTATAAAAAAAAAAATCTGACTTTCTCGGCACTTCCTTTCTGGGGCACAGTGCTGACCCCTGCTAAACTAAAACGATAGTATGCGGCGCAGCGTATAGATAAGGATACCTTCAGTTAAACTTTGACCTTTGCCACGCACAACATGACATTTAAATTTTTTGTACATGGGAGACCAACCGTCGTCGCTCAGGTCGAAACCGAACTTTCATCGATTTTCTATACAAAAACAAAAGAAAACAAAAAAAAACGATTCATAGCTGGGGTTCGCATCCGCAGCGTAGTAGGCCAACGCTGTAACCATCGGTCTATTCAGACGGCGGCAGCCGCCCCGAAAATTACGAACCATATTGCACGGGAAATATTGTTGTGTGAAAGTACGGGGAAAATGAATATTCCCAGATAAAGCTAGATCGAATTTTCGCCTCCGTAAACTACCTATTGCAAATTTCATCGAAATCGTTAGCGCCGATTTCGAGAACGTGAGTACAAATATAATCATAATAATCATAATTATAATCATAATCCGATCCATCAATATAATCATAATAATCATAATCCGACATAAGTTATCTTATCTATCCGCAGTTTGAATTTTAGGATGTTGGGGAGGGGAGTTGGCACTCTAGGCGAGAAAATTGTTATTACTGAAGCTATGATAGGTATTACTGAAACCCACTAAGTAACGGAATTTCTGAGGGAGTATAGTAGCATCCCAAAGTCAACAACTAGCTAAAAATGTAATCTTCCTCCCGAGTGGCATGTGCAGTTTACTTGGGTATTCCTTTGTGTTTTGATATCCGACCAACCTTCGTTTTGTCTACATTTTTGTGCTAAAATTGGTGTTTTTGCTTTGTTTACATAAAAAGGGATATGAAGAAAACAATTGGTTTTATAGCACACGTTTTAATAAAAACGAAAACAATTGATTTCAGATTTTTTATTTATTTATTTAATCTTTATTGCACAAAAATACAAATTTGAGTACAAAAGGCGAACTTAATGCCTAATGGCATTCTCTACCAGTTGACCTTTGGGCAAACAGAAAATTGTTTGTGCTTGCTGAGAATTGAAATCCCTAATAATATAATATGTGTGTTTGTTTGTTTGTCGTTTCATGCAGCACCAGAATATGAGAGATCAACGTGAAACGGCAACTGAAGACGGAGTCGCGGGCAAGAGCTGATAAATAATAAAACACTTACCCTCTTATTCATAATCGCATATAATAACTAAAGTATGCTTGAAGTATGGTTTGTCCTTATCTTTCATCGTGACATTTGAATCTGATAGAAAGTGACAAAGCATACTTTTAGTAAAAATAGGTTTGTTGTGCGTTTATGAATAAGGAGGTTCACGTTTTGGCTATCCACTCTGAAAGCGACAATCGGAATGAAGTGACGTCATTAGACTACTTTTGAACTTAAAATTTCCTTCGTCTTAAACTATTTTTTGTTTCGAAATATCGCTTCTTTATTATAAGGCCGCCTTTACTGTTAAGGTAATAAGAGCTACTATATCGTTATCTACGAGAACGACACAGCTTAAGATGTGGAATAGAAGAACTTACAAAACGTTTCTCATTCAAACGTAACGAACTCAAACTCAAAACATTTATTTGACAAACACACTGCAACAAAACAGACATAGTTCAATGAAAATTATAACAGAAAAACATTGTAGAACTAAAAAGATACACAAAATATGAGAAAAAATCTACCACACCCTCTTCGCGTTTAACGCAGCTTAATAAAATCTAAGAAATTGCAAGACCAAGTTGAAAAAATGCTCAGAGTTTTCATTAAACGAAGGAACTTGTCCGAGGGGAAAATCCGCGTTACATTGCGAGGGGTAAGTCTCGGATTCGGCGGCCATTACGGGCATCTCCACGAAATAAAGTGGCCAATTGGCCTTGTGTAGCTGAATATTTGCGTGTTACACGGGACTAGCATACTTATTGACATGCGAATTGAAAACGTTGATTTAAAAAGCAAATCGTTCGAACATAATGAAGGTTCAACAAGAAAAATTGAAATTAAACTTACTCAGGGCCGATTTTCTAGACTCCTGATATTAATAATCCGTCAGATAAATTATGACTTCGTACATTATATGACAGAAAAGAAAAATATAATAAACTGTCAGATATTTTTTAGATCTAAACAAGAGTTAAAGGGCTTATGTTGGAAAATATACCTTTATTACTAGATGTAACCCCATTTTTCAATAAAACTAAAATTATCTGCAATAAGTAGAATTCAACTTAGTACCCATACTAGAAAATAAAGTACAGACATATTAGTGATTATAGCTTACTAGCAAATGACGTGCTTACCCACTTCACCCCCCTCCCCCCACAAACAAAAGTAGCTTCAGTTAATATACAGTGACACGAGTTAATAAAAATAACTACATTATACGTTTATAGAAATAAGCTCACAACTTGCAACATAACATGCGGACTAAAATAGCTCAAAGGTAAATTGTAGCCGAGTATACAATTGGTACAGGCCGCCCCGACGAGCGGAAACTGCCAGCGAGTCTATGTAAAAGGAAGCGAGTTTGCACTTCTCCAGCTACTGGCGAGTTGGAAGCTCAGTAACTTGCCCCATGACTAGTCTTAATGACACGCATAATTTCGATGCATTCGTTGACGGTAGTTAAATAGATACATAAATACATAACAAAACATTAAAGACTCATAAATAAATTACCTTCATTAAATGCACAACTAACTATGTAAAGGCAAACACCAGCATGCGTAATTAAATTTAGTATACAATTAGACACGAAGTAATAATATTTCAATATTCTTTAAATAAAAGGTAAAAAATAAAACATAATTTATTCAGTAAGCAGGCCACCGCACGAGCAGTTTTACACGTCAAAAAATATTATTTATTATAATCATAATACTTATTATTATTATATAAAAAAATAAATTATTATAAAGAACATACAATAATAGTTTTCTGATAATTTAGGATTGACAATTAGAGATAAAATAGCAAAATTTAGAAATTCGCTTACTGCTTTTAGATGTCATCTTCCACCAAAAGCTAAACAACAATTACCCAGGATCACCTTAATTTGTATTACCTAAATGCATAAATTGAACACTGGGTTGTTATAATTATGTGCCCATTAAAACGATTCAGTATCTTTAAAATAGACAGTACTTTTATTGTTACTCAAACGCTGGCGTTTAAACTTTGGACAGAAACTAGCATCGTGCAATCCGGCCTTTACACGCAGGAATTGAACGTCACATACAGTGAGGATGGTTGTGTGGAAAATCGGAAACATCTTCGAATGAGAAAGGTTCCCAGTAGAATGTTGGGGATACGATATTCTCACGCGGTTTTGTTGTTCCGGAAATAACATACAGCCTCTTTTAGTATGACTTTGTTTAGTTAGGTAAATCGTTTTCGGAAACATTAGGTGTCGATTAAAACTATGAGGATATCGCGGATGGTAATCTTTTTATAAATATTTACCATCTTATCCAATATTATTAAAATAAAAATAAAAATAAAAACATCAGATGACATCACACATAAACTGACCTAGTCCCAAACTAAGCTCTAGTCCTGTATTGTGGGTACTAGGCGATAAACATACTTATATAGAGAAATACAAAATTAATACGCAAAGACAGAAATGAGGGTGCGAATTTTATAAGTTCACGTGTATGTGGAGGGTAGTCATTGGACCTATTTGAAAAATTCGTTCACCATTTTTAAGGGACATTAATTATGGACATATACATAGGCTATATTTTAACCTTTACTAACCGAAGAAGCGACGCGAGGACGGATCGCTCCTTTAATAATAATACCTGGGAGCCCGAGCGTCGTCAATCGAGTAGAAACCGAATTTCCATCGATTATCATATACAAAAACAATAACAAAAAAAAAAACCGAAAAAAGAACAAAAAAGACCGGTCCATAGCTGGGGTACGAACCCGCAGTCTTGGCGTAGTGGGCCAACGCTCTAACCAGTAGGTTGTTTAATCAGACGGCGGCGGCCGGATCGAAATTACTAACCATATTGCGCAGGCAAATCTTTTTGCTAGAAAATACGGGGAAAACGAATTTTCCCATATATGAGACCGAGCTAGTTCTATCTTTCGCCCCCGTAAACCCCTATATTGCAAATTTAATCGAAATCGTTAGAGCCGTTTTTGAGAACGCGAGTACAAATTTATACAAATGTTTCTCGTTTAATAAGTAGGATTATTTTATTATTTTCTACCGATTTTCAGGTTAATAGAACTATTTATTTTATGCCAGCAAACCTACGTGATTTATTACCTAGGTGGTTGCTCACTTAGTTAGTTTATGTCTATAATAAACTCTATATTGCTGTAATAACGTTCATCAACGCTGGATTATTATATTTCATCCCTGTACAATATTTTCTGTTAATGATGTTAGTAATCTTTTAGTAGTAGTTAGGATTGTCTACTAATTTATTGCTTTTGTTGAATTTAGTAAGTGCCTAGAGGCCGTGTTATATTGGCTTGTCGTGAAGCACGTCTACGGATTCTCTTTGTATACAAGACACCAGTGGGGCGATTTTTGACTTTCGAGTGTTCGAAACCAAATTCGAGTGATAGAAAATTAGTATATATTATAGTAGCACAATAGCACACGAAAATATGTCACGATTATATTCGCATGAAAATGCCAAGTTAGCTATTATGTTTTGATTGCAATATTATTTATTTGTATTATATGAACGGTGGATAATTGTTTTCAATTATATTCAATCGTTTTTATATTCAAAAGAAGAAACAAACCAAGGCTTATTTTTTATTACAAAACAGAGCATTCACACATCTAAAGTGTCTACTTAAAGGTTAAACATTATATTCAAATAAGTACATCAACAATAGCCTAAATATATTTCCGTCCTTTTAGAAATGCTTGCGCGCGTGTACTGCTGGTAAGTGCGAGTGGGACACGAATACTGCTGATTTGTAGATGACAAGGATAGCTGGTATAAGAAGAGTGTCGCTTCATTACCTACGTCTTTTTGCCATTTATATTTTGTCAGAGTGCCTTAAATGTAGCCTCCGACTAAGAAGCGCCTCCATGTTAATAAATAGGACATTTTACTGGGAACTGAATAAAAATATTTCCTTTCTAATGGGTTTTTTATTAACTACAAGGTGGGCCAAAAGAAGTCATCCGATGTTGTTTGACTCTCTTTTTTTGAATTGTTACGCAAAAAAATAGACACGATTATTCCGCGTTCTTGGGGAGTGTATCGCTCCATGGCTTGTTCACTTGTATTTTGCATCTGTCAAGTCCACAAATGTCAAAACAGATTTGACATTGGCGACTTTGCAAAAATGAGAGCATCTTCCAATAGGGTGATTTCTTTTGGCCCACCTTGTATATTTCGGGTGGAGTGATAATCAAAAAAATATATTCTCTAATAAAAACAATTTTATAAATAAAGTAAAAATTACTTGTTGTTTTCGCTGAGTTAATTAGGTAAGTCAATTAAATAACTTCAAACTAAAATGAAAACAATTAGGGAAAATAATAAATAATTTTGAATTAGTAAAACTAGGCATCATAATTATTTATACTAATATTGATTGTGTCTGTAACTTTGTAAATACTTCGCGCTGAAAGAGTTCGACGGATTTTAATGAAATTTGACTGGTGATAGATGCCCTGATAACACATTGACTACCTTTTATCCTTAGACTAAAGCAAAAGGGGAAGACACGTTATCGCCGTACAAGACACTGACATAATGCGTCACCTACATTCGCAAATTCCACACACACAGCTGTAAACATGCACTAAGGAGCAATAGAGATAAATTGATGGACTAACGTCGTGCGCGTAAGTGAGACAGCCATATGTCTCACAATAATGACGCAAAGATGGCGTACGTCACGAAGTTTCATATTACGCTATCTCGCTCGCTCAAACATGGAGGCCAAAAATTTAACTAATTACGTATATTGCCAAAAAAAATTGTTTTCTTTATGTTTATTTGTACTTACGAATGAAATGTGATCCCGTGTAATTTATTTTTGTGTTTTGAGCTGTTAAAGCACCTTAAAAACGCGCAATGCGGCATGTTTTTCCCTTTCGATCGAGCGACGTCGCACGTGTCGACAGATCGGTGACGGCCGGACAACTGTGACGCAGTTGCTAAATATAGGCGCTCAGCGCCTATATTTAGGTGCTCAAGCCCGCGCGTCGGTCACGTATCTCCCTCTTTGGTTTTCATCTAAGCTTTTATCCCAAAAAAAAAAACACTATTCCCGTAGGATTGTTAACGCGGACTAAGTGGCAGACAGAATGCATCTTAATGGTTGTAACAATTTCCTACACGGCGATATTGTTAGACATATCTTTCAGTTCTTCCTTAAACAAAATACTAACGCAATATGTATACAAAAATACTAGGAATACACGAAAACCATGATGTTTTTGTGTTACTCCCAAACAATGATGAGTAGCTAAGAGGGTGCTCCGGTAAAGGTCTGCGTACTTGACCCGCCTCTGTCAGGTCTATTGCTGCACAGCTGTAAACATCGCGCGCCGCCGCACCGGGCTAACTCAATGTGCTTAATTAGAGTGAGTGAGCAGCTGAAACTGGTTCAGGTGATTAAAGTGCTGATGCCCTAGTACTACTCTGTCAAGAAAGTACCGGGAAAAGATCAATAATACACAAACTGTTTGTTAATCATCCAAATTTATTTTATCACCTTCAAAGTATGCGCCTTCAGAAACGATACACTTACGCCAACGAATAATCCAATCATCAAAACATTTTTTAAATGCTGTTTCCGGAATTGAATTCAGTTCTCGGCGCGAATTCTCCTTTATGTCTTCTACCGATTGAAAACGGGTGCAACGAAGTGGTAATTTGAGTTTAGGAAAAAGAAAGAAGTCGGCAGGAGCCATATCTGGTGAATATGGTGGTTGCTCGATGGTATTTGTTGAGTGTTTGGTCAAAAATTCTTTCACAATGATGGCCTTGTGCGAAGGCGCATTATCGTGGTGCAAAATCCAAGAATTTTCATTCCACAAATCTGGCCTTTTTCGTCGAATTTGCTCTCTTAAATGCCGCATAACGCTCAAATAATATTCTTTATTTACCGTTTGACCTTCCGGCAAGAATTCCGAGTGCACAACACCGCGATAGTCAAAGAAAACAGTCAACATGACTTTGACTTTTGATCGACTTTGGCGTGGTTTCTTCGGTTTCGGTTCAGTTGGAAGGCGCCACTCCGAAGCTTGTTGACTAGTTTGCATGTCAAACTCGTAAACCCACGTCTCGTCACCAGTAACAATGCGTTTCATGAATGTTGGGTCGGAATTGACTCGTTCTAGCATGTCCTCAGCGACTCTCATGCGATTGAGTTTTTGGAGAAAATTCAGGTCTTTTGGGACTAGCCGAGCGGTAACATGTTTCATACCCAAATGATTAGTTAAAATAGTACGGATCGACTCGTGAGATACAGAAAGTTCGGCGGCTATCTCTCTCAAAGTTGAATGAGGATTTTCAGTCACTATTTCCTTCACTTTTGCGATGTTAACTTCAGTTGCAGACGTTGATGGCCTACCAGAGCGAGGCAAATCTTCCATCACATCTCGACCGCTTTTGAACGCTTTGTACCACTCATAAACACGTGTTTTTGATAAAGTCGAATCACCGTAAGCCTTCTGTAACATTTTCAGTGACTCCGAACACGAAATTCCATTGGCGATGCAAAATTTAAGACAAACTCTTTGTTCAATGTTTTTGTCCATTATGAAATTCGCAATACACACTAGATATGATATAACTAAAAACAGCACTGTATTTAATATAAATAACAGATGCAACTCAAACTCCGCGCCAAAATAGAAAACAGTTGTGCCAATCTAACAACAACAAAAAAAACAAAAATTTGAATTTGGAACCATAAACAAATCATCCATTCCCGATACTTTGTTGACTGAACGTATGTTTTAATTTTGTTGATGACTTTTAATAAGCTGGCTTGACATATTATTTAAGATAGAAGTTGAACGTTTTTATTTTTAGGAATTTTAAATAAGGTACCTACTACCTAGGTTTATAGTTATTACATTTGGTAGATATATTCCCAAAGAAATGTATGGAGATGTCAGTTTTGTTACGAAGATCCAATACGAAGTTCGGTAACAAACAGTCGGTTTATTTGGAAACATAATCGGAAATTCTTTTTTTACTGTTTAGATGATGATCCCAAACAACGTGCGCCCATTTATTTCTCAAATATGGAGAAAAAAGATGTGGCCTATTTTTGAAACTTAGAAGAATAACGGCAGTGATCTGTGTCCGCGTCAAGTCAAACCTCACCCGATTTCAGCGCATAAAACTCTCGTCTACCTTCCTAATTTAAATGAATATACTTACCTCTGTCTACGCCACTGAGTTCTTCCGGGAACGTGCCTATTTCCATACCACCACAACACACCCACAACGCCTAATTAACATTAATAAGGTTGTACTTCCAGTTACCACAGTTCCATTGTACGGATTAATGGGAAGGATTAATGTAATCAATGCATCCACGTCAAAGGGAGATTACTTCTGATTAGGTTAGCTTTGATGAGTAAATTGAACTCTAATAACATGTTTGTTTCATTTTACTTGTTTGTTAAAAGGTATATAGAGTAGTTTATTCAAAATGTTTAAAACTAGTTATTACAGGTTCGTACAGGATGACGATCTGTAAAAGAAAATTCAGGCTACCACAAAGTAGTTAGGCTACTTTAGCCCTTGAAGGTAACTTTCCCCTAGAACTAAAATAAAAATGTCATAATTTTATTCAGCATATGCGTATGGGCTGGGCATGTCTGCCGCATAAACGATGGGAGATGGGTTATAAATACCATTGGCTTCCACGCGACGGATACCATAGCCGAGGTAGACCCAGAAGGAGATGGCGGGATGACCTAGACGAGTCTGCAAGGGATAGGCAGGAGCGTGCTCTAGACAGGGACGAGTGGAGAAAAGGAGGGGAGGCCTTCACCCTAGGATAACAAAAAAAAATTATTCAAACTTACCTCCAAATGGAAAAGCGGCCTAGTAATTAATACGGTGAGTTATAAATAAGCAGTCTTAAAGTTTGGCTATAGTTTTGATTAAGGGTTAATATAGGATAAATAGTTATTCAATAAATTAAAGTTAAGTAAATAAATAATATGTTCACACTTCGTTTCCTAGTATCTATAAATCATAACTGACAGTAGACTCACGCATTTATAGTATTATTAATGATATAGTATAAAAATTCAATAGTTCCGCTTCCTGAGTAATAAAAAACATAAGTGTTACAAACAATTTAGCAGTTACAAAAACAACTTAGATTAGATTTTACTTTACCATGTCACCGGAAATTAATACAATCTCATATCATGTCTATGGTGCGATTAACTTTTTTTATAATTACAAAACACTCAAAAGAAACTGGCTGTCAATTAGCGTCTAAACAAAAAACTTTCATTCCAATTTCAAACTCGAATAAAAACAATAGGCTTAGGTGTTTTTTCGTTGACAGCCAGACATACCCTTATAATCTGTGGCCTGATGTTGCTCGGACGTGAAATTTAAAGCTGACACCGGATTAGGCGCGTTTAAAAATTAATCTGCGCCGGGCCTCGACTTGATTACGCAGTAACGGGACCGCGGATACCTAGTGCAAACGAGCGTGTAAGTGGCGGTTTAAAAACGCCTCGCAACGAACAACGGTTGAATGTTTTTTTTATTGAAATATTTCATCTTTTATTAAATATGTACTGTTGAAATCGTTTAATTACGTACAATTACGTTACTTCCTATATTCATGAAAATCTTTCAAATAGTATGTAATCCTGTGAAAACTTCAACATGGTATAATGTATGCCATCACGTAAATTATAATATTATAATTCATAGTACGAGTAGGTCGAAACGATTCTTTGTGCTGGTCAGAGTTTCAGGCAGAACTGTCAAGTTTTTCAGATGTGAAAATATTTTTTTATCGGAAGTTGAAACAGCTTGGAATATACTTTAATTCAAACTAACAACACGTAATACCTAATTAAAATAAGACTAATATAGACCCGTCCCCATACTCCATATTCATTGACATACACTAAGCCAAAATGGTGGAAAACGAGCGTCAACCCCCACCCGTCTGAAACGTCCGCGAAACGCCAGGAAAGTTGCCTCAATTTGTCATGCGCCCCATTAACTTCTCATAATAAATTGATTCCTCAGGTGGTTGTGACCTTTGTTACGGCAATTTTGCCGTAATTGTTTTGACAAAGTTCCATTGTTTAATAAAGTGAGTTTCAGCGGCTTCAGGATTTTTTGGTATCCTAGAATATTTATTTGTTAAGATAATGGAACTAAAGTGACCCTTTGCTCCCGGTCCTTTGGGTAACGGCGAATAAAAAATACGTGACTTTTCTGTTCAAGTTTGTATCAAGATTTTGTAGAGCTTATTATTTTCTAGTGAGATATTTTGTTGTTATATATATGTATATTTAGTTTGAAAGCTTGACTTTATACGTTTTATCGACAGCTGAATGAGTGTGGATTAATTATCGAAGGTATTAAGTTATTAAGAATCGAAGGTAGACATTTTTCCCCAAGGAAATATTTTATTTCACAAATAATTATGTAAATGTAAATTTGAACGCCTGTTTCACATTTTATTTTACAGCCTACTCGAGCCGGCAAACCAATTCAAAATGAAAACTTTAACATCTCCTTACATTATAGGTTTTCATCGATAGTTATATAAACGATTCAATTTAGAGTTATTGCTATTTTTTCACTTGATTCTGAAACGCAAGACTTCCTCTTTTTTTTTAAACTTTCACGACGTCAGTTCTCTCGTCTAAAAACATCGATTATTATCTCAATTACTCAAATTACTAGGCACTTTGAGGAAGTAACATCATAAAAGTAATTGGCAACGAAAACAAGCGAATTCCGCACGGGGCGCGAACGCAAGCCTCGCCCATCTACCTATTTGTTTTTATTGTCACCAAATTGACTAAACGAGTTGCGAGTACAATCGGAACTCAATTCGCTCGAGGCCTAATTTGAGTATAGTCGACTACAATCTTGAAGAATTCTTGAAGAACATATATCTGAGCGATAAGCGAACTTTTTTTGAGAATTTTAAAACTAAAAGGTTTTGGGTGCTGTTTTCTGTTCGCGCGACTCTTTACTGCAATCACATTCACATTATGGAGAAAAAATAGACAGAAAATCAAGATGAATATATACTAAACTTCAGGCCCCCTAGCATGCAAGCACGAGATAAAATTTAACCGGTGCTAGGGAAATTTATACATCTATTCCATATTCAAACGTAAGACGTAACACTTATGGTTTAAAATAAAAGTGTCCCGTCTTGATAAAATCGCTATAAAAATGAGAAAATCGCAATATTTGCTTAGTAATAAATGGTAATAAAAGTCAGGACGAGACGCTTTTATTTTAAAGAATTTAGAATATGTAATAAATGTATTAATTTCCCTAACACCTGTCAATTTATCTCGTGCATGCATGTTAAGCCCGCTGCGTGGGTTAAGGTGTGGTGAAAATTAAAAATTGGAAATTATTGATGTATTTTTAATTTACTTTTATTTGCGTGATCGTTTTGACCGCGGGGGCTAGGATATTATGCACGGTTTGTCTGAATCACAAGTATTCGCTCACTCTACTGTGAAGCAGTAGTGTTTGCACTGTTTTGTACAAGGCGAAAAAGTTACAAAAAAATCTAGAAATAGCCTTAAAAGGTCACGGAAAAGTCAAATTGCCATGAGATAAGATTACGACTGATAATAAAAACCCTAGAGACGCCCAAATATCACCAGTAGTGGATATCTTGTTCCTAAGTAAATTTTGATGCCGTCTCGGAAGTTTTATATATATATTTAGATATTTGTTTAATTGATACTTATATAATATGTATATCTTCATTTGTCTACGTTGGTCCGGCTTGGCGGAACCTGGTAGATTGAGAACATGAATTTAGTTCGGCAGTTTAGTCTGCCTAACTGCTTTTAGGGTTCAAATGGAAGTTGTTTTATGTCATCTAGTAACAGCGTGTTGGTCCAAGTCTGGAAGTTTATTCTATTTGTATCATCTCGCAAAATAGGAACCTGTCACATTTTAAGGATTTAGAAAGTTATTCTTCTAGTGTTTATTAATTTACAAAACAAGTACCAAAAATAATGTACCAATAATCTTCCTCAATATCTGTATAACAACAATATCACTTATGTTGTTGACAGTACAACGGCGCACCCTTACCGGATGCCCACCAGATAAGCCGCGCCCACCGCACGCGACTGTACAGGGCGGGCCGTCATCCCATCACCACAGTAATCGTATTATGGAAATTGAATTGTCTACCACCATGTTTATGTTCTCCTAGTATGTGTAACTGCCTTTTTTTGTCTTTAGGGCGTCCTGAAAAAAACTGTTTTATACGTGGGGCATACTGAAAGTTTCTGAAAAAAGCAATAACAGAATTTGAAAATGGAACTCTCTATGAACATATTACTTTTCAATTTATGGAACTGTCATTTGTTTTTTCAATTTGGCGGGGTTCAGAGAATTTGCTTAGTGTCTTAGAAAAAGTTCGTGAAAAGCGTCCTCGCAGGCAGTCATGTCATCCTTCACCACGATAACGCGTCCACACATTACGCTAAGAGAACGAATGCGTATTTGAAGGCTTCAAATGTGGAACTGATGACGCATCCGCCGTACAGTCTGGACCTCGCACCTTGCGACTTCTTTTTATTCCCATGAATAAAAGATAAACTTAGAGGTTTACGATTCTCAAGCCCAGAAGCGGTAGTGAATGCATTCCAAGAAGCCGTTGAAGAGGTCTCTACCGAAGATTGGGCCCACTGCTTCACACAATGGTTCCAACGAATGAAAAAATGTGTAAATAGTGAGGTGAGGTGTACTGGGTATACTTTGAAAAACAATAAATTAATCATAAATATCTTATCTAGTCTTATTTATCAGAATCCAGAAACTTTCAGTATGACCTAAGTATATAGACACCTTAAGACGTCTTCATTCCTAAAAGATTACAGATTTTAAGAAGTAAGGGAAACAGTAAATACAACAACAATTTCTCTTTCCATCAACGTAATTGCGAGTAAAGTCTGTAATACTCGTCAACAAATAACTATAACACGCTACATTACGTATAAAATCATTTGTGGTTGTCGAAATCGAAAGGGCCCTTATGACGGCGGGCGCTTACGCTGTTATAGTTTTCATTGCCTTGTCATTAGTATAACAGCCGTGTGAAAAAAAGGCGTAACCGCCTAACGCGATAAGGTCCCTTTCGATTTGGACGACCACAATTAAATAAATATTATTTTAACTTCGTATTTCAAATTGAAGAGGCTTAATAAAAACAAAACAAGCAATATGGCGACTCATAAATCGGTGATGAATTTATTTTTCATTTAAATACTCTGCCGGTTTTCTGCTGCTTTTAGCGCAGTGAAAAATATTATATGAGTAGTTGTATAAGGCTGAACGTAAGCTGTATGTGCGATACGAGTAGATATACTACATTTATAATACATTTAAAATAGATTTGTAGGAAAATTATTTAACTATTACGAATAATTAGGCACGAAAGTACATTTAAAACTTTCGAATATAAAAGTTACCTGCTTTATATTTACTTAATAGTTTACTTTCAAACTGAACATGTTTTGTAATATTGATAAATAAAAGCTATTATTGTTAATGCTAAGTGAATTCAAATGGGAATATCTGAGTTTTGATAATAATGGTGATCTTAGAAGTAAATTCAATATTGATTTTAACACACCTCGAAAGAGCTACCTATATTAATTAAGTAAAACATAATAAAATAAATGTAGGTAGCTAAACAGTAGCTTCGTTTACATTTAATTCGACTCAAGCGCAAGACGCCTTTAATGCAATTATAAGTTGGCGCCAATTGAACGCGTTGACCTATTCTCTCTAATTGCTTAGTCCAGTAGAGAAGGCAGCGGAGACATAACATTGAAATATAAATCGTAATTGTATGCAAAACGAATTTACTTTAAATGGTAAATAATACTAAATTACTACGTAAACCAGCCGCGATTTCCGGTTCTAATTCTAACCAGTTTTGTGTTTCTCGCAGAAGTCGCAACATTACATTAAAAAGTCATTCGGGTTTGGGTCGAGTCGGTTAGACTCGCATAAGAGCGTAGTACCTGGGAGACCGAGCGTCGTCGCTCGGGTCGAAACCGAATTTTCGACGATTTTCTACACAACAAAAAAAAAGAAACAAAAAGAAATGAAAAACAGATCCATAGCCGGGGATCGTACCCATAGTCTTTGCGTAGTAGTCCAATGCTCTACCCATCAGTCTATTCAGACGGCGACCATCGCATCAAAATTACGAATAATAAGTAGCATAAGGGCGAGTGAGAGAGTACATTCCCGAAGGTTGTTTAAAGAGGTATCGCACTGTACAGGTACTCGTGAGTGTGTAATTTTTTTCATTTTTACCCTCCGATAAAAAAGGCGTTATTATGTGTTTGATACCTTTGTATGTCTGATTCTAATGTGGTTCAATTTAATGATAAATAAGACAACCCAGTGCGGGTTGGACATCTGCGTTTGCTATTGTTTTTATCTAGCGAGCGTGAACTGTAGTTAAATGTTGTAATAACATAAATTAATATCAGATTTATCCTTAAGTTCAAGTTACGTTCTCAAGTTGGAAACTTTACCGAATATTACGCCCGACTGAACCGTGCGTGTACAAAGCAACTTATGTCCCGCCAAAATTTTTTCAGTTCAGATTTCTCGATACAAAATTAACTTTACTAATTTAATGCATCCAGAGATAAGACAGTGATGTTTTTGAAGAATTATAGTTTACGCAAACAAATACAATTTGAAAAATATCCTTTAAAACGTTTAACCGGATCCAAAAAGTACTTAGTAGTACTGTTTGCCCAATTTAGTCTAAAAGCGATAATTGGCTATCTCCACATACATCCATACTCCATGGTGTAAGTCTGAAGTCATTTAGCCAACTCCCACCTGCCACTAAATGGAACCTGGTAAATGAAAGATTAAATTTTGTTATAAGAAAACGTATTAAAACACCTTTCCGTTATTTTTATTTTAACGACTTTATTTCACGTGACTTTGTGTGTATATCTGTATGTTTATGTGTGTTTGTGCATGTGGGGGGTAGTTTACCCTCCACCTAAGCCTCCATATACATAGATAGAGATAGATTAGATCTGGAATAGCATAGTTAACTATAAGCTACTTTTTATCCCGAAAAATTGACAGTTCCCGAGGGAGCGGCGATAAACAACTTCTACAGTGACGAAATCACAGACAAAACCTAGTAAATAATATAATCAACTTATTTAAATTGACGCGGTCGCAAACTAAGCTCTAGTCTTGTATACTATGGGTACTAAGTATCTAGGTTATATGTCATTTTGTTTTATTGTCAGGTTATTAAAACAGCTATTTACTTACTTCCGTTAGATTGTAATTGTGACTAAATACATTTTTAGTAAGTACATGAAAATTTGGGAAATTTCGTCCAAAATAAATACTAATATACATATAGAAAACATCCACTACTCAGAAATAAACACTATAGTGCTCATCACACAAAAATCTGTTCTTACCAGAGCCCTTAGCCAAGATGCCCATCGCTAACTAACGTTTCTATTCGTTTAGTTTTTAAACCAATCGCGTCATTGGTAGATCACGTCATACGGAGAGTCACGTGATCTACCAGTGACGCGATTGGTTTAAAAACGAAACGAATAGAAACGCTAGTTAGTGATGGGCATCTTGGCTAAGGGCTCTGGAATCGAATCTGGGACCACTGGCTAACCGCATGGTCGACACAAAAGTCAAGTAGCAGTAGCAATGAAGGAACAGCACGCTCGGCCACTAATTCTGTTTATACCAATAAAGAGATAGTGCGGCGCGGCACGCGCGGTACTTGCCCGGGGACCGAATGGCCAGCGTTTACTCCACGAGGTGTTTTATCCTATTATTAGGAGATAAAAGGGTAAAAATTGCGGGATTACTAACTACCCTGGGAAATGGGTAACGCGGACAAGCGGAGGTAAAATGTAAGAGCAAATGTGACGTTTTCAGTATAAAGGGACCTTATGGAGGAAGGCGGTAACGCTCTTCTTATTCTTGTAGCTATACGAATACTATGGTAGCAGTTCTAAAAACGGCGTAACCGCCTGCCTCCATAAGGTCCCTTTATATTGAGAACGTCACAAATTTGGTTTCTAGAGTTCCGTACCCACAGGGTGTTGAAGGGTCCTGCCTACGCCACCGTCAGATCCGTCTGTTCATATATATACGAGTACAGAAGGTGCTTAAAAGATGCAAAAGGTACAGAAGTTCGAACGTTGATAATTCGCTGAGCCCATATAAAAGCCACCCCAGATTCAAGCCGATGTACAGTCAAAGTCATAAATACATATACATTCCCAAGATGCCATAAATAAATACACACATCTATGCTACTAACAATAAGGTCGTGTATACATATATTTGAATGTATAAATACATCATAATATGTGTCTTTGACTGTATTTGTATTCTCGCGCCTTTCAGGGCTGAAACTTTTTGGTCAGCGGCATGAAAAATAATAACCTAAAACAAAACCGTGTCTAATGACGGTAATATCACGTTCTAAGACAGTAGTTTTATGATTACCTACCATACTACTGTACCTTTACTGATTGAATTGATGTATTAAAATCCGTTACTCACCTGAAACAAATGAAAAATCTTATAAAACAATTGTTCATTACAACACTGTCAACAAACAACAAGGATTAAACTCAACTAAGTGATACAACAATTCAATATGAAAAACCATGATTTTTCTATCCTACCACTATAACCTTGAAAACAAAAAAACACGAAATTTGATGTGGTAAAATAAAAAAAAATATCAAACCACTATACATTTTTACAACCATTTTATTCATCTTCTTCATTCATTTTATTCAACCAGATATCATGTTATATGCTCGTACTCATAAGTATTAGAATACTTACCTAATTTTACTAAAAACAAAATCAAAATAATAATCTTTAGAAAATAGGTCTTTAAAAAGACGGAGTTACTCCTACATTTAAAACTACACTTCTAATAAAGTTATATTTTATCTGCAGCATATAATAGTTAGTTTTTATTGCAGCGATAGTCCGCTCCCTTACAGAATGTGGGTAGTAGCGGAGTTTGTATTGTTTCTATTGGAAACTTAGAATGGAAAAGGAAGGCGACCTGAGAACGCTTTCAGCTGGCTACCTCGTATTTTACTGCTAATCAGTGACCCGGCTACACTTCGGCGAAGGTTCGCGTTAGCCTCTTTTTCATTATCATAGAGAAAGAAAAAGACACAAACACGAACCTTCGCCCAAATCCCTGTAGTGTGGCCGTAGGGTGAGAAGAGTTCTAAATAGGAAACCTTTTTCAGTTTATAGGTTTCTTGATAAGGTGCAATTAGTTTTTATAGGGAGGAAATAATATTTGTCGTCGCACTATTTATCAAAATTGCAAAAATAAAATAATCGATATAGTCGGTTGTTGTATTGATTTGATTTTCTTTTGCAATCTTGGTAAATACATATTTGGTCTCGTCTGGGTTTTATTTAAGATACCCCTTAATATATTTAACTTTTAAAACTTCATTTGACTATGAACCAATAGGCAAATCATTCACAACGATTTAAAACAGTAAAAGGTCTAACTACCTATATTTGAAAGTGATATTATTTAAACTTAGCTTAAAGTTTCTGAGTAGGTTTTAATAACAGTGAAAAGAACGAATAACTCCTAACTCAATATTAAAATTGTTCGCAAGCACCACTCAAAGAGTTGTCAAGCTTAATATTCTGAACTCTCACGTCCTTCGTAAAGCAGCTTTTTAAATCTCATACTTATAACTTATCCGTTCCATAAGTTCGGCACTTTTCATAAAATGTAATGAAACATTTATGAAATGTAATAAACGCCGGTATTCAAAGCGAGGGTGACAACACGTCGGCAGAACGCCGGGCGTCCTCAATATAGGTCAACCATAATGGGTACTTTTTGGTCTATGTTGGCCAAATGTATTTGGGATCAGACTGTAGTCGGGCAGCAGTAGAATCAGTCGCTTTAGCGAGTTTCTTTTCAAAGTTGAATCAGTTTCTTTTCGAAGGTATCGCATGAACCAAATGCAATATTTATGTCCAGGTTCAGCTGAGGAAGACCTACATTTTAGGGTTCCATACCCAAAGGGGCGTATCCCTAAAATGTTGGAACCGGAACCCTAATACTACGTTGTCCATTCGTCCGTCTGACCTAACTATTAAAGATTGTGTATTGTCAATCTTAAAAATAGCCGGTTGTTTTTTTTTCGAAAGCAACGCTCGCTATACCTAGGATTATAGGATTTCCTGATATCTAAATGATAAAAAAATAAGAGGGTTCCCCATACAAGTAAAGTTATTCTCAAAGTTTTATTTTGTTTTTATTCTTTAGTAAAAACGGTAATATAATAACCAGCGTAATAAATACTTTTAAAGTAAATAAATAATTGTTCATTATGTTTATGCCAGCTGATCCTTGTTAATCATTGCGGCGTCGATGGTTTAATAAAGCTTTGCCTTTAAATAATAATAAAAAATATTAAACCGACAACACTGAAACACACCTTATATTTCAATACGGAGTAAACAAATATTTCACATATCGAAAGAATGATCGTAAAATAAGTGCGAAATGGAAGTTTCGTGTAAAGTAGGTACATTAGAACCTTATTGCTAAAACAAGAGTTAATACACGAGATATTAACGATGAGGATGGATGTGCCCTCTCGAGGTTTCCGTATGACAGATCTCGGATAAACAGAGAAAGATGAAAGAAAAGTAACCTTTTAAACCGAACTCGAGTTATAATATACCTTTACATGTTTTTAAATATCTTAACAGCTTTACTACTCATACATACCTCATAAAAATCATGTAAACGCTGTATCTTTAGTCTAAGGGACACGGTTTATGTAGGAAGACATGTCGAAACTGGTTTGTGTGGTATATATATATATTATTATAATTATATAATTATTTTTTTCTCATAATTATTCTGACATGTTTTCCTGCAAAACTACGCAGATATTTTATATTATTTTTACAGTTTTATATAATGCTAGAATAAGTAGTATCATTGTAATATTTTATTTAAAAAATGACTAACTGTTGAGTTTCTTGCGGCGCTTCTTCTCAGCAGTGGTCTCCTGTTGGGAAGCGCTGGTAGATTTTGACGTGTAAAAGTGCCCGTACGGCCTACTTACTGAATAAATATCTTTTGTCTTTTTTATCTTATGAAAACATGTTGAATTTATGTTTATTTGTTGCTAGCGACCTGCCCTAAATCCTGTTGTATTTTGTTATAATTAAACGAATACAGCGCTAACTGGCTGCGCCAATGAACCCCGATGTTGACTTTTGACCTTTCTCACCTTTATAACTTTTATGTTCGCGATTTTTCACTTCTCTTTACATTCGAGAAATTTCCAACGAAACGTTTCATATTTATTAAGCGCTGCTAATTGGTCGGTTTCAAGTTTTGCATATCTCGCTTTTCAATTAAAAAAGTGACAAAAGGAATCCATTGCAATCTGAATACTAATTTATTTTTATAAAGCCTAAAATTATATTATTTTCACCTCGCACTTATTTATTTTAGGTAAGAGTTTCGTTTAATCTAGGTACGTTACAAAAATCTTATACTTGTACTAATAACATACTAATTTCATATAATTTAATATAATTTATGACAGAAGTTTTAAATTACCCACTTGTTAATACCGACCTTTATAACGCCGCAAATTAAGCGTTAGAATTACCCACAATATTTATGTGTTAGTCGTGTATAAAATAAAATATAAAATCAGTGCATACAACCCGAAATTATTATTATTATTATGTTATTAATTATGTACATTATGATTGTATTATTGTAATTTTTTGTATGTTGTGACCTATAACTACGGAGTTATGAATAAAGTATTGTATTGTATTGTATTGTATTGTATTGTATTGTATTGTATTGTATTGTATTGTATTGTATTGTATTGTATTGTATTGTATTGTATTGTATTGTATTGTATTGTATTGTATTGTATTGTATTGTATTGTATTGTATTGTATTGTATTGTATTGTATTGTATTGTATTGTATTGTATTGTATTGTATTGTATTGTATTGTATTGTATTGTATTGTATTGTATTGTATTGTATTGTATTGTATTGTATTGTATTGTATTGTATTGTATTGTATTGTATTGTATTGTATTGTATTGTATTGTATTGTATTGTATTGTATTGTATTGTATTGTATTGTATTGTATTGTATTGTATTGTATTGTATTGTATTGTATTTTGTATTGTATTTGTATTGTATTTTATTGTATGTGTATTGTATTTGTATCGTATTTGTATTGTATTGAAACAAGTGGGTTAAAACGAGATTATTGAGTAAACTAGAAGTGTCGCCCTGTGTCACCCATTAAAACCTTTTTTTAACAACTTTTTTTTATATTTCGTTTGTAAGTAATTGTGCAACAAACTAACTGTATTGTCAGTATTTCTAAGAATTAACTTTTCGGGCTCTAAAAAATCCAAACGTTTTAAAAACGTTAATGTTACAGGTTTCTACCACCAATAAAGCGTCACTGTTCATGTCGCAAAATATTTTCGAGAGAACGAAAACAAAATGTTACTGGTGAGAAAATCTGTTAACAAACAAGATACGACTACAAAAAATTATTATTCACATCATGGCGGGCCGCGCCTAGCACCCCAATTGGGTACGAGAAAATTGCGTGTCACTTTTATGTAACGCGTGCATAATAATCGTTATTTAATGAAAAATATGGCAAATGGCTTTTATTTTACTTTAAGTATTGTATAGTAGGACGCTGTTTCGCAAAAATGTGTTAACCCACAATTATTTAACAACAAAATGTCAACCTACAGTATCTATCATTGTGGGTTAATATTTTATTGCTACATTATGAGTGGTTAACACATTTTTGCGTAACAGCGTCCAGTTACGGTGGGATGACATCTCTAAATGATTGGCTGGAAGTTGCAATTTACAGATAATTATTTGAAATCCAGGGACGCATTTGCCCAGCAGTGGGACACAATTAATAGGCTGATAAAGTAATAAAAATAACATGTTTATAAGTTCTTTTGTCAGCCAGTTGGATTTTAGTTCTTTCAACTTTTTTTCCAATTTCTTTCCGCCAAGCTTTACAGTGAGACTAAAACAATGAATTGAAACTACTGTTTTTAAAGTCTGTCTTGAATGCTGGACGAAATGATTTGCATTTTTTTATATTGTCGCCTCACCTTTGACGCCTGTCAAGCTACCGAATTCATGTGACGTGCCGAATTGCATTATTCCACATGGCCTACATTTCAGCGCGAACAAAAGAGGCGTTTTAATATCTTTGTTATGCTTATGTATGGTAAAATCGCCTCGGGTTTTCGTTTGCGTGTGTTTAAGCCTGTCCAAAAAGAAAACGATATCAACTGGATGGTTACTACGAAACATTAAATTTGTGATGATGATTACCATCTCTTTTAAATTATCATTAAATTTTGTGATCTAATCGAGAGAGAAATCGGAGTTCTAAATTCAAATTCAAAAAATATTATCGATATCACGGACAAAGGATCTAATCCTTGTGTGAATTACATACAAAGTCCCCCGTCACATCGTACGAGCGAAAAGTAATCAACACATGATCTCCCGCAGGACGCACGTCGGATTAACGACAGAGCCAGTGGGTTACGTCAAAGCACTAAATAATAATATGAAAATGTGGAAACTGCATCCCTTTCATTCTACATCTAATCTGCAATCGAGAGAAAGGGACAGCAGGGCCACCAGAGATCAAGTGAGTAGAGCCCATGGGTTGCTTACTCTCCTCAATAATGTGCAAACATAAATTGGAAAAGTTTTAGCTGCGTTTGTGCTGGCCAGTTGGATTTTAAATTTAGAATTTGGGTCATGTTTGTAATTTTAAATTCTAACTAACATAAAAAGTGAGGTTATTCCAAAAACGGCTCGCATCATAAAATATGCGACTGTTCTGAATAATATTCACATTTTCTCAGCTTTCTTTGGCAGTGCTCGCGACCTGAGACGGCCGCTCTACATTTTACAACAAGAAATTTAACTAAGGAACACCTTATAAATAATTCCAATTTGTTTTTTCCAAATATTGATTAGTCCGAATCAATTTTTTCTCGAAAGCCATGTTATGCTGCATCTATTTTATATTAAACTTAAGGTTAGGTTAGATCTAAAAGCAATAATAAAAAAATTAAGTTTTAAATTATGAAAATTAGAGACTGATACTCTTTGGAACTATATAGATCCTGTAAAACTAAACTTTGTGCCTCGTTGAACAACCCTCCAGAATGCCATAGACAATTGGGTTGGAATTCAGTAGGCACTCGTACCCTGTTGAGGGGTCTTGAGACGTAACGGGTAGCTATGTAATTAACCCGGGCGAATGTAATCTTGTCTTGAGATAAGTTTATATTTTAAACATAATTACGGAGTCTATTACGTAAGCACAGGTCATTAAACAGGAGATTAAATGGTACATACGACTAAAGGTATTGATTTGTCATTAGTGTTAGAGTTATTTGAAGGACCAAATTATAGATATCTCAAAAATATATCTATTAGAGTCGTTAACAAGTTGTAAATTTCTCACCAACAATGCCGAAATTTACAACTTTTTAACGACTCTAAAAGATATATTTTTATTTTTTTGATAACATTAGTATTTTGTTTGTTTGCGTACGTGATTTCAAGTTAGTGTTTATGTTTTGTAGTGGTGTAAGTGCGTAGGAATAAGAGCAATTCTTGAATTTGTGTGTTTATATGTGTGTTACGTCACCTCCCCCAATAAATGACTTTTGTGGTAATGAAATTGTGCGTAAGTTAAGGCATCACCTGGTGTATGTACTCAATGTAAATAATATCTACAAGCGGAATAAAATCTGTTATTATAAATTTGTTTTAAAGAAATACTTAAACGAGATAATTTTTGTAGAATTATTATAAAGTTATTGCTTATTTGATGCAACCCTTATAGGGCAGATTAGGGCAGTTTATTTTTTATTTTATAGGAGGAAAGCAAAACAGTGGGTTTTGCGTATTATGGCCGTTTTTATCGCTGTATATAGCATTTTGCCAAAATATCCATTACTTTCTGACAGACGAATGCTTTTCCACATTTGCTCGTAGCGAAATAAACACCACCACAATATAAATAAGCCCGCTGACTTAAGAAAGTGGAGCTCATTATCAGAAAAAAAGGTCGGTTCCTTTCCAAATATCATAACTTTCACGTAATATAGAATGTTTATATTTTTTGTTTTTAGAGTGCGTATTGTATTGGTCCATCTAAATAAATTATTACCGCAAATAGCGATTAACAATCTACTTCTCTCTTGTTCCGAAGTTTCTAACCTCATTTAAACAATCGCAAAAGTCAATTAAGAACTAAACGTGGGGCCGATTCTGAGCCGGGCACATTTGTATCGATGTCACGCCGTACGAACTTTGTCTCTTGTTTCGGGTCGGAATAGGTGACATACACGTGGACTGGCACTTTGATTATTTTACCGTAAGGATTATTTTTAGGAGTTTATGTAGACTTTGTGTGTTTATGTAATAAATAACTTGTATTGGAATTAAGAGAGTTATGGAGGAAAACAAGCATTAAAGAACAAGATTTTCATAACAGTAGCACGACCCACAAACGATTTTTCCATTTAAATTGGTTAGTTTCATAAAGAAAAAGTTGTTATTACACATTATTATTGCACAGAAATAAAAATCAATTGGCTTATTAGATATGAAGATTTCTAACAGCGCACATTATTCATATTAAATACTTAGTGAAACTATCTAAAACTGGCCCGTGAAAAAATCGTCAAGTAAAACCCTTTACTCATATAAAATAAAAGTGATTCATTCTACGCCCTACCGCGATACCATGTTGACATAACATCGCATTTTAAAATGTCGCAGTAAAAACCGTATTTAAAAGAAAATGATTCAATCCACAATGCTAACAGTGTAAAATTGAGCTCTATTGCTATCGATGTAATGACAAGTGTGTAAAAAGGAACTATTGTGGATATCCAAGCCAATTATTTATATGCAGTGCAAAGACCTCGATCGATCCTGGTCGCGGCACCAACGCTGAAGTGGCTCGCATGACAAATAAATTATAATGTTTGCAGTATTGACAGCTTAATCAATTGTTACTTAACCTCTTTGTTCTGTTAACAGTGTAAATTTACGTAATACATCGTAAGAAAACAGGCAAAGTACTCTTTTTCGTGCTCGTACTGTGACTGGGAAACTCTGTTTGTTTAATTTTATGAATAAATGATTACATCGATCACAAACAATTGTAACCAATTGAAATGGTTGAATATAAACACAGGAAACAAGTGAAACACATAATTTTTACGTATTGATCGTACGTACTCAATAATTGTTCATTTCGGCGTTAACATGATACCGACTCACCTGTAAAGCAGAACTATTTGCGTTGTTCAGTTCAGAACACGGTTTCAGAGATAATTTAATTTGCTCCGCGGTAGTTTTGGCGGGAACCACACTGTTCTGTTTATCGAGAGTACAAAGTGAAACTGAAAATAATTGAATCAACATTCTACTTAGGAACGGAGTTAATTAACGGTCCAAAAGTTTGTTTAAGTGTCGTATGCAAAGGCAAATGTGATTCACTTAAAATAGTCGTGATGTTTTACGGGAGAGATCTTTTATTTTTACCTTTCTGTGGCTTTCTGCTTTCAACAAGCTGAATTAAAATGGTTTAGTAGATTTAAAAACTCAACTTATATCAGCCTGTATCAGTTTTACAAACGTGTAAATTCAGTCCACCTACAGGCCGTAGCCAATATTGGTTTGAGTTCGTCTTCGAGCGAGGAAAAGTGTTCACATTTTATTTTATTTGCATACCAATACGTAACCTTAATAGAGTTTGGAGTAAGGGCGGTGGCGTGAAAGCCTACGTAATATTTATTTAGCTCTCACAAATATTGCGTGCTTGGTTGATTTGAAAAAAATACTCGTTGTTGACCTTAACTTAATAGTTTCATTGATGTTGAACTGTTGCCACGTTTTTGGGTACGTCGCTATGTAAATGTTCATTGTATTTTTAACAGGTAGGAATATCTATAATTCTTGCAAATCGATGCTCTACTTAAAGTACGGGCAATGAGACGGGATAAAGAATGTAAACAAACTGACCGTTCCTGAGTTATATTGGATAGCGAGCGATTATTATATCTGTCCTTATTTCTCGTACGTATTAATATCTTCAATTGGTCGATGACGGCTGTCGTTGCATGATTCGTGGTACAGGAAAGCTGTCAGTAGGTACAAAAGTTGTCAACATTAGGGCTGCCATTTTGTGAAGTTCATTCCTGTTTGGATTGCGTTCGAAGTGACACGATTTTTTTCGTTTCCGTATTATTTTGTTGTTTTTATTACACGTAGCTCGCAAAATAATACCTCATAAATTTGAAGATGTAAACATTTGCTACAAGAAGGAATCCATAATGTATCTGCTAACAAATGGCGAAATTGTGTGTTATCATAAAAATAGAGAACAATTTTTATAGCAAAATTGACAACATGATTGATAATACAATAGATAGTTTTGTCATAAATACGGCTGATTCGGACTCTTCTAACGAATCATCTTTTTCTGATACAGACGACGATGACTAGAATAGGTAGAAAGTTTAAAATTTGTATATAATTCCTTCAAATAAAAATATTTTCAATTCCTGAAAGCTTGTTTACATTCTTTATCTCGTCTCGTTGGCCATACTTTAGTGGGATTTTTTTTTACCATCTTCTGTGATATTATTGACTTAAATCTTGTTATGCAGTTTTAAAACAATTTAAAACAAAACTCCCAAAAATCTTGGATGACAAAACATGTGATGTCTCTTTGGAATCAGAAGTACAAAATACAACTAACTTATTAACTAATAAACTATGTTACAATAGTCTATTTTGACTTGATGTAACTTCTCAAATTAATTTGACGTGACAAAGGTTCACAAATTTCAACTTCGGTATTCCCAAGTTGTATCTTGTGAACCTTCGAAACCCTTAGTTCGAAATATGAAATTTGATGTCAGCTCTGAAACCGTATTATGAGCTCTGTTATAACTTACCAAGTTCACAGTGAAAGGGATAAAGCTATACGAGTCTTATATCACTGTCCCTTTTACTGCCTGGATATTATCAGTTTTTGACAGTTCATAATACGACCTTAAGATCAGGTGACCTTACACATGTTTAAGGGCCGTATTAATAAACTCATCTCAACTCTGATCCGCGTCACAAGATGCGTCAAAAATGACAGTTTTCTATGGATTGACGTTTACTTTGACGTATCTTGAGACGGGGATCAGAGTTGAGATGAGTTTATTAATACGGTCCTTAATGTCGAATTCGATTCTAGTCTAAATGTAATTGAGTTTGACGTTTCTAAATCTAATATTTTGATAGGCTTTAATGATAACAATTTCGAATTGTAGATATCGTATAAAACTATTTTCATACAAAAGCACTATTAAACTTATCTTCAGTAGACTGTCTGTTTTAAGGCATGTCAGCGGGCTTAGCATGCATGAACGAGATAAAATTTAACAGGTGCTAGTAATTAATACATCTATTCCATATTGTAAGGTAACGCTTAAGGTTAAAAATGAAAGTGTGTCGTACAGACTTTTATTACCTTTTATTACTAAGCGATTTTATTCGGTATTGCTAGAGTAATGAAATAAATCGTTCAAATTTATTAAGAGGTGTGCACAGGGCACAACTAGTGTTTTTAACCGGGAGTCTAAGGGCTAAAAACGCTAGTGTGCACGGGCTCTAAGCTAAGCATGATATTTAATTACTCTAGCTACTTTTTATTCGTGCTAACACTTTATTCTTGTGATGCATATTAGGCTCACAGAGAAGACAGTTCCTCCGGTGTCACATTTACTTTTTTTAACGTGTCTTAAAACTGGCACCTCGCTTTAGATCAGCAACTGTTGATACAGCATCCGACGCTCTCACACTCACATTAATAAGGCCCTAAAGACAGTGTTGGCCCGATTTGTTCCATTTGTCCCATCCCCAGATAAAAAAATAGTCAAGGATAGAGCTAAAATTATCTTATTAGATGATTTAAATTAAATTAAATTAAATTAAATAATGATTTATTGTCACATAGAAAAAATATACACGGCATTATAACACATATTGTTAACTAATACATATATCAACTTTGTGACAACAGGCTCAGGTCTCAGCATAAGCTGCGAGCTGGGTCAGCTGCACAGCGCTGGTTTTCAGCCTGCACCTAGCTCTCGGTTACATTTCAGCGAGTTACAAGGGAACATTACACTGTACTAAGCTGTATCTACCTATTTATAGCTACTAAATAACTTACAATTGCTGATTTGCCATGAGGAAAGTACCGTATTACTATAGGTCTAAACAAGCGAGCATTTAGATGCGATTAGCCTAGTTTGTAGTAACCAACTTACGAAACTAGCGGTCCTGGGTTTGATTTCCGATATGGGAAAATATTTATGCGTATAACGTGTGCGAGGGTATAACACCAGTGACAGCATCGCTACTGAATCGTTGCAAAAAGTCACCGTGTGCGAACTCCTTTAGTCGTCCCGCCCTCTTGGCCCGGGTGTACTTCATCACCGGTCACCGTGTTGTGGTAGCCATTGAATCAATTAATCCTCGTTTCCACCCCGCCCACGGGACTTACCTATTCTCGATAAACGTCGGCATGTTGTTCGGGAATTTCCGGATTCAGGAAACCGAAGTATACAGAGGGCTGCCGACGTCTCAATAATTAAATGCTCTGCCAGATCTGACGCGGAATTTTCAACCTAGATTTCTAGATACAGAGCTGAATTTCGCAAGGTAGGTTTTGGAGTTGTTGGTAGTTAAACAAAGCTGGGGTCGAGTTTTGTCGTTAGGTTTCGGGATTTCGAGATGATATTGCCTGTGCTGATATGTACCTAGTAGAATACGTAACGCTTTGAAATGAATTGTACATTTTCGTCGTCTGTTATTACGTGGGCATCTAACTAGAAGCATACGATTCTCCTTTGTCGACCAGGGCCTTTAGCCAAGATGCATTACGCTAACTAGCGTTTCTATTTGTTTCGTTTTTAAACCGATCGCGTCACTGGTAGATCACGTCATACGAAGAGTCACGGCCCTGAGCAGAGTTACAACCTAAAATAGTGTCCTAAACAAACAGTAAGCACGCAAGAAAGTCTACCTAACTTTAAATAGAAAATAAAATAATATTATCGTTTTTTTTTCTAAACTAACTTTTGCCTGCGACTTCGTCTACGTAGAAGTCGTTTATCGCTGCTCCCTCGGGAACTGTCCTATTTTTCGGGATACAAATTGCGGGACTCAAACTATCTCCATACCAAATTTCCCCAAAATTAGTTCAGCGGTTTAGCCGTAAAAGCGTAACAAACAAACAAACAAACTCAAATTGGCGTTTATAATATTAGTAAGTATTCCTTACCACTGAGCAATACTTGACATGCTCTTGTCAAGTTATTGAAAAAAATAATGATGACGCTTTGTTAGTGATCGTAGTACCTACCTATTTATTATATAGCTAGTTTATCTTCTACAGGCCCCCTAGCATGCAAGCACGAGATACATTTTGACAGGTGCTAGGGAAATGAATACATCTATTCCATATTCTAACGTGAGACTTAACGCTTAATGTTTAAAATAAGTGTCCCGTCTTGATAAAATCGCTATAAAAACAAAAATCGCAATAGTTTAATAATAAAAGGTACCTGCCTAATAAAAGTCAGGAAAAAGCCGTGGTAGCCTAATGGTTTTGACCTGCCGACTTTTTAGCAGAGGGTCGTTCGTGGGTTCGAACCCGGGCTCGCACCTCTAAGTTTTTCGGAATTTATGTGCGTAATATAATTTGTAAATTTACCATGAGCTTTTCGGTGAAGGAAAATATCGTGAGGAAACCTGCACACACCTGCAAAGCAATTTGACGGTGTGTGAGAAGTTACCAATCCGCACTGGGCCCGCGTGGGAACTATAGCCCAAACCCTCTCATTGTGCGCGGAGGCCTGTGCCCAGCATTGGGACGTTTATAGGCTGGATTATTATTATAATATAAAGTCGGAAAAGACACTTTTATTTTAAACCTTAAGCGTTTAATTTTCCTAGCAACTGTCAGATTTTATCTCGTACATGCATGTTAAGCCCGCTATGTTTTATGTCACTGATAAGCGTAGTTTAACGCCATACTACTGCAAGCGACTCACGTCTTAATTAATTAAAGCTGAGATTACCGGTATAACGGTTTAATTAATTAGCTCTTAGTCAATAATAATCAGCATTAATAAACCTTCGAAGATGAAACTGGTGACATCGCTTTGTGCTGTAAGTGCTGAACCTATACTATAATAATATTATACAGAGGAAATATTTTGTTTGTTTATAATTGATAAAATTTAAAACAATTCATCCAATTTTAATCATTATTTCACCATTAGTAAGCTACATTATCCCGAAGTAACATAGGCAATTTTAATCATTATTTTACCATTAGTAAGCTACATTATCCCGAAGTAACATAGGCAATTTTAATCATTATTTTACCATTAGTAAGCTACATTATCCCGAAGTAACATAGGCAATTTTAATCATTATTTTACCATTAGTAAGCTACATTATCCCGAAGTAACATAGGCAATTTTAATCATTATTTTACCATTAGTAAGCTACATTATCCCGAAGTAACATAGGCAATTTTAATCATTATTTTACCATTAGTAAGCTACATTATCCCGAAGTAACATAGGCAATTTTAATCATTATTTTACCATTAGTAAGCTACATTATCCCGAAGTAACATAGGCAATTTTAATCATTATTTTACCATTAGTAAGCTACATTATCCCGAAGTAACATAGGCAATTTTAATCATTATTTTACCATTAGTAAGCTACATTATCCCGAAGTAACATAGGCAATTTTAATCATTATTTCACCATTAGTAAGCTACATTATCCCGAAGTAACATAGGCAATTTTATTTAATAGGCTGTATTTTACCTTATTTTACCGAACCATCCTTTCCAAGAAACTATTTTTTAGAAATGAAAACGTACAGACCTAGTTTTTCATAATAACTAAAACATATTCAAAAATCGTGGAAATAGAACTTGATTTAGGGAGTGAGAAAAGGTTACCGCCCGGAGCAAAATTTGTATGGATTGTATCTGACAGCTACATGATTACAGTGTCGCCTAACGGTATTTTACTTAATAAACTGGAGTATTGCTGACATGTTACTCGCCTAAAGCATTTATTTGCAGTGCCTGCTGTCGCTGCAAATAGTGGTGGCCCATTCGCATAGGAAAGACCCTGAAATAGGTAAGTTTATTCCTTATTATATTTCAAATTAGAGAACTCCCCCCACTCACCCCCAACTCTAACTCCCCGTCTCCCCAATTCTCGCTATCCTAATATCCCGTTGGAAAACTTCACGAATATGCGCACTCAAATTGACATCTATCGAAAGCAATAAAACATCTTGCGATTTAAAAAAAGTAGCTGAAGCGGCTTACGTCAGATGTTGACGTTATTTTACTAATTATTTGATAGCTGTATTTTGACAAATTTGCGAAAAATAATGTAATATTTCCAATTCCCTTTAACACTTAGAACTGGTTTTTTGCTTTCCAAATTGAAGGCTTACTGTATGGAAATAAAACATTGGTGTAACTTCTAATTTGTCTTCTAAGCTATGTAATTGGACAAAAAACTGATTCATAAAAAAAGATGGAAGATTAGGTTTCTGTATTATGAATTATATTAATTTATCATAATTATTATGTCGCTTTAAAAATTACGCAAACTTTTTTTAAAGTAATAATTGTTTTGTCTTTAGATACGAGTATAGGTAAGTACACACGCCAACGTAACCAAGTTTTACCGTGATCATCCCAAGCAGCACGCAAGCTGTATAAGAGCTTATACAGCCCTTATGCAGCTAAAACTAGAGTTATAATGGCTGTATAAGCTCTTATACAGCTTGCGTGCTGCTTGGGATAAGACCTTTTATTTTGAAGATTTTTTAATTTTCAAATATACGTTACAAAAATATAGTCGTAGATTTAATCCTAGACATTTTTATGTATGCATGTACTAATTTATGCGAATTGATTGTATGTGTTATAATTTCTCCAGCGAAGATGCTTCCTGACGATTTGGAAGATGAATTGTATAAAGATTCAGATGAATCAAGAGAAACTCAAAAACGTAAGTTTTTAATTTAATGTAATTATCTAACTTCATCAAAAGCGAAAATGAAACATTGTTAAAATATATTTTTTGTTCGTTTTAGATTACTAAAAAAAAACAGAACTTATAATTTGTTGTTTTACTTAAAATTGGATTCTAATTGACGACGCGGTTAGCCTAGTTGGTAGTGACCCTGCCTACGAAGCTAGCGGTCCCGGGTTCGAATCCCGGTATGGACAAATATTTGTGTGATGAGCGCGAGTATTTGTTCCTGAGTCATGGATGTTTTCTATGTATTTATGTATGTATTTCTCTATATAAGTATGTTTATCGTTGTCTAGTACCCATAGTACAAGCGTAGAGCTTAGTTTGGGACTAGGTCAATTTGTGTGAGATTGTCCCCTGATATTTATTTATTTTATTTATTTAATGTAATTCTCGTCATAATTAGTTTTGAATAAATAAATAACTACACTATAACAACATTTCCGGAATCATTTAGAATTATTGTTTAAAGAACATTAATACTTTTTACTGTTTACATTATAAAGGGTTCATTTGTCAAAAATATATTTGATTATTAAATTTCCGTTTATTGGGAATGTCACCGGAAGTAGAAGTCATAAATATTCCCGCCTTGAGAGAGGACTGGGAACGGCACATCACTTCAGTAGGTAGTGTTTTTTTATTTTTGATCAACATTATTATTTAAAACAAATAATTCTGACATTATTTCATGCAAGAATTACGGATATTTTATATTTTTATAAGTTATAAGTTAACTATATATTTGCAGAATGACTAACTGTTGAGTTTCTTGCGGCGCTTCTTCTTAGCAGTGGTCTCCTCTTGGGAAACGCTGGTAGATTTCGGCGTGTAAAAGTGCCCGTGCGGCCTACTTATATTTCTTATCTTTTTTTTCAACAGTCATCAAGCAGTACAACAAGAATGGTAAGTGAATGGATTCCTATACACAATTTAATATAGCGCGGGTCAAAGCGCATACGCTGTTTTGCCTTCTAGAATTTGAAAACGCAGTAAGTGCACCACGGCCGCCACCATATCTTCATCTCATACAGATTGCCAGTTGTTCAAAGTTGGAGATCAATCTAAAGTGGCCGATAACACTTAATACTACGTTTTAAGGTCTGCAGGGCAGCGTTGAGTCTATTATTAGGGGAAGGTGGGGTAATTCAATTCAATTCAAAATAGTTTATTTCATTACATTAAATCAAACACGTAAACACGTAAAGCGGGTAATCACAAACAGTGGATTTTTCTGTCACGGATATCATGAAATTATTTCAAAAAATCTTTTGATTACCATTGCTTTGACTGCAAAACATTAATTTCATGTTTTTGTTATGCAAAAACAACTATTTTTTTCGGAAAATTCACAATATATGATTTTTGCAAATTCTTATAATTATCCTACGGATTATTTAATCAGTTACTACAATTATATAAATTGATTATTTTTCTTTTCTACACTCCTTGAGTAAGTTTGAATTGAGTGTTAAATAAAATCGGTATTTCATTACTTTATCGAAATACCTTTCATCGAACGTATCATTTCATCGAATTTCATTTCATCGAAAGCTAATTTCTGCTGAAACCTTATTGTTTAGGTTAGGTTAGACCTGACACCACCAAAAAATTATAACTCCTGCACGTGGAAATTAGCTTCCGATGAAATGAAATTCGATGATTCGATAATGGCATCATGTTATCTATAAATTGGTATTCTGTCAGTTTAAGTATAATAATAGCCTAATAATTACAAAAATGACTTAAGTAAGAGTCTTCCGCACAATGTCGCTTTGGCAATAATTTTTACATAGTGTAATTTTCAGATTTATTTATAAATTCGTATTAAATATTTTTTCATTAGTCGTGCTAGAAAAATATTATTATTTAATAATATCATACAGCTGGCTACAGACACGCTCAACTCGTCAAAGATAAATTCAGTAAGTATTAACTAAAATAATAAAGTAAAAAAAAAAACTTTTTTTGATGGATAATATAATTAAGTAGTATGGGAAATTAATTATTTTAATTTTTTATAGAAAAGATATTCGCAGAGGACGGTAAGTTTTTAACTACTACTCTGTCAAGAAAGTACCGGGAAAAGATCAATAATACACAAACTGATTGTTAATCATCCAAATTTATTTTATCACCTTCAAAGTATGCTCCTTCAGAAACGATACACTTACGCCAACGAATAATCCAATCATCAAAACATTTTTTAAACGCTGTTTCCGGAATTGAATTCAGTTCTCGGCGCGAATTCTCCTTTATGTCTTCTACCGATTGAAAACGGGTGCCACGAAGTGGTAATTTGAGTTTAGGAAAAAGAAAGAAGTCGGCAGGAGCCATATCTGGTGAATATGGTGGTTGCTCGATGGTATTTGTTGAGTGTTTGGTCAAAAATTCTTTCACAATGATGGCCTTGTGCGAAGGCGCATTATCGTGGTGCAAAATCCAAGAATTTTCATTCCACAAATCTGGCCTTTTTCGTCGAATTTGCTCTCTTAAATGCCGCATAACGCTCAAATAATATTCTTTATTTACCGTTTGACCTTCCGGCAAGAATTCCGAGTGCACAACACCGCGATAGTCAAAGAAAACAGTCAACATGACTTTGACTTTTGATCGACTTTGGCGTGGTTTCTTCGGTTTCGGTTCAGTTGGAAGGCGCCACTCCGAAGCTTGTTGACTAGTTTGCATGTCAAACTCGTAAACCCACGTCTCGTCACCAGTAACAATGCGTTTCATGAATGTTGGGTCGGAATTGACTCGTTCTAGCATGTCCTCAGCGACTCTCATGCGATTGAGTTTTTGGAGAAAATTCAGGTCTTTTGGGACTAGCCGAGCGGTAACATGTTTCATACCCAAATGATTAGTTAAAATAGTACGGATCGACTCGTGAGATACAGAAAGTTCGGCGGCTATCTCTCTCAAAGTTGAATGAGGATTTTCAGTCACTATTTCCTTCACTTTTGCGATGTTAACTTCAGTTGCAGACGTTGATGGCCTACCAGAGCGAGGCAAATCTTCCATCACATCTCGACCGCTTTTGAACGCTTTGTACCACTCATAAACACGTGTTTTTGATAAAGTCGAATCACCGTAAGCCTTCTGTAACATTTTCAGTGACTCCGAACACGAAATTCCATTGGCGATGCAAAATTTAAGACAAACTCTTTGTTCAATGTTTTTGTCCATTATGAAATTCGCAATACACACTAGATATGATATAACTAAAAACAGCACTGTATTTAATATAAATAACAGATGCAACTCAAACTCCGCGCCAAAATAGAAAACAGTTGTGCCAATCTAACAACAACAAAAAAAACAAAAATTTGAATTTGGAACCATAAACAAATCATCCATTCCCGATACTTTGTTGACTGAATGTATGTTAAATGAAGAACCTTTGGCGTGGTATCGCACCACGTATCTGTAGTATGATTCGGTAGTTCTTCCGTCCGTCTGTCACAGCGTTATTATTAAATATAATAATATAATAATAATACAGCCTATATACGTCCCACTGCTGGGCACAGGCCTCCACTCACAAGAGGGTTTGGGCTATAGTTCCCACGCGGGCCCAGTGCGGATTGCGAACTTCGCACACACCGTCAAATTGATTTGAAAGTGTGTGCAGGTTTCCTCACGATGTTTTCCTTCACCGAAAAGCTCACGGTAAATTTACAAATTATATTTCGCACATAAATTCTGAAAAACTTAGAGGTGCGAGCCCGGGTTCGAACCCATGACCCTCTGCTTAAGAGTCGGCAGGTCAAACCATTAGGCTACCGCGGCCTACCTACTAAATTTGGAAAAGTAGTAGTTTGTACTACTAAATTTGGAAAAGTAGTAGTTTGTACTACTAAATTTGGAAAAGTAGTAGTTTGTATTACTAAATTTGGAAAAGTAGTAGTTTGTACTACTAAATTTGGAAAAGTAGTAGTTTGTACTACTAAATTTGGAAAAGTAGTAGTTTGTACTACTAAATTTGGAAAAGTAGTAGTTTGTACTACTAAATTTGGAAAAGTAGTAGTTTGTACTACTAAATTTGGAAAAGTAGTAGTTTGTACTACTAAATTTAGAAAAGTAGTAGTTTGTACTACTAAATTTGGAAAAGTAGTAGTTTGTACTAGTCCTCTTCATACAAATAATTCAACGTTTATGCATATAATAAAAGTAGCAAAAATAATGCATTTGTATCATATTTTAATTTAAACGTGAACAAACAATCCTTTTTTTTACTTTCAGATGCACAACAAGAGAAGTACTTTGAAGATATTTTAAAAACTCTGAAAGAGGTCAATCGTGGTTGATTACATATTATGTTACTTTATATCAAAACAATCATCATAAAAAAAAAAAAATTGTACTGAAAAAAAAAGGATTAACAATGCCTCAATTTTTTAATCGATGACCTAACTTTTGTAAAATATTTTACATAAAAATGTTTTGACCATAATCACCACACGCTCCGCAGCGTTTTTATTCATTTCATCTCTAGTCCAATCGCGTCATTGGTAGACCACCTGACTTATCGTATCACGTGATATACCAGTGACGCGATTGGTTTAAAAACTAAATTAACAGAAACGCTACGTAGCGTGTGGCACTTGGCTAGACCCTCTAGGACGAGTACCTACTAAACATTACAAATACCTGGGTGATTGCATGCCACTAGGCCTACGACAGCATAACGGCTATTATAAGTCAAATAAACAAGATGCTTCGTGACCTAATGGTTTGAGGTGTCGACTCGTGTTCGCTAGGTACCAAGTTCGATCCTAAGCGGTTGCTGTGTATCAATGAGTTTATTTAACCTAAAAACAATACTTAAATGTTTTCTGAGGTAACCGATTGCGAGGAAAACTGCTCATTCCGCTTACTAAATGAGAAATAAGTGTAATTGCTTAAATATTCTATAGGTTCAAAGTATTTCTATTATTAGTTGTGTAATTGCTTAAAGATCCTATAGGTTCAAAGTATTTCTATTATTAGTTGGCCGCATCCCTCATCCAAAAACATAACTCCTACACCTGAGTGAGTCCATATCTGGATAATATAAGATAACAAAACGTGATGTAATTTTTCCTGACGCCACTAAGACCACAAAAAAGGAATCCCCTACATGCATCCTTTTAGAATCTACTTAGTAACGAGATACCGTCGGATGTGTCCCTTTTCCAGTTAGGAGTGCGCGCAAATACCTATTTAAATGTCCACAACCGTCAGTTTCCATTCCATGCATAAAATGGCGGAACTCGATTTGTAATTTCCCCTCGGAATTCCCTATTTCAGCGACAGAAAGTGGTTGAATTTTCATATATTGATGCGTTGACAAGGTTCGATAACATGTGGCGCTTGTGAATTATTCCGACGGATATATTTTCAGCGTTGAGAGTTAAGTCTTTGAGTTGTTTTTTATAGTTGCAGTTTTGCAGTTTTTATATTCGTGCTTAATCCAATCATCTAGTCGACAATCGTCAAGTTGTAAACCATCGGTGTCGATATTGCTAGAACGTATTGTTAAAGTAACGAAGGAAATTTGATTATAAAGTATGTACCTATGTTAATAAGAAGTAAACTTGATTATGTGTATTGCTAAAACAACAATTAAACTACAACAGAAACACTAACTAACATTAATATGTATGAACACCTCATGGTTAAAGCAACGGACTCAGCAAATTTAGCGTAAATAAAGTGAATACATTTGGATAATATTATTTCACAATTCTTTCACAGAAAATGGTGTGAATTCTGACCTTGTTGAAAACGTAAGAGGGTTTTCCAAGTTATTGTTTCTATTACTAAAAAAGATATATACATAACGAGCCCTTATTAAAAGAATATCGCATCGATAGCGCATTTCGAAAGACCAAAACGTTTGAAACGCTCTGAAGCGCCTCGATTCGCTTCATTACCGCTAACTAGCTTCACGGCGTGAATAAAACATTCACGCCGCTTAAAGACCTATTCACGGAGAATATGGAATGCTGTTTTGACGTTGTTTTGCCTTGGGTGTGTGTCGGAATAGAATATTTTTGTAGTATTTATATCACTTTTAGATTTTGGCGTAAGCAGATTCCACACGTTGTTGTGACCGGAGACAATAAAAAAAAATAATCTTTTCTTACGGCTGGTATTGCGATTTATCTCCTTAGCGGCTAGCACATCTTGTATTTTCTCGCTTTCTTGCGGACCACTTGTGCTAGCCGTCCTGCGGGCTTAGACACGAGATGACAGGTGCTAGGGAAATAGACATCTATTCTATATTCAAACGTAAAATTTTAAATAAAAGTTAAAAGCTTAAGGTTTTAAATAAAAGTGTACCGTCTTGATAAAATCGATATAAAAAGTGAAAATCGCTAAATAGTCGCTAAGTAATAAAAGGTAATAAAAGTCAGGCCGGGACACTTTTATTTTAAACTTTAAGCGTTAAGTATTACGTTACAAAATCGAATAGATGTATTCATTTTCCTAGCACCTGTCAAATTTTATCTCGTCCATGCATATTAAGTCCGCTGGTGATGCAAGTGTTCAAGGGCGGGCGGTGATAAATTTTGAACAGGAGATAATCAGAGTCGTTTGCCTTCTTTAATATAAAAAAAGTCTATTAATGCATACACAATCTGTCAATCGTACATGTCCTACTTTGCACCCAGTTTTAAAATACTGACTAGTCAAAGTGAATTGTACTTGTAAGTTTTACATGTCTTTCAATACCTAAATAAATTCACTTGACTTCAGATTAGAGACTTGGACTTTTCACTACCTAGGATTGTTATTGGGAGTATTACCTTGTACAAAATTATGACTTTCTCTCGACTAAACTTACACCAAAAAACCAACCCGTTCGAGCAATAAAACAAAAAAAACTATTTCTAGAATTATTAATAAACCTAAAAATAGATTTACAAACTATAATAATACACTACTGAAAAATTTATAGAACAAATTGTACTAGCCAATTCAAAGTAAACTTCTTTGATAAATACGGGCAGTTAGTCTATAGCGGCATTTAACTGTCTGCACTGGTGTTGCTAGTTAGCAAATAATTGCTAAACTCCTCCTCGCTATTGGGGAACTTTTCAAATAAAACAAAAGACAGAAGAACATATAAATTATTATTAAGCTAGAGAAAACTAATGTTTTCATAACAAGGTTCATAATTATACATCTTAACCGTTAAGACTTAACGGCTATAACCGTTTGCACAGAACAACGTAATTATCTTGTGCAAAGTTTAGTGTAGTGTTTATTTTATAAATTCTACGGTCAGTCCACTTTACCTTCATAACTGTAAACTTGATAAAATAATATGTGGGACAATACGATATAAATTAGTTAAGAGACGACTTTTTGAAAGCACCGCTTCAAAATTGAACCATTCCGGGGCCCTAGCCAAGATGCATTACGCTAACTTAATGATTTTAGAAAATTGACAATATGTATGGAATAGTCATAAGCGGCTGACGCAACTGATCGTAAGCTGAAGAAAATATGAAATACCGTAAAAGAGATGGCAAAAAGTGAAATTAAAATTAAAATCGGCCAAAAAAATACGGATAATATAGCATTTAAAACTACGAATTAGACAGAGAGATCCGACATGTACTATGACGTCAGCGGGCACTACGGCCATATAATCCATGTTAAATTCTGTTTTGCTAGAAAGATATAGAAACAAATCTTTAATGGATTATATCTTGGTTATTTCTATAGTTCTTCGAAAATTCTTTTTATACTGACACACATGTTACATGGATTACTTTTTAATAAAGCAAAAAAAAAAAACTCATGCATATTCCCATTTCTATACATTTTAACAGTTTTCGAAAAGCGCTATAGTTAACGTTATGCGCCACTGGGGCGCAAGCCGAGATGCATTAGGCGGACAAAGTTGCGGACAGAAGCTAGTACTTATACAACCGCAATATACCGGAGCACCATATTACACACTTTTTATAAATAATGAGTAAGTACACTTTTTATAAATTTGTACTATACTTAAAAATTATGTGAACTAAAAAAAAAAAAATATGTGAACGCCGCGCATAGCACGTACTCGTTCTTGCGATTTAGTTGTCCCGTACATTTTACAAAACTGCATCTAGAGAAATAATCTGAAGTGACTTGCATTATGCAAGACGCTCGTCTCGCCCCTGAAACTCGAACAATGTCTCCGCTTGAAATTTCAGCATAATGCAGCTGTTATCTTTTCAGATTGTGCAGTATTACTTTTAAAATAAAGAAAAAAGCTTTTGAAAGGTAATGAAATAACAAGAGGATTGAAGAACCATCTTTGAATCGCCTACTATATAACAAAAATTGTTTTTTTTTTTTTAATAACTACTCCGCTGAATTTTCTAGCGGTTAATTAACAAACAAATACTGCCTGAATACGAACTTGAATAACCTCATTAATTCCTTATTTCTCTCATCTCAAATACCGAAAATAGTCACCCATTTTCCCCTAATTAATTTTGTTTTCCAAAATTTAATTGTCAACTTTAGATCTATTTAATCAAGAAGTCAAAGGATGAACAAAAATACTAGTTTTCTAATTATACTAACAATATTACACGGCTAAATTACGTGTTTTGATTTTAAAGTTCTAGGGCCGTATGATTTTTTGTGACCTGACAAATGCCAGACACTGAAAGGGACAGTGCTATTGTAGTTACATATCTCCGTCTCGTTCACTGCCTGGAACTTGGCAGGTTTTGACATTTATAATACCGCCTCAGTTATCTTTTACAAAACAAGTATTTTTTAAAGACAAACAAAATTTTACCGTTTAAAGGTAAATCAAACAAGTTCAAACTCGACGGGCCTTCTATCTTCACACATATGAAAATACACACGGGCTCACAGACAGACAAAAAAAAGCTTTAACACCTCTTTTTTGGGTCGGTTAAATAATAATCTGCGTTTAACAATAAAAGTGATTTTCCATAAAAATTGCTCATATATACGGGTATAATGAATGCTCCGCCACACTGATGTTACATGTAGGTGTTACATGTTGTATGCAACAATACACGCGTTCTCAAAAGATAATTAAGCACAACAAACGATGAGTTACTGCGGGGAAGCTCGCGCCATGCATTATTTATTCGCTGCTATTATTTAACGCAACGATATTATAAGTAAAGAAGTTGGTTAATAGCCCTCACAGTTAGGTAAAAAGAGAAAGATACGTGAAGTACCGGAATGTGATTAAAAGTCTACAAATGGTATAGTTAATAGAGTAGAACGGTATATCTATTACCGAGGTGTTGAAATGAGAGAGGTAGGTAAGTATATGAAAAGCTGACTTCAGGTTTGCTAATTAGTAAAGTTTTAGCATGCCATTTTCTGAGCGCGTCTGATGTATCTACTTTTTAACCCTCGAAGCTAAAAGAGGGGTGTTATAAGTTTAACGTGATTATCTGTGTATTTGTGTATATGTGTATCTGTCTGTGGCATCGTAGCTCCTAAACAGATGGACCGATTTTGGTTTTTTTATTATTATTAGAAAAGTGACTTAATGGAGTGTTCTTAGCTTCGTTTGATGAAAATCTGTTCAGCCATTTAAGAATTATAAGCGTCTCGCCCTTCACATCGACCGGCGAAGAATAACCGGTGAATTTTCGTCGTAGTCCGCCAAGATGTGTAAATGACATTCGGATGCCTGCTTTTCATTTAGTCGCAGGTGTCACCGATGAAAGCAGCGACTAAATGAAAGTGCAGGCAGTTGAATGTCATTTATACACCGTGACGGACGACGTAAGTTCGCCGGTTATTATTCGTCGGTCGATGTGAAGGGCGAGACGTTTAACAGAATCACTTGGCTGGGCTTGCAAGCAGGACATCTTACGTTCTTGTACAATGCCGAACCATCATTATTAAACGAGCGAGCGAAGCGTCTCCGTTTCAGCTTGGGCAAAAATGCTTTCGTATGTCCGGCTGTTCGGCGGTTCTCCTCTGCAGGTCACATTTCTCAACCGATTCTCATGGAACTTTGTAAGCAGGTTCGATAATTATATGGATTCTTTTGTCGATTCAGTTTTTCGGTATTTTTCAAAATGGCGGAGATGGGGATTTTTGCGATTACCAACTTATTTGGTGTTGGTGAACTGACCGCGACCTATCGATGTATGGGGATATCAGTTATCCAACGGCAAAGTTAAGGTTATCCCCAGGGTAACAGTTTACAGAGCCACTAGTTAATACAAGGTGTAATGAATGAAACGTGAATCCGGGAGTGAAGATGGGCTAGTTTTACAGAGGTCGACGACGAATCTAAAATGTGAAAGAATAACTAGTTGGACTAACATAGCTGAACAAAGAGATACGTGAGGACTTTTATTTTCTTACGAGAACAAGAGACTTGCTTTCTGTTTTGCTGTTCATATCAGATATAATGCTATTCTATGTTACAAAGATGACAATATATTTTTACCTCACTAGCTCGGAAAGCCCTTTTTTATTATTTAAAAACATATAGCAAAACCGCATTTTATCCACAAGAGCGCAAATAATATTTGAAATCTGAACGTGTTAGTTACTTTTTTAAACATAATATAACATGTAAATGCCAGTCCAGACAGGACAATTTTCGCCCATCTGATTAAATGGTCCGATCAAATCAGGTGGTGTGGACACAAAAATAAATTTATATTGAATTGTATTCAATAAAAAAAATAGTGCAAACAATTTTACCTTAAAAAACTTGAAATCTTACAAGAAATTTTATTTTAATCCATTAAATTTTATTTATTTATTCTGAACGCACCACAAGTAACAAACAATGCAAACTCAAAACTCAAGAAAACTCATGAAAGCAGATTCTACATATTTCACTTGATTTTCTTATGTGGTATTTTCCTCGCTTTAGTGAGGTGAAAAGATTTGTGTTACACACGGCTGCAAAGTTATTTTACGTCTCGAGTGTTGCAACACTAGCTATTTTCTAACAACCATAGTCAAAATATTTATTCAGTACACACACGGCCACATACGGGCTCTTTTTACACTCCATTCGCTAGCTCGTAGTTCGCACTCATAGACTCCATTCGCTAGCTCGTAGTTCAACCCTAGAATCCATTCGCTAGCTCGTGTTTCAATTCCACACTCGCGGTTAAAATACAACTTTGGACCCTTGTATAACAAATAACTATTAATTTATTATACATGAACTTACTAAATTAGTATGTAATATTGGACCGATTTAAAATAATAGAGTTTGCAACTTTTTGACTTATTTTTAGAGTATTTTAAATGAAATTTAAATATTTATGTTAATCCTACATATATTTTGGTAAAAATATGAACTTTGAAACTTCGAAATACATATATGTTTATAATTCAAATGAACTGTGTTACCTCTCGAATGTAAACAAAATATTTTTATTAAATTGTATTGACACAGACCTCAGGCTAAGGGGAAGATGTGGTTTGATACATGTTTGTAGGGCGCCCGACAGTCGTCCCTGTCAACAGTGCTGTAACGTACAAGATTAATGGTGCAGGCCCTCGGATCGTCGGCTATCACGTTTTAATCACTAGGGATTGAGCAGGATATAAATAATAAGACGGCGGAAGATTAATTGGGCTAGGATGTTGTAAAGGATTTTCTGCTGCAACGATATCGATGGCTGTTTGTAAGCTTTAGATGAAACGAGACATGAAAAATAGATACCTATTTAAATGTACTGGGCCATTAGCCAAGTTGCCTTACGCTAAGTAGCGTTTCTATTCGTTTCATTTTATTCGTGATACGAAGAGTCACGTGATCTACCAGTGACGCGATTGGTTTAAAAACGATACGAATAGAAACGCTAGTTAGCGTAATGCAAGTTGGTTAAGGGCCCTGAGCTTTTTTTATTACTTAATTGATTGATTTATTTGTTTTTGCTCACTAGTCCGAGGCGTATCTAGACAGTTTAGCTTAAGTTAAACAAATATCAAATATTCAGAATAAATAACAAGTCTTACAAATAACAAGCTTTGAAAACTCGACAGGTATTTTGATATTTTCATGAACTATTCATATTTATTAATATTTATCAAACTGATGAAAGCTCTTTATTTTAATGCGTTACACGATTGGATTTAACGGAATTTTTGGAAAAAAATTAGTTTTAAACCTGACATATCAGTATTTTTTTTAATTATAGGTATGCAGTGAAAGTTGCGATGAGAAAACGAAACTAACGATATATTATATTTTATTTCTCCAAAAAAAGAAATAAAATGTAGTATATATACCATTACCCATCTTTAGGCGACAGGTACATATGTTATTCTGTTAACGCACCGTCTATTTAGTTGCCGGTTTTAAGCGACTAAATGAAAACGCAGGCAGCCAAATGTCATTTACACACCTTGATGGACGACTTAAATTCGCCGGTTTTCTTCGACTCGTCGATGTGAAGGCGAGACGATTAACAGAATCACACTGCAGGGTAACAATAAAACAAGTGACTAGTTTTTGTAGATAATTGTGACTTAAAAGAGAGTTAACCAGGTCTATGCCAATTCGCGTGCTAAGTGGCACTTTATAAACGTCACCATCTCGGGCTGCAGAGGCGTTTGGAGTCCCTGCGTCGCGCTTAACCGTCTATTTACCTCTGTTTGCCAGTGTTGAGTTACGGCTAGGGCCGGGTTTTATACAGGCTCGTAAGTAAATATGTCAGATTGTAACTTCATACAATTTTTGATATTCCTGATCGAAATTTGATCTAACGGGTTTTTTATAAAACCCAGCCTAAGACTTCCTATATTACCTTTTTTTTTGTTAAATTAATACAGAGTGGCTAAGGGCCTGTACACAAAACTGCGATGCGTCGTCGCATCGCAGTTTTGTGTACAGGCCCTAAGGGGTCGTTGCGAAAAAAACCGATTGGTTGATTCCTACACAGCTCCTCTCCGTACCGCTCGTCTCCGCTCCTATGGAAAGGCAGCCTTAGCCGTATTTATCCGTCAAATAACACCACGTTAACAACATCATAACGATAACTTTTGACTGTATTTTGCCTAAATAATTTAGCGAAATTTATTAATGGAATTTCAAATGTGCTGAATTAATTACTCGCGAACTTTATTAATTAGGTACAAATATTTCATTGCGGTGGTAAATTGGTGCATTTGACATTTAATTATTATGTTTATTAAGTCTCTTTAGTTTTACATCCAGTTTACCAATGATCGTTCTAAATACAACGTTATTTTACGATCAATATTCAATACTCTAAAATTGGGGTCAATAGAAATGACCAAACATTTATACAAAACGAAACTAACCACTTTATCATTAGTACTATTATATAAGTTATTTACAATGATTTACACGCTTGATTATTACTTTCATATTCATTTTGATGAACTAAATATTAATTATACGTTTTATTAAATAAGAACACGCTTGATGCAATTTTGAGGTTATGTGTCAAACAATACTAATCTGTTGACATCTTTTTGTCCATTTCTATTGACCCCGACTTTACGTTGTTCACTTTGGTTCATTTGCTTGCTTTTGTTATGTATAAATAACTTCGAATTTAGAATAATTTACGTTGTCTGTCACAAACAGGATTATTAAGGAAATCAAGTGATTTTAAATTTAGAACGTCTCTAATGTGACTTTACAAGTCAAGTTTAAACAAACCTTATCCTTTTCCCCATTAAACAAATAAGAACACTGGCACAAAATAATATCCCTACAGCAGCCTAGCATCGCGTCTTTTGAGCATAACCGTCTTTTGTTTAGCGATGTGCTCACGGTACGTAACAGGCGTTCGCTTCGCCCCCATTCATTCACAGTTCACACGCCATTATTCGTGAAGAGCGCTTATTCAGCCTGCTGTAATGAGAGTTCTGTACTACCAAGCGTAAGGCGGAGGTGCCTATAAAAGAAAGTCTGGAATCTTCTGAAAATGGCGGTGTTTATTTTAAGGCGTTGAATCTAAGCGTGTGTTCGTGTTTGCCTTTTTTATGTAAATCCTACAGCGAACAATAAGAGTAAGTAGGTACAATAAAAATAAATAAACACTGTCAATAACATCTCTGTCGTATTATAATTCAAGTTAAAATCTCAAGTGGTGCGCTCATACACGACGAACAAAACAAAGTACTAGGTAATAGGTATCTATTAAGGTACCAAAAACAGTTAAAACAAATTTATCATCTTATGTTAACTGTCTCAAATATACTTATGAATATAACTACTGGATCAAATACAAAATTAATGAAAGCATCATAAAATTGCCTAATCTTTTGAAAAAATATAATATAAGAAAGTACATAATTGTTTTCTTTTTTGGCGTATCGCTATAAAACTCAACCGCCACATGAAATGGATTCAGGAGTGTGATAAACATCGTATACATGAATTTTGTTCTTTATTTAAAGTTACTATATTTTTATTAAAAAAAGAACCCGTAAAAGACAACTCTCACCCAATCAGCCGCCTCTCAAGAGGTCGCCAACGCGTTTAGCCTCATTCAATTTGACCAAAGCCCCGTGAACTCCAAAGCTGAGCACAAAGGCATTAAATCTATCGCCTCTGACGTCACGTAATGGCTTGATGGATGTGTAGTGATTTCATTTTCGTATAGTTTTACGGTTACTTGATTCAGGATATTGTTGTGGAAATGTTGCCACAGGTCCGTGGCTAGGAGTTGACAATTTAATTATTTCTCAACACATTGACTGTGAATACATTTTGTGTGAAAAAAAAAAGGAATCTGCAAGAATAAATGTGTTTTATAAACATGCTTTTGTCCACCATTTTGTATTACTTACAGGCCTTTACGTCTATTACAGACGATTTATGCTGTAGTGTCTGTAAGACAAAGCTTTTGGTCACTAAATAAGCCGATGCGAGAGCGGCATATCCTGCCACAAGCCTGTCAAGGGAAGTTGGCGGTGGGTGCTGGTGGCGCAGAATCGCCTGATGTCGCCTCTGTCTCTTGTCAGCCAGAACTCCCAACCAAGCTTCGCAAAACTTGCGACCCTTCACCACTACTTACAGGCCTTCAAATTAAGGTAGATTCACGTTACGCCAGGCCGGGGCAGTGCCACCTTTAGTCGTGTGTACTTAACATGTCAAAACAAGTAGTCCAAAAACAAGTGGTAAATATCATATTGCTTTTTTATCAACCGTAGTGTATAAGAGATAACTTTACGTTTACGTTAAAGATATTATAGCGTCATGGTTCAAAACGAAGCAGAATAGGTTTCTATTTAACTTGAGATCCAATTAGTCTGACTGTCCTATCGCAAATTGTCGGGTCAGAGTCAAAGCGCACTGTACAATTTATCCAGGAAAATCATTAGCGGGTTGTGGGTGGACCAATGTTAACTTAGAATGAAATATTTTGACACATACGAATGTTTATTTGTAAATCTTGAATATTTTCTATTTACTTAATTTTTATTTTAAGTACTATTTTATTAAAGTACGAATAAGGTACCTTTATCGTTGTCTAGTACCCATAGTACAAGGCCGTATTAGTTTGTTAATAAACTGATTTTGGCTGAGAAGCGCGTCTAAAGAAACGTAAGGAATAACAGTTTTCTGTGACTTGAAGTTTACTTTGACGAATTTTGAGACGTCATCTCAGCCAAGATTAGTCTATTAATACGGCCCTTAAACTGTGCTACACTTAGGAATGTACCTTTTTAAACGTGGTAACTAAAGGCCACGCCTACCTAAGCCTACGGCTAACCGAAAAATAGGATTGATTTTATATGATTATTTAGTAAAGTTCAATTTGGCTTACTGATTTTAACTTACTACTTCTTCAACTTAATTTATGTTAACTTGCCGTGAAAGTAGTTAAAATTATTCTATAACGGATTGTTTTTCTTGGAATAATACACAAACATGCATAAAACAGAGCGAAATTGACAAAAGTAGCGGAGAAAAGCCATTGCCCAGTAATAAAAAAGAGAAAAGGAACATATATATTAACATTTGGTTTGAGTTTTGGTCTTTGAAAATGAAGCTTTGTGAAACTCTAATGAAATTGTTTTCAACATCCTACACAAGTTAGTTTGTGACTCTGGAAATCACGAAATAGCATCATTTTGTATAAATAGGCTCTAGAGAAATGAACTCATGTGAACATTTCAGTTTAATGGCAAAAGTTGGGCACTGACATATTGAATAAGACAACTAATAGCAAAACAGTTTGCTTCAAACAATATAAGGTGAGAAATGAGATCTAGATTTAGATTAAGATCTGTTGAACTTCAGACATAAAAAGTTCCATTCAAAAGAGTACTGAGACAAAGAATTTGAACTTTTTACGTCTAGAATTTTGTGCAAATTTTATTAAATGATCCCAGACTACTATTAGTCTGGGTTTTCTTTTACTTATAAACAAATAAATGACGACGGACAAAGTTACTCTAATAAGCCTAGTCCCAGACTAAGCTCTAGGGTTGTTCTGTACTTATAAATAGAGAAATACATACTTAAATACATAGAAAACATGCAAGACTCAGGAAGAAATACTCGCGCTTATCACCCAAATATTTGCCTTAACCTTAAATACGCGGAAGTGCTACAAACTAGGCTAAACGCGTCGTAAAATTATAAGTAATATTTTTTCATAAAACGAAATTATCGCAAATGTCACCGTGAAAAATCACCGACGCTACCCTAGTGAAATGAAGTTCTTGTTTCGAGCGGTTACCACGTAATTACACTCGGCTTGGGTCCACGGTAACTGGGACCATCAAACCCTAAGCTAAACAGCTAAATCGTTCCATCTTTGCACTTGCTTGTGTGTGTAGACAAATACAAATAGACAGCCATCGCAATGAAGAGTCAATCTGACACAAGAACCGACACTTGTGTGCGTCAATTCTGTTCCAAATCATAGTTGTGTTGGGTTCACTACTACATACAAAGACTGATTTCCTCTAGTGGTTTGCCTACACCAAATTCAGAACCGATGACACTAAATGTAGCCTTTTTAAAAGGGAGTAGGAAGACCTGGCACTGCGTGTGTTACGTCGGGTACTTGATTCTGTTTTGTGAACGTAACGAAACATGTTGCGTTTTGGTTAATTGCCGGGGATTTTCTTTGCTTTTTGCGTTTTTTAGGGTTCCGTAGTCAAACTAGGAACCCTTATATTTTCGCCATGTTCGTCCGACTGTCCGTCTGTCCGTCCATCCGCAGCTTAGCTCAGAGATTCTTAATACTAGAAAGCTATTATTTGGCATGAATATACATATTAGTCATGCCGACAAAGTGGTAAAATAAAATCTTGAAAACATTTTTTTTAGCGTACCTTCCCTACACGTTAAGTGGGGATGGTGTTTTTTTTTTCTCGACTAACCCATGGTGTGGGGGTGTCGTTGAATAGGTCTTACAAAAATATTGCAGGTTTGTAAAAACTATTTTTCGATTAAGGGATCCATTTGTGAAATATTAAGCTTTAAAGTGCTATTTTTTGTTACAGTCAAGTGTCCCCCCCCAAGTCCAGGGGGTACAGCAAAAACTACAAGTAATAAAGATCTGGAAAAAATATCTTAAATGAAAGAACATATAACGAATTTAAAAGGAAAACTATCCCAACTAAGCAGATTTTATTGAGTTAAAGACGATTAAAATGTTTCCTACGGAAAATCAGATAAGATAACTTTAATTAGAAAATTTGCTATTATTTGTTTTTTTTGGCGATTGTTATTTGTGTTTAGTAAGAATGGCGACGGAACCCTACATTGAGCATGGTCCGACATGCTCTTGCCCAGTTTTTTTTATTTGAAGGCATGGCATTTACGTATTTGGTATCAGGATACATTTGCTAATATTTTAGCACCAGGATTTGGAAGTTTAAAATAATCTATTTGATATTAGCGAGAATAATATCAGGGGAAAATACCAAGTGACCTAGTTCCAAACTAGCTCTAGGCTTGTGCTATAGATACATGGGTAAAGAGATGAGATAGAGACACTTATAAAGATAAATAATGCTTAAGTTCATTTAAAAAACATTAAAAATTTAGGAACCGAATAATCGTCTACATCACATATACCTACTGCCCTTAATAGGCATCGAACCCGGGCCGGCTACCATTGTAAGCAGCGTAACGACCAACCAAGCTACCAAAGCCAGCTACCTAGACTAAGTTATCCATTATAATCGAGTAATAATTATTTGAATTATTCACTATTAAAAAAACGTGTAGTTATTTTTAGGGTTCCGTACCAAAATGGTAAACAAGGAACCTTTATAGTGAGACTTGGTTGTCTGTCTGTATGTCACAGCAGTTTTTATCAGCAACTACACAAGCTATCAACTTGAAATTTGGCATAGTTTTTAGTAAAAAAAAGAAATTAATTTTATAAATAATTGAAAAGGGGTCTAGAATGTGGGGTTGAAAAATGAAAGTGATTTGATTATAGCAAACGGGGTGTCGTATGAAATGGCTCAACTTGCACATTTCAAAACTATTTTATTATAATTTTTCGGCACGTACTTATTGATTTATTACCAAAAATGTTCAAAAAATGACCGTTCCCCCCTTATCTCCGAAGTTTATTAACCGAAAAATTTAAAAATTCCTAACTTATAGATAATTACTCGTACTTATATTTCATGAGGAAAATAAAACGAAGTGTTCAAAATTTATAGTTTTTGAAAACTTGACAAAAAAAATTGTACTAAAATTTAGGCAAGTCGAAATATTGCATAGCATACGATTAAAGGTATGTTTTTGAAGTATTTGAAGGAATTAAATACGGAACCCTCGGTGCGCGAGTCCGACTCGCACTTGACCGGTTTTTTTTATACTTGAATTGCTCGGCACATCGCGTTGGTGTTTAATTTGCAAAGTTCCCCAAGTGGGCCTTTGCAAACAATTGAGTAAAACGGGAACAACAAGCAATAAAAGTTACTTCCTTAAATAAACGTCACTATGTAAATTAACAGACGTCATTTATTTCAATCTCCATAATATTGCCCCAAAAAGTAAACACTGGTAAGAGCAAAAATACGAATTTTACAGAACGCGCAACGATGTGAAGAGATAAGTTTATCGATGTGATGGGATGGGTTACTTTAGATTTGGCCATGAACTGAATTATGGTTGCTTCATCGATTCAAAAAGCAATTAAAATAATGCAAAAAAAATGTAGTTTGTATAATAAAAATAACACAAAAATATATACTATGTTATCACAAAAAACTTAGACACGCCTAAGACAAGTCAAATTACAGTTTTCTATTAATTGACATTTACTAAACAAATGTTCAACGGTTGGTTAAAGTTTTTTAATAACACGAGTGTTAAATTTATTTTATTTTACGCTAAAGTGAAGCACCAAATTGTAGAGATATAAGATAGTACTCGTCCGAGTTTGACGAAAAATCATTACAGAAAACATTGATTAATGAATTCTACTTGCTGCTATATATTTGTATTAAAATATAAATACTACTTACTCGTATTATCTCTTACGTTTCACTTATTATATATTAATCTATATAATCATAATAATGGTAAAAGCAAACACATTTTTTGCGATTCAACTGACAAGTAACTTTAAGAAAAACATGTAAAACCAACTTACGACCGTTTACCACTAGCAGCGCTTGTATATGCGAACTTAAGTCGCCAATACTTCATTCTTGTGACGTCATCCGTCTCAATGACGTCATCCGTCTCGATGACGTCCGACACGTCGTTAACTCGCAACTAGGCCGACGAGATCGTTTACGATACGTCTCGAGTGCGAGATGAAAGGCTTAAGAAAGAGAGGGGTGTTTAGTTACGTTATACATAATATAGGGTAAACAACCCAAATAGGTCAGTATGGGGAAGTTGAACTATAGGGCGAAGGAAAATTCGTTTAGAAACTACGTAGTCCATTCCAAAAATAACTAAAGATTTTTAAAACTTTTATGCAATTGGTACCGGGAAATGTCTTGTTTTCTTTGAAATAAGTAAATACTTATCGTTTTACTGATACAAGTGGTGTAATTGTTTCTAAGGCTGGAAAGTACGCAGTAGATGGACGAGTCATGTAGAGGGCCGAGCCGAAAGTAGTTGATACCTTGTTGCTCTAGAGCGTGAAAGATTCCATCTATTGCCTTTTCCACTGATGCAGACATAGTATTGTCCTGAACTACTGTGAGGAAATAAGACAAAAAGTATGTATATGTAAAAGATAAAAATATACGTCGTATTAGTTTGACACACACGGTGATTTAAATTAAAAAAAAACCTCTTAAAATAGAAGACCTAGAACGACGACTTCAAAAGTTTTTTTAAATACGCAAGTAACACATTTTCAGAGAAGGATTTTGCTTTTTCTTAAGTTTACCATGGGCTACAGTTATCATAAATTTTTACATATTTCTCCTGACATTTCTCATGCTGCAAATTATTTACCACTGATTTTTCTTTTTAGTAAATATTTTTTGGTGTGAGAATATTTCTCTCACTATAATCACTACATATGTAGGTAGATGAAATCACAAAAAACATTAACTCGAAAATTTGAAAAGTAAAAAAGGCGTTTCATCTTTTTTCTTTTCCTCTTTTGTTGTCGCCTTCAATTCATTCAGCCTTCAATTCAAGCTCAAAAGAGGAAAAGAATCTAAATTGACTTGCTGAAAAAGTAAGACTACGTAACGACTAAAAGGATTTTGAAACACCTAGCTTTAGGAAAAAAGTGCTAATGGTCAGTATAATCCGATAAAAAAAATAGTTTAACCCTCAAACGCACAGGTTCATCTCGTCTTTTATTCATCCCTTCTGACTGGTACTTCTGGTGAGTCTAGCTTTTTCATTGACTCTAAATATGTGTACCAAATGGGTACGTATTATATATATATGTATAAAATCAAAATCTACAACTTTATAATATATACGTTCAAAATACATAAAATCAAAAAATATAATAGTTAAAAGAAATAATAACCACAATTCATAAAGTACATTTTTCATAATGGTCGAAATACCTAAAATCAAAATGCCTATGTTCACAATATATATGTTCAGAATATAGACAATCAGAATATATAATAATTGAAAGAAATAACAATTAAAATTGTTAAAGTACGTTTTCCATAATGGTCAAAATACATTAAATCAAAATGCCTATATTCACAATTTATATTTTCGAGAGAGAGGGTCGGATGCCGCCGCACGGCGGAGCTCCGTAGACTCGGTCAAGTTAGATTTCGGTCAATTTACGAATGCCTTCTTTCCCTATATATACATATTTAGCTACTGTTATATTTTGGCTTCCAAAAATCTAACTTGACCGAGTCGACGGAGCTCCGCCATGCGGAGCTCCTATTTCTGGGTTGTTTTGGCCCTCCGGGCCTGATATAAAAACAAACCTAACCTAACCTACCTACGTATTGGGAAAATTTGCGATCTGAGACATGATCGGGAACGGACATACTTACTTGGAACTCATATATCTAACTATTATATTTTCTAATTTTATGTATTTTGAACGTATACATTCTAAACATATGCATTGTAAACTTATGCATTTTTTCCAATATTACTACGAACAATTATGTATTTTAACTATTATGTATTTTGACCATTATGCATTTCAAACTTATGTCAAATAACTTTATATATTTTGATACATTATATCATGTGATTTTCGGCATTTCAACTTTATAGTTTCCAACCAATATGTGTTTTAAATTTATACATTATAATACGTACCCGTATCAAATACCAGTCCAATTGGATAACGAAAACTAGTCATCTAAGTTGAAATGACGTGCTCCGCAATTTACATAATACTCGTAACTAATACTTAAGCCGGAGACGGGCGCGTCATTTCAAATTAGACGAGCTGTACCAATTATATCAAGCTAACCTTTGCAAGTTAATTTCATATCTAAAGTGCTCCGTCATTCTCGAACAACGTCACTGTCTCGACGTTGTTATATCTAGGTAGATATTTCTTAAGATCGTTTGAGATTTCACGTCTGAATCACAAAGCAAGGGAGGTATAAAAGAGGGGGGTGCATAATTACGTTGTAAAAATGTTATGCTTGTTGTATAATAAAAACATTTTAATGGCATTCTAATAACCCCATGGTTGCAGCAGTTATTGTTGAAGAAAAATATCATACAGTAAGCCTAAACCGATGATATACTTCGTCGGTATTGTTTTATAGTATGAACTAAGTAAATGTGATCATCGAACATGTTGTTTAGTTCGAGATTTAGTATAAAGGGGCATTTAAGTAAAATTTAGTGTCTGACATTTAGCACACTGTTAAATGAGTGTCTTTACCACACACATACTCTAACTAATAGCTTTAGCATTGTACCTGGCCTGCACTTGGCCTAGGCCCATGCATAACAGCTCTATAACTATAAAAACTAAGTGCAAAAGAGAAAAAAAGAAATATAATAGTAATAATTACTGCACAAGTGCACAATATACAAACATACTTTGGTCTTAAAGGTCGGGAAATACAGGCTCGTCTGAAACTCGGTTGCATTATTTTAATAATCTTCGAGTGGAAATGTTTGAGTAACTGCTTGGGACGGTTTTGATTTGTAATTTCAAACTAGTAGGACATTAAGCCAAGCATACCGAAATTAACTAAACTTAACGTTTTTTGAAAACTGATTAAATGTATGGAATTGAGATAATCAGCTGACGCGACAGATTGTTATCTTTCGATTCTCTACGATTCTTTGAATTTGAAAATACAATAAAGTTAACGTTATGGATCTTGTCTTCAGCATCGACTTTATAAGGACCTTTGTAATGATGTATCTTTTTAGGGTTCCGTACCCAAAGGGTGCCAAACGGGACCCTATTGCCTCTGCCTCTGTTGTCTATCCGTTCGTCCGTCTGTCTGTCGCCGGGCTGTATCTCATGAACCGAAATAGGTAGACAGCTAAAATTTTAACAGAATGTGTATATCTATTGCCGCTATAGCAACCAAAAATAAAAATAAAATAAAATTACAAATTAAAGAGGGCCCCATACAAGAATTGTGATTTTTTTGTTAAATCCGGCTGTATCTCATGAACCGTAACAAGTAGATAGTTGAAATTTTCACAAAATATTAATTTTAATTGCCCCTATAACAACAAATAATAAAAATAAATAATTTTTTAAATTAAAGGGGGTTCCCATACAAAAAGCGTGATTTTATTAAGTTTTGTCACTCCGCGGGCTGTATCTCATGAACCGCAATAGATAGACTGTTGAACTTTTCACAGAGTGTGTATCCCGGTTGCCACTATGACAACAAATAATAAAAAGTACATAGTATTAAATCTTGTACGATGGTACGGAACCCTTCGTGTGCGAGTCAGACTCGCACTTGGCCGGTTTTTTTTTATATTTCATGACCGTAACATTTCAGCTGCAATGTGAAACCGAGTTGAAAAAAAGAAACATAGTGGGACTGAGTCGTAGCTATTTCAGGTAATCCACTCTCACAGAGTTAAAACAGGCTATTAAATCTACGTCAACTACAGAGAAAAAAAGTTGAATTAGTTTTACCATAATAGAAATATAAAGCCATTTCATAATTATGCTAGATAGGTATCTTCGTAATGAGATAGCAAAAAAGCCTTTTTGCTACCTTACATCTCTATATATACATATGATAAGATTAAATAGATGTTATTTAGCGAAGTGGCTCGCTATACGAGGATCAACTACGGGATCACAAAATGCCTGGCATAATGGAACAAAATATTTTATAAAAACAAAGGGCCCGTGACCCTTGACCCGCCATGGTAATAACTCCTGACTAGTTTGATGTGGTTTGCAAGGGTAAGAACGAGGAGCTGAGGAGAGGAGGATCGTAAGTCGGGGAGGATAAACTGGGATAAGCTGGGATTACTCACTTCTGAAGCAAACTTGCTTATAAATAACTTGACTCTTGAATGTCGTGTAAGTAGTTTTCATTTCAAAATGGGTTGACCACTTACACTAGTAGATTATGGATTTGTTAGCTGCTTACCTGTAAAGATACAAAATAAATTTTACTAAAAAGAGTCAGATGATTTGAAATTTTTACACATTTTATCTGTAGATTGTTCTTAATTATGAAGAGTGCATTTTTGGGTTTAATATCCCCTTAACCCTTATTACCAGTCCCTTAATTTTTAATCACGTAATAGTAAAAATAAAAAAACTTCATTCACGAGCACTTTTGCCAATAGTTAAACAATACGCGTTAAAAAATCTTCTGCAGTAGCAAATAATAGATCATAACATCATATTCAAAACTATCTAATGTTTTCAAATAGAGAACACAATGCCAAATTTTACTATTGTAAAATGGATGTTTGAAAACATAGCATCAATTCGTCCATATAAATGGACGCAGATGAAAATCTATTGCATAGAGCGTTGGTGACTGAAGTGCCACGAGAGTCAGCGAAAGTGCCAGCATCAATTGATTATCACGAAGTGTGGTTGTGAATTCAGTAAGATACGTTTTGTACTATAACTTCTACAAGTATTTTAAATACTTTTCGTAAAATCACAATTTTTGTTTTAGTTTTATTGGTAAAAAGATCTTGATAATGCAGCTGAAATTCCAACGTAAATTTGTATCAACCGGCCCAAGTAGTTTCGCTTCGTTTTTTGCCTACCTATTCCTTAAGAAGCACTTTGCAAATCCTTTAATCCCTCTTGGACAGTTTTATGGACGCTAACAGCCGTTCAAGAAACAATATTTCATTCTTGCTGGTTTTATTTTCATTTCATCATATTTATATCGTTGATTGGTTGCCAGGTGCTTTCCGGCCGGATTGTTATTAACTTAAGAATCAACTTGCAATCTTAACTGAATAAATATTATGTACATAAAATCTGTCATAATTTTAATATTTATTTTGTTAAGAATTTCATGCAATAATTTCTAGTGTAATGTTTTGTACACAACGCAATATTCAACTTTAAATATGTGAGTCGTGTAACGTAAAAGTGTCCAATTAGAGGCTTTTTATTTTAATTTTAAACATATAAAAGAACTGCAATATATGACTCATATCTAAGGTGCGTTAGAAAACTCCAAACCTTTTAGAAGTCTATTATTTCAAGTAGTTTTGTCAAAGAACAAAAAAAGAAGAAGAAAAGCCGTGCAAGTTACCGCCGAAAAATAGGACAGATAAGCCAATTCAAACTTCAGCTTAAATAAACTATGTAGAAAGGTCAATCATCTGTTCTTTTGACAAGTTCATGTGCAATGTCTTAGGAATCGAACTTTTTTAGTTATTTATATAATGAAGACTCTTGAATACGTTACGGTATAGTAATTCTGTTTTTGTTTGGCCGCATTCCCGATTGCTCACCTTAAATAGATGGGTTATACAGGTCTGATCTGTGATCCCTGCAATGATTTTCATATTTTTTATTCCTGAAAAATCCCCTGTTTTCAATGTTTTTTTTAACCCCCGACGCAAAAAGAGGGATGTTGTAAGTTTAACGTATGTATCTGTGTACTTGTGTATCTGTCTGTGGCATTGTAGCTCCTAAACGGATGGACCGATTTTTTTATTATTGTTAAAAAGGTGACTTAATCGAGTGTTCTTAGCTTAGTTTGATGAAAATCCGTTAAGCCATTTAAGGGTATTTCATCACTTTATCGAAACACCTTTCAACGAACGTATAATTTCATCGAATTTCATTTCATCGAAAGCTAATTTCTGCTGAAACCTTATCGTTTTCAGGTTATCTTAAGCATGGGTTACGTACGTTAGGTTAGGTTAGACCTGTCACCACCAAAACTTATAACTCCTGCACGTGGAAATTAGCTTCCGATGAAATGAAATTCGATGAAATGATACGTTCGATGAAAGGTGTTTCGATAAAGTGATAGTTACCCCCATTTAAGAGTTATGAGCTCTGAATGTAGTGGTCCCGATTTTGTCGGGTTTAACTCGGTTAGGTTAGTTATAATAACTGAATTTTCGAAGGATGGCGTGGCTCATTGTGCTCACGTCGCTTGTGGCGATCGTGTCCGGGCGATATGAGAACGGGAACATGAACGTGAAGCAGGACTGGTGGGAGACTGCCGTCATATACCAGATCTACACCAGGTCTTTCATGGACAGCAATGGAGATGGCATCGGCGATATTAACGGTATGAACATGTTAAAATGGTTAAAAACGATTAAAACTAAGACGCTAGCTTAGCAATTTTTGAAAATCGACAAAGCGTGTGGTATTGACATAAGCGGCTGACGCGACTTCCTTAACAAGTCGATCCTATAAAAAAAATATTATTTCGAACGTCGCTAAGTTAACGTAAAGCATCATGACTAGGCCCCTTGTAGAATAAAAACAAGTACCAATTCGTAGATAAAATACGTGATTGCAACACGAGACTTGTCTGATTTTGTCGGAAATCGAATCTGGGACATTTGGCCTTGCTATCAAATTGGGCAACTACCCATGGCGACTACTATCGTTATTTATCATAAGGGTGTTTAAAACCTTGCACTCATTTATTTTTTGTGTTGTTATTTTTCACGTTAAATTTTTGATTCATCTAAAAAAAACTTAAAGAATAACTGTAGGATTCTTGAAAAAAGTATAAACATAAACAGTGTTATTAAAAAACTTAAACAACCGTTGAACACTTTTTTAGTAACTGTCAATTCATAGAATACTGTCATTTTAGACTTGTCTAAGGCGTGTCTAAGATTTTTGTAATAAGACCGAAATTCTTCGTTATCAAAAAAAATATGTTCCTTAAAACACACATACAAACAAACACATCTTATTTACAGACAAACCTTATTTTTTTTTAATCATTTAATAATCTAGCTCGTCGCCATAATATGAAACCAGTACATACTGAAAATTTTGGATGAGCATAATAAAGTCGCATTTCCAGTAAAACTTGAACAACTCATTTTGTGTAGATATACTCGTATTGTAATAAATAATATTTTGTAAATATGTTTTTAAGGTATAACATCACGTCTGAAGTATATAAAAGAATTAGGAGTGGATGCGATATGGTTGACACCGATCTTCAAGTCGCCGATGCACGACTTTGGCTACGACGTTGCCGACTATTACTACATACACCCAGATTACGGTACTATGGAAAATTTCGAAAATCTACTCAAAAAGGCCTCCGATTTAGGTGAGTTACCAAATTCATTTTAAAATTTTAAACAGTTTTGAAATACCAAAATGTTGTGCTCAGCAATGGACGATGTGTTAGTAAGAAGAAAAATAAATATATACTACGCTAATGTTGAAAATGGCGTGTTATCTAATTAAATGGCACAAAATAAATTATATTATCTTATATTTTAGACCGTTACTCAGTAATCGTAATTAACAATTTATTATCTCCTTTTAAAAACAATAAAAGATGTTCAAATGTTTTTTTTTAAACTTTATTCTAGAAATTAAAGTATTATTAGACTTCGTGCCAAACCATACAAGTAACGAGAGTGAATGGTTCGTCAAGTCAGCTAATAAAGATGAGTACTACAACGATTGGTACATCTGGGCTTCGGGCCACATAGACAATCACGGCGTACGAACTCCACCAAACAACTGGGTATGAATATAAGTCCATAATAACATCGTCTGAACCCTTGAGGTGCTTCTTTTAGTATTAGTAAATATTTTTCAGTTTTTGCTTATAATGTACTCTAGGATCTAAACGTTTAAGTAATGCTATCAACTTTATTCTAATCCTAAAGAGATGATGAAAATTGGTTCTACGAGAATATAGAAAAGAGCTGATTGACAGACTCAAAGCTTGAAAATGGTTAAAACTTATGGAATGTAACATCACTTGTAAATTTTTAGTCGAAAAATTTAAAGTTTTCTTAAGTGTTTAGTTAATAGGAGAACGTGCACCAGAAAACCAACTTGGGTAGATCAATGGACGTATCGACGCGTGATGACAATATATACCAAACTTCATTCATAATTACTTTTACGGAAGGAGTAATAAACACAATGAGGCAAATGTTTCATTTTACAAACTTTCATTTAGCAATAACGTATTTATGCTTAAACCGCTTCATATAAAATAGGTTACATAGGCTTATTACATAAGTTAGTTTAGATTACACTTGTGACCACTTAAAAAAATAAAATCTTGCAGTGGGAAGCACGTATTAGCGAAATGAAAATTTGTAAAACGATACAGTTTGCCAAATGATAATTATTTGTGAAACATTAGTGAACTGAGATATTTGTTAATAACGATAACGATGAAAATTGTTGCGCGGTTCCTCAATTGTCGTACTTGGAAGGACGTAATTCTGAAAAAAGAATACAATTTGTATTTTGTTTTGTAATATTTAATATAAATTTATACAGGTTAGTGTATTTAGAAAAAGCGCATGGTCGTATGTAGCAGAACGAGACCAATACTACTTGCATCAGTTCGGACGGTCGCAGCCCGATTTGAACTACAGAAACCCTGTAGTCGTTGATGAGATTAAGGTATTTGTTATATGTATATTTTTATGGATAATGTGTTTCCTCTTGACTAACTCTTGACGAAGATATAGTGAACGATGAAGCGAGCTCATCCAGAAGAAACGTGTTCTTATTTGGACTGTATGCACTCGGATTATTTTCTATTATGCAAGCTCTTTTTAATTTTTTGATCTCTATTTTATGAATGCTTGGTTTACTAATACGAGTTTTTTACTTGTTCTCCTTCTGAAATACTTATTAAAATGTTGTTTATTGTGTAACTTCAAAAAAATTAATCGATGCATTTATTAATTCGCAGAATATATTGAAATATTGGCTAGAAAAAGGCGTAGCTGGCTTGAGGATGACTTCTGTCAACCATTTCTTTGAAGTTGACAAAGACCTCTTCGGCGGGAGATACCCTGACGAACCCCCGACTGGTACAGTTGGCCTCACGCCTGACGACTATGGATACCTAAATCATATATACACTAAAGATCTGGACGATACATATGAAATGATCTCGCAATTCAGAGATGTGTTTGACGCTATTTCAGTGAGGGATAATATGACGAGGTATATTTGTCTTGATTGTAGAACTAATTATTAACACAAGCAGAATTCATAATTTAAAACGTAAGATTGACTTTTAAATAGTTTATAAGAATTGGTAAATGGACTGAATCTTAACAGTTCAGAGTATACTTACTAATAACAGAGTATACAAAGTGTTTATTGACAAAGCAAAAATCTTTCTTGTTCAGGATATTAATCACGGAAGCTTGTACGGGTATCAAAAATGCCGTGAGGTACTACGGAGAGGGCACTCACGCTGGATCACACATACCGATAAATTTAGCCCTCGTCAACGATATAAGCAAGGACTCTGATGCCAGAGATTTGAAATTTGCAGTGGATCGGTGGATGACGTACAAACCATTGAGGTCACAGGCTAACTGGATGGTATATATTCGGGCCTACACAAGCTAACGACTTTCAAAAACTAACGTCAATGTATATATTACGTCAAACCTATACATTTTTATTTATACTGGCACTTGGGTAATTGTTAACGTTCGCAGAGTGCATCTTGTCATTGAATTTAATGTATTAATTTCTCTTCTTATCTGGCTCTGCGGCGTATTTAGTATTGAGAGCATGCAAGTTGCAATTATCAGTTACATTATAATGTAGTTGTTACTTATGGTTAATGATTGCCAGATGACTGCATCCTTAATTAAGTATTATAGTGCTGGTTATTTTCCAAGGTTTTTTCCTTTTGAAACCTGTCAAGTAGGGAATCTTTATTGGAATATTATTACGTTAATGTCCACGAGTCCATCTAAAACATTTTCTTATTAGACTAACTGCCGCACTCAGAGACGTCCATTAATTTTTAAGTTTCATTAAAGTTGCTGCGTCTTATTCTATTGCTATAGCAAAGAAAGTGACAGCAGCTACTTTAATGAAACTTAAAACTTAATTGACGTCTCTGAGTGCGGTCGTAACTATGTAACCTACTTAAACTTGATCATTTTTTTATTAACATTGTTTGCTCCATTTACGTTTGTAAATTTGATTTTAAAGAATATTAAAGACGTGGATAACGTTGTTTTCAGACTGGTAACCACGACAAGAGCCGAGTGGCCTCTCGCTTCAGGCTCGAAATAGTGGACGCTTTCAACATGCTTGTTCTTCTGCTCCCCGGAGTTGCTTTCACTTACATGGTATAAGATCTCAACAATGTATTTTTTAAACTTAAACTCAATATTAACTAAGCTAGCGGCAAAACGCCTCACAGCTGCCATCTTTCAAATAACCAACTTCAAACGCAGTCCGTCCGTATTACGTTATGAGTTGTCAAAACCTGCCAATTTCCAATTTATATTAACTGAGGCTTAAGAATGGAACCTTAATCCTGGTGTACCAAACGCATTTTGCAGGTTAAATAAAAAATATGTAGAGAAATTATTTTTAAAAACATTGGGTCATTATCAAACAGGCAAAAGAGTTACAAGGACGAGTTACGTTTGTTAAATTGGTAAACTTTGAATAATGAGTAAAATGCCGAGTAATCCTTTAAATAACGTAATATCAGCATAATACAAGCATTATATTGACTGTTTCTGAATTTAAGGGTGAAGAACTCGGAATGGCCAACGGATTTGTGCCGTGGGTCAACACAAAGGACCCTCTAGCCTGCAACACGGACGATCCCGTTAATTTCATAGACGTCACCCGCGACCCTGTGCGCACTCCTTTCCAATGGAGCAGTGGCAAAAATTCAGGTATTCATAATTCACTCTTGAAAGTTAGCTATTGATTTTTATCTAATTCTTCGGTTTGTGGATACTTATATTTTGCCATAAACTCTTCTCAAACCAAGTATACTTTAATCAGTAATCTTACTTGCTACTTTATACATGCCAAAGCCGAATTCTGTTGAGAGAAAAAGAGATATAAAGATACTTCATTAACGCAAAATAGTATTAAATAATCAGTTGGGTTCCAACCTAGTTAAGAAAAACTGTACAAAAAGTCTGAAAGGTGCAGTAATACTAGTCTCATAACAAAAATAAATTTTACAAATTGGACACGTTTACTATGTAAAAGATTACTAAGTCCAAAAAATTATACCATTATACTGTATTCCGGAATTCGGTAGTATGTTGCTAATAGATCCGTTTCCGAAGATGACCAAAACACGAATCCCAATTTCAAAAGGTTTCTTTTTGCGACCTCTTTACATCACAAAGCTTCCGCAGAATCTTATTACATTTGGCATGCGGAGGAAAGGGATATAACAATATTTTCAACATTATCATATGATAAACAGCTACAATATACCTCTTGTAGCCACATCTAAGACTATAGTTATATTTTATTGTTAGACAAGAAATAACTACACAATCACCAAAATAATTAACTAAGAAATACTTGTCAAAGTTTGCATTGTTAGTCATACGAAACATTAAATATTCAAAGCAAAAATACATTAAGTTTTATAACGCGTAATCGGTCCGGATGCATCCGGCAGTCATGTCCAGTCCTGTCCGATTTTAGTTTGGCAGTTGGCTTCCTTAAACTTTAATCCTTTATAAGACACTACTATTAAAGTGAAAAGTAAATAATAATATGATTTGGACTATTTACAAGTAAAGAGTGTACCGCTTCCGTAAACACACTCAAGGAATGATGAAAATAGGGAATCCAAAATTACATGTATTGATCTGGTCCTTATTGTAATCAGGAGGAAGATTTTTTTTAATTTCACCAACTTCACAGGTTTCTCGGATGCCGATGAAACGTGGCTGCCACTCGCCGACGGGTCTGATTATTCCAATGTGGGAGCCCAGCGCTCATCTGTTAGGTCGCACTACCAAGTCTACCGAACTCTGACAAGCCTACGCCGACGACCTGCCTTCCGTTATGGACGTTTTGAGTCCATGGTACTGAGCCACGAAGTATTCGCTTTCAAGAGGTATTTTTTTTAAATTATTTTATGGCACGAACCGCACGACTAAGGCAACCCCCGACGCAAAAAGAGGGGTGTTATAAGTTTAACGTATCTATCTGTGTATCTTTCGTAGCTCCCAAACGGATGGACCATTTCGATTTAGTTTTAGAAAGGTGACTTTATCTTATCTCCACATCGGAACATAACAATGCGAACACTACTAGTTAAAGTTAGGTGGTAGGTTAAAGTTAAGAAAGTAGCGATCTGGACGGACTAGGAATATGTTAAAAAAATCCTCGCATGTTTTAGCTTCATTAAATTTATAATATCTACCTAAAAGCGTTAGTATTTTTCCAATTTGAAATCTAATTTTACGGCCTTAATGTGATATTGGCTCTGATTATTGTGGTGTGTGTAAATCGTTGACATTTAAATTGCTTATTTTTAAGACGCCAGTGACACTAATTACAGTATTTTGTTTTTTTTAGTACATACAATATCTAAATACATTCATACTTATCTTGAGACTTTTTTCTAAAATGTTTATCGCTGTGTATACTTACCCATAAACTACAAGTAAAATACAGATACACTGGGTTGAAAAATTACGAAAGATACTTAACAAAAGACATAAATACCTAGGTACTATAAATATATTGCTATACTGACATGCATTTTGCAGATGGCACAACGATGATACCTACGTGATAGTGATGAACGTGGGGAAGCAATACAGCATTGTAAATCTGACCGCATTTGATTTGATCTTCGGGCAACTAGAGGTTGAAACCAGTAGCGTTCTATCAACGAGGACCACGAAGTAAGTATTACATATAAATAAATGTTTTTTCTTTCGTTTTTTGCTTTCTTTTCTTCATGTTTTCTTTCCTTTCTTTTTTTCTAATCTTTTTTTCCGATCTTTCTATCTTACTAGACACAAAGGTGTTAAGTCATTTACACTTATCGAATTAACATAGCATTTTCTTTACTTTGTGTTTTTGCTTCTAGCGACATCGTGCAAGCGAACTTCCTTGATTTAGCCGCAGATGAGGCTCTTGTTCTGAGAATGCAGGTATAAACTTTCCAGGACAGCAGCAATTTTCTTCGTTGTGTGCTTTTGTTATATTGTATAATGACATACTTTTCTTCTTGTTGCATTTGTTTTAGTAATTTTACAAAGATTTATGATAATTTTAAAATAATAACAACCATATTAAAGGTCTTATTAACCAAACGGCGGAGTTTCAATGAAACGTTTTGGGGCCTGTCCATTTTGTAGTTATCTAAATAGTGTTAATTGCTAACAAATCTGTATCAAGTCGTACGCACATTAGTAGGTAGGTAGTTGGTACGGGTAGTTTCTGAGAAAAAAATTATCAATGAAATCATAAGATAACAATATGTGATGTTGTGCAAAACATGTTACATGAACGTAAAATTCCATATTCATATTGTCATCTTAACCCAGACTAAAGACAAACATTAACAAAATTGACAGATTTATCAGATAATTGTGATAAGATTATAAAAATCAAGGAAGGTTTAATAATCATTCTGTCAGATTACAAAGTTATCTTTAGTTTCACAATAACAATAGCTTAAAAACATAACTGGTCAATTTAATAATTCCCTGTCTTGAAAAAAATAGCTTTGAACGCCATTTTTTTAGATTTGGGGTAAATCATACATCATACTCGTTGTTTTTCAACTTTCTAATACTTAAATAAAATAAAAACCATTTTGCAAATGCTCTTGGTTCATTAAAAAAAATCAAGTTTCAGTATTCCAATATATAATTAGTGATTAAACGAACTTACCAAGTGAAGTTCTATCATAATTATATGAGCTCCGTCCGAAAAGATTAGTAACCTGAAATAAAGACCTTATTCACATTGTAGTAACGCTTAAGTTGCCACCACTCGTTCACTATGTTGAGAGAGGAAAAAAGGGGGTAGAATCACTCAATGCATATTTTCTTGTAGGGTAGTTATCTTGTCGCCCTGTTACCGTCCAGCACTCCGGCTCGTCATTAGTTTGGAGATGCCTGGTGCCTCTGGAACAATGATGAAAGCCACAACCGGCAATCTTGGGCCTATCAGGGCGGGCGGGGGTTACTAATCTTTTCGGACGGAGCTCATATAATTATGATAGAACTTCACTTGGTAAGTTCGTTTAATCACTAATTATATTTCGCTCCGTCCGAAAAGATTAGTAACCTGAAATAAAGACCTTATTCACATTGTAGACTTTGAGAGAGGTTGTAAGGTTTCATTCCATTGTTCAGAACAAAAATCACATATGTATAATACTACTCTGTCAAGAAAGTACCGGGAAAAGATCAATAATACACAAACTGTTTGTTAATCATCCAAATTTATTTTATCACCTTCAAAGTATGCTCCTTCAGAAACGATACACTTACGCCAACGAATAATCCAATCATCAAAACATTTTTTAAACGCTGTTTCCGGAATTGAATTCAGTTCTCGGCGCGAATTCTCCTTTATGTCTTCTACCGATTGAAAACGGGTGCCACGAAGTGGTAATTTGAGTTTAGGAAAAAGAAAGAAGTCGGCAGGAGCCATATCTGGTGAATATGGTGGTTGCTCGATGGTATTTGTTGAGTGTTTGGTCAAAAATTCTTTCACAATGATGGCCTTGTGCGAAGGCGCATTATCGTGGTGCAAAATCCAAGAATTTTCATTCCACAAATCTGGCCTTTTTCGTCGAATTTGCTCTCTTAAATGCCGCATAACGCTCAAATAATATTCTTTATTTACCGTTTGACCTTCCGGCAAGAATTCCGAGTGCACAACACCGCGATAGTCAAAGAAAACAGTCAACATGACTTTGACTTTTGATCGACTTTGGCGTGGTTTCTTCGGTTTCGGTTCAGTTGGAAGGCGCCACTCCGAAGCTTGTTGACTAGTTTGCATGTCAAACTCGTAAACCCACGTCTCGTCACCAGTAACAATGCGTTTCATGAATGTTGGGTCGGAATTGACTCGTTCTAGCATGTCCTCAGCGACTCTCATGCGATTGAGTTTTTGGAGAAAATTCAGGTCTTTTGGGACTAGCCGAGCGGTAACATGTTTCATACCCAAATGATTAGTTAAAATAGTACGGATCGACTCGTGAGATACAGAAAGTTCGGCGGCTATCTCTCTCAAAGTTGAATGAGGATTTTCAGTCACTATTTCCTTCACTTTTGCGATGTTAACTTCAGTTGCAGACGTTGATGGCCTACCAGAGCGAGGCAAATCTTCCATCACATCTCGACCGCTTTTGAACGCTTTGTACCACTCATAAACACGTGTTTTTGATAAAGTCGAATCACCGTAAGCCTTCTGTAACATTTTCAGTGACTCCGAACACGAAATTCCATTGGCGATGCAAAATTTAAGACAAACTCTTTGTTCAATGTTTTTGTCCATTATGAAATTCGCAATACACACTAGATATGATATAACTAAAAACAGCACTGTATTTAATATAAATAACAGATGCAACTCAAACTCCGCGCCAAAATAGAAAACAGTTGTGCCAATCTAACAACAACAAAAAAAACAAAAATTTGAATTTGGAACCATAAACAAATCATCCATTCCCGATACTTTGTTGACTGAAGGTATATAATCAGTTTATTGTAAAACAAAGACAACTTATTATATAACAAAATAACTATTGTTGTTAACCTTTTTGATAATTTATTTGATTAAATAACTATCTACTTATTGTAAGGTTCGAGTTCTTATTAATTACGATTCAAAATTATACTAGCTAATGAAGCTTCATCATTATTTAATATGGTTCTATGATAGAACTTGCCAAAGGTGTTGGAGGCTCCGCTCCAGCCCGCAGTGCTGCGTATGAGATCGAGGCTGGCGCCGCCGGCGCGCGCGCGCGACGCGGCCGCGTGCCGCGTGCTGTGAGCAGAGAACATCGATACGTCGATGCCGCTATCTTTTAGAGTACTTTTTATCCAGCGACTTAATGATTGAGTAGTTACTGGATTATGAGGTTTTTTGAAACTTATAAAGAGCGAGTTTGATTTGCGTACAGGTGCAGTCTTTTTGATATAGTCTAACAGGGTAATAGCAGGGCACAATTTACAGTTTTCTCTAAAAAATGGCAACAAAAGCATGGGCTGTTTGGATCCTAGACGCGAAGTTTTAATAAGATCGGGTATTTTTATGACTAATCGTGTTTCGTATGTTTCTAAATTGTCCAAATTAATGTTTGATAAAGTCTGGATCCCTGTCGCTTTATCCTCAATAATTTTTCTCAAAGTTTTGTGTATTATTGAGAAAGGAGGGAAGGCATAAAAATAATAGTTGGTCCATCTGATGGTAAATGCATTGACAGTGAAAGAGTCAGGGTCCCTGTGCCACGATACATATATGGGACATTTTTTATTAATGCGGCTTGCAAATAAATCTATATTGGGCTGCCCGAATTTGTTAACTAATCTTTGAAAACTCCCATGCGATAACTCCCATTCAATATCAGGGTGGATTCGGCGCGATTCTGCATCTGCGTCGACGTTATCGGCGGATTTAACATACGAGGCAAAGATAAATATATTGCGTGACTCGCACCATTGCCAGATGTCTTTGGCTACCTGTGTCAGGTGAGGGTATTGGATTCCGCCCATGCGGTTAATATAAGCAATAGCCGTGGAGTTATCTAGCCTGAGTAGAATTTGGCAATCAAAAAGTGATTTTGCGAATATTTTAAGTGCTATAAAAGCAGCTAATAATTCTAGAAAATTTATGTGTTTTTCTCGTTCAGTTGCCGACCACGCGCCACTGGCAGTCTCCTGCCCGCAGGAGCACCCCCACCCAGTAGTTGAGGAGTCAGAGTATATTTCTATTGCATAATTGTCATTTGTAATAGGTTTACTACAATTATCTATTGTTTGTAGCCACCACTGTAAGTCTGGTAATACTGTACTAGGTATATTCATATACTTGTCATAATCATTACTATTAGAGTTTAAATTTAGAAATTTACAACGTTCTAGTTGTTTTGTATATAGTAGCCCATATTGTACTGAAGGACAAATTGAAACTAGAAGGCCTACTAGTTGCGCGAAGTGTCTAATTTTACATCGTTTTAATTTAATGAATTTGTTTAATTCCGATTTGATGTAAGTCTTCTTTTGTTCAGGTAGATTGACTTGCATAGTATGAGAATTAATGATAAACCCAAGAAATTTACATAACGTTGAGGGTTCAAGGTTACTCTTCTTCTCGTTGATAATAAAGCCTAAGGAGCAGAGCAATTTTTTGGTGATACTGATGTTTTCATTGCATTCACATTGGGATTGTCCTATTAATAGCAAATCGTCTAAATATACTGTTGACAAGAACCCTCCTAATCTCAGTAGTTTTACAACAGGCTTCATTAATTTTGTAAATACATATGGGGCTGTATTTAAGCCGAATGGAAGGACGTTGAACTCATAAATTTTGTTATTCCAAAAAAAACGTAAGTATTTTCTAGACGATGGGTGAATTTTTACGGAAAAATATGCGTCTTTCAAATCTATTGTAGCCATGTGGCAGTTAGCTGTAACCAGTTTGATGGCTGTGCGAAAATCCTCTAATTTAAAGTGATTAGTGTCTATAAATTTATTTAACTCTTTTAAATTGAGTATGAACCGCATTTTTCCATTTGGCTTTGGTCGTAAGAAAAAACCAGATATGAATTGGTCTTCACATGGTTGGCATTCAGATACAGCCCCGTTACTTATAAGATTTTGAATGGCCTCTTCTATAAGATTTGTCTCGAAATTATTGTATTTAGATGTCCTTGGAACATGACGCTGAATAACAGGTCGAGAGAAAACTAATGTATAACCTGTAATCCATTTTAAAATGGTTCGGTCAGATGTAATTAAACACCATTGTTTATAGTAGTATGATAGTTGTCCAGTGACATTTACCTCGTCTACTGGCGGCGGGTTTGCCGCGGCTGACGCGGCGACGGCTTCGACGACTGCGCGTGCCGCCGGTAGTCGCTGTAGTTGGTGCCGGGAGCTGCAGGCTGTCGGCTCCTCTGCGGTCCCTGCTGCCTGCGAGCTGGGGCCGCAGGTCTCCAGTTTAAATTCTTTCCAGGGTAGGTATTCTGAGGTTGTGCGTGAGGTGTCTGCAGAGGTGGTTTTTTGAAGGTTCGATCATCAGTGTTAAGATCTTTTCCCGATCTATTAACAGCTTTAGCGTTTTTTAAAGTCTCTGTTAAATCTTCTCCGAAGAGATACTTATTTATTTTTGTGTTAGACAAATGTTCTTTGAGGTCTTTTTTCAGTGCATATAATGCGAAGTTTTTTCGTGTAGTGGATTCAGCATGTTGAATATCACATAAGAATCGCCCGGTGTCCATCAGTTTTTTGAGTAATTCGTGGTTTTTATCAGCACTAGTTAACAGGTCCGTTATTGCAGCTGATAAGCATGATATTGCTTTAGCCAGTGATTTCTGTCTTGCTTCAATTGCTTTGTCTCTTTTTAAGAGAGATTCCGGTAGTGCTGCTTTGATCTCGGCATTTAGAATAGGGGCGCCGATGCGTGCACAGTTAGATGGTATGAGATATTTGTCATTGAGTTCTTTCCGGGACTCCTTGGCTAGTCCATTTGTAGCAAAGTGTTCTAAGCGGCTGGCTAAGTCTTTGTGAATCTCTTTACCATAATCTGTGGTCACGGTAGGATCTACTCCCAAAATATCTAAGACAATACTGTCTAATGCATTATCTGTAGTTTCTGTTAAGTCACCGATATTGTAATTTGTTCCTTCAGGCTCCGGCAGCAATACTGGTTCCATTTCCGTGTTTTGAGGAGAAAGGACCTTTTCAATATTTGTAGCCTGCTCGTCAGGTGGTGTGTTCATTTCAACATCAACGGGATGCGAGGATTGTCCGTCTGAAAGACGTGAAGGTATTGACTTTAATAATTATTTAATAATAACGCGGGTAAGATAAAATTCTCAGAGAATTTTACGCAAACCCGGTTTTTCATGACGATGACCGTCACCGAACATCTACACTTAAGAGTGTAAAGAAAAAACACACGGCATTGCTGTTGCATAGTAAATATGCGTGCATAATAGTGCATATTCATTGCTTTGCGATTTTATACTTGTAGATCATTAACCATCGTACTTAGTTGATAATGTTAAGTTCCCAGAGAACAAAACGGCAACCAACTGTATTACATTGCGTCGAGACAGTCCCAAAGACTGCTCAGGGTGCATATGGAATGTAGGTCAATGACAAGCACTATATAGCCATTATATTGGCACTAAAATGTAATTGAAACCTACCTTGTGGTTGATCCGGAGCAGACGACGCGTCCTGTGACGTTGCCGACGACGACGATGACGACGACATAATTCTTATTCGTCGATAACTACGCGTTTTCTTTTTAAGTTCGTCTTGTATGCATTTTAATTGCTTATTAAGACGATCCAGATCCGCGGAGTCCACTTTTTTGCGTTTAGGCATTGTACTAGGCAAATGTACTAAACTGTCGTACAAACGCAATAGTTAGGTATAATGTATTGTAAATTTAGTGTTGAGTGGCGAGGCACTAAATTGCGAATGACGAGCCGGAGTGCTGGACGGTAACAGGGCGACAAGATAACTACCCTACAAGAAAATATGCATTGAGTGATTCTACCCCCTTTTTTCCTCTCTCAACATAGTGAACGAGTGGTGGCAACTTAAGCGTTACTACAATGTGAATAAGGTCTTTATTTCAGGTTACTAATCTTTTCGGACGGAGCGAAATATAATTGCAGTATGAACAAGTTCTTTTCATTCCAAGACTGCACGTTAAATTAAATATAATTATATAGATTTTTACATCTTATTAATTATATGTAAATACTTATACTTACTGTACACATGCCAATAGCAAGCGACGCAAGGAAAATTGTGAATTGGATAACTTAAATCTTATCACCGCACGTAGTTCAAGTGTCAAAGATAAATGGCGCGCCAGTGTGAAATTTATCTCAAGTGATCAGTCAATCTTAGTCAACTATATAAGCCCTTTGGGGTCCTTATACGGTACAGTAGAAGGTGGAGCTCACTGGCAAAAGTATTAATTGGAATTTCAAACCATGAAGGCTGTGTTTCTGCTACCGTTTTTGGTAGCTTGCTGTTTTGGCAACGCCGTGCAAAGCAGGAGTGAAAGAGAGCTCGATTGGTGGGAAAGCACCATATTTTACCAGATCTATCCTCGTTCTTTTGCTGATAGTGATGATGATGGCATTGGCGATCTGAATGGTATGGTAAATCATGCTTTTAATATATTTTTATTCTCAAATATAATAATTGATATCTAATTTATGCTTAATTTTGGAATATTACCTTTAGGTATTACATCAAAATTAGAATACATCAAAGAACTTGGCGTTGGAGCTATTTGGCTTTCACCTATGTTCCAGTCACCTATGTATGATTTTGGCTATGATATTTCGGATTTCTATGCCGTCCATGATGAGTATGGCACCATGGAGGACTTTGAAGCTCTTACCAAAAGGGCTGAAGAACTTGGTAATTATAAACATAACGAAAACAATATAAATATGATCGATAATTATATTTTTAATCAAATAGCGTTGTTTCGTTTTAAGGTATCAAAGTTGTCCTAGATCTTGTACCCAACCATACGTCGAATGAAAGTGTGTGGTTTGAGAAAGCACTGCTACGTGATGAAAAGTATTACAACTACTTCATCTGGGAAGATGGTATCGTTGACGAGGAAGGAAACAGGCAACCTCCAAACAATTGGGTAAATTATGTTTTAGTATTCTTACTGCGGAGCTTCCTTTTGGAGGGAAATAAAATATTTCGAAAATGTTTCTTAATGTTTTCTTTAATTGCAGCTCAGTCACTTCCGCGGCAGTGCTTGGGAATACAAAGAAGAAGTTGGTCAGTACTATCTGCATCAATTCGTTGTTGGCCAGCCTGAGCTAAACTACCGAAACCCTGATGTGGTTGAGGAAATGGAAGTGAGTAAAAATTAACTTTTAATTATCGATGACTATGAAAATCGAGGCATTAAAATAAATCGAAAAAATTATTTATTTTTAGAACGTCGTCCGTTTTTGGCTCGAGAAGGGGGTTGCCGGTTTTAGAGTTGACGCAGTCAATTGTCTTTTTGAAGCGGATAAGAAGCTTTATGGCGGCAAATACCCCGACGAACCTCTCTCAGGAGCTGTTGGAGTGGCATTAGACGACCATAGTTCTCTCGACCACATTTACACCAAGAATCAAAACGAAACCTTCTACATAGTTTACGATTGGAGGGACATTCTTGACGAGTTCAAGGCTCGTGATGGTTTCACTAGAGTAATGATGACTGAAGTTTATGCACCAATTAAGGATGTGATGAAATATTTTGGTGATGGAAACAGGGTAGGCGCTCAAATGCCGTTTAATTTTGATCTGATTACCGACGTTGACGCGTCTTCATCGGCTGCCGATATTAAAAGAGCAATCGATAAGTTTTTGACATACAAGCCAGTGGATAAGAATGCTAACTGGGTGGTAAGAACAATTCTCTTTCCGATTGAAAAATAATAAACAGTTATGACTTTTTTTAAATAACATTTTGTATTTTTAGTTTGGAAACCATGACAACAGCCGAATGGCTACAAGATACGGTTCTGGATTAGTTGATGGCATTAACATGATTATCTTGTTGCTTCCTGGAATCGGCGTAACCTACATGGCAAGTCTTTCATTTAACCCTTAGGTACCTATTACCTAAGTAAATATTGACAATATTAATGAACAAAAATTTTCTAAATTTATCACAATATTATGGTTTAGGGAGAAGAATTGGGTCTTGTTGATGGATACGTGAGCTGGGAAGAGACTGTTGATCCTTCTGCATGCAATACCAATGATCCAATCAACTACGGAAAATGGTCTAGGGACCCTGAAAGAACACCATTCCAATGGAGTGCAGAAAAAAATGCAGGTAAACTAATTCGGTATAACAGACAGCATTGAGTCCTGACCCTGACGCCGGTAGCACACCTCCGCCGCGGAACTGTAGTAGCGAAACTCTGGCAACGAAATAAAGTTCAATTTCGTATTAAATATCACGATTCCGCCACAGTTTCGCGGTTTCGCGGCGGAGGTGTGCTACCGGCATCAGAGTTGATCACCCAGGATAATTTTTCAAAGTAGGTATACAATCATGGGCGAGGCTCCTATCTCTCAGTTTGAGCTTTAGAAATAAGGAAAAAATCCTGAGTAATTAATTCTAGTTACTAAATTATAAAGTTACCCGTTGGTTTTTCTTGTATCAGTTTACCGTAATACCTATTGTCTTGAATTAGTAAAAAAAATTGACTTTTACACGAAGCATTCCTTCGGTGAGAAAAAGGATCTGGAGTTATTTCTGACATTTATTGTAAATTTATTAAATTGTCAGTTTGATAATTAGATCAAACTGACAATTTAAGAAATCAGTTTCATGTTCCGTGGATTAACATGGAACATGAAACTGAAAGAAAATTAAAAATATTTTTGTAGGATTCTCTACGGCTGACAAAACCTGGTTGCCAGTAGCGGAGGGATACGAAACCTTGAACGTGGAGGTGCAGAAGGCTGCTGAGAAATCTCATCTGAAGGTCTACCAAGCTTTGGCTGCCCTTAGACAAGAGAGAGTTTTTAGATACGGACGTTATGATTCTCTTGCATTAAATGAAGACATCTTTGCTTTTAGAAGGTAACTTAAACATTAATTTAGAAAATATACGATCACAAATCGTAAATAATACCATTATCAAGATAATGTAAAATAATCAATTTATAATTGGCTAAGATTTATGGATATGCACAAGCCTAGACAGTAATAGCAATATTAAAACGACGTAAAGTAATTCAAGCTCAATGCTTCAATAACAATTCTAGGCCAAGACGATAAAGGTCAAAATCGATTTGTTCCAATGGCATAGTGACCACTAAACGATGTTTACAGGTGGTACAACGGAGACGTTTACCTTGTGGTCGTGAACATGCGAGAAGCGGAGCACGATGTGAACCTGACATACTTTGAAGAAGTTAAAGGCACCGTCAAAGTTGTACTTAGTAGCACACATTCGCAGAAAATAGAAGGGTAAGTGATAAGAAATAAAAAAAACAAAAAAATAGAATTAGACAGAAACAAAAAAGAAAAAGTAAATAGTGTTAAATAGGGATTGTCCCGCGGCAGGCCACGACGCTGATTTTAAGAAGGACTCTGATTAAAAACCTAAATAAAATTAGCCATTTACATCAGCTGTTACGTCATAGAACACACATTATTTGAATTGAAAGGCATTTTAATGGCTGATTGAGATTGAAGAATAATAAAAACTGACTTTTAAATAAACAAGTTAAGTACTAGGCTATTTATTACTTTATAAGTATAAACGCATCAAATTGACGTAATTCAAAATGACGTTATAATATTTGCACTAACTAGTGCACTCATTTGTTATCGATAGCAAGTTTGCATACTCATTGCGAATAATAATAATTGTGTCCGATTTGGATTAACGTTAACGTAAAATACAATGTACTTTAATTAATGCTTTACCAGCGTATTCAATTTCATGAGTTTGTAATATTGCAAACGCGACATTTTCATGTTATGGTATGCAAAACAATTATGAATATACTCGTATTGCCTTTGGATATCGGAATCCCGCACAACTAAAATACACAGACTAAATTAAATTACCAATAAGCCACTATTTAAAATTAATATTTGTAAGTTCGCTGTGCTTTCTATAATCAATTGAATCCTTATTGATTAAATACGTTTCGTGATTAAATGTATATGATACTATTATTAATTTTAAACGCGAATTATAGCAGTAAAATAAATTAAAATGAAATTGTAGAGTAACATAGAGCTTCGCAACAAAGAATACATAGCAGTGAGTTAATTAGAATGTACGCTGTCGTTTAGTTAATTTCTTATCAATAGCTCAGAACTCCATTTCTTGATTATGGATTCTCTTTATCATTTAAACTTATTTAGTTGCTAAGCGTTCAATTTATAAACCTACAAAAATACCCTTTCAATTTCTTTTAAACTTTCATAAAACAATAATTATCTTATAGAAACCGCATCTTTCATTATTCTTTAGCATCAAACTTCCATCATTACCAAGTACCAAGTACCGTCAACTCATTAGCAAGTATCAAGTCACTTATACGTCATAACCGGTCAACGCCCTCAATAACTTCTTAATTGTAATTTTATGAAGTTTTCATGTTGAGAACTTCTGCCAATTGATTGTTATTATACTGGATATTTTGAGATTGTTCCCAGAGAAAATTCAACTCTCGTTATAATTCTGGAAGAAAGGAGAAGTTGCAAAACTTCGGTGTTTTAATAGTCAAATCTGTAACAAAATTAAATTTTCAACTTTATGTCATCACAAACTTGACTAGTCATTTGAAAGTGTATATTTACTAATTCTGAAAATTAATAATTTTCTAGTAAAAACGAAATAAACTCTACTGAATTAATATTTTAGATACGTGTCCTTCATCATCAATAATACCCGTAGGGAAAGGAAAGAAGAGAAACTTAAAAGATTGCCCCATGATTTATTATTTCAATGTTGTATCAGTGGGCGTGCGTAAGTGCATAACATGCCTTATAAGCTAACTGAACGATTATCAAAAACGACAAAGTATGGAATAGGGATGATGACTATCAGAATATCAAAAAGTATTGGACACGTATTTTTTTCTTTTTTCACATAATCAAAAAATTACGGAGATATATCAAGTTGAAATTTCGTATGACGTCACGTCTTGGTACAATTTGGTACAATTTTTACACAAAAGTGACGTCACGAGCCCCCAGTCCCCAGAACTTTGACGCGCTTTATCTTCGTCATTTTTTGTTTGATTGACAAAAGAAAAAATACGTGACCAATATTTTTTGGTAATCTAACCGACGGACTAAATAGAATTTCGTTTTCTTTACCCAGTCATCATCCCTATTGGCATAAGCGGCTGCCGCTGGTCGTTAGCTTACTTCAATCCTATATATACATTTCCTTTGTTCAAAATCGTTAAGTTAGCGAATATATCTTAGCTGAGCCAGTATATAATCTATACACGAGTGTATTTTGCATTCTTAGAATGTCTTCTTGGTCTTGGTTGTGATCTAGTAACACTTTTACTAACATCTGGGGGCCTGCGTGCTCGTTTGCATACCTAAAAATGTTTCAAACGTATTATTAAGATTTTATAACTACTAGCGCCCTGCCCCGGCTTTGCACGGTTTGATGTTCATAAAATTATAACCTATAAACCTTCCCAGATAGTCATTCTTTCTATTGGTGAAAACCGTATGAAAATCCGTACAGTATTCTGAAATAAGCCCAGACAAACATTTGGGGGACTTTAATGTATAATATGTAGTGATTAAGTAGTTACCATACGATAACTTCAGCTCTCGAGAAGTTATTTATTTGTGATCCAAAGTATTTCTAAACAAAACTTAAACGGTCTCATGATTGAGAAATCCTACTGCTCGGAGCCTCACGGGTCTGTCTGCCTTCTTGTCTAAAGCAAATAAATTGGAAATTGGGGTCTATATTGTCTTCCATAAAGTTTTAGTTCCGTTTTTAAGATTCCATAACATTTTAAGTCATAAAAATTGTTAGTCATAATATTGATTGTCATCATATTTGAGGGTATATTTTTGTATTTCCGATTTTTCCTGGTCATATTTGTCGAAAGTCATAAAAACTTTATTCATAACTTTTTACATCATAATGTATTACACCTCATAATATTAAAGGTAATAATATTGCTTGACATAGTGATTATAAGGTCCAAACTTGTTTATCATAAAAGTAAAATACATAAGTTTTGCCTACTATATGTAAGTATTAGTTAAAAAATATGTTCGGTTCTGGCGCTTCGCCGGCCGCTGCCGCGGCACGCTCGCTTCGCTCGCTCGGCTCGCGCGCTGTAGGGTCGCAGTTCTACCTAACACTCCTCCTCGCTTCGCTCGTCGTCGTACCTAATGGAGACCTTCCTTGTATATCTACATCATATTCATAATATCAATTTGAAATTAAAAAAGAAAGAACATTTGGAGTCATAAAAATTACATATTATTATGTACCTACTGAGGCAATGAAACGGTATGAATAATAATAATTAATGGTTTAAAATATATGCTTTAAAATATTTCTGTTTAATCATCAATATGCCTTTGAATGTTATAGATATAATTTTTATGACTTATGAAAATTATAATCCTTAACATTATGGACTATTCACTTTAGCATTATTAAGAGTTATGCTTTACAATTTTTATGACTATCGATAGTTATGAGCATAAATAGAATGACAATCAATTTATGACTTTCAAAATTCGATACAATAACTTTATGGGTGACAAAGGGATCCCTGGAAATTGGCCTGGCACTAATCCTTCGTTTATTATTGTTACAGAGATAAATACCCCGCGTCATCGGTACCGGTATCTGGATATGAAGCATTAGTCCTCAAGTTGTAATAAATACAGATGTAATGTTATATTATTTATAATTAGAAATAAATAAATTATTGACAATAAGAAGAAGACTAAGTATTTATTTGTTCTTAAAAGTATTGACCCTTGACTTAATCCAGCATCTGTAAAGTTTTGTAAATAATAGGCAAGCAAAGTCGATTGAGATTTTGAAGTAATTGTACCTATTACATCTTTTGGAGGATACAAAAGAAAACATAACAAAAATCTTTTGAAATTACAATATAATTACTGAGGACTGTGGTAACAATTGGCATTCATATTCATATAATTAACATTAGCATTTTGCTCCACGGTCAGTGTTGGTCGGCTTATAGCGCGCACATGTAAATAGCTGTTTTCGCAAAAGTGACATTGCATGAAATCTAAATAAAAAGCCCATAAAAAATTCAAATATTAACTTAATTTTATAAACAGTTATTCTTATTTGATAATTACCCTGGATAGTTTTGTTTTGTTTTCACGGTCAAAGTGACCAATATGGTCAAGGTCAATAGATTTCCAATAGAAATTGACACGACGTAGACTGTTCCCAGGAGATGGACAGCACATCGTTGATAGTTCAATACCGCGTAACTACCAAAGCTATAAATAATAATAAAAATAATAAAATATTTATTTCAGGCAGTAACCATATAACAAAAGATAGAAACTAATATATATGTACAAGGTGCAATACTGCGTGACTTCACATACAAAAGGTCTTATTTTTGCATCTTATTGAATTTGTGAGTAACGCGCGGTATTACACTATCACTAGCGATAGGATACTTTTTATCTTGATAAGGATTTAGATTTACAAGGACTTCCACAAGACTTATACATTTAAAAAAAAGAGAAATGCACCTTCTCAATAGGTGTTTTTTTTAATTAAATTCTATTTATATATAAAATAATAATAATCCAGCCTATATATACGTCCCACTGCTGGGCACAGGCCTCCACTCACAATGAGAGGATTTGGGCTATAGTTCCCACGCGGGCCCAGTGCGGATTGGGAACTTCGCACACACCGTCAAATTGCTTTGCAGGTGTGTGCAGGTTTCCTCACGATGTTTTCCTTCACCAAAAAGCTCATGGTAAATTTACAAATTGTATTTCGCACATAAATTCCGAAAAACTTAGAGGTGCGAGCCCGGGTTCGAACCCACGACCCTCTGCTTAAGAGTCGGCAGGTCAAACCATTAGGCTACCACGGCTTTTTATTTAACTAAACCAAATACATTTTTTTAATGCGTCAGTCAAACGACTATTTAAATTAAACAACATTTGCTACCTGTTTGATTTTGTTTATTTGTTGTTACCAATCACACTGAAGACTATATTGCAGTAATTATTTCACACTTTTTCTACCTAAGCCACTAACTTCTAAAGAGGTTTTGTTCGTTAAAAATAATAAAAGGGTCGAATTGGAAAATATTAACAAACTATCCAGAAATGTTATTTAAAACCATACAAGCAAAACCGCGGGTAAATACAAAAAAATAGGAATAATCGTTTAAGCCTTCGATTAAAAAATACTTACTTAATTAACTCCGAAACAACCAGTTATTATTAAATATTTTATTAGTTTACGACAAGAACAAGAAAACTAATGTACAGTAGAAATCGAGCTTGCTTTGTGGACTTTGTCAAATACGAGTACCTATGTCGTTTTAAATATGTCAGTATTCGGGCTATCAAATGTGTGCTTGGCAAATAATGGAAAATTTACGAGGAATATTTCTAAATAAACGAAATAATTCACGATAGTGTCATAAATGAACGAAGACCACTTGAAAATTATCTCACCATGTCCGAAACTAAAGATATAAATATCCGTCGTAAGCGCTTTGTGCTCAGTTGTGAAGTGTTTGTTGTTAGTATAGCAACAAAATACCTACAGCAAAATGAAGGTAATATTTATTTTGCCTCTACTCTTAGTGGTTGCATTAGGGAATCAAGAAAAGGAGTTAGAATGGTGGGAGACAACAATATTCTACCAAATCTATCCTAGATCCTTTATGGACAGTGATGGTGATGGAATCGGAGATCTTAATGGTATGTTTAACTATCTTAGGTTATGCTTCTTTATTTTCATTTTGCTTATGTAAGTAAAGTAATGTCTAATGGTAAAATTTCCAGGAATTACTTCAAAGTTGGAATACCTGAAAGAGCTCGGCATTGGTGCTACTTGGCTTTCGCCTATGTTCCAGTCTCCCATGTATGATTTCGGGTACGATATTGCAGATTTCTACAGCGTCCATGATGAATACGGGACTATGGAAGATTTTGATAGATTGATAGCAAAAGCTAAAGAATTGGGTTAGTATCTTCCAAATACAAATAGGCATATCCAAATCAAAGTTTTTTGTTTGATTTAATGACGCGTTTTTTGCAGACATAAAAATTATCTTGGACTTGGTACCCAATCACGGTAGTAATGAGAGCGTTTGGTTTGAAAAAGCTCTTCAAGGAGATAAAAAATATTTTGATTACTTTATTTGGGAGGATGGAGTAGTAGACGTAAATGGAGATTTGCAGCCGCCGAATAATTGGGTAAAGATTGAACCAACATAAAACTACGATTAAAGTAATAGTAAAAATAACACCATAATAATTTTACAGATAAGCGTTTTTCGCAAAAGTGCCTGGGAATACAAGGAAGAAGTCGGAAAATATTACCTCCACCAGTTTGAAATCGGTCAACCAGACTTCAATTACCGTAATCCCGAAGTTGTGGCGGAAATGAAGAATATAATTAGTTTCTGGTTTGACAAGGGTGTTGCAGGATTTAGAGTTGACGCAATTGCTCATCTTTTTGAAGTTGACAAAGAAAAATTTGGTGGAAAATATCCTGATGAACCTTTATCGGGAAACCAAGATGATCCACTTGGATATAGTTTCCTAGATCACATTTACACAACAGATCAAGATGAAACCTACGATATGGTTTACCAATGGCGCGATGTTTACAACGAATATAAAGAAGCAGATGACTTTAGTCGAGTGATGATGATTGAAATATACGCATCTCCTCAGAAGACAATGCGATATTTTGGAGAAGGTGACCGGGAAGGTGGCCATATGCCGTTTAACTTTGCGCTAATTTCCGATGTCAACGGAGAATCTACAGCAGCTGAGATCAAATACGCCATTGATAAATACTTGACTTTTAAGCCCATTGATAAAGCTGCTAATTGGGTCGTAAGTAAAAAGAAGTCCTATATAAATTACGATATTGCTGCAGAGTTTGATACTTTTAATATTTTCAGACTGGAAACCATGACAACAATAGGGTGGCTTCTCGTTACAGTCCCAAATTAGTTGATGGAATGAACATGCTGACGCTGTTACTACCCGGTATTGCTGTCACATACATGGTATATGGATTATATATTATATTTTTTCCTTTAAATTCATTATATCTATCTTAATTATCTCTTCATCAAATGCTTTAAAATTATTTCATAAGGGTGAAGAAATTGGCATGGTAGATGGATATGTCAGCTGGGAAGACACAGTGGATCCAAGCGGTTGCAACACTGATGACCCTATTAATTACTGGAAATCTTCGAGAGACCCAGAAAGGACTCCTTTCCAGTGGAGCTCGGATCAGAATGCTGGTTTGTACAAAATAATATTAATCAGTGTGAGATTTATTAAAAAATCAAAAACTGTTATCGCATAAAATTATTACAATTACCTAGTCCGATAAAAACAACAGTAATTGAACATTACCTAAAAAATAATGTTGTACATACCATTCAACAATTATTTTTTTTCTGATAATAGAATAATATAATCGCACATAACATTAGTTTATGGTATATTATGAAATTTTATCGATTCAAAATCTAAAAAAACTGCTGGTTAATGGCTGGGATTAATCTTTTAACTATTTGCACTAAACAATTTAAGCGTAAAGTATAAAACATAATTTAATAACGTTTTTAACTGTCCCCTTGATATTTATTTATTTGAGTGCCTGTAACGAAGTTTAAAAAAAAATTAGGAGCTTATATTTGCCTAATAGTACAACTTTTTTTAGGCTTCTCCACCGCGGACAAAACTTGGTTGCCGGTTGCAGAAGGATATGAAGACCTGAACGTGGAAGTACAACGTAACGTCGACCGGTCACACCTAAATGTCTATAAAACCCTTTCTGAACTACGTACGTCGCCAGTCTTCAGATACGGGAGATACGAATCGGTGGCTTTTAATAATGACGTATTTGCTTTTAAAAGGTAAGTTAAAACTTAAATAATCACGATTTTTTTGTAATAATTTTAATTATAAATTTGTTTACAAACAACCTTGAATCAATCAACCAACAAGTGAATTTGCAGATAAATTCAATACTTTATCTTTTCATTAAGGACTTGATTTCATTCTTCATTTACGAGATAGGTCTACTAAAACTGTTACAGCTATTTCTGAACATTATTCTGAACTAAATAACGGTTCGAGTATTTTCTATTCATGTTTACGCATATTTTCCAATTCAAAAGAACGAATGCAATTCAATTAAGAGCATAGTAAAAAAACGGTAAAAATAACATTTTTCTGAAAACACGCGATGAATCTGACATCCACGAGGCGTAGTGGGCGCAACGCCCGCGCGTTAATCCACGCGCGGCGTGCATAGCGAAAATAATTTTCAAAAACACTTTAAAAAGTATTCAGGAAAATTTTCCTAAATTTTACTTCATTAGAATGGTCTGCATCTGCAGTTTCAGTTTTCGGTAAACCTTCATTTACACCCTGCATTATCTTCTCTGCTGGATTTGGTTTGTGATTGATAGTGTCTTGATAACTTAGGGCCGTATTAATAAACTCATCTCAACTGTGATCCCCGTCTCAAGATACGTCAAAGTAAACGTCAAACCATAGAAAACTGTCATTTTTGACGCATCTTATGACGGGGATCAGAGTTGAGATGAGTTAATAATACGGCCCTTAGACAGTCTAAGCTTCCACTTGTACAAGGTGGGCCAAAAGAAGTCATCCGATGTTGTTTGACTCTCTTTTTTTGAATTGTTACGCAAAAAAATAGACACGATTATTCCGCGTTCTTGGGGAGTGTATCGCTCCATGGCTTGTTCACTTGTATTTTGCATCTGTCAAGTCCACAAATGTCAAAACAGATTTGACATTGGCGACTTTGCAAAAATGAGAGCATCTTCCAATAGGGTGATTTCTTTTGGCCCACCTTGTATTTATCTCATGTTCAACAGGTGGTTCAATGGTGAGATCTTCGTGATCGTCATTAATTTTAGAGACGAATCTTACACAATTGACTTGAGTTACTTCGAAAACGTCATTGGAGAGCTTGAGGTTGTAGTCCAGAGTATTCAGTCACCGAAGATTTCTGGGTACGTATAAAAGCTTATTAAAAGTTTATTTTTGTTAATGGATTCAGAAACATATATCAAATATGTTGCTTATTACAACTGGCTAATATTTATCTGATAAAGTTTATTCTTTATTCATTTCCGAAAATTAATTTTACTGAAACCGTTATGATTTTAGTATTTTTTTAAACTTAAACTAACCGAACCTTATCTACCAGTTATCTATCTATCTATTTATTTATACATACAGTAACGAGATAGCTTGAGTCCCGGGAAAGGACATAAGCTGTATATAATAGTACCCGGAGCGAAGCGAGGGCGGGTCGTTAGTATATTGTAAAAACCTTAGACCAATAACGGTTTCAGTTCAAAATACTTTCGGACTTGCGATGATTATGAATAACGATACCTTCGGATTACAAATTATTATGCGAACTTTGGCGCACCGGTTTCTATTTCTTACATTAAGCAAAATATGTTTATATTTCTAACATATACCCCCTTACTAATAAACGTTGAGTAACGGCTGAGTAGTTATACAATGCTTTGTCCTTATCTGTCATTGTGACATTTGAATTCGACAGATAAGGACAAAGCATTGTATAACTACTCAGCCGTTACTCAACGTTTATTAGTAAGGGGGTATGTATTTACTTAACATACATTAAAATATTTTCTTTTATTTTCAGAGATTTACAGGATTCTACAAAATTGGAAATTGTCGGAAGTGAGTCGTTAGTTCTAAAAATCAAAGCATAAGATGAAGTACAATCCGAAATAAAAGTGCCATTCAATATTTTGTTAAACCTTATAAAAATAAACCCAAAGTTTCATAGGACCTTTTGTTTCATTTAAACCTTTTGTGATATGTTTAACTTTTAATAATAATAGCTATTCGTTCGCCTGTCTCATTTACATTTTAACAAATTTTTATAGTCTTTCTTTAATTTTAACTTGACTGGCTCACTTTTCTCCCGTAAAATATATATTACACATATAAAATTACATGTAGCTAGGTAAAATTAAAAACACGTAAGTTTGTGCAATTAAATGTTCCCACTGCAAGCGTAGCGGATGGAGCAAGATAACACCCTCATTACTGCAGCGAATTACTACAGCAGTCGGAGGGTTAGGAAAAGTGTTAAAAATAAGACATTAAACCTTTAAATATAAAATAAAATAAATAAATAAATAAATATCAGGGGACAATTTCACACAAATTGACCTAGTCCCAAACTAAGCTCTAGGCTTGTACTATGGGTACTAGACAACGATAAACATACTTATATAGAGAAATACATACTTAAATATATAGACAACATCCATGACTCAGGAACAAATACTCGCGCTCATCACACAAATATTTGTCCATACCGGGATTCGAACCCAGGACCGCTAGCTTCGTAGGCAGGGTCACTACCAACTAGGCTAACTGCGTCGTCCACTAAAAAACACAAAGACACTTTGTAACGTCTAAATCCAAAATAAGGTTAGCTCTACATGAGTTTCACAGCTTTTAGTGCATTATTATCTATTATTTTTGTTCGGGGTTCAATAAATGAAGGAACCAAACATTTATACCGTTTTCAATTCACAAAGGCACTCACTTACTCAAATTGATGTAAAATCGTTATGGATTGGGACTTCTAGGATTAAAAACACCATAAGTTTATGAATACATACGTTATTGTTTATCCTTAGCTAATACTTGTACTTACAAATAAAATTAACCTTCATTGTGAGCATCGGATAGTTACTCCTACGATCTCACACCTAAGTGCCTTAACTGAAACAATTACAAACTACAAAACTCTCAAATCTTAAGTCTCAAGTCAAATCTGAGCCGAGAATGCTTTTGGAATTTCCAAATTAAAGGCAGCATTTGATTTGCCAACGCTACCACGGCTTCCAATTTCACCTAGATCACACGGACCGCAGAACGTCAGAAAGCCTTTCGCCGACGAAAAGTGACAGCCCTGACAGCTCCGCGCGCAAATTGGCGCCCCTGGACAATATTATTATTGTGATTTACGCAGAAATGTGAAGCAAATATTGAGTAGCAGGGTCAATCAACTTTTTCTTGTTTGTTATTCTGTCCCGTTGTCCAAGAGACAACAGTGACCGAGTTTCTCAAAGAAAACTGTTATAATATATGCTACTAATGTGCTTAGGAAATAGTCCATAAAATAATGGGCTTATAACTACGACAAAAATGTACGTTTGATGAACTATAACCATAGAAAACGTATAGAGAATCATGGTGTTAAAGAGTTGTCCAGCGGACGTAACCATGACAACGAGGTACAAGAAAAAGTTGATCAACCCAGCAAATTTTTTGCAATACTTTATACATACTTTGGACGCGTTGTAAAATATTTGTGTGATGCAGCTTCGTCGTCGGCAGGGTGATAGCATAAAGGTGTCCACGTCTTCACATTTTGAAAAACAACTGTAAATTGTTATTAATATTAAATTGTTGCGTGACTGTGTGTGTTTTTGGGCTATTAAGGTCTTTTCTCTTCGCAAATAATAGTAAAAAACTAGAAAATAAGTTTAGAAGTTAGACTACACTAGAAGTTAGGATCCTAGTGTAATTAAAGAATACCAACTTTATTGGGATCAACAGGAAACTACAATAAAAGTTAACCTTTGCAAGTGGAAGCCACACGGATCTCACTGTCCCTGTCAACCAGCAAATCAGGAAATCAGATGAAAGGTAATTTAAAATTCGGGCCCTCAATGACTTGTTTCGACTAGGGGGCCTCCCCTGCGGATGACCTGTATCCCAATTCCAATATCAAACGTATAATAGGGCTACCGAACTATTTGGCTAGTAATACGATATCAAGTGAATTTGGGTTTCATGAGACTTTTCTGTTAGTTTAGGCTGTCACTGGATCAAAATGTATTTGCTGTATCATAAAGTAAATTTTATTACTCGTACTTGAGTCATTGATAAGATAAATCTATAAAAATTCCTACAAATTTGGGAATTCCTAAAGAAATTCTGTTGCTAGGTAGCGGCGACTCACCGAAGTTGAAATAAAGTTACTTGAAAATAAAATTAGGACGTTTTATCGGCTTGGTTGAATGCAAATCCTTAGAGAACCTCAACAATAGACATCTCGCGTTCATCATGATGTCATGATGGTGACATTCTTTTCTCAATGAACACTTCCCTATTATTATTTTTAACCTTCTTAGTATATAAGAAAAATCGCCTTATAAATTACAATAACACATTCAAGGTGTATAAAGAGGAATTTATTACATAATACAAACTGCAATAAGAATAACAGTAAAATAAATAATAATGTATAATGGGTACATGCCCTATAAATAATGAAATAAACCATAGGTACAATTCTTGTTGTTTAACGACGTAAAGTCACGACACTTTTGCAATACGCTTAATCATAACCACTGCAAAGTTATATTATAATATAACGCAAAACGTTGTAAATCAATCTTTATAACAAAACAGAAGTACCTATGACAGAAACTAAATATGTTCCATTTTCAACTTTAAGGCGGCGTAATAAAAATTAAGGCATTCTTAATTTGAGTTACTCTAGTTTTGACATGAAGTGGTTAATTGCGTGCCAGTTAACGGGGCTTTTATTTAATTTTGATTACATTACCGTGTGATGTGACATGAAATTTATTCCTTACGGCTTTACTGTGACACGTGCTGCCCTGCAGAATTAAAAACGCAGTAATTGTACCACGGCCACCATATATTGATCTCATTTATAGATTGCCATTGTTCAAAGTTGGAGATCAACGTAAAGTGATCGATTTACACTTACTTAGGAATAATGGACGGACGAAGGAAATAATAATATAATTTAATAGTTTGGTCAGTACAGGTACGAACGGTCAACACCTTTAATTGTTGAGATAAAGAATCCTGTCATAATCACAGCGTTGAATCACAATTTAATAATAATCAATATTAATAAATAGCTCTATGCAACCGGGTCCTATTTAAGCTATCACAAACCTCTGGAGCATATATCAACAAAATGTCCTCGGGGAAAGTCAGGTTATTTACAAACACGATACAGGGCAAGCGACAATTGTCAATCTAGCTCGAGCTCCTGACCTAGAACCGGGAAATGCCAACGGGTCACAGCCACATTTAATAACAAAAACCTTCCAAGATAAATTCAACTCAATAAAATTCAATTGTGAAACGCAGCTCATTCCTCCGGGTGTAGAAATATAAAGGAGTGTCTTGTTTCATTACTTTACATACGCGGAAATGGAAATAAAACGCATGTAATTTTCAAGACATTATGAGTCTCGGAATTATTTTGTTTTTAATCTGCGTCATTTCAATTGTTATTAAAACATTTCTAACGATTTAATATACAAATTAGGAAGTCGAGTGTTCACTAAACGCAACGACTGATATCCGAAATGACCGTAACCATGGTAATAACATTGCTATAATGGTTATAAAAGAACAGTTATTACTATGGCAACGCTCATTATAAAAAAGTTTTCACGCTTTGGTTACACTATGAGTGGCATTCTGATACTGTTAACGATGTATATAGTAGCGGTTTATAGTACGGAAGTAGAAAAAATAACTTTATAATGATACAGATGAATAGTTACCTATATAAGCCGTGAGCCGTTTGCTTTTTTTATATCAGTGGGCAGCTCGGACATTTACTAGCTTTCCTTTTGCTATTAAATATTGTTAATAATCAAATAACAATTAATTATTCATATGGCAATAATTTTTTTATAAAATACCAGAAAGCAGCAAAAAATACAAAATTCTTCTCCTCACAAAGTACTCCACAAATAATTGCACAAGCAAGTGTCGGAATGTAAATTAGGCTCATTCATATTTACTAGAAAGTAACAGGAAAAATTCTGTAACATTCAATAAAGTGATGCACCAATATATGCTACTTAGCATTAATATTACTTTGAAACGACGTGCACAAAAGTGGCTGATATTTTATAAGAACAGACAGCGAGAAAGGATCTATCGAGACCACTCTCAAAACCGACATAAACATATAGGTAATTAGAACTCAATATATCTGGGTGGCCTTTCGACCGGTCTGCAATCCTGATGCCAATTAGCTAAATGAGCCATTATTACAAAAATCTTAAAGCTCGAGATATTGTCAGTTTTTATTGCGAGTGCAATAATTTGTCTTTATTACTTACCTCTTACGGCTTAAGGCTTACGAAACAAACTATGCATAAAATGTTGAATGCAGAGCTTGGAGTTGCAACATTTATGAAGTTACATCTCATTGTAAATGCTAACTGGGTATAGCGGTCTGCATCAAATTGTAAAAAGTTCTGTTACTTTACACTGTATGAATAGTTTTTCACGTTGGTAATCTACATCTTGAGATAAAATATTTAGAGGGCAAAATTTATAGAGGCATTTTTGCATTCAGTCTCGGAATCTCGAAAAAAGGGTTGAACAATTTTGAATCGCAATCTTAGTCCAAATTCTAGGAACTAGTGCGCAATCTATCAAATAAAACTTCTCTTCGTCTTCAGCCTATGGTCACCCACTGCTGAATATGCCTCCTCATTTCCACGCCATACTTCCCGATGTTGGGCTATCTTCATCCAGTTCTTTCCCAGTAACTTCGTTATGTCATCCACTTGTTATGGGACCCATCATTATACGAGTAAATACTCAATGGTAAACCCTTAATTTAGTAAGTAGGTTAAACTGGCTGTACATATATTTAGACGTATTTATATATTTTTTGTTTTAGACATATTTATGCTCATTTACGATTCTAAGGGCCGTATTAATAAACTCATCTTGATTGAGAATCCCCTTTTCAAGATGCGTGAAAAATGACAGCTTTCTATGGCATGACGTTTACTTTGACATGTCTTGAGACGGGCACCTCAGTCAAGGTGAGTTTATTAATACGGCCCTAAGACTATTACACGACTAGGATTTCTGCCCGGGAATTCTCGAGTCAAGAATTCCCCGGAAATCGGTCACCACATGCTCGTTCCCGGAAAATTTTGCTCGAGAAAACTCGAGAAGTGCACTTTAATTTAAAAGATTTTTACGTAAATTCATACAATAATAAATGTGAAATGAAAGTAAGTCTGTTTGTTTGTTTGAACCGCTGCACATATTTCGATGAATTTTGGTATGGAGATAGCTTGAAGCTTGAGTCCCGAGAAAGGACATAGGATACTTTTTATCCCGGAAACTGGGACAGTTTCCGAGTGAACAGCAATAAAGGACTTCTACGCGGATGGTCGCGGGCAAAGCCTAGTGTTTAATAAACAAAAGGCTCACTGACGGCTTTTTTTTTATTAAAAAAAATCTCGACTTCCCGGGTAGGCCCGAGAAATTAGGTTCGAGAACTCTCGAGACCCGAGAAATAAAAAACCTCGAGAAATCCGAAACCCTATACACCACGAAATTAGATATTTAATAATAATAAACCTAACAATTGTTTTGGGATCCCAAAGAATAATAAACCTGAGTGTATAACAACCATTCTGGGATGATCCCAGATGATCGTTACGTCATACGCTATATTAAAAATATGTCATACTAAGTTAGTTAAACGTGCGCAGGGGCAAGACGTCTTGTCACACACGAGGGCCGGGGACCGGTCGCTGCAATGGGCGGCAAAATGGCGCTCTTGAATTATAAAGTATCAAGTTTCTAAAATAGAACTGGGTTTCACGCGGTAGCAGAACAGTAAGTCAATTTATAATTGTTTAATTCTAAGATAGAAAAACATTTTAGAGCCTATGGGTGTGAGCTGTGAATTAACTGCCAGTCTAATTTTGGAATTAAAAATAAAAAAAATATAAAATTTTAGAATTGAGAGTTAATAGAAAAAATGATTTTTATCCATTACTTGGATATCAATCAAAACTTCAGCGACAATATACGGGACAAAACCAGGAATGACTTAGATGCATTTCAAATCAATATAGAAGAACTTGCTATGAATTATAGTGCTGGTAATCCAAAAGCAAGGCATTCTATTGGTTAAAACTGTCATAATTATAATGATGATAGTTATTATTATTATAAACAAAAATAATCTATTTAAAAAACATAAAAGCCTTTTACTTTACGATACCTATTATAACGTCCGTTAAAACGTGAACGTACCAGACAAAAACGGACTACTGTTTCCTCAACTACTGTGGCTCGCTTGCGTCAGAACGAGTCGGCAATGCACAATAGTGTGACGGATCATGTCAAACATTTCGCGGGACAATACGTCTGTACGACCACTTATAGCAGGACACAATTTAATATGGCGCGCGGTTTAAGCAATAATGCACTCTTGGTCAACGGCGTAAGCGCTATGACGCGCGCCATGTTAATTGTGCGTCGCAACAATGAATATAACCTGTTGTAACTTGACAGGACCAGGATAATTATGTATGATGCATGTGACTTGCATTTTTATATGAGTTTATCTCAGATAACAATCAAGTGTCCGGTTGATGTTGCCGACGTGGATAGAGATGTGGTTACCTGGCACATATCAGCCCCCTATTTCACCATGACATTGACAGGTGACATGTGACAATTCGGGGTACATTGCGATTTATTACGAAAACCATTAACGTAGAAAGAAACTCGTCGAATTTGTAATGTATACCAAAAAGTCGCAATGACATGTCACCTGTCAATGTCTACTTGGTGAAATAGGGGGCTGAATTAACCTCGAGTAGGTATTTACCCAAATAAGCTAGTAAATATTTCTATTTACTTCCTAACAGTTACCTTGCCTACGAAGCTAGCGGTCGCGGGTTCGATTCCTAGTACGGGTATGTTTTTTGTATAAGCAGGAGTATTTGTTCCTGAGTGTAGGATGCTTTTCATGTATTTGAGTATGTTTATCGCTGTCTTGTAACTACCCCTAAGGATACTCTATCTCTATCTCTCTCTCTCTCTTCGTATGGGGCTCTAGGCATGTTTTATAATATTGTGTGAGATTGTCCCCTGGTATTAAGGTATTTACCCATCACTAGCTGTCCATCACCAGCTATGGATCTCAAGTTAGTTCTGTATACGGATGCCTAATGTTAAGTGTAATCTTAAGAAATATTTCGCGTGAAACTGTAGCAATAAAAACAAAATTAATTCCAAATGGGATTAGATATGAAAAAAACCTGCCAAGTGCGAGTAGGACTCGTACATGAAGGGTTCCGTACCATCGTACAAATAACACTATGTGTACTTTTTAAATACTTTCGTAAAAGAAAAGAGCGATAACAAAAGTTCATGTACAGGGTGTTTTTTTATTCGTCTAAAAAAAATTGGGGGTTAAATCAGTAAGTCATACTGACCAACTTTCACTATGGGACCAACCCCGAAATCGCGAAAAAAAAATTGACCATCCACCATCCATTTTGGCTAGTCAGCTGACGATGTTTTGTATGGGAGGGTCAAATTTTTTTTCGCGATTTCGGGGTTGGTCCCATAGTGAAAGTTGGTCAGTATTACTGATTTAACCCCCAACATTTTTTTGACGAATAAAAAAACACCCAGTATATGTTTGGTTGGCGAAATATGTTTGGTCGAATGTATCATTACGGACAGCTGACCTTAGCTGGCGCTATATTGCGAGGGGACTCTGACTGTCTGGAACTGGTAATGCAGGTGGTACGTCTTTTCGTCCCCTCTTTGACGAAATTTGATTTCCGCCCACGCTGCCGCCACCTGCTGGCGGCGCCTGCGACGCGCACTGTAGCTCACACTAAATCGCCGCTGGTTCGCGCCTTGCATCAGCTAAATGCGCTTCTGGAGTCTGCCCCAGATTTTGATTTGTTTGCGTGTAGGTGGAAGGTGGTGTGTGATGAATGCTTGAAGTTTTGTGAGAGGATGGATGCCCGCCCTTCATCGGCCCAAATATGACATCAATGTCATCAATATATATTGTCTTTGTTATTTTTGCTTTGTATGTAATTCACAGTGCTGTAGTGTTATGCTGTTATGCTGTGTGATTATTTTAAATAAATAAATAAATAAAATAAATAAAATCATTCTTCAAATTTTAATTCCCCAAAGCTATTGTATTATTTTGGTTTCATTTCCAGGATACCAAAATAGCTATTTAGATCGGTTAGGTTAAGTTAGAGTTGTGAGAACGATAAAATACTAATCGTTGCGGCGAGAAATACCTTTTTGGCAAATGAAAATTTGGCGTAGGTATGATACATTAGACCAAACATATTTCGCCCAAACGACAGAGACCCTTATATAGCGGCAATAGAACTACACACTCTGTGTACATTTCAATTGTCTACCTATTACAGTTCATGAGATACATCCCTCTGACAGACAGACGGACGGACAGCAGAGGCTTAGTAAAAGGGTTCCATTGGCATCCTTTGGGTCCGGAACCCTAATAATTGAATGACCTAGAAGTTATTAGTAACATTAAAATATATATATAATTCAAAGGAAGTAAGTTGCGCAAATTACGCGAAATTTTTAATTATCATATCAGCCGAAAGACGTCCACTGCTGGACATAGGCCTTCCCCAAGGTTTTGTGCTACTCTCATCCATCGGCTTCCCGCGATCCTTGCCAGATCGTCGGTCCACCTTGTGGAAGGCCTGCCAACACTTCGCTTTCCGGTCCACGGCCGCCACTCTAGAACCTTTCCGCTCCAACGGCCATCGGTTCTACGAGCAATGTGCCCCGCCCACTGCCACTTAAGGTTCGCAATTCGCAATTTTTTTAATAATAACCAACAATCACATAATTATCATAACATATAGCAAGTTCTATGATTAATTATGGCGATAGATAATCATTTCATCCAAAACAAGATAACAAATATAAATTAATGATCATAACATAACAATGATTGCATCCCAAGGTTTCGACATCATTGGGCGCCATTATTCGCAGGGCGCAGGCGCGTGTGGATATACGAGATAAATGACATTAAATTGTAGTGCCTCTGGCGAATTTCACAACGTGAACTAGCAATCAACGGACCAAGAGTGAAGAGAGTAGCGATTATTCATTAATTCATTAGTTCATCATTATCATTATTTTAGCCCACATCCACCCACTATAAAGGCTTCTTCATTTTCACGCCACTCTAGCCGGTCGAACAATATATACATAGATAATATTCATATTATCAATCATTAAACACTACAATATAACCTAAAAAACCCTAAAATGTCAATGGCGCTATTTTCATAAATAACACTTCGCTGGCGAACGCACCGGCGAACCTAAAAGGACCCACACGTGCGTATACATTTTATGTTCGTGTTCGTCTTGGGTCGTTTCCCGCTCACTATCAGACAAATCAGGGTTTGTTAAAACACTAACATTTTAAAATATTTAGATAAGTAAGAATTGATTTGAAGCGACGTTTTCATTATAGACCTAATTCTGGTAGTTCTGATGTTTATTAAGTAATACTTACTAATGAAAACTAGTTAATCTGAAAATATTGCACAATTTGTTGAACTAAGTGCAAATAAGAATCCTGTCGATTTTCGTGCGGCAATTTTTTGGGAATGATGGTATTGTCTAAAGTGCTAGCTAGTACTTTAAAAATGTTTAAGAGTGATGTAGCCGAATTACTGAATGTTTTATTTTTCTAAATTATCAATAAAACAAAAACACTCATTACTTGCGCCGACGTACAAACAAGGCGCGGTCTCGCGATCAATTGCTATGACACTACTAAATCTAATACCCCCTGTCCACACCACCGTAGCTAGCCGCAGTGCACCACCGTATCCGGTCGCATAACCAGCTTAATGGTGTTGTGGCAAAGATTATGAGCGGATATGAAATTATGTCAAGCAATATTCGTAATTATGAATAATGTTTCACTAAGCAATTAGCACTGCAAACAGTTTAAAGTAATATCTAAACGGTTGTGTTTTATGCAATTTGTCATTATGTCAATTTAAGACACCTCCGAGTAATATGTTTGTTGAATTTGTTTATAATTTTAAGGTTTATAAACCAATTTACGGAACGGAACGATGTGAATTTAAATATGACGGTAGGACAAAGTTGTCACCAGGCCTTTTATTGGTTTCCTTTATCCCGGTGGATAAACGTGGATAAAGCATCCATCACCCTCGCACTTATACACTGGTCAGAACGTGACAAATGTGACGTTCTCAATATAAAGGGACCTTATGGAGGAAGGCAGTTACGCTCTTCTTATTCTTGTAACTATACGAATACTATAGTAACAGTTATAAAAACGGCGTAACCGCCTGCCTCCATAAGGTCCCTTTATATTGAGAACGTCTCAAATGTTTTATTCACGTTTACCCACATGATAAACACGACACGACGAAACTTTTATTTTAAACCTTAAGCGCTAAGTTTTACGTTAGAATATGGCATAGATGTATTCACTTCCCTAGCACTTGTCAAATTTTATCTCATGTAAGCATGCTAAGCTTGCAGACGCAAATTAAAAAGGAAATGAAGAAGGCGGTAAGATAAGACTTGGTCGCAAAATTTATTGGATATTAGAGTCGGCACTTAAAGTGATTGACAAACACAAATGCAATTCAAGCCTAAATATTCGATTCGTCTGAATATATCAAAGAAAACCGGAACGAAAGTTTGAATAAACCGACCTTGTTGTTTGGTACATATTTACAAGAGAATATTTTAACGGTTTAAATTAAATTAGTTAGACAAAAGATGTTAGAAACGCTTTGTTTGCTATAAAAACCTTATTGTTTTCATGTAACACTTATAACAAAATGTTATTATCTTCTCACAAAAACACGCTTGCTTCTGTTCTGTGAATTGTTTCGTCTCATAACAAATCAGAAAGAACAAAGTGACATTTCAAAAATGAAAAGAGGCAAACTAAATAAAATATTTGTACAATTTATTTATGAATGTGTTTACATCTTTGCCATAAAAATACGGCTTAAGAAATAACGCACAGTGTACCATAAAACTTCAGAGGAAGTAGGTATTATGAACAGTGGAAGAATCAGTTATAGCAGCTTTGTCCCTTTCGCTGTCTGGTATTTGACAGGTTGTGACAGTTCATAATAGGACCCTAGATAAGCAAAAGATAAAAAAAAAGATAAAAGATATTTATTCAGTAAGTAGGCCGCACGGGCACTTTTACACGTCAAAATCTACCAGCGCTTCCCAAGAGGAGACCACTGCTGAGAAGAAGCGCCGCAAGAAACTCAACAGTTAGTCATTTTTTAAATGAAAATATAACAATGTCACTACTTATTCTAGCATTATATAAAACTGTAAAAATAATATTAAATATCTGCGTAGTTTTGCAGGAAAACATGTCAGAATGACTACGAGAAAATTTATATATATATCACACAAAACAGTTTTGACATGTCTTCCTACATAAACCGTGTCCCCTAGACAAGATACAGCGTTTACATGATTTTTATGAGGTATGTACGAGTAGTAGGTAAGCTATTGAACATTAAACATTAGTTAATTTTCTGGTTTAGGCCAAGCATTTTTGTCCGTTAGATAGTCCTCGACCCTATAGTACGCCTTTGACATCAACGACTTTTTCAAGTAATTTTTAAGTGCTGGAAGGGGTAACTCTAAAACTACGTCGGGTAATTTATTATAAAAATGAATGCATTGACCTACAAATGATTTATATACTTTACGGACACGAATTTTTTTTATGGCAATTTTATTTTTATTCCTAGTATTTATATTATGTATATCAGAATTTTTAACGAAAGAGTCTAGGTTCTTAATAACATACATAATATTTTCATAAATATATTGGGATGCTACTGTTAAAATATTAATTTGTTTAAAGAGTTCTCTTAATGAATCACGGGAATTTAAGTTATATATAGAGCGAATGGCCCTTTTTTGTAACACAAATATAGTTTGTATGTCAGCTGCTTTTCCCCAAACCAGAATACCGTATGACATAACACTATGAAAATAACTATGATAAACTAAGCGAGCTGTCTCAACATTGGTAAGTTGTCTAATTTTCCTAACGGCGTAAGCGGCCTTACTTAATTTGCCTGCTGGAACTGCTATATGGGGACTCCATTGCAAATTATTGTCTATAGTTATGCCTAAGAAAAGTGCCTTATCTACCATTTCTAAACACTCGCCATTAAGAAAAATACTAGAATTTACCGGTTTAACATTAGGCAAAACGAACCTAACACATTTAGTTTTCTTAGCATTGAGTAGTAAGTTGTTACTCGTAAACCAATTAAGTACTTTAACAAGCGCGGCGTTTATCCTACTGTAGTCGACGGATTTTCGGTCTACCTTGAAAATGAGTGATGTATCATCAGCAAATAGTACAATATCACAAAGTGTATCTTCTATGGGTGGTAAGTCATTTATATAAACCAAAAATAAGAAAGGACCTAATATAGAGCCCTGGGGCACACCTAATTTAACTGCAGCGCCAGCAGACTGCGTATTGTTTACAACAACCGTTTGTGTTCTATCACTGAGGTAAGAAGACATAAGTCTTAGAGCATTATTTGATAGACCATAATGTTCCAATTTTAAAATAAGGGCCGCATGATCAACGCAAAATTACACAGTCAATTCATCAATGTCAATATAGATGTTTTACTTTAAGATGATATAGTTTTATCCCTTAATTGCTGTATCTGCGGGCTTGTTATGGTCGTTTGCCATGTGCATGAATGTGGATAAAACATCTGTCACTTTCTGACCAGGGGCATTACTCTGAACTTCGAAATTCGAACTTCGTCTATTGCTATCCCTTTTGCTCTCGACGCGTAGCTAATTCGCAAGAAAGTTACGGGGCGATCCGAAGTTCGAATTTCAAAGTTCAGAGTAATGCCCCAGTGTGTAAGTGCGAGAGAGACGGATGCTTTATCCACACTTATCCACCGGGATAAAGGCGACCACAATACATGCGCTGGAAGATCAACCGAGTGGATAGTTTGTTGCAAATTAATATAATTATCTAGTGGTCTTTATGACGATCTGTCGTGTGTTACGTGATTGTAATAGAAATGTTATTTATTTGCTTTGGCAATTCCGCACTTCTGATAAAATAGCGTTGTACGTTTAATCTACTTACACTAGAAAAACATTAATCAAAATGAAAATAAATCTGCTATATGTACTTAACTAAAATTAACACTTAATCTAAAAATGTCCCCTGCGGCGTTGTCCTGAAGATGCCGGCAGCTTTTTCTCGCTGAATTACTAAACCTAGTTAATCTGTTGAGCGAGGACACTGCCAGCTCTTCTGTCTCCAGTTTAAATACTTTAGAAGTAAACATTCAAATAACAATTTTATTGTTGTTTCGGTAAAGGGCAAAATTGGTCGTGTTAGTTTTTACACGGCAACCTGAAAAAATAAAGTTATTGGATTTACGTGCGTGGACGTATTTGCTCTTTGAGCCTATATTTATTTAGGGTATCGATTATTTTTTGAAATTAATGAATAAACTTTTGAAAATAAGGGAATACAAAATATTGGTATTATTGTTTGGTCAAATATTAAACGATGAATAACAGTGTTCTTGCGCTCTGTTGACTTGTACGGCTTTAGCAACTTGACAATAATTTTGAATTTTTCTGGATAGTTTCTTTATCCCACTAAACTAATAACTTCGAATGCCCCATTCCTTTCTTATCCATCAATACTAATTCGGTAGATAGAGATGGAGGAAGAAGAGGCACCAGAATCCTCGATATACCTACTCGTAATGTTCGTACGTTCCGTATGTTTAGCTGTCATGTATGTATGTCTAATACAAATGCTCAGGGTCTATTTGGACCTCATAACTCCACAGTAGTACTTCTGCCACTTTTTGTATTCCTTTGGTTTGAAATTTAATATCCGTCTTACCCATCACAGTTGGCTGTTGCTTTTTAATGTAGATATATTATACTTAAAATAGTGACTATTTTAATTGTCCTTTTTTTCTTTTAGTAGTACACAGGGCTAGCTGGGCTTTAAAAATTACATACATATATGAACTTTACCTTCTACAGATATGCTATTCTATAGAAACGCATTTGCGGCATGCGCGTGCAATGTGGCCGCAGCGCTGCGCAGGCGACGGATAATGCCACGAGTAATTTATAGCGCCGACTCCGATCGTTAGTGAGTTGTTTCTTCTTGTGTAGGTATCAAGGCGTTGATTATTTTAAACACTTCGCCCGTGTTTTGTTTTATCCAAGAATTAACTGCGGGCCTATTATGGTCTAGTATCATGTGGATACATGTAGATCAAACATCTGTCACTTTCTGACCAGAGCCCTTAGCCAAGATGCCCAACTAAACACTAGTTAGCGATGGGCATCTTGGCTAAGGGCTCTGGGGGTCTAGTCAAGTGTCACACGCTCCGTAGCGTTTCTGTTCGTTTCCTTTTTAAACCAATCGCGTCACTGGTAGATCACATGATACGATAAGACAAGTGGTCTACCAATGACGCGATTGGACTAGAGACGAAACGAACAGAAACGCTACGGAGCGTGGCACCTGGCTATAGCTCAGTATGTAAGTGCGAGAGTGACGGATGCTTTATCCACACTTATCCACCGGGATAAAGTCGACCATAATACGGGAGCTGGTAAGGTTAAGTTATCCTGCGTGCTTGTAAGACAGAGTTAGGTATATCTACCATTGACCAAGCCATTTCGACGATGGACCGTGACGTACTGTGTCCTAAATTATCATTAAGCACTCTGAACAATAATAATAATAATTAATAATAACATTAATTTGATAATTATGTAATATTTATATAATAAATAAATGAGTAGGAGTATGAACATAATCGAGTTGTAATGTAAGTTTTAAATTGTGTTGTTAAAAACAGCCTAAATTATCTGGTTATATGAGTCAATCCTTAAAGTGATATGAATAAAGGTCGTTTACTTCCCTCAATTCCTATACCTATAAAATTTCTTGGTGTACAACAAAGCAAAGAGTTTACTTATACATAATTATTATATTGGCTTATGCCAATACGGCGTAGTCACATAGAAGATATAAAGTGTACAAAAACTGTTACAATAATTGAACGCAGCGGAATGAAATTGGAGCAAAGCGGAAAATGAAAATGGTGAGCGAAATTTTTTAAATAAACGTAAAATTTTATTCCAGTGGGATACCTCATACCTGATCCCTTGATCTGTCTGACTGGAGTTAAAATATAAAAATAATTAACAGGGATCAGGATCAGACTGGATTAAACCTTCAGAATTGTCTTTGATACAACCTCTAACAGCGAAGTACAGAAATTATTCACACCACATGACATGTATAGTTAGTAGGATAAGTTTTAAAAACATTTTAAGGTCATGGTAACATCATGAAAACTAGAACAAAGAATTAGTAAATTATCATAATTTACGATGGGTTCACGCCAAGCCACATCAAAAGACGCCATGTTGTTTTGTGCCGATAAAAAGATTGTGTTTTTATTGTGAAAATTTAGATTAAGGACAAAGGTTGTAGGTATTCTTATCTTATGATTATTGTCGTTTTGAAGGGCAGAAAATTACCTAGGTACTTATACATTTTTTTAACTCCCTGCACAGAGTGTGAATTGTGAAGATACATTGTATATTTTCTCTTAAGTCACGTCGTACTTGTTAAAGTTTGAGGGCTGAAAGAATTAGCTTCAAGATTTGACGTACAAATGGATGAAGAAGCAAATTGTAACTATTGGTTAAAGAACATAGCTTGACTTTAAGAGCATATTGAACTAAATATTTTTTTTATAGGTACAACACTAGATTTAGTCGTATATCGCGTTTCCTGCGGGAGAAATCCCAGGCAAGGACTATCTGTGTGCAAAATTGTATCCAAATCTCTTCAGGCGTGATTTAAACACAATCATCAAAGCATCCATACAAACTATCACATTAATAGGATTAGTAAAATATACCTTATAATTATTGAGCTTGAGTTGTTTTTAATAATTATTTTAAAAATATGTAAGTACTAAAGTTAATAAAACGTGTTCTTACAACATTTAAAATACTTGGCGAGTTCCCGATTTTGATATTTCGTTGGTAACTTAACAAATTATAACTTATAACCAGTTTTATTTTAGTAAAAGTTTTTAAATATTAAAGAAACCTAAAATCTTAAGCGGGTGCAGACTGTGCATGAAATACAGGGTGATATAAAAATACGTTACGTTAAATAATATGTCAGAGGAAATAGTAGTTCAACTTCTGTATTAACAAATACACTCACACAAACATATACTCACATATACGTATAAGTAGGCACGAGAACTTTTAATGAGCTGGGAACTACGATGCTAGAAATCTAATTCCGTTCGCATCCATATTGGGAGCATAAACGGCACCTTGGTATCCCAGCATTAAGCAGTTTTTTAAAGCAAGCGGTCCGATTGAAAGTATATTTATTCATTCTTAATTGTATACTAAACGCAAAAAGAGTTTGCTTAGTTGCAGTTTTTAATGTTCAATTATTTATATGTTGATTAGAATAGAGTACGTGGACTTTTAATTTGAATTATATTAACAGAAAATTATTGTTATAATTTGTTTAATATAATAATTGTTATAAACTCTTCGGGTTATATGACGATCTGTGTAAATATGTATACATAGATGGGTAAAAACCGTGCAATATTGGATTACTTAACTTAAAATTGGCCTAGAACTTTGGAGTCGACTTAATTGCGTAAATTAACACATTACGTGACATTACTAAGGAGTCAAGTTATACGATCGCGAATAGGAATCAGAAATGCATTTTTAAGCGTATCATTAAATATTAGACAAGGTTTTTCCGTGCTGTATTTTTTTCGCTCAATTCTGGGGCACCTGTTTACATAATCAGGTAGGTAGGTAGATCGCATGGCGCCATTGCCGAGCCCAATTATCATTCCCTCGTTTTCCCACAATCGACACCGTGTTCACCTGAATGGCAAGCTTACTAAAAACCGTCTCACATTGACACTGTGTCAGTGAGGATCCCGAGATCGATATGGATATAATTGATTGAAAGTTCCTTATTCGGAAGTTCGCTTTCAGATTTTCTAAGCTTGTTAGGCTCTTTAGTACTTCGCGACTGATAATACATATCATAATTTATGTTAATCTTGATAAAAAGTGATGATATGCGGAGTATGAATATTAAAATAATGTGATCATAATTCGACAATATAAGATTCGAACAGATTAATTGATTTTATATGGAAAAAAACATTTACGGAACTTTAATGTATTCCAAAGGGGTAACCATTTTTTTTTATACGATTAGAATTTCAATTGAAAATGCTTATCGCGACTAAAGATTTTACGTAGGTACTTAATGGAAATAATTCTACACATGCTATTGTTGAGTTAATTAGACAACACCGGGATTCTACCTTATTATGTAACATAAATACGCAATGTATTTTTGCTTAAAGATAACAAGAATCAGATACCCTTTCTTGTTACGTTTATTTTCATTCAATTAATTCTAATAGGCATAAAATGAGCGCAGCAGAAAAGAGATTTCCACATAATTATGCATACCGTACGTACAGTCGAACTCATAAGTAGCTTTACATTTTAGTACCATATCGCAGTTACGTATAATAAGTTATAAGTGTCAATAGTTTGAATTTAGTATGTCAATACTGCGACAAGGTATTAAAATGTACAGAGCAGCTACTTATGAGTTCGACTGTACGACGGAGATACGCCAATTGTTCGTTTTTAAAAGTCCACTGAAATGAAAATGAACATCTTTATTTTGCAAGTAGGTCAGCCGCTCTTTTACAGCTCAGTGTCTCGGTTCTAGAATTTTAAGAAATGGCTTTTAGGAAAAACACGAGAAAAGGGGTCTAAAAAAGTATAATAATTTATGACAAAGTATTGTTATAACATAAATTTACTTTGAATTAAGTGAGGTAGAAATAAAAATAAAACAAGCGAACTACATCCTTGCTTAAATTCAAAATGAGCATTTGTTTCGTCTTAACTGTATAAAGCCTCAACTGATTGACGTTTTTGGTAAACATAGTTTATAGCCGGAAAGTCGGATATTAAACTAAGGAATAGCGATACACGATAGAAACGCAGACGGAGTCGCAAGGAAAAACTAGTCTTATAACTACACTTTTTCTTAAGGTGCCACTTCTATACAAAGGTTGGCCACCATCATGGCTATCTTGACTCTTGAAGCGGCTGCTCTGAATAGCCATCGAGTACCCGGCCAAACCATTCCCTTAGGTTCTTTAGTCAAGATTGCCCAGCATAACTAGACCAATAACAACACTTCAACAACACTACAACAACACTAGTTTAGAAACCACCGGTTTATTTTCAAAGATTGATTAAGGAATATGTTTATAGATGCACGGGCATAACGTTCTATATACGAATTCATACAACCAAAAAATATCACTTTGGAAAAAAAAAGTTAAATCGTAACGTATGTCGTCCCTGAAAAAATATGTATGCACATACTTGTAATATAATTATAATCCTTAAGCTCACTCAATACAAATAAAACATCCATAAAAAGGCAGTGTGAGTATTCAGTTGTAAATATTATACTTTCGTTTTATTACGGACTTTACGTCACACTCTACCTGGGTACATGCGCAGAAGCCCTTCTGTGTCAACATTTTCCCGATGTTACATTCAATTTTTTTTATTTATTTTTTATTGAGACCCTGTTGTGTCCCACTGCTGGGCTGTTCTGAGCAGTCTCTGACCAGTCCTTCAAAAAGGTATCATCCCGCCATCGCCGCCGAGGTAATTTAAGATTTTAAAAAGAATTGCGCATCCTGGGTTTTTAGATTGAATTTAGCTATTTGTTTAGTATGCATTTTCTAAATACCTTTCCTATATGGTTTGTAATGATACGGGCCAATAATTATTTATACTATCTATATAAATAAAAATCAATTGGCAATTGAAAGATCATCACTTGAGAACGACTCGACAGATTTGGCTGATTGTCAGCCTAAGGTTTGTACTAAAGACTTTTTTTGGAAAAATGCACTGGTGCGAAGCCGGGGCGGATCGCTAGTTTTAAACAAATCTATCTACTACAAACATCACCATTGAATCTCTTTTAAGCGGTGAAATAACAACAATAAATACACTCAGGACCAATTAAAGCGTGTGTGAGTTTGGATTCCATTTGCGATCGTCATCTGTTTGTACATTACAAACACATATGCAGAAGCAAGGCCAAAGTGATTCAACATTGCTAAATGTGAGAAACCGAAGTAAATCCTGCGACTCGTAGTGTAACAGACATGAGGGAGACAGCGGTTGTTACATCAAAGGGCTTATTACTCTATCAGCTCCATTCAGTGACATCTGCATTAATTACAGGGATGTTAATTAATTTACGCTTTTCATCTTGACGTAGATGGGTTAGTCATTATGATTAAAATGAGCTCGCATTGCTTATTTTGCACTGCGGAAAAAAACATCCATCATTGCCCAATTATAAAAATAGTATTGTACAAAAACCCTTTGTTTGTATAAACATTAATGTTTTTTTAGTTTAAATTATAATTGAAAATAGGTGGGCAATAGAAATCGAGTAACAAGTCAAATCAACTACTTTTCATGAAGCGATAAAACGATGAACACACAAATCGTCCGCGATACTGCAATACCGCGTAACTAACAAATTCAAGAAAGAGCAAAATGCACCTTACTGAGTACGTCCGTAAGGTGCATTTTACTACCTATTGAATTTGTTATTTAAGGAAATACAGTGACAAAGCGATTACAGATTACATACAGATTGATAGTAAATTGGCACACTATTGAGAAATAAGGCACTCTTTACGGTTGGCGTTATATTAAAAATCATAGACAACATAAGAATAACTCTAAATCGGGTTGAAAAAGCACGGAATTTTTTTCGATACACTTCTTAATTTTTCAGTTTTTTTTTTTTGGGGAAAAAAAAAATGTAAATTTGTGTTGGTATTTTTCCGATAAGTATGAAAAAAGCTGAAAAAAAACGGAGGTTAAAAAATACTGTCATGTATTACACAAACTCGCTATACAAGACGAGTCAAACGAGTCTAGACTCGACGGATACCATTAACTATTAACCATTGAGCAGTTCCTATGAACACCTTTCGTCTCCATCAGCAAATCAATTCGATGTCAGAATACTGTCATCAGAATTACATAATTAATATTTCAAGTCAATCTGACAATAATTAGAAGTAGGTTAAAATAGACTTCCAACATTTTATTACTTTGTTTGTTTGTTAGTAACAAGTGAAGCTAATGTTTATGTAATAATAAATAAGCTTTTGACAAAAAAAATATTTTTGGGTTAAGCTTTAGCTTTAGATACTTTTTTTTACACAATCATCTTCTGCTTATCAAGACAAATCCAACGAGCCCAAACACGGCGTGGCTATCTTGTTTCGTTGCGGAGTTCCTATGACCACCTTCCGACTACATCATCAGATCAGTTCCATGTTACCATATTATTGCATTCTCACCGAAGTTACGTCGGTATACTAACATTTTAGCTCAATTGGACACCGGGAAGTGGTTCAAATCTTGCTTGCAGAATTTGACCTAATCAAACTAACAAACTTAAAAAGCTTGTTCAAACTAAAAGCAATACTTGTCTAGTAACAAAATGGAGCATAAATTAACTATCTAGTCCACGTCGTTAGTGTTATCACGTAGTCACACCACGGGATTGTGGAGCCACTTGCTAACATTCTTAATTCGGTCGGGTTGTCAAATCGTCAAATTCCAATAGTAACATACCGTGTACGATTTGACAATCCGACCGAATTAAGAATGTTAGCAAGTGGCTCCACAATCCCGTGGCGTGAATGTACACACAATCCAACGCACTATTCGCTTAGTCAAATTAATTCGCCTCTTACGTCAACACGACCTACGTAGGAATTTTAATGGCGGTAATTAAAACGCTATTAAAGTTATTTCAATCGATTGAGATATTATCTCAGCAGTTGTTACCAATATTGATTTTTTTACACACATACGAAGCTCGCGGCCCTGGGTTCGGTTCTCGGTAAGGGAAACATTTTTGTGATGAGCACGAGTATTTGTATTTGTATCCAAGAGGATGTCTGCTAACTTTCTGAAAAAAAATATAAGTTATAACTGTTCTGGGTTCCATCTAACAAGCATCGAGAATAAGTTTTTTCCTCGCCAATTACGAGCTGTAGCAAAAAGTACAAGATAGATTGAGCTCGTTGGTGGGTGTAATTTAATCAAAATATGTAATTAATTAACATAAATTATGATATGTATTAAGTATTTGGAGATACCAAAACTATGACTGTCATAATAAATAAAACGTGCATATAATTACATGAGAAATCGTAAATCTTTACAAGTAATAAAAATGTGACACCGTTTTTATTTAAAATAAAATAACTCATTTTTTGAGAGTTAACAGTAAAGTAAATAATAATATTGAATAATATTTTAATTAATTGCACTTATATGTGCAAAAGTTAGGAAATATATTTTGTAGAAAATAAGTAAAAACTCACAAACTATTTTAATAATAATCAATTACTTAACTCAAAGCTGAAACACTCGTGAATTAAGAATATATTAAATTCTAAAATCCGGCTCATAGGACCATGATCTGATCAAAATTGAGGACTTCTTTCTAGTAATATTTATTTCGTTACGCATATACAGGTAAAAGTGACTTCTGCGGGCGTATAACTGGAAGTCAACGCTATATCTGTGACACATCTTTAAATTTCAAAAATTTAAAAACCGAATCCAACGAACGATAGCGCTTCTATAATTACACGCAAACACGCTTAACAAGATCAGAAGACAAACAGCCAGTATCTGCACAGACCTACAAACACATTCGATTAAAGCTTCATCACGATATCTGATAGCGTTATCGGTATCAGCTGACGTCACGACACCGTTGGAATACGCGGCACAATATCGTGTTGTACTTAATTGCTGATGAGATGGTACAGGAAAGACGCTATATATCTGAAAATAAAATGAGAAAGCTGTTATTGAACCAGCGAACTCCATCGTAGACTTCTTGTCACTTACCATCAGGAAAGACAGAAGACAATCCCTGGCAATGTACTAAAAAAAAATGTTAAATACTCTTATGTGAAATGAAACCCTTAAACCCTAAAAAGTGTTAAATAGGGATTTTTTAAGTACAAGATGCAAAAATTATTATTAATCAAATTAATAATCAACTGCTTTTACTCTATCAAAAAAATTGTATGCATCTGTGACATACTAAAACGATTGCTAAATCAAGCCCATAGCAAACAGTTATTCATCATCATCATCATCATCATCATCAGCCGCACGACGTCCACTGCTGGACAAAGGCCTTTCCCAAGGTTTTCCACAACGATCGGTTCTCTGCTGCTGTCATCCAGCGGTTTCCCGCGACCTTTATCAGATCGTCGGTCCACCTTGTGGAAGGCGTAACAGTTAATAACAGTTATTAAATGACAATAATATCAACTTTGGGATTTTTTCCAACAAACTCAAAATTTTTACGTGTACTTCGTTTATAATTCAAGCCAGTCAACTGAAGGAAGAATAAAGCTGGAACAGTGTTCAAAACGTTCACCTAACTTTTATGAACATCCTCTTTGCTTACCCGTAGCCATTTAACTTCAAACTTTGTCAGGAGCACATCAAACTTGACATAAACAGGTACGCAGTCACTTCCGAGATGCATTTTCCTTTACTTTGTTCATATACTGACTTGTTTGCAACTTTGTCTACCATCAATAATGTTTTAACTGCGGTTATTTTGTCAGATTTGATTGATTGTGATTGATTCTCGATGTTCCAGATGAATTTGTTTTTACTGACGTGCATTCGTTGCATTCTTCAATTTCACCGAATTTTTGACGTTTAGGTGCTTTTGTTTAACAATTATTTATTTAAAGGTTTGTTAGGTTGATTTTGCCAAATTAAGGGCTAATAGCAACATATTATGGATATGGATTTTTCTGTAAATATAACGTATCAAATTGACCAAATAATCATACTTAGACTAATCTATTAGTTTATAGTGCTATTAAATAGTTTAATAAAATCGATAAAATTTACAAAAAGATTATTGAAACCATGATCCATTTTAGAACAAATAATCATATCTACAAACAATAAAGATTGTTTAAACATATATCCTTTTACCTTGCGTAATGCAGATTATCCACGTTTACGGTACCTACCTACTTAACACGTGTTCCATGATCATGATATTGGGTCAAATTTGTAGAAAAAAATGAGATTCTGGCACTGAACATGTCAAGTATCATCCACCTTGTGATTACGAAGACAAGAAGCCGTACCGAGGAGTAATTAATGATGGAGAGAGATCAAAGGCTTACCGACATAACCTTGTAAATACCCGCTGCTGTCGTGATCCTACATTACGATTATGACGGTCTTTGACTTGTAATAACGAAGGAATTACCTAAGCAAAATTCCATGGATGGCGTGAATAAATTGATAACTCGTCAAAAAAGCAAGACGTAGGTATATTAAACCTCACGCAATCCGTTCTAAATACAAATTTCCGTTTACATCTCGACTTGTCAACTTATTCATGCCATCCACGGAATTATAAATGCTACATAAAATATACATAACCTTAGAAATGAACTAGACCGTTGAATGCTACCCTGAACGCTCGACGACAAAGTCAATTGATTGTTTTTAATTGGTGCATTAGTAGCCGAACAAAATTAATAATTTTTTTTCTGTCGTATTGAGTCATAGGTGGATGTGTTTTTGATACAATTTATCAAGGTTAATGGTGATAATTGGTATGTAGGTTTGCCCACGACATGATGAATGATGATGATCTTGGAAGCATTAAGAACTATAGGCACTTTGTTTTTCTTTCACATTAGAATAATAACGGTCAAATTCTCACACGTTTCCTTAATAACATAGATAATACTGAAACAATGTGTCTTAATGTTCTAGTTCTTGTTATTGATTACTTAAGATACAATTGTATTCCATTTCTAATTTTGAATTTTGTTTCATGTCGTAAACGTGTGTAAAATAACGGTAATATATTCTGATCTGAAAAAAAAAGCAAAGCATAGGCTGAGCATAATATGCTTACCCCATTGTTAACGACTTGACTTAATTCCTTGTACAAATCCCGTTAATCTTGTGGCTGACAGCAATGTTTAACCCGTATATAGCCGTTACAATGACGTCAAATTTTCCCCAAGTTGGTCTACCTGACGTGAAACTTGTGATTCAACAATATCAAACTTGATCATAGCAACGACTAGGGTTACACTAGTGTAATCAGATAATGAACGTTCAAGGAAGTTTGTAGCTATCTTAATTGGTTTACTATTCATATTTAAAGTGCGTTTAAAATATATAAAACACCAGTTTGCGTCAGTATCAAAAATATTTTAATACTATTATGATCGTTTTTAATTAAATAAAATTTTGTAATTGTACAAATTACTTTTGAAAATGTATACATACTTTTTTAATTTCTTTTTCCACTTCTTTTTCCACTGGTGCAATAATCCACTATTGCATCTACTATATACTAGAGCTACGGTAAATATTTATTAATTAGCGTAAAAATAAGGGCCTATCACTGAAGGCTTCCTTAATAATCCATTGACATTACGACGGCTGTTGTTGCAGTGAATTGACTTGTCAGGAGAACAAATTTGAGACCCTCACAAACGTATTCAAATTCCACAAGATCGAATTCAGGCGCCTCTTCCTTAATTGGATTGAACAGAGTCAGCTCAAACATTTTTTTTTTCATTTAAGGGCAACACAGCCTAACACTCCGCCGGCTGATCTCAGCTTGTCTGTATCTGGACTCAGACTATCAGTTTTTTGTACGATTTCATACATTTTTAACCCCCGCGCATGTGTGTGTGGGTCGATCAACTTTTTGTTGTGGTTGTTCTGTCCCGTAAGCCAGGAGACACCAGTGATAGTGTTTCTTATAAAGATGTTTATAATATATAATACTAACATGCTTAAAAGAAAGCCCACAAAAGAATGGGCTTTTAAATGCTACAAAAAACATCTGTCTGTGGCATCGTAGCTCCTAAACGGATGGCCCAATTTTGATTTAGTTTTTTTCATTAGAAAGGGGACTCAATCGAGAGTGTTTTTAGCTTTGTTTGATGAAAATCCGTTAAGCCGTTTAAAATTAAATGAGCTCTGATCACGATTTTGTCGGGAGTTTTTTAATACTTGAAATCTTCTAGTGACGAGTCCCTTCAGTAAAAATGTACGTGCTCGGAGCACGTTAAAGTTTGCTCAGTGCTCAGAGGTTTTTTTAGGCACTTATGTCAAGGGTTTTTAACTCGGTTAGGTTGTATTCATAGATTTTGGCCGGTAGGCCGCTCCGGACCGTCCGGACAGACTTGGGACTGCTGGCAGTCTGTGTTGCCCTTTACGTTCAACGACTGGAAATATCCACCAATTCAATCTCTTTAGTTCGTTCCTCCACTAAGAGCTAATCCATTATGGGACATAATAAATGTCCTATGATGGATTATATTGAGATCTGTTAATCAATGCAAATATTATGGTCACATAAACTTGTTCTTAATAGAAACCGGAATTATTCAGCCCTTGTTGATTTCCATGTGGTCTGTCAATGTATGCAGGAGCCAAAGACTCGTGAATAATTTAAGCCACATTAAAATTGAAGCTCCCTTGATTTGCCAAGCGAATTCATGACGGCGACAGGCATAATAATGTTTCAGAATTCAAAAGGAATTTGTCAGGCTGGTTTGAAGTCATATCAATTTAAGGAGTAAAGTTTTGCTTAATAATTGGTCATCTTTTATGGATTGAGCTGCATTTAATGTTCTCAAACACCGTGCAGAAAAATAAACAAAGATATGTAGCGACACAATCAATAAAAACACGGACCTAATTAGCCAAGTAGGTTTTATAGTTATAAGTACATAATGCTATGTTTATCCACGGCCACAAGCCACACATGTCATTTTGGTCGTATACCATAGTGTGAAACTCGGTAGCAATTTGCGGTCAAACTAACAACAACAGACGAAAACGTCATCCCACTCCTAAACGCAACATCGTATCAGATCTCGAATGCCCGCTGCATTTAAAACGATTTTTATCAAACGTTTAACCACTTGAGTGCTTAACGTCGGACCTTATTATGATCGGATCTTGTCAGACATGTTCGCGTTATCTACGAATTCATTAAAGTAGTGTTTTGATTTTATCCCACTCGGGTGTTATGAGCATTTATAATTTGTTTGACAGCCACTTACCAATGACATAAGAGTATCCATCGAGAGTCAGCACGCATTTTCTCGCAGCGCCTGACGCAGATCGATGTCTATAGGTTCTAGGGGCTGCTCCTAGAGCCCTGCCTCCGCCTGGGTCACTGTGGCACTTATGGACCAGCTCCTTATCACTGACGCTACTTCCGCCGTCGACTGAGCCCTGCCTGCTGCCTTCCAACAGCGGTTTGCTTCGACGCATCATACCATCACACGCTACCTCCACTTAGAACATTTCCGTTCGGCGAATCCGAAATCCACTCACAATCCCAAAAACACTTCACTTAAACATTTCTCGACACTTAACCAAATTCTCCTCCCCAACAAGTTATGACGTCACTAGACTGCACACACTAATCAATCACTCAAACTAGTTATTTGGATATGTTTAGAATTTCGACACTGTATATTTTGATATGTAACAGCTTGTCGTAAATATTGCGGGTAATTTCGACATTTTCATTGGTTTGCTGAACCGGGAGTAATAAATAAAGAAATTATTAGCCATAAGTGATGGTCCACATCGTTAATGGCTGGCGATATATAAATATGGAGCGTTATTCTGTTTAGGATAAAATAACTATTAATAATTTACTTAAGTTGATAATACTACAGAATATATGTAGATTGCAATGCTGCAGCATTCGACATTGCATGATTTATGGCAAATATTTATTTAAAATCCATCCTCAATTTTTCATTACAGGTGTCTATTCTAAATTCCGTCCATGTTGACATGAATCACAAGGGGGCAATAACAAATCAAGCCGGGTCGCGTTAATCGAGTGCCAATCGTTGTCATTCGGAACCCTTTCGACATTCTGACAAACTCATCAGTCGATTGAATTAACGTAAATTATGGATGGTCACGGCGTAATCGATTAATCGCTTCACCGTACTAAAGTAAATCCTTCTATGTAGGTTATTAGGTTCACAAATTAGGTAATTTGTTATTAATTGACTTGTATCATAATGTTTTTATTTGTGCAACACACATAAATAAATTAAAAAGAAACATTGGTCAGAGACCTCGCTTTTAGAACCAAAATAATAAAGAAAAGTTGAAGAATAAAAATTAAATGAAAAATAAGTACTTTTTTATCAACGTTAATAGACTCTTTCTTTGAAGAATAGGTTTTTATGCAGCGTTTTGTATTGTATTCTTTAACAATGCCCTTTGAACTGGAAACGGGTGATAGAAAACTACATGAAAACTTTTCTTTATCTGATGTTCAAGTGGCAAGGACTTAATCTGCTTAAAAAAATGTCTATTAACCAATAAAATAAAGTTTGTTGCCATTTCTAAAAGACTGTGATACCTAATTCCAATTACATATAGGGTTGCCACCTTTTTTATATAGTATTTAAGATAAGATAAGTCCGCTTATCAAAAAAAAATGTTTTTTCTATTGATTTCGAAAATAAAGTATTTTAGCGTACTTTATGTGCTTTTTAAATTATAAAGTACGAGCCGCCAAAATATAGTACAATAATATATATTAGGATACGGATGACAACCCTAAATACAAAGCTTGCTAATTTAAATTGTAAGTCGAGCTACTGAATTGTTAATTGCCATAATTGAGCTGTCCAAATAATACGAATTACATTTCGGTCCCTTTACAAAACGTTATTCTAAAAAGGTGCCTAATTCAAAATTGAATTGATTGATTCTGCCAGGGTTCGGTGGTCCCGAGATCTTTTATAAGGAATTCTTTGTGTACATTCTAAGACCTTCATAAAATTAGCGACTGCCAATGAATAACATGTTAATTTAAAGTCAAATTACTAAGCGCGAAACCGACTCGAAGTAATTTTGGAAACAACGCGTCATTATCTCCAACGTAAATAAACAAAAATGGTATATTCCCGAGAATAGACTAGGGTAAACGTTGTAATTTTTCGAAACGGCTCGTAATTCACTTGACTATGGTAACCGCGCATTCAGCCGTTTCACAGGTGGGAACACGGAAATCTATTTTCAAGCAACGACTGTTGTTTTTCCGCCATAGTTACGCGTATGTCGGACGTCCATAAACCATTGCGTCACAGCCCACAGCTGGGGTGGGGGGTGACCCCCCATTTGTAAACAGATTGTGTCGTCCACTGGAATTTGCCAAATCGGTACCAACAGGTGGTCCCTTTAACACGAGTGATCAGCTGTCAAACGTCACACAAACTTATACGGGCGTGGCGTTCGATTTTTGATTTTTTTTTAACGCTCCAAATTTGAATTTCAGCCAGCCATTTACCGCTTTTTGCGGACGTGGAGCGGACGGAGCTGCGTTCGGGGCCGTTTATGGTGCGACACGCGACCGTTTCGCGTAGAAGCCTGCGCGCGACTGCCGAGCCGGCCACATGCTTCTGCCGCCGCCACAGGTAGCTGCTCGCTTTCGAAGGTCCAAATTCAAAATACCCTTGCCCAACGTCCGCTTGCTAAGAGCTAAAACGGTTGCTATCACGTTATCGATAGATAGTATTAAAGCCGAGAAATGAACGGTAATGTCTGATGGATTAGCGTCGTGATAGTGAAGGTTGTTGCACAATGGATCGTATGCGCATAGGTGACGCCGAAAGCTATCATTACGGTGCTATATTGTAGCGTAATGACATAGCAATTAGGATGGTTTATTTCAATGACACATGACTGCTAGTGAAAACGGTTTCATCCATTTAGTAGTAGTAGGTATACTAGTATATCATTTTTGTAATATTTTGTCTATTGACTGCCTATTTTAATAAGAGTAGGTAATCAAAATTAAGAACATTTATAAACATACATTTTGAACCCCGTCTCCATAGTGGTCCGAAAGTGACGACTGTTATAGGTAATTCTTCAACCGCCGTTATTCCTCTGAACACAAGTATGTCGAAATTCCTGTAGCTTTGTATTCGTGTAGCCTTATGCTATTTTCGGTAATCTCTACAAAATAACTGAAAGTGCTATCTTAATCCACAGGAAATTCGACATTAAGAAGAATAAGGTCAGTTGAAACGCTCTAAGAATTATGTTACCCATGTTATCCACGCCCTTATGTTATCCATAGTTATTCCCAGCGATAAAAGCCATAAGGCTTGCAGGGCGTTGCATATTCTCCTAATTCTTAGATTTCCTTAATATCAAGCAAATTATAGTAGCAACATGTGTCTCCTATTCAAAATGTCAGTGGAAACTTATAGGTACATTTATTCTTGCATAAAAATGAATAATTTGATCCACTGTCCGGGAATATAATGGCCCGACGTGCTGTGATGGATTGGGTATCCGTAGAGGTTATTATACACCACCAATATAATAAATATAATAATAATTAGAGTTCGAAGATTTGAAAAGACCGGCATAAATAGTTTTCAATAGGGGGGTCCGTTATGATAAAAGCATGGTTTTATTGGGTATTTTTTAGCTGCTGCTGATTTTTATTAATAACCTACGCATAATTATATATTACAGTTATTAGTTTCTAAGTTTTTCGTACTAAGTAATATTATAATTGTGAAAGTTTATATGGATGTTTGGATGTTTGTGTTTCAATTACGGCTAAAGAACTAAACGGTTTTGGAAGCAATACGGCACACATATGGTCCTTATCCTGAATTTACATATAGGAGTCTTTATCCTGGAAAATTGGATAGTTCCCGAGGGATAAGCGATTAACGGCTACTACGCAGACGGAGTCATTGGCTAAAGGTATATTGTAGGTTTTATAAACGTCACGATGATTTGGAAGAATGTTTAGTTAAAAACTTGCAGGTTAATTTTGAACCAGTTTCTATTAATACCCCCTTACTAATAAACGTTGAGTAACGGCTGAGTAGTTATACAATGCTTTGTCCTTATCTGTCGAATTCAAATGTCACAATGACAGATAAGGACAAAGCATTGTATAACTACTCAGCCGTTACTCAACGTTTATTAGTAAGGTGGTTAGAATGAGCAATTAAAATCCGACTTGTGACCCTTACAATTCTATATAGCCGGCGCGCGCACGTTTTTGACGAATCATATAACACCCAGTTAATTAAAATCGGTCTGATAGTTTAGTAGCTAGAGAGGAACATCCGATTTTTGGTCACATACGTACAAACATAGACTGTTAAACTTTTTTTTACAAAAAATAAAACCATCTTGAAAAGCCCACTAAACAAGACTAAATATGACCAGTTTCCTAGAAATTGCCTTTGGTGGGTGCCTATAGGTACCAGGGCTTGATTTAACGTTCAAAAGTTGCTAACGTTACCCGCTGATCGACAGTTCACGTTAGCAAAGTATAACGTTACAATTTTGTTACTATATTTTAGCCTTATTTATTTATTTATTTAATAGCAAAATGTAAAATTACAGGGGAAACCTAAGTCATTACATTTGTCAAATATTAATTGTAAAACCATTCTAGAAAATACATACTATTGATATAAAATTAAAAACATGTCAATGAATATAACATTTGTCAAAGATAGGTACACTATATGAAAACTACTAATAATAACTACTAATTTAGAAATAGGTATGTCCATAAATTGGCACACAACTCCGATTGTAATACCTAATTAGTTAAAATTAAATATACACATATCAGATTAAACACTCATACATTTTCACAATACGTCATAAAATTCCTTTCCACGACCACCAACCTATCCGCAAATAAGTCACATTCGGGCTGCGCCACGAGCATTTTGTTAAGGGACTCCAAAGTGCGGCCCACGGGGGACATGCGGCCCGATTTGGTGCGCGCCGGCGCCGCGGCGAACAGGTTATATTTACCGGTAAATTGCGGTAACGTTAAAAGCAAAGTATTGTTAATATTAACGTTATTTTACGAAAGTTATCCGCAGCCGTCATTCGCTTGATTTAATGTTATTTTCAACGGTATTTAACTTTAATTTAACCGTAGTTAACGGTATTTTTATGAAATTACCATTAAGTAACGTAATTTATTATGTTATCATCTAGTAAATAGCAAGCCTCAGGCTATTGTTAAAATTAACGGTAGAATTAACGTTAGTTAGTTAATATTATAATAAAATTACTGCACCAAATAACATTAAAATTTATACCGTTACAAAAGTATTTTTATGAAATTGCCGGTAAGTAATGTTATTTATTATGTTATCTAGTAACGTTAACAAGCCCTGATAGGTACATGGAATATACTCGTATTCAAGTTGGTGTTAGGTAGGTATACACAATAGCAATGTCACATGATTCTTGCCACAGACTTCGATATATTCCACTCCAAATAAACCGCATCAACACAAAATCGATCGAGTTGAACATGTATTAATCGATATATTAATATTGCTTGATAAGGACCCATGCGGACGACGTCACGGAGTATCCATTTGTTGTATACCAAAACCTTCTCAAAAATGTGACAAATCCTTTTTTAAAACCGCATGGCCAAAATTCTGTGAAGTTAAAAATAAAAAATAAAATAGCAAAACGTGAAATTGCAGGTTGCATTATTCTCAGTTCGGTTGCCGCAAAAACTTCATAAACTGAGTCAAGCGGCATTAGCTCGCCGTTAAAACTTAAGCGGAGTTCACTCAACTCGCCAACTTAACTCTATTAGAGACTCGTACACGAATCACGAAGGGAGGTTAAGGGAAGGTTGGGGTGGGTTCTCCAGGAAAATTAGATATTTGATGTTAGAAGCGAGTAATAAAAGATCATTGCCATGAACAAATTGTTTTTCGGTACAATAAAGTACTTACATAACACCATTACCTTTTATTAGTTGGACGTAGCTTAGGGAAAAGGATCCAATTCAACCATTTCACACTTGTAGAATTTAACGTAATATTGACAGCAATAAAGTTCAAATTTAAATACATTTACTTTGTGGGTTGGATCCTTTTCCCTAAGCTACGTCCAGTTGTGACCGAAAATCGGATGTTCCACTCTAGCTCCTAAACTATTGAACCGATTTTAATAAATGGGGTGTCATACGATTCTTCAAAAACGTGCAAAAGACATAGGTTATATAATTTTATTAAGGGTGCGTCATACTAGCCGCCAGTCGAGTTTTAGATTTTTTATAACGTAACCATGCAATATCAAAATTGAGTGACGGAGCGTGCCTTCATGGTTTAATAATTCAAAAATTGCAAATTAAACTTTGAATAGAAAATTTGCTTAAATTTATATTTTAAATGGAAAAAAATTGATTTAGTAATGGCGATGGAACTCTGCACTGAGCATGGTCCGACATGCTCTTGCGCAGTTTTTTTTTTTACTTTTGCAACTTCCTTTTCTATACACCCCTCATCTATCTTCAGTTTTCAACGAGCAACACAAAGCCAACCCGCTGCCAAGAATCATTGCGCTTTCGTGTTTTAGTAACAAGGTAAGAGTCAGTGAAAGCCTCAAAACCCACTTACCATGTTGGTTTATGTGCTCAATTACCTAAAATACCATAAAAAGCCAATGGATCATTAAACGGACCTAAATGTTTATCAGAATATATACGGGTGACTTCCTCGCCCATCAGTTGTGGCGCATTTTCCTGAAGTAACTAATCAATATAGCATATCCAGCGTCCACAATATATTGCCACCTATCTCCAATATAAATGGTAACAACAGAAGCTCTCAACACATTGGCCATGTAAGTAAACCGTAGCTTTCCACATTTTATATTCTTTCCTCATTTAATTGGATCAACGTCGGCAGCCGACAGAGTTCGCGTGTCAACTATACATTTCGTCTCTACCTGGATACAGTGAACACAATTTGAGTACGACAATTGGTTGCAATAACAATATGCCGCATTGTAAGTGAAATAGAATTCTTTACAGTAGGTTAGAAAGATGAAGTGAGGTGTCGAGTAAACTGAGTTATCAATCCTATCGGGTGTCCCACGCATGAGTCTAGGGCGTCCATTGTTTAACCAATATTTCTTTTGTAACGCAAACCCTCTAATTATATTGACTGCGTGTTTATATACTACCAGTAAAAAACAGCATGAAAAAGAAAAATATTCGAAAAATAAGGGACATCCTACTGACTGGGCATTTGTATGTTTATAATATTTTATCGACATTCATCACTGTTCACTTAAGTTATGGCTCTTACAATAAAAACACGTAGAAACCTAGTCCGCGCACCAAATGTGTAACCACTTAAACTAAACCATTTTGGCATACATGGCGATCGGCGCGCGTCAGTCGCATACGTCATACAGCGTCAACAGCTCCCGGAAAATTCATAAATGACGGTTTGCGCAATAAATGGGTGCGACAATGCTTCTCAAATAACTCACAAAAAACTGTTCAACATGCGGGATACTGTGCTTGTCTTCACTGTGGCAAGTGTAGGCAATTTGTTTTATCGTAACACTAGATAACCCGGCGAAGGTGGAATTTCCCTACGTTTATTTCTATTTTCTTTCCTTTCGTAGCCATTTCGAAGACTTAGGCTAGCTTGAGGGTGGTTAAGGCGGAGTTGCAGGTTAAATGATAGACGTGTAGTTAGTGTTATATGAATTGGATTAGGTTAAATTAGTTAATTTGTTTTTTGAGAATGTATTGCCTATTAATATTATAAATACAAAGTGAGTTTTGTTTTTTACGCTTCACAGATAAACCGCTTATTTTAATGAAATTTCGTAGATAGTTTGAGCCCCACAGAAGGATATAACATACTTTTTATTAATAAAATTTGACAGCTCCCGAGGGAGCAGCGATAAAGGACTTCTACGCGGACGAAGTCGCGGGCAAATGCTAGTAATTTTATAAACAAAGTAGCTTTTGCATGCGAATCCGTCCGCATAGAAAATGTTTATAACTATTTTCTTTTACATGTATCAAATGTTCCGGAATAAAAAGTATCCTACGTATGTCCATCATCATCATCATCATCATCAGCCTATAGTAGTCCACTGCTGGACATAGGCCTCTCCCATTGCACGCCAACGAGCACGATTCGTGGCCACTCTCATCCAGCTCTTGCCAGCCACCTTGCGAAGATCGTCGCTCCACCTAGCCTGAAGGCGTCCTACACTACGTTTGCCGATTCGTGGTCTCCACTCAAGAACACGAGTATGTCCATAGTATATTTTAATCCCAGATAAGGCATATCTGTGTGCAAAATTGCATCTAAATCCGTTCAGTTGTTTAGAAATGATTGAATCGCAAACACCCACACATTAAAAAGGGATAACAAGAGCTACCATAATATAAAAAATATGTTTTCTTTCTCGACTCGGCCCTGTTTTATTTGAACGACGACGCGACGTATATACGTATAATACGTATATACAGGATGAATCGAAATTTCAAACTACAAGTTTTCAATTTCCTAACATTTAAATTAATGACCTGTGTGTTTGTCGTGACGATGCGGTTAGCCTAGTTGGTAGTGACCCTGACTACGAAGCTAGCTGTCCCGGGTTCGAATCCCGGTATAGGCAAATCTTTGTGTGATGAGCGCGAGTATTTGTTCCTGAGTCATGGATGTTTTCGATATATTTATGTATGTATTTCTCTATGTAAGTATGTATATCGTTGCTTAGTACCTATAGAACAAGCCTAGAGCTTAGTTTGGGACTAGGTCAATTTGTGTGAGATTGTCTCTGATATTTATTTATTTATTTTATTTGTTTCCCTTTTCAATGATAATAATATACATACCTAAATAATAAAGATTGTTGAATACTTAACGCAACGTTTTTAAAAAATCTTTTTAAATCCCTTCTTAACACAGGTATCTAAAAAATAATTAGAATTCAAAACTTCATAAAAGAATTAGTTATTAATTATGAAATTTATAATTAGCTTCCTAAGTGTTTCAACTTGTCCGCAGGAGTAATAATTTGGAAACAAAATTAATTAATTTTCAAGTATTTTGTACAGTCGAGGATATAAAGATGTTTACACCTTTTCACCTTATTCCATTGTAATAAGGTCCAAAAGTGTAAACATCTTTCTGTCCTCGACTGTACTGGCCGAAATTTTATTCAAATACCGTCAGTATAGAATTTAGTATGGCAATAGTTTTGAATACTTATTTGCAGGTAAAGTTAATGGTGTTTCATGAGTTTTTATTTTTATAACCCAAGTAAAGTTGTTTGTAAAGTTCTTGTCACTTCGATAGCAGATTACTTACTAAGTTGAAACCAAACATTTTCAAAAATACGACTTAAAAAAAAACATAATATTATTGGAATATTTTTAATATAGGTACTTAAGCTAGTAAAAAAAAATCAAAATGGTGTTTGAACGTAGTTACATACAAGCGTCATGTTTGGTGCGATTGCAGTGCAAACTCTAAAGAAACAACAAATAACAAAAACCGGCCAAGTTCGAGTTGAGCGGTACGGAACCCTCGGTGCGCGAGTCCGACCCGCACTTGACCGTTTTATGGTTCATTGCGAGTTTTTATTTTTGCGTTCGCGTTTAGGTACCTACTAAACGACAATATCATTTCCGATCGCAATTTTGAAATGACAGTAAACCTGATTTTAAAACTTTTATGACAGTATAATGGTCGTTTTGCGTGAAAAATATAAAAATAGCCATGAAACATATTTACATATTTTACGTTAACAGTAATAGATAGGTCCTTAATGGTTTATTTTAGTTTGAGATCGAAGCGATTGTTACAAAAAAAAAAACATTAATATCAATTAAATATTGCAAGAGCAAATATGATATAAAAAACCGGTCAAGTGCGAGTCGGACTCGCGCACTGATGGTCCCGTACACATTTGGCCGGTTTTTAGTATTTCTTGTTTTTCTATAGGTTTTGTTTTATAATATATTACTCATACCAAATTTGACGCTAGTGAACTGCATGTTTTTATAGCATTAACATTTTTTGTCCTAACAAATACAACAAAACAATTTTGTGCAAATAAATTCTTTGTGCAAATAAAAACTGTATTCTGAGCAAATATTTTTTTTGAATCTTTGAATCTTTGTGCTGAAAAGCGTACTGACGACCCTTATTAATCTTTTAAGACTGCCGTAAGCCTTGTAATAAAGTTACATTGCATTTACTGTTATCTTATATTTAACGTATTGTTAAAAATGTTAAAATGTATGTTAATATTATGTCTGAACTACTTCCAACTATAATAAAAGGAAACAGACATTGAAAATAAAACTATTAGCTTGTCCATAAACAAGTCAACTCACCAATAGTGTATGTAGCGCCATCTATCTGAAAGGTCGCGCTCTTGCACTTCTTGAAGACCTTCCCACTCACAACTTGCCGCATGGCGCTGTTATGCGAGGCGGGGTTCGACGTAATGTCCCGCCTCGCCACCACGGCGCTAGTGTCGAATTTGTTGCGCAATTCGTCGAACGAAAGCTCGGACGAGTAGTCCGGTGTCTCTTCACCACTGCTCACTTGCCCGCACATCTGATCGCCTGGTACACTACTGGCCGATTTTCTGTTCATTTTGTTTTTTTTTCACAGCACTTGAAACACTACAGCACTGCACTAGTCTACATTTTCGAGTGTATGTCAAGTTTTTGGCACTAAAAAAAAAAATAATTGTTTAGTGAAATCATCAACTTACTGAGAGTTACAAATTCGGCTTCACATATTTATTGTAATAAAAAAAAACAGAACCGTTTCAAATCAAAATATTTTGACAAATAAAATACAATTTGTCAGTTTTGTAACATAAAGAGCACGAATACATTGCGTCGTCAAGGAAAAACATCTCACGAAAGTAGGTTTATGGAATATTCAAAAACGCCATTAAAGATGCTCGTGCGGAATGCTTTTAGGAAATGTGTATCAGTTATTATGTTCATTTTCATAATAATTGATAAATTATGATTGCTTTTAAACTTTAAAACTGTTTTTAAGGAAAATAGTAAAAATTCCCCCGACGAAGCTAACGATTAGGTACAGTCAAGGTCATAAATATGTGTACATTTTAGTACCTTGTCTATTTAATGTCATGTTTAAACTGCCAAGTACTAAAGTGTACACATATTTATGACCTTGAGTGTACCTACCTATAATAAAAGTTATAGTATCTGAAATTCATTCAATCTCAGAATATACAGGATGATTTTTCTTCTAGGAGATTCACGGTCCCGGAGGGACGACCCTCGCCGAGTGAGCAAACTTCTTTAGCCAAAAATGGAAATCAAGTGTTTGCACGACTAGGGTTTCTCGGAGACTAATAATTATAGTTGGGGAATAAGCGGAAAACTCCTGTTAACGACTGTAATGCTTTCAAAATACGATTCTGTTTTGTTTGACCCAATAGCTTCTCCGACCATAGTAATTACTAGCTTTTGCCCGCGACTCCGTCCGCAAAGACGTCGCTTATCACATTTCCCTCGGGAGCTATGAAATTCTCGGAGTAACATATAGGATAAATATTATCCTATATGTTACTCCGGGGTATAAAGTATTACTACACCAAATGTGATCAATCATTCTGTCGAGTAGTTTTTGCGGAGTTCGCGAACAAATTCACAGACAGACAGACAGACATAAATTCTAAAAACCATTGAAATGTATTCTGTCAACGTTTCTAATACTGTGAGTAGTTTTTCTCTTAATGTACAGATTTTTCTCTCTGTTTTATTATATGTATAGATAAGTAAGTATACTTTATACAGGTTGTTAAAAAAATTGACGCACAGACGTCTTTCAATTGTATTATCATTAGAAAATCTTTAAAAATATATAATTATTTCCCAAAAATGTTTTTTTTTTGCGTTTTGGTTTCTTGAATTGTTGAATTATTCAATCGAACATGTCAGATTGTAGAGCTGGTTTATTATAACGCAGTCAAATATTGCAATATAATGTATTTCTTAAACAAAAAGCTTTTGGAATAAAACAAGTACGGTACTATTTGATTTGTCAAAATTATTATTAAGAAACTCCGTTCTTGTTAAATAACATTAGATTCTGAATTTGTTTTGAGACGTTTCCATTATCTTTCGTTCGAATTGCTATTCTTTGCAGAGATATCTACTTGTAAAAACAATAAATATGCATTATTCCAAGATAGTATGTTCATTTAGAAGTAAAAAAAACCTATTGCTACTGGGTGTAAGATCAAGTGAAGTCGTGATCAGCCAAAGTTTAAATATATCTGAACTAGTTATTTGAGTTATCGCCAAAAAACCCCAAGTAAAGTTGTAATGGCATACGGGAACATTATTTATTACATTAAATTGGCGAAGTGACACCCTTTAACAGTTCAGCGAATCTTTTTCCTTATTATTCAAACATAACTTTTCAGTTTTCAATGCAACTGTTATTCAATTCATTCAATAAAAAAATGGCATGCGGACAATTTTGCCAATTTCAGTGTTTGAGATACAGTGTTCGGTTCTTTAAGTAATGTTCGGTAATGACTTGTCTATAAATGGGAAAACTATGGCAAGAGTGTCAATCTTCTCACGCTCCGACTACTCCACCGCGCTTCACTCCACCCCACGTTTCACTTCTCAACAGAGAATCCAAGATGGCGTCCGGCTCAGCAAAAACAATCGACACGTGGAGCAACCATCACTACCGCCACAGAATTCTGCAATTGTTATATTTGTCAAAACTAGACGTCAGTCAACTAACGAGCAGTTGATATGCTAAAATATTAATCCAGAAGTGATTTTTAGAATATTTAGATCAATGCTACGAGTCAAAGGTGACCTAAAATGTAAAGTACATACCATTGTTTATCTACCCTAGAAATATTTCTCAAAAGAAATGAATTGACAGGTAAGAATGGTGAACGTTACCGCATTTCAAGGAAACAGCCGTACCTCCGAAACAGACGGAAGTATTTTTAGCAACTTAATTAATGGCATTCCACCAACGCTGGTTGCGTGTCTCAACCCATTTAAGTATCGGTTATAAAGATCATTACTCAGTTCCGGATCCCTTAAACGCAGGGAATTCTTTGGTTTGGTTTTTTATGGTCTCCTTTTATAGGTATATAAACGCAGAGTAGCTACTGTGCTTAAATATCTTTCATATTGACATTTGAATTCATCAAAAAGTGACAAATAATATTTAAAGTGAAAAGGTTCCCCTAACGCGGATCTTATATACAGGATGTTTCAGAACTTGACGTAATTAAAATAAGTTTAAATTGTGGATTTATAAATAAGAAGATTGTAAACCAAAGAATGGACGGCACTGTTTGTAGTACCTTCCATTCTTTGGTCGGCAGAAATTCAAGTGTGAGTTACAAAGAAATATTTTAAACTTGCTTAAAAGTTTTTCATCCTTATGAGACGAACTGAGTCAGGCTTACCTGAGTAGATTATAGCTACACAATATATTGACTCGGTATTAATATGATTACTTTCATTACGCTCTTTGGATCACCTTTTTCTTAAATTAATGTTACTTCCGTAGTTCAAAAACTGCGCTTCTGATTTAACGTAGTCATTGTACCTATTACCTTTACAAACTTTTATATCAAAACCAAAAGCAATATTCCCGACAGCATGGAAACAATAATAACAGTAAGCGATTGGTGGTATAAGACTTTAAACGACGTTAAAGCGCCCTCTCTTGGAGGTCGCGCGTAATTGGGAAAAAATGTGTTGAGAAAATCCGAACGTTTAAAATGTAATAGATGAGAACCTTTGTCTTTATGCGTATACTTTAGATAGTAGACTAGTGAACTAGTGACCCTGTTTTCTAAGCTTGGAAGTACTGATAATTGGAAATGAAGATTATAATAATAGTTGTGGTAGCTAAACCTTTTTTTTATCGAAATAAGCGGTCGCTTTACTTTGTTTTACAAAAAATTAAAGGTCAATTTTGTGTAGGATTGGACAAACATATTTTACAATAATTTTTTACTTTTTATATAAGACTTAATTAATAACCAACAAAAGGGGATCTCGGGCGAGTCCTTTTAGATTTATGTAAATGTATATTTTTTCAATTAAAATTTATTGATATACTATTATTATATACTTTTATTTAAAATCAACTGTCTGATTGCCCCGTCACTTTTACATACATAAGGCGAAATGGTAAAATATATTTAAACGTTGGCACCAATCTTTTTAAATGGATCTCTCGGTCGTGATAAAATTGCAAACGCTTCCTGACGTAATCATCTTCTATATAACTATGCTACAGAGTGCGCACTACAGCTGTTTCAATATAATAAATAAATTTTACCCGCAATGTGTACGTATGACTTGTTTATTAGGGTAACCTTTAGGGGTTACATTTCGAAAATCCCTGTTACTTAGTGAGTTTATTCGTGACAAAAGAAAGCTACCTACTTACCTATTAAATTTAATTTTCGCCAAAAGGCTTTCATTTTCTTAATAAAAATTAAAATTTGGAATTATTATAAGGGATCTACTTATACTAGTATTATAAATGTGAAAGTAACTCTGTCTTTGTTACGTTTTCACGGCTAAACCGATAAACCGATTTCGATGAAATTTGGTATGGAGGTAGTCCCGAGAAAGGACACAGAATACTTTTTGTCCCGGTAAATAGGACAGTTTTTGAGGGAAAATTAATAAACGACTTCTACGCGGACGAAGTCGCGGACTAAGGCTAGTACCGACATCAATGAACATTGAAACGTTAACAATAGATGTGTTACTCAAAAAGTGTGAAAATTGATAAATGTAAGGTTCGATTTAAATAACACTTCTTTTGAGCATCAATACTAAATAAACTATTAAACAAACTTAAACAACATTTTTGCAAACAAACACTGCAACACAATAAACAATTTCTTATTAGCCTTTTTAACTCCATTTCACAAAGTCACTACCTATAACCTAATAATAATAAAATTATAGCTTAGTAGAAAGTTTATATTGTTAGTATTATTTAGTACAATTTTGATATAAGTGAGGGATCTGTTCACACCAGGCTATACAAGGTTCAGATAGAGCCATCGCGGTGAAGAAATAAATTTTGCAGTAGGTTGGAGTACGTAATCAAATCCTTTATTTTCTCTACTTTCTCGTACGAAAAGGGTCAGAATATAAATTCGGGTACGGCAAAGTAGCACACTTATTACAATAGGACTACGGACCAAATTGAAGACATCTTTATAAATTTATAGGGGTAGAGTTCTATCTAGAAAATCATGCGGTCATGTTAAAAGAAAGTTGTAAACGAGGATTTATGTTTGTGTGATCTACACGCAATAACACTTAAACATGATTTCACTTCAATATACCTTGGTGTAACTCTAGACCGTTCACTGACGTTCAAACCACACCTAGAAAACGTCAAGCAGAAGGTGAAAAGAAGGATCAACATCATTCGAAAGCTAGCAGGTACAAGCTGGGGTGCTTCCGCAACAGTTTTGCGCACCTCCGCTCTGGCTCTGGTGTACTCAACCGCGGAGTACTGCGCCCCCGTATGGTACCGCAGTGCCCATACTGCCAAGATTGACACCTAGCTTAATGAAGCGATGCGCCTAATCTCGGGGGTAATTAAATCCACTCCTCTTCCTTGGCTTCCCGTTATAGCAAACATTCCACCTCCCGAGCTGCGCAGACGAAAAGCGGCTGCCAATGAGTGGAGAAAATGCTTCCAGCTGAACGGCTCCAAGCCCATGCCCATCAGATCCACTCTGGACGATCTGCCTCCCTCCCGTCTAACTTCCTAGTCCCCAATGTGCACTGACGAGGGGCTTAAACACCAGTTCCACCTGAATGAGGCGTGGCGAGAGGAGTGGGGCCTTTTTGCTGGAGCAAACGCCGCCCTCGTAACGGACCCCACGAACAAACTGCCTGGCTTCTGTGCCGACCGAAAATTCGCCTAAATCGGTTTCCGTCTAACTACGGGAAGACATGAATGCGACTGCGGAGCACCTGATCAGACCCTCTCCCACGTGGTAAATGATTGCCCACATCGCTGTTTTCCTGGAGGCATGGAGGACCTGCATAAATTAACGCCCGCCGCAGTAAACTGGCTGAAACACCTGGACATAGACGTTTGATCCATGCAGGATGATTGCCATACGCAATGATGATGAACACTTAGGATATGGAGTGGGTAAAAATATAATGTTTCTTAAAGAGATAACTATGGTTTTAAAATTGTGCATTTTAAAATCTATCGATTGAGAAATGGAAATATGATGTTTGAACCCAATGTCAATTAAACGATAGAAATTAAAAACTGACTGATTTTTAACTGCAAATTTGATATTTCAACTTTACGGCATGTTATTTTTCTTAAGTTTTTGGTCATAAATCCGAAACTAAAGGACTAAAGCTTTTTTATAAATTAATGAGTCCTTGTGCGGACGACTTCATACTATATTTGTTCAAATTTTCAGCTACATTGCTTAAAAAGGGTCTTGACAAACCGACAGACAGGCAGACAGACGAACAGACGAACAGACGGACTGACGGACAGACGGACAACAAGGTGATCTTTTAAGGTTTCCGCTTTTCAGTATTTGGTACGGAACCCAAAAAAGGGCCCTAAAGTAAACCTCGTGTTCTAAATTTGGGCTCTTAAATTTTTAGAGGCTTCAATATGACAGTGACAGTGTATAAACAACTATTAAATTATTCACCAATTACAAAAATAGTTATTTAATTACTATTATTATTAATTATTTAATTAATATTTACTTGCACTTTTTTATAAACATACGTATAAAACTAGTAATAAGGTCGGGCGCAAAAGTTATTACACGTCTGGCAGTACTTTAACAAATTGGAAAATTTGCATTTAAGTGTTGATGTTCAAAAAGTTCCATTGGGAATTCCCTAGGTACGGGGTAATGACCGAATATTAGGTTACCACAAGTATTCCAATACTAAAAACTGCAGTTACAAGTTTAAACAAGTTTGTTTCACAAATACTTAATGTTGGTAAATGAAACTACTGTAATGTCTTCCCTTTATGAATTTAACTACATCTCGTCAAATCACTTCTCCGAATTTAATTTCGCCGAAAACCGCTTTCTGCTGAAGCCGCTGGGTTCAAGTTGTCTCGAAAGTTCATTACAAAAGTTTGGTTACGTAAGGCTTGGGACTACTACAGTACCTGAACTTCTGGAATTTAATTTCAGGAATATTTAGATGTAGCCAAGCAATCTCAATTATATTATTATGGTTAAAAAATACTTGTTATATACAACAAGCATGGCTGTTTTGCGTTTCATGATGAGAAAGTTGCCATAAATAGTTTTTTTGGAAAATTGTAGACCATTATATTTTTCAGACTACGATATTTTATGCTTTATTTAGATCCCAGCTATAAATGTAAAGAGCAATATTTTAAAGTTTCCGTTCTTAAAAATTATATATTTTTAAAAGAAATCCGGTAAACTGAAAAGAAGAGCACCAACATTTTAAAAATCTTAAAAGCAATAGATTTCTAAGAGAATGTATTGATTTCCAACAAGAAATTTTCGATTTCTCATACAAATAGTAACTGCTACTCTGGACCGACATTTCTCGGATTCGAATCAGACGCAGTGCGCAACACTCTTAAAGGGATACTTTTTAATCAGCGCGTAATACAAATTTCAAAAAGTCACCTTTTATCCGATCTTCACTTCAAAACTTCCATTCAGTCCGTCAACTCAAAAAGGACTTTACCCGGATCCAGAGGGTTCTTGTTCTGAGGACCATTTATTATCTCATTAGGAGCCGGTTATCCGGCCATTTGTCTTGCTTTGAGACAAATTCGAATGTCAACGGTTAAAATTTATCCCATGCTTATACAGGGTGAAGTAACATCAAATAATTTGATCAAAAGTTCTGTTGATGATGTGGCGAATGATAAAGGTTAAATAATACATAATTTTATTTCGCCTAGCTGGTTTTATTGAGCACATAAAAAAATTGGAATGTTTGCATTTTGAGTACCTACTTGTTTTAAATTTTACGCGTACCTACTAAAGTGCAATTTTGTTAACGAAAAAATGCTTGCCTACTTATGACCGTGCAGTTTTTGTCATGTGGCCACTTTGAGTTGCATTTATTAAAATAAGGTTGCACATAACCTCGTTAACTTTTTATTTTTACAATATTTTGTTGTCCAATTTGATGTTAAAACGTGCTTCGAATTGACAAATTTGCTGTAATATTTTTTTGTAAGAGGCGTCGAAACGAGCAATATTTTCACAACAATGTGTTCCCGGCAACAACGCGTCTTATATACGAAGTAAGAGTTAGTAATAGCCAACTACACAATGCCGGATAGTTAACTCAAGTTTTTCAACGGAGCATTCCTTTAATTATGATATTCCAGTTGTATCTCAAAAAATATTCACTCTATATCTCTAAAAAAACAGTTTTTATCACGTTAGTGTTATAAATTCTACAATAACAATTCATTAAGTCTCTGCACCCTGGAAAAAAGAAACTAAGCGAAAGATAAATTACCAATGCGCTGGTTTCAATCGAATCCATGTTCTGTGAAAACTAATTTTCTTTCATCAATTATTTGGATTGCTTGGTTTAACTAAATTGAACTACGAGAAACCTTCCGCTGCAGACAGTGCTTCTGGGTGTGTGTGTGTGTATTCATTAAATAACGATGTATTTACGGAATTAAATCCGGGTTATAAACATACGGAATCTGGAAGACGCCAACATACTTTTTAGGGTTCCGTAACCGAAGGGCGCCCAACGGGACCCTATTAATATGCCTACGCTGTCCGTCCATGCGTCCATCTGTCTGTCTGTCTGTCTGTCCTTACTATAAAGAGTTGTATCTTTTGAACCGTAATAGATAGCGAGTTGGTTTTTTTTCAGAATATGCGTTATTACGGCGGATTTACCAACAAATAAGAAAAATATTAAAGTGAAATAATGAAGGGGGTCCCATACAAGAAACGTTTTTTTTCAACGTATTTTTATTTTTGTTGTATCGTAAAAACCGTAAAACACACAAGCGTCAAATTTGGTATGATTATAGAACAAACCCTACAAAATAATAACAAATACTAAAAACCAGCTAAATGTGTACGGAACCCTCAGTGCGCGAGTCCAACTCGCACTTGCTCAGTTTTTTCATAAGTACATTGGTAAAAGAAGTCCCATACGCTGCAACTCCATTTTATTCAAATATCAGGTAGATAGGTTTAATAAATAAAAATAAATGCAATAAATAACAATTTTCCAAAACTTTTATAAATAAGTATAACAAATGAGAGTGAAAGAAGAATATATTATTTTAAGTCAATTCCGGTTGTTAGGCAAAGTTCAAATACTTAAAAAAGTAAACTCGTCAAAATATTTAAAACTTAAACACAAGCAATGGTATCTCATTTATTTACGAATTATTTAAAATGTTAAAATATTCACGCCCTACATTATTCACAGCGACGAAATCTAAATTGGTTCATAAATATATTCATAATTTGAAATTGATTTACATAGGGAATTCCTTCAACCTGTTACTTTAGGTGTTAAATTGACAAATGTCTGTTTTAGATACATCTTCATTTGTTTTGTAATATACTCCATCGTAGATTTTTTTACTTGTTTATTTATTTATTAGGATCACCAATAGCGGATACAATTTTCTTAGAGCTAGTTAAAATATTTTTTTTAATTTTTGTTTTCAAGGAAATGCAGTTGTTTTGACTATTTATATAAATATATTAATATTCCTTATCAACAAGACAAGTGTGTTGTATTTTTTTTTTACAAGATTAGCTATAATTATTTTTAAATCGTAAGTTACATAAAGTTTGTAAAAATATAATAATACGTATCTACGCGCAACGGTACGTATCTTTTAAGAAACTAGCAACATTATTTATACTTCTTTGCAATCAAAAAGTCGAATCTGTGTAATACTGTTGGTGTATCAATAAATAAATAAATAAAATAAAATAAATCTATTAAATATTATTATCAATCGTCACGTTGACAATAATTGCGAAACTTGTCGAGACTCTGTCGAAATTGGCCGAAAGTCTGAACTTCGACACAAATTATCAAAGACATGCTGCAATGCGGCGTTTTCTTGGGATTGTTTGGTTTAATTATAGTTTTAGGGTTATATATTATAATAATAGTAATAATAACAAACTCCGTGTTAAAAATGGTCCTCCTATTAATTTGCTGCCGTTGGATAAACGTATCATCTATAGAATGTTCAATAATAGACGCAAACGAAAAAACAAACTTCTTGCGTAAACACTTTAGATGACGTAGTATAGAGTAATGATTGCGTGAGTACAATCAAGCTGTTAAGTGGATAATTAATAAATAAAAAGCCAAAATATAAGAAAAAGTTATTGAACAGTGAAAATTTACCATTTTATGAAGAAGGAGTAATTTTTACGATGGACTTTTAAAACGGTTACAATCAGTGTTGAGTCATAATCATTCTTTTTAATCGACGTATCAAATTTCATAAAGTAAATTCCGGGCATGCCTATAGGTCTCCCACGAAATAGCCAGAATAACCCGTTCTAGCTAATATTCGACATTGCCTAAGCAAAAAGGAGTACGATCCATTCTTTTTACCTATTTTATTTTTATGGCAAAACTAGAAAGAAAAAAATATATGGATAACTTTCCAAAAAAAGAAATATCGCATAGTCCAATCCGTCAAACATCTTTCAACTCATATTTCTGTGTCATTAACAGGTTTATTATACAGGGTGTCCCGTAAATATCACGACAAAGGAAAAATTTAAATAGATCAACCCCAGGGCTACCAAATACACCCCCATACATGTTCAGCGATTTCAATCACATAAAGTTGTTTTTTCCATACTAACTGAAAACCAAGCACTGGGAATTCCTAGTATGGAGAAACAAACTTTATGCGATTACTTAAAAAGTTGATTTAAAAAAAATCTGGCAAATGGTTTTAAAAACTTTGCTGATTCGTAATGATTCTAATAATGTAAGATACCACTGATAAACTTCTGAAATAAAACATGAAATCAAGGATTTTTCGTGACATGAACTGTGATTGAAACTAGTAAAAATCGCTGAACATACATGGGGGTGTTTTTGGTAGCCCTGGGGGTGATCTATTTAATTTTTTCGTTTGTCGTGCTACTTACGGGACACCCTGTATACATATAAATATGACATTCTTTCTCAGTGCAAAAAAGTCTAAAAGGCAGCAATTTTTTGACTATGCCCTAGACATTGCTAACGTGTTAGAGCTGCGGCGTTGACCACACTTAAAAAAAAAGAGATTCCACCAATTCCGGCCATTTGGTTAGTTTTTCTATTCGATTGTACTTGAACCTGTTATTTAGATAAACTCAAGCCACATTGAAACAACTCGCCAGTTCCAATGAACTGTGTATACCTTAAAATAGTTTCCTTCTCGCGAGAGATCTTCTTTCGGTACGTATTCATGATCACAGCGATGATCGTTAGTAAAATTGTTTGAGATTCGAGCTCAAATTGTTTTGTATAATCTATTGACTGGGTTTGTCTACTTATGTACAAGTCAGCATTAGTGTGGTATTAAAGTTCTGAAATCGTTTATAAATACGGCATTTGACTGATGCCAAAATAAATCATTTTACACTACCACTAAATCAAACTTTCGAAATATCACGGAAAAACCAAGCTATTACTTATTTTTGTAAATTAATTCAACAAAAACCAAATAAATGAAGCAGTTTGAACACTGAAAATTGTGACGTCACATGCCAATTTTATCATACTTACTAGTTTACTACATAATAACGGTCGGTTTTGACGTTTCAATAAAAGTTGCTGATTTGACCACACAGTCAAAGCCTATTTATTATGAGAGCATCTAATCCATTACTTTTTCTAGGTCAAATGCAAACGAGCAGACGAGCCACTTTATGTAAAGCAATGGCAGGAGCACAGCCAAATCACTTTGTAGTATTAATACTCTCTATAGGCCAAATAAAAAAAAAAAGAGGGCCAGTTTTAGCGTTCATTCTATAGTTTCCGTACTTTTCAGACGCCTATCGCTATTACACTTGCTCTTGCATGCACGTACAGCTTCGTCAGAGTTGTGATGTGTTGCGGCGTCTTGCTAAGAATTTGGTGCTGACATGTTTGATATAATAAACCTTATCTTCACGAATCTCTACGATGCAGATCCTTGAATTACGAAGTCTTGCGTTGATCAACAACGGTGCGAGTTGCTACCCTGAAAGTGAACAAATACGCCGTATAGCCCTACTGGGCCCTTAGCCAAGATACATTACGCTAACTAGCATTTCTATTCGATTCGTTTTTAAACCAATCGCGTCACTGGTGATCTACCAGTGACGCGACAGTGGACAGCCTCTACCTTGCCTCAATGGCACACAAAAGAACGAGTGATGTGCGAGCAACGTACTAAATAGGCTATCAAACAAAGTTCAAGAGTCAAAAAAAAATAAAACCATCTTCAAAAACCTACTAAAAAGCGTTAAATAAAAACCAGCCTCCTAGGAGTCCTAGGAATAGCCTATTTAGTGCCTAATAGGTACATAGAATATATCCAAGCCGGTGTCAAGTAGGTATACACAGTAGCAATGACACCATGATTCTTGCCACCGACTTCGATATATTCTATGTACCTATTAGGCACTAAATAGGCTGTTCCTAGGACTCCTAGGAGGCTGGTTTTTATTTAAAGCTTTTTAGTAGGTTTTAGAAGACGGTTTTATTTTTTTGTTAAACATTTTTTTTTCGCTTTTTAGTGATGCGTCTAATATTATTATGTGATAAACTAAATCACATAAACATCACATTAAAAAACAATAGCCTAATACCAATCTTTCATCACCCTTAACAAAATGTCGCTGCCCAAGATGCAGGGCCGTTAATCATTGAGGAGTTCTCCCGGTACTTCACCATCAGTTGTACTTCACCATATGAGTAATAATGAGTATAAAACTAGCTTCATATTCTTAATAAAGAAATCTCATTGCTAGCGTCAATCACTTACAACTAAGCAGTTCCGGTGGTCACCTCTGGTCTTCATCATCAGTTCCTCTTCGCCAAGAAGTGCTTTTGTAATGCAATTTCTTAAGGTCTTGCAGGTAATACCAAAATTGCTGTATGTGTGCCTATAACTTTTGAGGAGTTCCCTTGATTTCTCATGAATCCCATCATTAGATTCTGATTTGGTGACAATGGGACCACCTCGGAAGTATACCCTTTCAAACAAAAAAAGAATTTTCAAAATTGGTCCACAATTGACGGAGTAATCGCGTAACAAACTTACAAAAAAAAAGAAATGCAACACAGACGAATTGAGAACCTCCTCCTTCTTTGAAGTCGGTTAAAAATAGTGAATACGTTGAAGTAAGCATACTCTAACGTCAACATGCATATAACATATAACCATTACCGTGTCCCCTTGTTTTGCAGACACTCGTTTAATCGAATGTGTCGTTTCACCGAATTTAATTTCATCGAAAGCTAATTTCTGCTGAAACTTTATTATTTTCAGAATGGGTTACGTAGGTTAGGTTAGACTGTGACCACCAAAAAATTATAACACTCTGCACGTTAAAATGCCTGTCGGTGAAATGAAAATACGGCGAAGTAAAACATTCTATGAAATGAGTGTCAGTGAATCAAGGGTAAACTACGATTACCTACACCGTGTAAGTTAATGTTCTACAGTAACTTACCAAGCTAACTTTCCTAGTGTAAGCTAGGCATTTAGTTTGGCAGCCTATGCTAATACATCATAATAATTTAAAGCGCTATACATTATACACGGAATAATTATCGTCCTCGAAACTTAGGTGGCGGATAACCTATTAAAATTATGTAAATCGTTTGTTTGCCGAGAACAGTTTGGTAGAAGGAGGATTTGGCCGTCTTCTTGTCTGTTTATCCAATATTTAATTTAATATATATATATATATATATATATATAAGTTTCGAGGACGATAATTATTCCGTGTATAATGTATATATATATATATATATATATATATATATATATATATATATATATATATATATATATATATATATATATATATATATATATATATATATATATATATGCAAAAACCCGTGGTAGCCTAATAGTTTGACCTGCCGACTCTTAAGCAGAGGGTCGTGGGTTCGAACCCGGGCTCGCACCTCTAAGTTTTTCGGAATTTATGTGCGAAATATAATTTGTAAATTTACCATGAGCTTTTCGGTGAAGGAAAACTTTGTAAGGAAACCTTCACACACCTGTAAAGCAATTAGACGGTGTGTGCGAAGTTCCCAATCCGCACTGGGCCCGCGTGGGAACTATAGCCCAAAACCTCTCATTATGAGTGGAGGCCTGTGCCCAGCAGTGGATTTATTATTACGATACAAGAGGAACGAATAGAGCCGCGTTCAGAAAGCACCTTATTGTTATTTGATCTCAAATACAATACGTAGGTATGTGTATAAGTGTATACATACACTTATAAAAATAATAAAAAGTGATTTTAATACAAATTTAACTACATAGTCCACTTCCAATATCCAATTTTACTAATATAATTAAACCTCTACTTAAAGGTAAATAATATATAATACCTATAGGTATTTTAATAAAGGTTGCTAATATCACTCTTGTTGCTTTGATTTAATTAAAATACCTACTTGGAACTTGAAAGGATATCTTCCAATTTAAATTATTATTTTGACAGGGTATTTAGATAAAAATAGGCGAATGGTTTTCGACAACAGTAATAAAATGTATTAATTAATAATTATAAAACAACTTCTCATTATTATTTAATAATGATAAGTTGTTTTCCTTAATTTAAAACATTGAGCTAGTTTAAACGCACAATTTGTCATTATCATAATAAGATACATTTTCTTTCCCACGTGGCATCTCTCGGTTTTTGATCTCATAAGAAACTTTATAAAAGCTTTAAATAGGATCACTCGATGTAACTCAAAGATAAATTGGTTTGACTACATTCTTGCACTAGATTTTGAACACCTTTTTAGCATCACTACTTTTGAAAACTTGGCCTATGTTTTACATTTTTTTTGTAGAACTTTTTGAAGTTAGACGGACGGAAGGACGGAGGGATGGACGGACAGCGTAGGCTTAATCCCTAATAAGACTCCCCCCATTCCTGGCACCCTTAAGGTAAAGTAAGGCTATTAGTAAGAAAATTGTCTACCAACGATTAAATGTCTAAAATAGTTACCTAGTTACTAGTTAAGTAGTTCTCGTTGTATCGCGGCTCTGGCACTAAATCGTTATCAGCTCCATTCAGCGTCCCATTCAAAGGTCCAGGACAAAGCCTTTGTGCTTCTACCGGGACATCTGACAATGCATTTACCTATTCAGAATTATAGAATAAGCCTGGTTACAAAATTATTGCTCGTTCTGAATAGAAATTATGTTAAAATGCATCTTGAAAATCTCAGGAATACGAAGAATAATAAATAAAATAAACTACCAGGCGGTCTTATCCCTACTTAATGATTTCTTCCAGAAACCCTTATTATTAGTAAAGACGTCGGAAAAATAGGTAAAGGCAGATTTTTTTCCTGATTTTATAGAGGAAATGTAAATTACAGGGCTGCCCGGTGTCTTACCTCAAAAGAACGAACCTCTCAGCTACATTTATATTCTTTATTTTTATTAACTAAAAATAAAACGTCAATATTCTTAATTTTTCTGATTTTTAGGGTTCCGTATTTTCCGTACGGATTATAGGATCACTTTATTGTCCGTCTGTCTGTGTGTCTGTCAAGACCCTTTTTCTCAAGAACGCGTAAAGGTATCAAGTTGAAATTCAGATCACATACTCAAATCTACAATCCCTTGAAGCTGTGAAAAAATCAAACTTCTAAGTCAACGTAATCAAAAGATACGGCCGTTTATGCCACATATTCAAGGGAATCTTAAGGGAATCAAAACCTATAGGGTACTTCCCGTTGTGTTAGAATCATAAAATTTGGCAAAAAGCAATGTCTTTTAGCACAAGTAAAGAAAAAAATCCGAAAACCGTTAATTTGTAGTTAGATCACAAAAAAATATGTCCAGTATAAACTGACACTCACTAAGTATGAGAGTGTATACTTAGTGCGTGTCAGTTTATACTAGATTTTTTTTTGTGTTCTCGTGATTTACGAACTATTTACATACCTACAAGTTTGTGCGGAACCCTCGGTGCGCGAGTCCAACTCGCACTTGACCGGCTGTTTATTGTAGTTTTCCATAATAATATGTTTATCCACATTGATTCCCCGCGATAAAGGCGATAATTTATACGGGATATGAATAAAGATTAAAATTTACTTTAGTATACTTATTTCAGGATCACTTACAGTCATGTGAAGTATTCAATTTCTTGTTTCCGAGTACAAATTTACATACATATTATTTTTGTTTACTTATCATTTTCGCATCGGAGAAGGCGTTTCCTTGACGCAAAGTACGTGAATTCCATTCCGTATTAGGTTAAAAAGAGAGCATATATTTTTAATTTCAATAAACAATAAATTAAAATCTATTGCATAAGAAGGTAAATAAAACTTAACGGACAAACAAATAGATGAAGCATCACTTACGAAATTGTATTATGTTGTAGATAAGCAGGTCTACCTATGAAACCGATTTCATCAAGGAACATACCAATGAATTTCAACATTAATTAATGACGTAATAAAGAGTTCATAAATATCTATCAAACTCTAAGCTAGTCTAGTCACGCCAAAACCTAAGTTTTAAAATTTCTTACTCAAAAACTTGAAACTTCCCAGCAACTCTCGTTAAACAACTTTAATTGGAGCTTAAATACGGAATGGGTCATTTCCATATTTTAAAGTTTTACGCTATCTAGCCGCTAAATTAACATTTCATAAGCATCCAAAATTGTCTACTCATCTCTTTCAAGTGGATAGGCTTTTTTGTTTTTCTAGAGCCGTATTGTTAAACTGAATTTGATTTAGGTGCCATGCCAGAATAATTATTAATTGAGATTAATATTATCATAATATACCTAGTGATCTCTGACTTGTCTTGAAACGGGTATCGCACTTAAGATCCGTTTAGTAATTTTTCTTACATTGGATTATCATATTATTGTTTCTTATAAAATATACAGGTGAAACAAAAAACTCCGTTCAATAAAAAACCGCTTGCACGTCACTGAGCAAGTCTAAAAATAAAAAATAAAAACGTTTTTATCGTAAAAAATATTCTTGTCATCTTATTTCAATCTAAGCTCTAAGCTTGTTCTATGCTTACTAGACAACAATAGCCAACTTATTTTGAAAAATACATACGAGTACTTACTTATCTATTATAGAAAACATCGAAGACTCTGGACCAATATTCGCGTTCATCACATAAATATTTTTCTTTACCGGGAATCGAAACTTGTAATTTGGCTCTCTTTCTTGGCAAAGGTATGGCAGCTAATGCGCTAATATTTTTTTATATTATATGGGTTTGCTCGTGACCCTAGATGAGACCGAAGAGTCAGAACAAGCGAGTCAGAGCGAGCTCACCCAGAAGGCACCTATTAATCCTACTTTTGAAAGAAACCGGGACCATATCTTGGCTGTAAGTACGTATCAAAAAAGTTGACCTCCTCCGACTCAGCCGGTCAACCCAGCTCAGTACCCTGGCGGGACAGAACCTCGTCGTGCAGCCACCGTCACACATCTAACAGGGTTCAGCTGTACCTCACTTCTAGGGCAGGCCACCCAAAGGCGAACGAAGCTATGTGCGACGCGACGGTGCGTTGCATAAACAGTGAAGACATAAAAAATAACCCGAAGCGCTCAGTTCATTATTTAAACTTACTTTACATACATCTACTCCATTTGCACCTTTCAAACATTTCGAGTTAAACTCAACTCCGCGCGATCTTTTGAAATTTCTGCTCATAATAAATTCATGCACGGATCTTGAACTGTGAGAAGAAAGCGTACAGACGGCTCTACACGAGATGGATAAGTACTGTGTTGTAATTGTGATTGACAACTTGGTACACGAGTAGTACATTGAAATGGCTTTTGTTTGTCAACAGTATTTCTAATATTTTCTGAGCAATTTGCTGTTTTTTTATTTTCCTTGCCTCCTTGCTTGGTTAGCCTTGCTGGTAGTGAACGTAGGTTTTTAAATTAAAGTATTATGTGATGAGCTTCCCGATTCTAGGATTTTTTATGTATCTAAGTAGGTATTTAATATTTATTTACTTGTACGTATATTTATTGTTGTCTAGTACTTACCTACCTAAAGTAGCATGCCTAGAGCTTAGTTAAGGTCAATTCATGTAAGCTGCCCTGCTAAGGTAAAGGGCAGTATTTTACACAAAACTACTGTAATAATTGTAACCTCATTACTGGGTAATAATGTTGCAATTGCTACAGTAGTTTTATGTAACATACTGCCCTTTACCTTAGCAGGGCAGTAAGATTGTCCCCTAATATTTATTTATTCGACATTACCATCTGTTTCTTTTCATTTTCTACTCTTGTTTCTTTGATCCTGCTCTTGCTTTACCATTATGGGAAAGGAGGAAAGATACAAAATCCAGCTACACAGAAAAAACAATACTGTTATGCGTCCATACCCTGCGCTGCGCCATAATCTATTAAAACCAGCAAAGTTTCAGGCAGCGAGAGAGACAGAGCTCTTTAACTATGTCCTTTTCACTGCATGGAACTCGGCAAGCTTTGACGGTTCAAAATAGGGTCTCTGCTATTGGCTTATACTGGGTGTTTTTTTATTCGTCTACAAAATTTTGGGGCTTAAATCAGTAAGTCATACTGACCAACTTTCACTATGGGACCAACCCCAAAATCGCGAAAAAAAATTTGACCCTCCCATACAAAACATCGTCAGCTGACTAGCCAAAATGTATGGGATGGTCAATTTTTTTTCGCGATTTCGGGTTTAGTTCCATAGTGAAAGTTGATCAGTATGACTTACTGATTTAACCCCCAAAATTTTGTAGACGAATAAAAAAACACCCAGTATAACCATGAAGGTAGATCTGCCAAACAAAGCAACATGTAATGAGACAGCCTTTGCAAACATCTGTCAGATGCAGTGACCCGAGATGTCAGTACGCTTGCAACGTTGTAATAAAGGGCTTACTTGATTAATCCCAAAAAAAATTTGTGTGTATCTCCTGTATGCTGGCTTTTTGGTGACTTTGTTTGGATACATTGATTTAAACTAACACAATTCTACAACAACACGTAGTGATTCGTAGTGATTTCGTGATTCCAAAAATTAGGGATAAGCAAACAACATAACACAATATCAAAGTCACTCCTGAAGCATGTTAATATATTTTTGTTCTTTGTTTGAGGTATTTTGGTCCTATATTTTCAAAAAATATTGAACTACAAGGTGGCGCAGAAGTCTTCACTCTATCGAAAAATGCTATAATTTAAAAAAAATGGCGGCAAATATCAGTTCTGCTTTGACATTTATGAAGTGAATAGGTACAAAATACACATCAACACAACATGAATTGCTTTACTCCTCAAGAACGCGGTATAATTTGTTTATGGGTCGCCTAATCTCTCGTTTTGGTGATTTGTACTGGGCGGCAAGATCGCCCGATTTATCCGTTCCAGACTTCTTTTTGTGGGGTTTCTTGAAGTCACGGGTCTATGTCAACAAGCCTCAGACTCTTGAAACCTTCAAACAGAATATCCGACAAGAATGCGAGAACCTATTGCCGGAAGCTCTGGCAAGAGAGTTGGAAAACGCCATAAATCGGGCCCGTATGGTCATCAATTCTGGCGGCGGCCACTTGGCTGATATCATTTTCTCGACATAATGGACATTATGTTTCTTAAGACGGGCATCTCAGCCAAGTTCAGTTTATTAATACGACCCTAAGGGCCGTCACAAGATGCGTTAAAATCACAGTTTTCTATGGATTAACGTTTACTTTGACGTGTCTTGAGACGGGGATCACAGTTGAGATGAGTTTATTAATACGGCCCTACGATATTTAGTTCCCTTGATAATTTATAGGTTAAAAAACCAATTGTTAAGTAAAAATTAGATCCAGGAAAGGAAAAACAAAATAGCTCAATTTTCCACCGTGGGAACAGCCATGTGGAAGCCGTATCGACTTGTAAAACGCAAACGTTCGAGCTTCGTTTCGCGAAACAAATAGATTAATACTAAACGCGACGTAGGTACATAACAATTTTTGACACTTAGAGCTGTTTTAATGTAAAACATTTTGCTCGTGACATGTTCATGACAGGTGATAACAGTTCTGTTATGAGTGTTGCTATGGTTGCAACAGTTCCATAATTATCATTATAGCATTTGTTATGTTATAACCATCATTACGATTGACATTCCAATAAAAATATTTACCTACCTATAACACTTCGACAGTTTAAAATTTTATGATCACTAGAATTTGTTAAAATACTATTCTTATCTCATTCCTTACTTCGTGATATTACAATACGGATAAGTTCGTATATTAAATCAATAGATTTGAATATATCTAGTTATCTTTGTCGCGCAGGTGGCAGGTTCAGAAGCAGCCAAGCGAGAGGGGGGATCGGGGAAAATCCTCACTACACTCCGTGCAATGTTTACATTATTGATATTATATGATATTATATTTAGATTTGTTTGTGTTATAAAGTGTACATATGCACAAATACATCTTCAATTATATATAATTCTAATAGAAATTAAGTTCGTACGTAAACTGGTTACTTTTTAATTCTCTTAAAATCTTTGTCTATCTATTTCTTTGTCCTATCTATGCGGTCTTGTAATCTATAAACAAACACATACATAAATGTGTGCTTCTCTTAACCAAATTACTCCACCATGTTCCCGCCATGTTTAAACTAATAATTCTGTACCAACACAATTAGCAGTAATATTCAAAGTAATGGGAAACGAACACGTATGGCCCATAAAACAGTACCAGTGTACACATGTTACTCTGAAAGTGGAACTAACGCTTCCGTAATCGTTTTTCGCAGATCAAATACTATTTTAAGTACTAAATTACGTGTGTAAGCTAAGTCATTTAATATATTACTGCCCATTAGTTTAAGAATGTGAATTTAGGAATAAAAAGACGTTATAGGATGACGTATTACGTAGATGATTACTTTTTACTCGATAGACAATTTCAAATGGAAATCCTGAGGCGGTATAATGAGATGTTTTTAACCTGCCAAATTCTAGTCAATTAAATGGACAGAACTATAGGAGTCAGATTTTTACAGTCAAAGTCATAAACATGTGTAGATTTCCAAAATGACATAAATTTAATTACAAATTTATATTGAAACTCTTTATAAATTAACAGGATTATTTATTAAAGCCTAAATATGTATGGCTGGAAGTGTCACCTGTTATCCATTTTTCAATGCAACAATTCCTATTGTTGCATTGAATACAGGTGACAGAACTGTCTCCTGACAGTTCCATTATTTATGACCTCCAGTCTTCTCGATTTATAAAATGTTTACTGAATAAAAATATACCTATTATATCATTTACGGTTAAAGCGTGAAACGCATGGTTTAACAATGATATGGATATTTTCTAAATAATTATTTATCAGCTAAATATTTAGATAACATACATAAAACGGAAGGAATAGCTATCGCTCCACCAACAAGAGTGATAAAAAAGACGTAATCTATTTAAGAATAAGATAAAAAGCTGAGGAAGAAAGGGCAGATGACGAAAATATGTTTGATCGGATTGAAATGGAATGGAAATATCTAAGCTTTGAGTTTCTCGAATCGAATCAGAATATATCTCATAATTATTTATGGTTAACGATCAACACTTCAGAATATCCGTATTTTTTTATTGTAATTAAAGTACTTACTAAGGAAATAGATTCGACCAACTACATTAAATGATTTCCCAAGAAATAAATTTTAAATAGAGTAAACATAGAAGTTGAAAATATTGAAGCTGAGAAACCTAAACAAATGAATTATAGTATAATTAAAAAACGTTAATGTGTAAAGTTCATAATTTCTACTGTAATTATTGTGCAAGAAGTTTACATAGCACAATGATCAATAAATACGATAAAGTTTTGTGAAAATAGTCGCGAATGAGAAAAAGTTTCGTGTAACAGAATATTGTAAATTCTATTTGTTTTTATTGTATTATATGTGATAACTATACGTTTTTTACACATTAATATAAATAAATAAATAAATAAATATCAGGGACAATCTCACACAAATTGACCTAGTCCCAAACTAAGCTCTAGGCTTGTACTATGGGTACCAGGCAACGATATACTTACTTATATAAAGAATTACATACTTAAATATATAGAAAACATCCATGACTCAGGAACAAATACTCGCGCTCATCACACAAATATTTGCCCATACCGGGATTCGAACCCGGGACCGCTAGCTTCGTAGGCAGGGTCACTACCAACTAGGCTAACCGCGTCGTCGTATATAAAATTCTACTTCTGTACAACATAATTTCTAGTACCTATTACCATTTACCTAGTATCGTAGGAAACAAATTTTGTGTAGTATACAAAACCTGTTGGACGCTAAATGCATATTTTACTCTGTAACTATTAGATGGTAACCAACACAATATCGAAGTTTTCGTGTACTAGAATATTTTAACTAAAATATTCTAGTATTAACATAAATACGACTTGTTGTCATAAAAAATAAATCTGGTCACCATAGCTGAAATCTGTTTTCCTACACCAGAATCATAACTACAATAAAATCTGATAATATTGTAAAATATTTTTTTCTTCATGTACCAAAGACGTTGTCCGTACTGACACCAACAGTTAATTATAATCGCTTATTTGATTCATAAACTAAACTATTTCAAACAATTACCTATTATCTACTAACATATGTTTCAAACCTTTACATTTGCATATTACCTAGAACATCATGAATATTAAAAATGCTATGAACAAATCCTCAGACGAAGGGTCCAACTTAGTCGTTAACTTTACCCGGCCCCGAAATATGTCAATGAATAAAACATCACAGGTTTTCGAAGAAGAAATTTATCAAAACGGACTGCGTAGAAAGTAAAAATTACACTTCTTACAAAGGCTAATGTATGTAAGATTTGCTGGGCCCGAGACATTATGACTGAGCACTAGATTGCAGTAAAAGTACTCTTAAAGATGGGTAGAGAGAGAATCGTATTCACAACTAAGAAATAAATTGGTTGCGTTGCTCTTGAGTAGAAATTCAACTGACCAAAATTGACAAAGGGTTGATGCGTTCAATATTGTGTTGCGGCAAAAACAAATGCTTAATTTATTTTTCTTTAAGAACCTGAGATGTCTGGGTTTCTGGGCTTTTTTCTCATCACTCTTTAAATCCCTGTCTTAAGCAGTTTACCTCAAATTCTAGATAGTTGAACGTCCACTGATTAGGTACCTAGTAGGTACAAAAAACAATATGAGTAGGAACCATTGAAAACTTTAAACATCGAGTCATCATAGAACCCTGGCATAATTACAGCGTCATGTCACGAGAAGGTAATTACATTGACATTAATCACTCACTTTCTGCAAAAGGGTTCCTTAATGTCTCAATAATTAAAGTTGTTGAGTGTAGTATCGAATGTTAATTTGGCAAAGTAACGTAAGGTCTACCTAATTTTCACCTAGTTTTTTTATATGTTAATATGAAATTATCTTACCAATGCGAATGGCAAATAAGCTTTACTAATAGATAACAAATATGATTAGATTTTTGTTCAACGGTGCGACTAATACATATAATTGTTATTAAATGTCAAGTATCAATAAACAACGAAGGCACAAACCTGACTATTTCATAAGGCCCATTAATAAAATAACATAGATGCTCAAATAATGTTTTTTTAATGAAGAATCTGGAATTCTGCGTCATTAAAACTTTATACCGCAAAAAAGCACGGTTATTTTTTTACACTCGGTCATTGTTCCCTAAATCCCTCCATTATTATCCTCCAGAATATTTCCTTCAGTCCTACCTCGAATTAAAACGCGCTTGAGAATTCTCGCTAACTTAATAATTAAGTCATTAGGTACGTCATTAAGTCCTAAAGTTTTAAGTCACGCTTAAATCTTAAATAGTTTAACAACATTATGCAATTATCGCGTTTAATTTTAAAGCACTCTTTTTGAATATTGTTTTATTTCGCAATGAAAATATTATTTGAAATACTTGCAAATATATTTTTTCAATTTTCATAAAAGTTGCTAAACAAATATAAAGCAAACATCTTCAAAGGTTTTGTTTTGTTGAAGAAAATAAAATCTTCGGAACTTAAATAACACATTTTGGGAGGATTCGGCTACCCGGATGCGGATACCCAGTGGTTATTATTAGGAACTTAAACTTAGAACACATGTTTTTATTATTATTGCTATTTAGAAAATTGCGTTTCAAATGTAATGGGCTTTATGAGTTTTATTTTTACCAATTTATAATAGAGTATTCTATTATAAATTGGTTATTTTTCTTTATTGTTTAATAAAAACAAAAGAAACCTTCAACAAATAGTTTACGTTTTGTGATATTATATTGATCGGCTATTCTTGATAGTTTTGACGTAGGTAAAATAAATCAAGAATTAAGGCCCACTTGCACCAAAAAGTTCAAATTTAGTTTTATTCATAGGTTAATTTTAATTGTGCCAAAATTTAATTAATTTTCGTATTTTGTCGGATTTAAGTGTAAATTAAGTTAAACTTTTTGCAAGTGGCCATCAGAAAGGATGAAATTTTGACGTCATTTCTATTTGACCGAGCGAGCGCGATGCGCGAGCGAAGCGTCTCCGTTTCAGCTTGGGCAAAAATGCTTTCGCATGTCTGATTGTTCCCCTCTACAGGTCGCATTTCACAACCGATTCTCTTGAACATTTGTGAGCAGGTTCGATAATAATATGAATTTTTTTGTTCCTTCGGTTTTTTGAAATTTTTCAAAATGGCGGAGATATGGGGTTTTTTGCGATTACAAACTTATTTGTGGTGTTGGCATACTGACCGCGACCTATTTCGATGTATGGGGATAACAGTTTTCCAACGGCAAAATTAAGTTTATCGCGAAGTCTCGCGAAGGCTCAAAAAGTCACTAGTAACGAATTGAGTCGATTCTATAGAGAAACTTTGTCGCCTAATATTTAAGATGGCAATGCACAATAATTTAACTTTGCACAAAATATACCCAAAAAAATCGCATTGCTACCTGAGAAACACTTTTCTTGAGTTGCCAGGTTTTATAGCACTGATAATTTCCCATTAGGTAACCCGCACGCTCAGCCTCTCTTCCCTCACTAACAAAAATAATAATAATAAATAAAAAGTAAATAACTAATAAAGTATTTTTCGTTTAGCAGCCGATAGACCCTGCCCTTCAGAGCGATTGCGTTTTGATCTGGAACAGCTGCCGCCGACATTCATAGTCTCGTTTGATATATTTATTCGCTTCTTTCTTGTTTATGAAGGCTCGTGGATTACATATATCGTTGGGCCCAATATTCCCCAGATATTGGGCCCAACGACGTTTGCTGATTTGACCGAGATACATCGATAATGTATAAGGGGAACTAAATATATTATTTTTTTACAATTGCCATGGCGTTTTTCACTTGTTTTGGTTAAGTTATATGACTTTACATGGTTATGATTAGCGTAAATTCGTATAATCGGATAAGAGTCAGTGCGATGTTTGTAACTTTAGTATGAGGAATTGTAATATATTGTGCGCAATAGAAATATATAATTATATACTTAAGTAACTTACTTTAATCACTCTTATGTACCTAATTGGTTGTAGCTGTCGTGGAATGGTGCATCGAGACAAACCAAACGGTGGTTTAACGGTGCAGTTTTGTTAATAATTGTAAATGTTTGTTGATATACTTATTATTTAAAAAAAAAAGTGTATATAAGCACGTCCAAGCATAGTGCACGTCCATGGTGAATTAGTGTGGTAATTTTGTCAAGTCATCAGCATCACGATTCCTACAAACATTGACGACGCGGTTAGCCTAGTTGGTAGTGACCCTGCCTACGAAGCTAGCGGTCCCGGGTTCGAATTCCAGTATGCGCAAATATTTGTGTGATGAGCGTGAGTATTTATTCCTGAGTCATGGATAGTTTCTATGTATTTAAGTATGTATTTCTTTATATACCTAAGTATGTTAAGAGTTATGTATTGTTTGTGTCACCTTCCGTGTTCTCACCGGGCGGTCTCAACGGAAGACCAGCGTTGGCTTTACAGCCAGCACAAGCGGAGTTGGGACCGTTTCGCGACAACTTTGCTGTGTACCTTTATGTTATTTTAATTTCTTACTGTGTTCGTTGTTGTGAATAAATGTTTTCTGTTTCTGTGTTATTGTATTGTATTGTATGTTTATCGTTGTCTAGTACCCATAATACAAGCCTAGAGCTTAGCTTGGGACTAGGTCAATTTGTGTGAGATTGTCCCCTGATATTTATTTATGTTTTATTTGTTGCCAAGTGTGGAACGGAAAAAAAATGTGATATTTATTTTTTATTCGGGAAATAAATTAATTTTATAATTTATTCAATTAGTGAAGGGAGCAAGTAACATTATTGAAGGAACCAAATTTAGTTTTTTTGGTTTACCCTCACTTTTTCTTGCAAATCAGAAATTTACACTTGTTATCTTTTTATCCAGTTAATGATACAAAATTGTTTTTTTTTTATGTACTTTTTTCTAATTTATCTGTTCTAAAATTCATTTTCTCATTATTTTCTTAAACCAAGAATTGAATAACCAATGGTAACTCGATACCTGTAATTAAGGCAATCAATTTAGTGTTCTATCCAATTTAATTTCACTCGCCGAGCTCTAGTTGAAACTTTGATCTCAATGATGAAAACATCTCTAAACATCGAATGTTATCACTTTATCAAAATTGAATAAAGCTTAACCATGTTTCGCTTCCATTTTCTATTGCTTAATTTTCTATTACCTAATTGCTTTTAAATTATAACATCGGCAACACAAAATCTGACATTTTGAAATATTATCTTTCAGAACATGTTGCAAGTAAATACAATACAATATAATAGTGGTGGTTGAACAGCAAATTTCAGTCAGTTTAGATACATACATTAAGATATATTCATTATTTTGGTTAATTCACGAATAATTTCTAACGTACCTAAACAACTTAACAATGAACAGGAAACGTCTAAACAAAACAAATAAATTGGCCTAATTCATCAGCGGTGATGCATCTATTATTCACCGGCAAATGGATAATTGCCTTCAGGTAGGAAACGAATTAACAAATAAATAAAGAACACTATTATTTAGCAAGGGCTTTGTCCTGGCTCTTAGAACTTAAAAATATGAGTTTTGAGCTTAAACTATGCTCAATGGTCGGTTAAGTCTGAGCAAGGGATTTTTGTTATAAAAAAATAACTTACCAAATCATAGCTAAACAATATATGCTCATATTATCAGACTTAGTTCCATATCGTTTAGCTCAAAATGTATTTTTTTAAATAATCTAACCATAACCAGCGTTCCTATATGTACCTCTATATTTTCTAATCTCATTTGGTAAGATAATCTTAACGTATTTTTTTTTCCCAGTTAAAATTATCTGGCAGTTATAGTTATCGCTTGCTACAGAGTTAATATGTATCGGACAGATAGTATTATCTGGAGATATAAAAATCAGAAAAATCTGTGCAAATTGAAACAGTTCTTGGCACTTATATTAGGCTGGGATCGGCGGCTGTGCACCACTATAGCGGGCTTAACATTCATGGACGAGATACAATTTGACAGGTGCTAGGGAAATCAATCTTCTATCCAATATTCTAATGTAAGACTTAACGCTTAAGGTTTCGCTCAGCGCGTCTCTTTCGTTAAAGACAGGTTGGAAAGGAAGACCCGAGCGACAAACAAGTCACGCCAGGGTGAAACTGTGACGGTGCGTCGCACCAAAACAGTAAATTGTCAATATAAAGAAGCACTTATTAGGTATTATCTCGCTACATCCATCATTGATTACCGATCCAGTTTTCCTTAGCTTGCGAAACTCCGGTTTTCCTCATCAATCCAATTATATGAAGCTTATTGCAGCTTCTTACTTCTAATTGATTCTCATTCCCAAATTATTGTAATGTTGCTGTTACAGCATCGTAATCCTCAATTAACATTGTATTTTCAAGGTTGAAGCGGTTCGTAAAGTAATAATGATTTAACTACTTGATAGGTATGTATAAAGCGATACGTAAATAATAACATTTACTTATAAAACACTAGCTTTTGGCCACGACTCCGTCTGTCCAGGAGCATTTTATTGGTTTTCCCTCGGGACCTATTACAATTTCCGGAACCAACCCAACGTGAGCACTATATCTGTGTGACAAATTTCATACAAATTGAAACACAAACTTCTAAACATCCAGTTTCACATTTGTACCTACTCATGTTTAATATCCATTTTCAAATGTATAGCTGTTTTATAAACGAAATAAAATAATACATAATCGGAAAATCATAGCCAACCGTCCAAATAGATAACTTAATGCATACCCTAGTACTGTTCAATAAATACAGCTTAGATAAACACGAAATGTTCAATCATAGTAATAGACATGCCACGCAGGCGCGAGTCAACACGAGGCTAATGTCGGGTTATTTCATTACACTAATAGCCGTAAACTATGTCTGGGTCACTGTCAGTCCTATTTGATTACGATTAAGTATGTGCTATTTCTTATCTTGGCAATATATCTAACTTTCAGTAACGAAGAAAAATTGACAATATAAAAAATGCACCATTTTTCGTTTAACCAATTCGCCTCAACGACCATCGGTTCTACGAGCAATGTGCCCCAACTACTTAGTTAGATAAATATAGATAAACATGCTTGTTCTTCACAAACATACATGGCCTTTAAGGCCAACACGATTAACAAAAGAATATAAAACAGGATCATGCAATTTAAACAGTTAAACTTACTCTGTATGAGAACTTAGAGAGAGATAAAATTTTTTGCCATTTGGATATTTGAAGATGAGCCATCTGATGATGCGAAGAATAGGCGCTGGCTCAGCATAAAACTGCGTAAAGCCACAGCACTGGTATTCTGCCAGAACCCTTAAAGTAGTGACGCTGATAATATTTTAACAGGAAAAATTATGCCTTTTAAAGAGTCATACTTTTAGTGGCGGGGTAAATTAAAATTAGGTCTTTTCAGTTAAAACATAAACTGTAGTACAAAACCGTAGCTGATTATATACCTATATTCATTTTATTACTTTATTTCCGCTTGAATATTGCAATTCACTATGTCTATAACTTTAGTTCTTCTGCAGAAACGAGCAATATTCGTAAACAAACAAGGCTGAAAAGGACTAATAACTAACTATACCGTACTCGTTATAAGTTTAACAGTTTAACTTTTCATTAAATGGAAATCGAAATAACAATTAAACTGCTCTCAAATTATTCAACTGAACAATTATTTAATATCTTCACAAGACAGGGCCCTGTCGGATCCTTTACCCTGGGCCCTTTTGTTCAATCTCGGTAGCCAAGAGACGGATTACAAAGCTCTGCGCAAGATTGCCTGTCTAATGGATATAAGTATCTTGTACCTGGGAGGCCGAGTGTCGTTCGGGACTAAACCAAACTTTCCCGAAGATGACCGACCGATAGATTTCTTGACCCAAAAGACTTTCGGGTGAATTTCAGGGCGTTTCAACCGCCGTCATTAGTGTCACCAAATATATTGACGAAATCAATGACACCTGCCAGCAACTCCTGATGTAAACAGAAGCAGAACCGGGGATGTAATTTCTATCAGCATCATAAGTTGCTGTAGTGTCATTGATTTCGTCAATATATTTGGTGACACTAATGACGGCGGCGGTTGAAACGCCCTGAAATTCACCCAATCTGCGATTTTTATCATAATCGTTAGAGCCATATCTGAAAACCCCATTTTTTTAGCCTGTCTGCCTGTTTAGTACAATTATATTTATCTAGTGTAAATGGTCCAAAGAGAACTGGAACATATGTAGAGCGAACACTTATAAATAATAGTACAGTTGGGTTTGTGTCCCGCGCTATGCGGGTGATATCGCAAGATAGTAATTTGCGTGCAGATACGCTGCGGTCCGCAGTCATAGATTACAATGGCTGGAATGCGGTTACGTCAGCAAACAGAATGAAGTTCAGGGGATTTCCACTGCTTCTTATACGTATTAAGAAAAAGGACCTCTCATGGTAATAGAGTATGAAATAAAAAATGGATTTAATTCAAAATCGTTCTCTAATAAGGTTTAATTTTAATATTATATTTAGAAAATTAGGAATATAGGAGTTAAGATCTGCGGGTTTAACATGCTTGCACGAGATAAAATTTGACAGGAGCTAGGGAAATGAATACATCTATTCCATATTCTAAATTAAGGCTTAACGCTTAAGGTTTTAAAATAAAAGTGTCTCGTCCTGACTTTTACTACCTTTTTAGTACTAAGCGACTATAGCGATTTTCACATTTTTAAAGCGATTTTATCAAGACGGGACACTTTTATTTTAAACCTTAAGCGTTAAGTCTTACGTAAGAATATGAAATAGATGTATTTATTTCCCTAGCACCTGTCAAAGCTCGCGCTCGTGGTCGATTAGTTTAATAGGGAGAGATTGAGTGTCATGACAATAATAATGTTAAAATTATTCTAGTTATTATAACAGATAGTATACTGTTAAGTAATGTTTATTGAATATCGCCTTTTACAGGTTAAATACAAAAAACCAAACTAACACTACAGCCTTAGCGAAAATTAATATTTCCAAGATTAATTATATTAGTGTGGATATCGCGAAAGTGTACAACCATCTTGAATTTTTTTTATCTTCGTGTAAGGAAGAGAAAAATTGTTTTTTTTTTAATTCAAATTACAAAGTTTCAGGTTAAAAAGACAAAGTCCAATGATGTCAATCATCCTGGCAAATATTTTAAATATTAAATAATAATAAATAATAATTAACTAATAATTATAAAATAAATAATAATAATAATAATATTAAATATTAATTTTCAATATTTTAATATATATTTTTTTTATTCTCCTAGGAAATGAACGGAACAGGATTACGGCCCTGACAGCACCTGGCAGCTTAACAGCGAATTTAAATGTATTTTTTATGAAATTCATAAAAGTAAGAAACCCGAATCATTCCTTCAAACCTTGCAACAACACTGGAAATTTTGATAATAGGTAGGTACAGCGATATAAAAACTGTAGTTCCGAATAGAAGATGCGCTTAGCTACCCTGTCATCTGACATGCGGGAGACATGGCCGGCCCACCGCAGCTGTCGCCGCATCAGATAGGCCTCGATTCCGCCGACATTAGCCCTTCGCAGGACTTCCGTGTTGCGAACACGGTCGGACCAGCGAATGTTCATAATGTCGCGTAGGCATTTTAGGTGGAAACCAGGCGGCCAATTCCTGCGGTACAAAGATGTGCTTAAGCGGCAGATGAAGCGCTGTGACCTCGACCCATTACAATGGGAGGCTATGGCAGAGGACCGGCCGTTTTGGAGGCATACAGTGAGCACTAAGGTGTTTGAGTTTGAAAGGAGAAGACGAGATGAGCTCGATGCTAAACGAGACGAGCTCAAGGCCCGACCACCTGCGGCCATCCACTATAACTATATCGGAGAGGTGCTGACCTGCACCAAATGTCAACGAACATTTCGTGCAAAAATCGGTTATGTCAGCCACCTGAGAGCACACGAGCGACGCTCTGAATAGTCGGATCCTAGTCGCTGTGGCCGAAATCGGTCGGGATCGTATTATTATTATTATTATTATAAAAACTGTTCGGTAAATTTTCCAGGTTTTAAATGGAATATTATTATTGCGGTTTTAGTCAAGTTTAATGTCTTCTAGATACAATCCACATTTTTTTTAGCTAAAGTAAGAAAGTTTTTAAATTTATTGGTTCTACGGTTCACACGGAGGACAAGCTTTAACCTCGTAAAGCCCTAACGGCCTAAATTTAGGATATTTGTCAAAATGACTTGTAACTTTTAATTGACTGACACAGACTAAAATATTTTTTTGAACTAAAGAAATTTGCGTGGGCCATATGAGGTGTTAATTTTTTTTTTTAAATTAATGGCCTCATTGCTATGCCATGCCGACAATAGTCGGAATACCGTTACCATTCAGCTCACGTTGTCTGATAAGCGCTGCACTAGAGATGATATGAATATCATCTGTCTTGAATCCCAACTACATATTATGTGACGTTCTCAATATAAAGGGACCTTATGGAGGAAGGCAGTTACGCTCTTCTTGTTCTTGTAACTATACGAATACTATGGCAACAGTTCTAAAAACGGCGTAACCGCCTGCCTCCATAAGGCCCCTTTATGTTGAGAACGTCACATATTTAAATTAAATGAAAAGTTCATAACTATATAACAGTAGCGAATGTTATATACAATACAAAATATAATAATTCAGTTGACTCTTATATTTACTAAAGAACCTGGTATTCTATAACACTGTCATCATTATAAAATAAAAATATTTCCATTATTATTGTTCTGATGTAACGCAAGTGTGCTGCTTGCATTGACGATTATTTGTGGCAAACTTTTTAAAATTCAACTGCAAAGGTCCGTTGCGCCCTGAAATTTCTGGAGACACGACGTGTCGCTCTATACTTTGCTTGCTAGGTATTGAACGAAATGTAAACAAACAAAACCACGAGACCTAGTTCATCAGCCAATAGAAGTGGACCGCTGATCCGTCAAAGTTCAAATAGGTAACAGTTTTCATTGGTTATTTCACAGAGTCACGTGGTTCATATATATGTACTTATTTGTGCCTTAAGAAAATAATGTAGATATATCCTGATTTTGAGCATAAGTGGTACACATGAGCGGGGGATATATTCGTTATTGTGATTTAGCTAAACATTTATTATCATTAAGAAGTAGCAAAATTAATATAATAATTGATATCTTATTAAAAATGTTTATTTATATTTAAGAATTGTGTTTGTGGGAGCTTGAAAAGTATGTTATACGGTTTGGCAAAGTGCCTTGCATCATGCGCCATCTTAACCAAAAACAAGATAATTTGTGAAACAACGTAAACCTAGATTCTTACTAAAATGGGACGGAAAATAAACGCATTTACAGAGTAGGGATGTGTTTATGACCATTTAATTACTATCAACACATTTTTGTTTTGAGCTCAAGGCTTAGACAAGATGAATTTTACGAACGTTTACGACAACAGAAGAATAAAAAAAAAGTTATTTTTTATCTTACCACATTTTTAAAACCGATTTATTAAGAAGAGTTTTGGTACCACATATGTTCGAATACTTGACAGTTAAAGCTCAAATAACATCATTAAATATCTACGTGTTATTTTTTCAAACTCGTATCTGCATTTATTCCTGCGGTTGGAAAACTGATTGCATCATAAATTCGAATCGTCATTTTCTGAGCGTTTCAACTGCCCGTCATGTCACCTAATTGTTAAATAAATTAAAAACTTGATAGAATACTTGATAGAACCAAACGCTAAACCATAGATCATACAGGCCTATGCCGGGTATAAGCTTAACGGCTGGCTCTAGTTGTCCATCCAAAATAAAGTTTCCCTAAGGGACGATCTCCACCGACCGGACGGCATGGCAACGGATTTTACAATCTTTAAACCAAATTCAACTGTCTACACAGTAATTAAAGTCTATATTACCAAGCCCGCTTGACAGCGTGACGCGGAATCTGCCCGCCGCTATCAAGAGGCTGTGCGCGACTTTACGCGTAATATAGACTTTAATTATTGTGTAGACAGTTTAATTTCGTTTAAAGATTGTAAAATCCGTTGCCGTGCCGTCCGGTCAGTGGAGATCATCCTTAATTTTTATTCACGGTGCAAAGTACTAAGCCTCGCTTAATAACTTATGCTTGTTTGTTCGCGAAACAACGTTGCAAACGTTATTTCCTTTGATTCTTATCTCTCAAACGCTCCAAATCCAAAGTTCAACAAAACGAGTAAATTGAGTTTGACAACAATATATCTCAAAATTGAATGGAATCCTTATCGGAACATAACACTACGCCATTGACGTCAACGAGCGGAAACGACTGCTATCGTGTTTCGTTACTTCTGAGTTTTTCTTTGAAGGTCCTCCATATCCGTTGCCACAAAACTAGACAGTATTTTAATGACATCGCTTTATCTTGTCGAGTCACAAAACCACTTTAAGTTTGCTTTTGGATAAATAAGAACTATCATCCTTGTGATACGACTTCTTTAGTCTCGTAAGTTGGTGGTGCGAAATATGACCGCACGTGTAAGTCGGTTCGCTTTCATCTTTCTGCCGAAAGGGTGACCTTGTGGGTGTAAGATGTGTATTACACATTTTATGTCATGACACACATAATTTATCAATGTAAATGGTTCTGTGAATCTCATGACACATATTTTACCAGAATACTTGTCAATTTTCATCGTGTGATTAAAAAAGGGTGTTATAATAACTTTTAAGTCTATGTTTGTGGCTTCGTAGCTTTTAAACCGTGGAAGCAGTTTATGCTGTTTTTTATATTGAGAGATAATAATTTTAGTTTAACTAGTAAGAATGGTATTTCGCCGTATTTTAATAAATTGGACCGTTATACAGTTATAAACCCTGAAAGTAACTCGAGCTGGAGTCCGGAGCAATTTTCGATAATCAATGGACATTCAGTTTTCATTTAAAAAAGAAAATATCAAAATATTGGTGTAATGCTTTGTTTTACGTCGCAAGTTTTATTTTATTACTTAATTCTTTTAAATTAAAACATATAACCCTTTCTCAAATCTTTGAAATATAATTTAACCTCCTGAGGCCCCGCGTACTAATATTAGGACAAAATTACTGACTTCCTTATGGAAGTTAAACCCATATTGCAAAAAACGCCATAGAACTATGACCCAACGTTCTAGTACTTAAGACTCAATGTTTAAAAACTGACTGTTTCGCAGCAGTCAAAATTATGTTTATTTTAGAGTCATTGATAAATTTATCAAATACTCTAAAATGAACACACACAACACAACTAATGAGTTGTTGGCCTATAATGACTAATTAATTATGTTCTAATATTAGTACAATGGATTATGATTCTAAATGCTTTCCAATTTGGATCTCAGAAGGTTAATAAGACGCTTTTATCTTGCAACAGGATTTTTCCAGAGGGCAATCAATCATAGAAGCTTGCTTAACGTTACCCTTTTGAAACCAGTTCTGAAGCTTAAAAAGAAAATTAATTATGAAACACTAAAACAAGAAGAATTACTCCTTTGTCTTCAAAACTTAATCAAAGGACTCGAAACAATTGCAAGGGAAAATTATAAGTCGCCCTAAATTGGTTTTGTCCTTCTAAAATATCCATCTGGTGCTTGAGCCAAATAAATAGCTAATTTAAGTCGAGTAATTTAAAGTAGACTTGACAGATTAACGATTACAGATAAATGTATTGAATTTAAATTGATTTTGTAAGGTTTTGAGAACTCCGTACTCAAACTAGGGACACTTACATAAATAAATAGGGACACTTTATCACAATATATTTTCTAAAAACTATCAAAGCCAAAGAGCTAAAATATCATGTAGGTACAATATATTTATCTCACGAACAAAGAGAACTTGTAATAATATAAGTAAAAATGTTTGTTTAATTTTAATGTACCTTCCTTTCATAGATACAACATAAAAATAAAGTATAATCATTTTTGGATATTTTTGGAAAAAATATTATTTGATGATGTTATTATAGATTTTTACATCTATTTATCTAACGTTGAGGCGCGCTCAAATTTTTAATAAAATTATTAAATATTAATAATATATTATTATTTACATTTAACTATAAAGTATATATAATATTTACTAAATGTACAAAGCAACACCAAAATTAATAGAGAGAGATATATCATAAACTACATAACATATGAAACCAAATTCCCATGTATATTGATGACATATTTAGGTATAACGCCATCATGAAACCCGTTCACAATTGCATTACTACGTGAACAATATTGTCAAAAGCTCGTTGCGGTTACTATATTGCTAAAACAATTCGGCGTAATATCATTGTCTACTTTGAATAAGTAAATGTTGTTTATTTCTAAAAAAAATATAGTAAAATAAAGGGAGTTTATCTTAAAAGTTGATTAAACGTTGAATATGCTTACACATACGTAGGCAAAAGCAAAGCCAGAAAGATTTAGCTTTAAAAAGCAAAATATTTTCAAATTTAACTACTAAAACCTTTCACGATCCTTAACATATGACTGCTCTAAAGTCACACACAAGAATGGTTTCTAATTCTACAAGGAGAGATTTCATTTGAGATTTAAAATTGGAATCTTGCCACGAATTTTGGCGGTCTCATAAATATTTGTGTCTATTTTGTTACCGCAAAATATTTGTGTCCATTGTTACTATTAAATGTCTGTCGTGAGCCATTCCTAACTCCCTATATACCCTCTTAAATCCTCAAATTCCATGTCAGTGCCTAAATATGTCGTTTTATACTACATACTTAGGCTGAGAAGAGGCGACTTTTAATTGTAACTCATTTATTTAGTTTTATATTTTGTTCATTTATCTGATACTATTGTCTTCAGCTTGCTAGAAAAACATGAATTATAACGTAATAAATTGTAACGGTATTAATGAAATACAAATAAAAAAAAATTTAAAAATATTAGTAACAGTGGTAATTTTTTTAGTAACAATGGTCAATTTCAAGTGCGTCCGGGAATTAACGGAATAATTTATGACAAAATTCTAGTAACATCAAAGAATAACCATTACGAAGGGTCTAATTGTGGGTATATTTATTGCGAAGGCCTCAGTGAATAGCTGCTTTGATTACCACGAGCCGCGAGCGCACATTCCATGCCTAAATCAATTCCTAGGCGATTGTAAGACCTTAGAGCTAGGCAACCGTACTGGGATACTAATGAATTTCGATGCTACACGTATTCATTTATGAGAAAAAAAAAAACGAGAAAATGTAAAAGAAAAAACCCTTATTCTTGTACAGTTCGTAATAAAATCAGAGGTCTAAATAATTACTAATTGATAATTATGTATCTCGTACTGTCGACGTACTTTAACGGTTTCAAGTTAATGCAAAAAAAAACTGTTTTTTCTATATTATTTAAAAAACTATTTCTTTGCGAAAATGGACGTAAAGCAAGTATAAATTTGGGCATTCTTAAATAATGAGAAAAGAGGTTACTAACTGAGATTGTTCCATAACTTACACTCAGAAATCATTGAATCCCTCTGTTTTTTATTTATTTACGTTAATTTTTGAATACTACGTGTTAATTTCGTATTCAATCATATTGTTTATTTTAGTTCATTCAACTTTTATACCCCCGATCTAAAATGGTGTTATAAGTTTGACGCCTACGTCCGTCTGTCTATTGGTGCATCCACTCCGAAGTCTACTTTTTGTGGAACAATATTTTGCAACTGACTACGTAGCTACCAAACGGCAGGGCCAATTTTAAATATTTGTTGTGAATGTATAAAAATAAAGAAGCTTGTTCAATTAGACGGTCATTCTCCGTGCGTTTGAACCGCCCGTCGTAATTCTAATTAACGCGTCACCTAATTATTGGCTATATGGACAACTACCGTCAATTCTAAAGCTTATACCCAGCACAGGCCTGTATTATCTATGGTTTAGCATTTGGTTATATATAAAGTTTTTAATATATTGAACGATTACAGGTGACGCGTTAATTAGAAGCACGACGGGCGGTTGAAACGCTCAGAGAATGGCCGTAGAATGGTTCTAAGCTAGGATTGATGAAAATCGGTGAGGCCGTTTAAAAGTTATCGTTAAAGTTATTAATACTATTTTATCCACCGAAGTGTAGATATTTAACAAGTACTCATACTGCTTATATAGCTACTATATGTAGATATCGACTAGACAATCGTGTACATCACCTCCACGTTCAATTTACATCCAGATAGCCGAGCATTATTCCGTAGCCCAACACAGGGTTTCCCCGTAATTACATAGGCAGCGTAGGCTTCCACGTTTGCGCAGTCAATATGCCAATCCGCCACATAGAATTGCGAAAATCAAACAGCAAACTTTCGTAAACCCGGACAGGGAACATGTACACGTAAAGTTTTCTGGTAAATGGCATGAATATTTGAAGACAAATCAAAGGTGAAAGGGTCGATTGTTAGCAGCGTATTGTTTGAACTTTACGTTGAATGTTAAGTGGTTTTTTAATTTCACTATACCAACAAACTCCATTATGGTGCAAAATTAAGCACATTTCTAACTTGGTGCATTTAGTTTATAAGTTACGCAGTTTTGCGCCAACACTGCCTATATCAAGAACAAACATTGATTATATTTTTTATATCACTATTAATTTTAAACACAAATGTTAAAATCACATTAAATGTTGCTCAAACAAAATATTATTCTATTAAATAATTATATCAATTTTTTTTTTATTATTTCTCACGCGCTTTTCAATTTGGAATCTCTGTCAAATATTCGGTTAATTTCTGCAAATAGAATGTAAAAATAGCGTTTATTATCACGAATACTCTTTTCTTCTCAAAAAAACATTTTTCATAAGCTCGCTAAAGTAATGACTCAATTAGATCTGAAGTACCTACTAATAAGAGATACATTTTTCAACCCTACAGGGTGGATTTGTTAGAGCGATCAGTCTTCGAAATACAAAAAATATTAAAAAATATTTATCCACAATAAGTAATATTTTAATTTGTGTTCCCAAAATAAAAGCTAATTTGATGAACGAGCCATGGTAATACTCCCCAGGCGGTATTCAGATAATAACGTTTAAGGGAAAACCTTCGAAAAATTGTTCCGAAAAATTCATATTAGGTACTTGATATAGCATTAGAGTAATTGATTATGCACATAATTCGGGATTTACGGTGCATACGGTACGGCTTCTCAGTGTTATTTCATTATCCAAGCACTTGAAGGACTTACTTAAATCGTAACGATGGAATTAATCAACTTGATAATAATATGATCCGATTTCGTTACTTTAATTTAATATTTAGTTAATGATATTTATTTATTTAATTAATGACTTTGATGTAATATGAGTAAAATTTACAAAAATAAAATAAAGTATTCTCCTAAGAAATCGTTTTCTAAATGCTCAGTGTATTTATATACCTATACATGCGCGCTTTTTACTATTAGTATAATAATATACTCGAACGCATTTGCAGTTATATATATAATTAGTAATTTATACCTATAAAACGACACCACTGTATGGTGTCGTTTTAAATTAAAAAGTTTTATTACTTAGATCTTTTTTACTTATTTTTTTACGTATACGGCTCGCCACCGCCATTTTTACTAACTTTTGCCAAGAACATTTATTGTTCATAATTACTAAATAATCCTCGTATAAAAATATGGCTAGAGACACTTTTTGAGGCATACACCCTGTTTAAAAACAAAATTTTATTTAAAATAAGTATCCTAATACGATTTCATTTGTTATGAAAAAAGTGGAATTTAGTCTTTCGACCCGACCACTTGAATCATTCTTCTACAATTCAAAAAAGTGTAATGATGGGGAGACAAGACAGTTCCGAGTGTTCAACGCATTCACAACCGAGAACTCAGACTATTTGGTCCATTTTCAAGGGGATCTGGCAGCCGGGCGTTGAACGCTTTTAAAACCTTTTTTAAACGATCTTAAACGCTGAAGCCGTTTAAAAGCGTATTTTCCGGCGTCAATTGTTAAGAGACTAATCACTCTTTCTCTGAGATTCCCGGTGGATCTGGCAAATCTAATTAATGGTCGTTTAGCGAGGTCGGATTACGGGGTTTTTTTGCAGCGGTGGATGGCAAATTTTAAGAAGCGTTGATCTTTTATTCGAGCAATGGCGTTAAGATGAGATAGGCCAGTTGTTTTTTTAAGGAAAGGTCAAGGTAAATTTTCCACGTGTTGTCCTACCTGTACCAGTTTGGTGTAATTATCAATGCAAATGTTGTTGATTAAATTAAACTCGCTTTAAATGCCATTCGCTTTAAATGCCAAATGTACGAAAAAAAAGAAACGAATAACATTTTTGTATCACATTTACTTATTTTTAAAACTAAAAAATAATTTATCAACGGAATGACTCAAACCACAAAATGTTCTTTCCATTTAATGCTTAGAAATTTCAATAAGCTTTTAAACTCACATAAAAACTTTTTTTCGATAATACGGCTTCCTCAAAGAAGAAAAAGACTTCGTAGCCGTAGGCCTTGTCGTACTGTTTCCTATACAGTACGACAAGGCCTACGGCTACGAAGCTACTTTTACCTGTTCCAAATTAATTTGTGCGGCATTACATTATTCACGAAAAAGTAAACAGAAAAATCTTTTTTAATAAGTTTTATGAGTTTCATTACCATAATAAAGCCTCTTTGAAACATAATTTGCGAAAGAAAATACGGGATTTATGGTTTCTTATTCGTAAATAGACGAAATGTGTCGACAATCTCAACTCATCAACCAATTAGATGTAAGAAAGTATAAAGGAATCTAGTAATATTTTCGACAAAGTATAAATCGCGTAATTATAATTAAAAATGAGGCCTGATTATATTTAATTCCATAATAAACTTTATTGGTTGTGCCCAAACGGGCATGAAATTTTGATATAAATTGTGACCCGTCCTCTGAGACCGCACTACGTGCCGAACGTGCTGAATCCCGATCTAATATTGATGCATAACATTGATAATGTCTGTCTGTCAACGATATGAAATCATTACTACACAGGGTCAGCAATTCAAATAAGTAAAAAGGGGTAGGAAAATTTATTCTTAGTAACAAGGCCTGTCTCACATTCGCCATGTTTGTAAAAAACGACAAGGTCATGTTTTGCCTCCAGTTTTTAAGGTTATTTTATTCAATTTTAACTGCGTCATATTTTCCGTTCATTAAAAATATATTCAAGTGATCTTAGAAACATGTAACACTCTTTAATTGCCCCTTTAACAATTTACATGAAACAAATAAAAGCTTCGCTTGCCTGTTGTACATAAACGAAGCGCGTAATCAAATGAATATGGGAGTTAAAACAGGACCCTTATTTTGACTCATCAGGTCAATTGGGTCAGGATTCGTGGGTAAAAAGTCAGAGGTGTTTTTTTATATTCGTCCATTTTAAGGTTTTAAGTGTTAAGTTATTTTTTTTTTACAACGTAATGACGTACGACATCAGTTTTAAAATATGTTAGATTTTTTTTACTAGGGGGTCATTAAGTCCAAATTCCTTAACTTATTATTTTATTTGATTTAAAACTGACTAGAATAAACCTGCATTAATGTTTCTGAGACAGTAAAAAGTGAAAAAAATATTTTAATATCTTTTAGGATTTGGATGCTTTGAAAAAATGTCTTAAATAAGTATACTAAGGGCCGTATTAATAAACTCATCTCAACTCTGATCCCCGTCACAAGAAACTTCAATAATGACAGGTTTTCTATGGATTGACGTTTACTTTGACGTATCTTGAGACGGGGATCAGAGTTGAGATGAGTTTATTAATACGGCCCTAAATCACATGAGACATACGTAGGATGATTTAAGTAAAACCTTTAAAAACAATCCTATATGACGCCAGTACGAAATTAAATTTAAAGGAGTTGTATTTAAAATTTATTAAAAGCTGTTTTTTTTTATTTCAACATGAATCTTCAAAACTATTTATCTTCCTGTAACAAGACATGTGTTCAATTGCAACTTAAACCCATCAACTGGATTTCTTTCCGAATCTCGTACTCTGTTCAAGTGAAGTAATAAATATGTACTTTATTTCTAACGGTACAAGTTTGTTTCTCCAACTTCACGAAGTTTTAGATAATTGTTTGTGAAACATCAGCAGTGCCCTACCCGGCTTAGGAAGGTCCAATCCTGTCACGCATTATAATATTTCAAAACCAAAACACTGTATCTACTAATGTTATTACACAAGAGATTAAACTTTATGCATGATGACATAAAGCCGCAAATGGCTTTTTCATTTGATTTTGAGTTAGGGTGTTTCTGCTTTTGAGATACAGATATTTTCTAATTATTAAATGAACAAAGTTGGTGGGCAGAGACCGCTTGCTGATCTCTGTAAACAGCGTTCGAAACCATTATTTGATTTGTTTTGTATAATTATAAGAGTGAATAATAAAGTTAAATTTAATCCATTTTGGTGAATCCTTTCCACCTTTTACTTCGTTGTTTTTGATTTTGTCGAAAGTTAATTTGTAAATAGATTTTTTTATGACTTAGAATTTTATTATCTCAAAATTTAACCTGCTTAGAGAATACTGCTTAGAGAATTCCATTAGGCATTAAGTTCACCTTTTGTACTCAAATTTGTATTTTTGTGCAATAAAGATGAAATAAATAAATAATCAATAAATATATTACTTTTCATCAAACCCTCTTATTCATAATCGCACAATTACTAAAGTATGCTTGAAGTATGGTTTGTCCTTATCTTACATTGTGACATTTGAATCTGACAGAAAGTGATTTGTCACTTTAACATAATTATACTAAAATATGTTTGTTGTGCGTTAATGAATACACTTTGCGTAATATTTACTTTTACTGTCAAATATTTTATTTCTAAAACAATACCAAAAAAGCGAGTGGCGGGAGCTTACACTCAATTGAGACGAATGGCGGAAAAGAGGGGAGGCCTTTGCCCAGCAGTGGGACACCCAGATAGTCTAAAAAAATATGAAGGAAAGCTCCTGTACTTATTTTGTATTTAATAATGTATTATTATTTTTATATATCAGACAAGCAAATGAACAGGGGTGTACCTACATCAAAACTCAAAAATAGTACAAATAGTCTTCCTTTCACATTCTCCGTATAATTTGCGTTATGTAAACAATATGGCTTGAATTATGCTTACGCTCACATTGTAGTATTTACCACTCCAAATTACTGAAACGGCATATTTGATGAAGGAAAATGCTTAAAATATTATAATTTTGCTTCCATGTAACTTGTTAAAAAATTAGGGATGTTGACTATAGTGCAGATAAATTATTTTATACTGACTGCGAAATGAAACTGCCCAAAATACACGAAAATATCAAAACGAGGCTAATTACTTATATGTGTTTTTAGTTAATTCATAAACTCCATACAAACTATCGTTTTGACTTGAACCCACATACTGTTAACTACCTAGAGATACGCACAATAATCTGTTATTTTAATATATATTAAGAACATTCTCCTGAATCATGATTTTTGTAATATTATTGTGTTTATCGTTAAATAAAATATTTTTCTTTTTCATTTTCACTCTTCATAAAACATAAGTCAACATAATATTCCCTTGAAAAGTTTCACGCAACATTTTATTAAACATATAACTATACCTACTTGCAATATCTTTGGCTGTGATTTCGTACTATTTTTGTACATTTTGATATTTATTAAAAAGATAGCAATGAATTACATTTCGTTAAATGATTTTAAGCATTTCAGTATCAAATTATGACATAATTAAAACAAGCTGACAAGTTTAATTATTAATTAATATTTAATCATAAAATTTTGCTTCAATTTGTTTGCCGAAACAATAAACAAATTTAAATGACCTAGTTTTCATTAAACATGTCCACTTAGTATCATCCTAAAAAGGACTAAATTAACATCTTATAGTTAAGTAACAAATTAAGGTAACAAAGTGGGATCATTATTCTAAACCTCCTGCTTAAATACATCCCAGTAACAAGAAAGGGGCTCAAGTGACTAGTTAACAGGGAAATATAGCCTGGTTTATTTGTTTACGGGGTTTAGTAACGAAATGATAACAAAAAGCAGGATTTAAAATCTTGACAGCATTGTATTTATATTTGATGGTTAATAGAACTTACCTAAGTGAATATAAACCATAATTATGCGAGATGCTGCATTCGAGGACACTTATAATAATAACACCATGTAGTACACCCTTATAGCATCGTATTACCACACCTTTAGATCAGTATTCGGAAGATTAAAAGAAAAAATTGTTTCTGGGCATTGTCTATGACACCTCACTTGCCTGATAGCCCGCCATCTTATCGTCATTCTTTTTAGAGTATAGTTACTTATCCTGCCAGTACAATTGTGCTGTCTGCAACAATCGGGCAGTAAGCATTTGGGGGCGGGCGGGACATAAGTGTCCTCGAATGCAGCATCTCGCATAATTATGGTTTATATTCACTTAGGTAAGTTCTATTAACCATCAATTATGCTTCTATGCTGCATTCGAGGACACTTATAATAATAACACCATGTAGATGTTTAGAAAATGTTGCAGCCAGGATAAGTAAACGCAAGGAGAAGTCCGCTGTGGGATCCTCAGACACTGGTAGAATATGAAAAGGAACCACCATATGAAATCAAATTGAAGTAAAAAACAACAAAACATATTATCTTACTGAACATAGAAAAGAAGAAACTTAATGCGTAATTAGTTGCCTTCTTTTACTCTGTTTTATTTAATAATTTCGTCCAAAGGTACACCTTCTTATCCAGTGATTAGGTATACTTCATAGTAGGACGCATAGCGTGTAACTGGTAACTGCCAATAGCAGTAGATATGCAATTCAGTACATTCGAATGATCTTGTTTCTGCATTGGTAAATTGGTAAAAAACTCATGTAATACTCGGAATAGTTTTGTAAAATTATAATTTTTAAGGTTAAACCAATGTGTTGGAGTGAATATTTATAATAACCACTAAAGTATCAAAATATAGAAAAGATGTTTTTATTAACTGGTTGTACTGATTACACAGGTTGTAAGATACTGTTATGTGATTGGTAAGGTCAAAGATAAAAAGGTAAGGACCTTACATATACGTTTCAATAAGTATATAAGTATATAAAACACGAATCAATAGGTACTCAAACAGTGCAATGTTCTGTTTGTTTGTTGTTTTTAACATCAGTTCATCATAAGTTAAAAAACTAAATTCTCATATTTTAGGTTTCAGCTTCTGAATGATATAGCATAATAAATAACAGTGTATGAGAGTATGAGTTGATCATGCCAGTTAAACTGCTCGCAGTATGTAGATAATGTACCTAAGTACTTAGCTGTATCAGTTTTTTTTTAAAACAGTTAGCATGATTGTAGGTAAGTATTTATGTCTAACTTTACGTATTCATTGTCACACGTGTAGAAACTTATCTACTCGTAGGTATATTTATTACTTATGTTTATTAGTACCACTTTGGTAAGATTGAACCTTGATCCTATAAAAAAGGACAGCACTACTAATTATGGTTTAAGTTTCACATCAGTGTTAAAACTTTATTTTCCATGTTGTGATTTTATAACAAACATAGTAGGTAACAGTTATTGGAATCATATTATTTTAATATACTTGATGCCAGTTTTGGCAATGACATGTACTTCCAAGACTAAACGTGTGTGTAGTATACATGGAATACGTCTTTAAACGTGAATTGTAAACGTTTAGTAGATAACAACGATTCATCTTAATTACAATGTAGTTGACTTAGTATTATACTATAAAACAGTTTATTCAAAATAATAATGTGCGGGTAGCAGTGAAAAATTATCTTCAATTCATTGCAAGCAAAATTGCAACTGTTCAAGTTTAGTATTCAGCTATAAATGAATGTTTTGAATAGGAATGTAAGGCAATTGTTAAATTTCCTTTTAAGTTAAATAACTGACTATAAAAGCAACCTTATTAAGATATCTTAAACGAAAACTCTTTAAACGGGAAAGGTATACGTAGAACAAGCGATGAATTCAATTAGATTTGTTTCCAAAATCTATTTTTATTTTATCTATGTATTTCTATCTATGCGAGAATTAACCACATTTGAGTCAATAAAAGCATGGTCCTTGCTTTAGCTTCTTCGTGGCCTATCCACACCATTTAATTGTAGCAAACTTGCTACTAGGCAATCGTATTCAGATTCCGGTTAATTTATTCCATTAATAACGTACATTTGAGACGAGAATTTTACAACAAAATTTTAACATCATCATGTCTTGCGATCAAAATGTTGAAAGTTAGCCATTATGGCTTCCATTACTATCAGGAATAAGATTTGATTTTACCTATTTGAGGTCAGTAATGCACGAAATGAAAGAAGGTCGGTTAGAGTTTCATTAAATTAGCAGTCAGGTGTTTCAATAGATTTTCAAACATTGCAACAAGAAAATTGATTATTGTTGAAACTTCGACCGGGTTAGTGCACCTGTATGTGGTGCCTTCTGTCGTGATACCTGGCTGACACTCGGCTGCCGAGCGGAGCTTGCAGAGTTGCCTCAGTGTCACACTGTATTTACAATATTTGTAAGCGGACCTTTGTAAAAGCTGGGAAAATAAAAATAAAGCGTTACTTTCACTCAGAAAGGAATTTCCCAACCACATGCAATCCACCTGACTGATGTGCATTAGGGTATCTTGATGTTTTGACATATGGGCACCATAGCCAGCACATTGAATGATCGTCTAATACCAAGGTTTCAACACCAGTGTAAGTTAACACACATATTGTATTTATAATAACGTTGGTATTTTTAAGTCAAGTCATTATTTCCTCCAAGTTGGATTGTGTCAATGATAACCTGTTTTTGTTAGATTTACTTCAAATAATTAAATGTGATTATGTGAATAGAGGTTACAATTTCTCAGATTGGGTACAAGTGCGGCATCTTATTAGCTTACATGCGATATATTTGACGTCATATATGCGATGGTTGACGTCATATATGGGATGGTTTGGCCGCTCCCCTTACGTTCAGAGAAAAAGAGGAAGAGAGATTATTGGCTTTCCAAAAAAAAAAATTACTATCATAAATACTGGACCAGGTCGGCATTGATACAGAGTATCCGTGTATGGAGAATTGCAACAACGGGTGATACTTGACCCTTTTGACTGACTGTGGTACGTTGTCCTTCGCATGGTTCCAACAGCTGTTCGTTGCTCGGGGCCCTTGTTCAACCATCAAATCATGTGATGGGACGGCATAGGACGCCCATACCAGGGCTTACCATACTTCTTTATGGTAGTAGGATCAGTGCCAAGCAATTCAAGTAAGTCTGCATCAAGAACAACTTCATTGTTGTCATGTGTTGCAGAGTCGGTTGGAGGCAACCCCACTGTCGCCTCCGTGGCGGCGGGCGGCAAAGGGGCGGCGAGAGCTGTTGACGTATTTTCAGCAGGCTCCACTAACACCTCATCGTGTGATGGTCCTCGCACAGGTTGGGCGGTATCATCGAGTAAAAGCTGTTCTAATTGCGACCCATCAGATTCTTCATCAGTATGAAGCAGAGCGTCCATAATATCAACGCCTTAGGCTTAAGTGGAATCGATACATCATCGTTCACCGCGCATAGCACCAGGCACGCGGCCACGTCCGCGGCGCTCCGGCTGGGCGTCAGCCTCGACCACATCCGCAGGGCTTGCACCATGTCGGATATCCGACCGGAAATGCTCTTATGTTTACTATCAGAATGGCATCACGTACCACTACATTAAGATAGCAAGAAATTTACTTTCAGGATGGCATCACGTACCACCACATTAAGAAAGCAAGAAATTTACTTTCAGGATGGCATCACGTACCGCCACATTAAGAAAGTAATGCGCCTGGCAAGGTAACTTTAAACTGCAGATCGAAGAACTCATCGACGTGTAGACTCATGCCACAGCAACAAGCAGCAAGCAGCAGCAGTAGCGGCAAGCAAGTAGGCAGCAACAGCAGCAACGACAGCAACAGCAGCAGCAGCAACAGTATCAAGCAAGGAGCAGTAGCGGCTACTTCTTTCGGTATGGTTTACATTATCCACATTAAGAAAAGTTGCCGGTCATGCAGTCATTAGACAGCAGTTGAGAGCGCAAACAACTCGTTTAAACGTTTTCATCAGGTCATAACAGACCACAACAAAATGGCGACAGTGCGTCGACCAAGTCAGATCATCAGACAGCATTCAAGGATGCGAATACATCACGTTAGTTTTGAGGGTGCCGTCACACGCAATATCAAAAAACGCGAGATAACGGTTATGTCTTTATTAAAAAGCACTTAAAAGCGCGAACATCCGCTACGTAACTCCTCATGTCGATGACGGCGTCAGACACCATCAAATTAAATAGGCAAGATAAGATGTCAGTCATGCCATCGTCAGATAACACTTGAGTATGTGGACATTATTATGGCATCTCACGCCGCCAAATTGCGGAAATAATACTCGAATCAAGCTTTCATTAGACAACAGCTGGTTATTAAGGCCTAAGTAGTATAGCTATAAACTAGCGATTGTTCCACAAATGTTATTTTAATGACGGCGTGGTACTTTTTTATAATTAAAGTACAAAATAATGTAATGACCTATTTATAGCACAGTCAAAGACAGACTTACCAAGTTAGTTAACTTTACGCCACTCAAGCTGTGCACGGTGCTTAGATAAAGTAACTTTAATTGCTTGATAGCAGAATATTTTAATGAGGGTAATCTAGAAACGTAAAAGTACTCACAGTTTTTTGCTGCGGTAAACGAACATATCGTTCATGGAAAAACACTAGATTTTGTTAATAATTAATTCAGCTACACATTTTTCAAAATGATTTCACAAAAATGTAAACTGAAAACTAATAAAACTTCACAATTAAATTAATGTAAATGGATTAAAAATGAGGTGTGGCGTTAACGACACACAAAAGGTGAATGACGATAAGATGGCGGGCTATCAGGCAAGTGAGGTGTCATAGACAATGCCCAGAAACAATTTTTTCTTTTAATCTTCCGAATACTGATCTAAAGGTGTGGTAATACGATGCTATAAGGGTGTACTACATGGTGTTATTATTATAAGTGTCCTCGAATGCAGCATAGAAGCATAAATTTTTGTGAAGCTCTCTATACCAACGAGCTGTATTTATTTTTGAATTTGTTTAAATAATTTATTTTCATTAATCACACGATGGGTTGTGAATTTTTTTTTTCAAACGTGATATTTCTTCATCATTTTGGTCATTTATTTTCAATCACACTCAGGCCCTTACAACGCTAAGACGTACCTAACACCACGCCAACGCTAACTCATACCAATAAATCCATACACGTCAAAAAACAACACCCTCCCTCTGGGCAATTGAGTAGCAAAAATAAATTTGAAACCAATTAACTTACATCGTATAAAGTGCAGAACGAAAGTTGCTTCTTTCCCTCGAGCCAGTCTTCCTATTTAAAACTTGTCTGCGTTCGACTGGTGAAATTAATCCCATGTTTCGGCTGCTTTGAAGCTTCAGAAATGTTAGCAAAAGTCAAACAAGGTTGCAGGTTGCTGGCGTGTTTTTTTTAACTCTGGTACCTGACTTTTTTTAGCAACCTAGAATATTTAGCTTGTATACTTTACAAATCCTTTTTTCACTTCTCATGCTCGTGAAGTTCGTCTTTATGTCGTGCGTAGGCGACATTAAGTCGCTTCTTATGCTCTAGTGCATAAACTAAAATCTTTGTCGAAGACCTAGGCAATCGGTCCAACAGCCACACGAACAACTTTAACTTCATAGAATGACCTCTTTATTTTATTTCGTTTCGTTAGTATATTTTAAGACCAAGGCAAGGATACCAACAGCCAAAGTACACAATAAAGCTTCATAAAATAAACTTATAATTTTTATTTCGTCGCATTTATTATTATTCTTTTTATCATGTTGTTGTTTCATTTCCTCGCAATCGAAGTGAAAAGTATAGTGTACAACTCGTTCATAAAACCCATTTAACACTCGACTTTATATCCATCCTCGCTCGCAAGCTCGCTTGGATGGATAAACGTCTCGCGTAAAATGGTGCGTTTTATGCACTTGTTGTACAATCTACTATTTTGTTTGTAAGATTTTATGTAAGACGAACTTGCACATATAAATATTATTAAGCGCACAGAAAAAAATACATGGGCAGTACGGATTTGTCAGTTAATTTTAGCTGTTTAAATAATATTTATATTTTCATGTTTTCAGTGTCTTAGGTTCTGTGGGAGAATGGATGTGAAGTAGAACTTGTTAATGTATAATGAATGATTTATTGTGTCTGTTATTATATTAAGTTACTCAGTGTCTTGGTTGTTACTAATGCTGTGAAATTTTGTTTGATTAAATAAATAAATATAAACTGTTAGATATTTTATGTCGTGATCGAAAATCAGCCCTAGAAGTTTTTGTCTTCAAAGTATATTTTTGCTATTATGCATATTTTTAAACCAAGCTATTTACTTAATAATAGCTTAAAAAATAATTTTAATTGATATTACACCAAGCGAGGTGAGGGCGGACACTTGTAAATAGATAAAGATATAACAATAACGAAAAGTAACATAAACCAAAAGTTAAATGTACCTACTGTTATTATGTAAGCTACACATTTTCTGATCTCCAGGTGGCTGGCTGTTAACAGGGTTTAGTTGACTCTATTAAGTAAAGTTAGCTTTAAGTTTCAAGGGGAATTCAATTATCCCGTCACTTCGTGCCAGTCGCATTTAAGAGTATATTTTTAACTTAGGTATTTGGGGACACCTTCTTTAAAATTTGTTTATAATTATATAATTATTTCAGCAACATATGCACATTGGAACTTACTGTACGAGTATATTTAATATACCCACACACGCGGATAATATAAGAATAATTTGATTACGCGATATCAAAAATAATAAGTTAACTATCAATTACCAACTTAGCTAATTTTTAACGTATTTTTCTAATTTTAATTTATATTTATAAATGAAACAGAGGCTTTATCGAATGATTACGATGTGAAAACAAGATGTGCTTATACAGTGTGAACCCTGTCAGTTTACTTCGTGTTCAACCTTGCACCTTGTATTAGCGTTTGAGCATGCATGTCTATGTAGATATTAAGTAAGTAAAGCTACTAGGTACTGGCGTAGGCTAAGCTGCTTCTGGTATTAGTTGGAGGCTTCTCGAGTCCTCAAATGCAACTCAGCTTTCGATGGATATTTGAGTTAGTTTGCATTGACTGAGTGCATGTACTGAAAGAAAAAAACATAAAAATAAAAACTTTTACAGTAATTGTGAAAGTCTAGCAATAATTAAATCAAAAATAACTAAAATATGTTTTTTTTGCATCGAAACTGTCTCTAAATTTTATTTGATTTAACGTTAAATTTATCGCTAACTTAAATATTGAAACTAACCGCCTGTTTTACAATCGGTATGTAAAGCATATCTGTCCAATAAATTTAGCCCTTTCCATTTCTTACACTTGAAAATAGACAAGGAGAGGGCTATCTTTATTTGACAGATGAATTTACTTGTCGATTGTGAAACAGGCCCTTATTAATACTAATTTGTTATTTATTGAGTATTAAACTTATAACTTTTTTAGCTTAATGGCTTTACGCTTTCTGGATAGTATTATCAACTCATATTGCATCCTATAACTGGCCATAGCGTTGCTTATTTACAACAAACATGTTAGAAAAAGGTTCCAATCGAAAAGTTCTACATTTAAAAAACTAATAATGCTTTTAAACTAAAGATAAACATCTTAATTACAATCCAAACGTTCAGTCCCAACGGTTTCTAGGGTCTTGGGTGATCCATCTTGCCGTCTCATCATGCCTTCTATCCATCAAGGGCAAACGAATCCAACCTTCGACACTACGAATTGTACAAAAAGGCCGAAAGTAATTATTGACTTCGAAATTCGAAAAAAAGGGATAAGTTCGATCGACGTTCTCTTGTTTATTTCTAATCTAATACCTAACGAGGTTTTTTGCGAGGAAATAGGGAATATACATGAATTTTTTTTTTTTGCTTAATTAAAAAGTCATTCATGTGACTAACAGAAGAGAAAAAGTATTTTTCAAATAATTACTTATAAAATAAACCAAGATATAAGCCATTAAAGATTTTTCTACAAAACAGAATTTAACATGGAGTTTATATGGCCGTAGTGCCCGCTGACGTCACGGTACATGTCGGAGCTCTCTGTCTAATTAGTAGTTTTAAATGCTTACGAGTATATAATTATCCGTATTATTTGGCCGATTTAAATTTTAATTTCATTTTTTGCCATCTCTTTTACGGTACTTTCATATTTTATTAAGAAATGCGATAATAAAATTTCATGCATATTCCCAATTTATGTGTATAGCTCTGCTGTTTAAAATGTTTGTTGGCGCTATTAAATTAAAAGTGCTTTTGTACTGTTAAAGATGGCAACGTTAAAATTAGTTTTTGACTCTGATACTGTAATAAAAGCCTCGTATTTTGTTCCATCTATTTAAATTGTCAATCAAAGTTTTTTAAACTTGTCCAATTATAAAAGATTAATATCACAGCAAAACTTTATTTCACTGGCCAGATAAGACATAAAAAGTTTGATGGCGTTCATGTTTGATCCTAACTAATATAATAAAGTAGATTTTAGTCGCGATTTATTCCGCGTTTTTATTTATAAACACATTTTCCGGGATTATTTGGATATACGACGATCATTTTATGGTAGAGCGAGGTTTCCTGTCAAATGTGAAAGGTAAGGTGGGGTAATTTTTACTGTCAAAGGTGAAGGTCCCAAATTATCGATGTATGTAATTAATATTTTCATTTTCTATTTTCATTTTGCTTAATGATTGATTATGTGACTGATTTTGTTCAGTCCTTTACGTGAGTGATTCAAAATCATCAAAACATTAAATCATTTCAATTATATACTATCATCACTAAGTTTTATGTTTATATAATATAATATAATATAAATCCAGCCTATATACGTCCCACTGCTGGGCACAGGCCTCCACTCACAATGAGAGGGCTTGGGCTATAGTTCCCACGCAGGCCCAGTACGGATTGGGAAATTCGCACACACCGTCAAATTTGCTTTGCAGGCGTGTGCAGGTTTCCTCACGATGTTTTCCTTCACCGAAAAGCTCATAGTAAATTTACAAATATTATTTCGCACATAAATTCCGAAAAACTTAGGGGTGCGAGCCCGGGTTCGAACCCACGACCCTCTGCTTAAGAGTCAGCAGGTCAAACCATTAGGCTACCACGGCTTTTTTTTTGCGACTTTTATGTTTACAAGTTAACAAAACTGAGATAGTTGGTACGTATGGAGAAAACATGATTTAATTTTTTTTGGCGAAAAATTGTATCACTTCTGAAGGAATGCCGATAAACGAATTTTACGCAGCCAAATCTCCGGATGAATACATATAAGTACTTATAAATTACATTGTGTAGAATTAAGAAGTTAAAACAATAAACAGCATAAGATATTTAATGAATTCTGTTACTGATTTACCTATATCCGTTTCCAGTATTAAAACCAGCCAGATAAGTTTACTTCAGGTTAAAATTTTATAATTTTTTTTATGCAAATGTAAAATTATAATCAGAATTTACCAAAATCCACGGTTAGAACATTGGGAATTATCGCTTTTTATTAATCAATTTTAAAAAATAAGTGTAAAATATTCGTTATGATTATTATTTCAGTAATCCATAGCTTGAAAGTTTGAATAGAATGATTTTTAAGAAAATATTGTCAAGCAAGTATTGACAAGTGTTGCCGAAAAAATGGTATAACAAGTGTCGCCGAACACCGTTCCAATCGAACGATCTTTCATTATTATAGTATTTCTATGAAATGAAAGTACGCATATTACCTACTCAATATATTCAGCAACATTTCTATTCATAATGGACGCAGTATATTCTTGATAATTTATAAAATACACAAAAAATCACTATAATAAGTAATCTTCAAGAAGCTAATAAGAAATAAATAACTAATCTTCAAGAAGAAATCTTAAACAAGTTTTAGAGTTTTTGACGCAATTCTATATAAATTCAGTCAATAATATTCTCGCGAATTTATTTAAAAAAATAACTGGCAACAATTCAAAGTTCATTTTGTATGTAAAGCCGAATAAGTCTATATATTCAAACCAACCGATTTGCATAACATTAAATTTAAGAACACGACCGTTAAGAAAAATCGTATACTAACTTTTTAAGATAAAAAAGTTTTTTAACAAAATAAAAAAACAAAACAGCATCAACAAACCTTCACGTCACATGTGCACTTTTAAATTTGGAATCCAATCACTCACAATAGTACTGGCACTCAAGTTTTCTCTCGCACTGGTTCCGTCAATCACCACAGTTTACGTAAGCGCGGGAAAGACGTCCCGAGTCGTGCTTTCTCTGAAACGATATCGGCGCGTCTGGCGATTCGCCTCACTCCGACCCCCTTACGACATAACTGCATTGCGCTCCGTATAAACACGAGCCCATGGTAAAATTAGTGGTTTTTAATACTCACAGTAAAGCTGAATTGTCTCATCTAATGGGCGGGATTTGAGTGGTGTTATAACGCTAGTTTTACGAGCGTCATCCGACTCTCCCCGGCTATTGTGGTAATTTAATCGCTTTTTTCAAGAGCTCTTGAGCTAATGAAGAGTTATAGCAGCATTACTTTATGAAGTTTCGCTCGCATATTTCATTGGACGCGACGGGCCCGGAATATTTGCACAGGTGGAGATTTACACGCGATTTTTCCTAGCGATAATAAATTGAGTCTGAGCGTTATTAGATATTATTTTCTGTTTGATTTTCGTTGCCTCTGCTATGAATTTATGGGTGGCTATCGTGATTTAATGTGGGAAGATTTGAATTTGAATGAGACGCGATATCGCTCGCGGTGTGGCGGCTCGCGGGTCGACGCGACAGGTGCATGGTCGGACCCTTATCACAAAACGTACGTTTTAGCAGGATTATGAGCTTTATGGGCTATGATATAATTTTGCGAAAATAAACAATTTCACGTGAGGTATTATGATATTGTTATTTTACTGAGTTTCCTTAACAAAAGAAATTTTATATAAATGTCTCGAAACATGACCAGCATTAAATTTGTTTTATTGCGAAGCGTATCAACCTGTAAGCAGTAATAGTATATTTTTTAATTTCTGTAGACAAAAAAATGCCAAAAGCATTTACAATATAGTCCTAATAAATATTAATTTAATATATAATAAATAGTTCTTATTTTATTTTAAAATAATAATAATAGTAATTACCTTTTTAGATATACGTCACAAACATAGACGTCTTCATCATAGAGTTAAAAAAAATAAGACTAGGTAGATTGTTTTTGTACAAAGCAGGTTTTCCTTTTTAACTTTGATTTGAAACACGATACGAAGTCAATGAACGTAATAGAGGGTGTTCAAAGAAACGGCAGAGAATCAAGTTTTGCTTCTTGATGGATTGCTCAAACACGACTGGAATCTGCTAACTAGGGTGACTTTTATGGATAAAAGGTTGAGCATTTAAATCGGGGAAAGACTTTTATAAAATATGTTTTGAATATTTTGAGCAGATTCCTACATTTTTACTTTAATTCAAATCTTAATTACATTTTTTCTAACGTAAAAAAGATAAATTTCATAGCAGTATTTTAACGGTCTAATATAACATGTCAAATGTTAATTTTCAAATCGCATACGTTGTTCACTTCCTCTTTATCTCAATGGATGTAACGATTTATAAATATCCAAGATTTTTTAATTCATTCTCAAATATCCTGAAGAAGTTTGTAAGCTACAGGATTTTATACCCAACACTCCTAATTATTTGCTATCGCATTAGGCATTTTATAAATAAGTACAGTAATTCGGTTCTTAGTTGGCCGGGCCTGCGTCCCCCATTATACCAAGAGTTTTCCAAAAGTAATAATCACACCCGGAATGTTTCTATTCTGAACGTCAAATCTGCTATGTTATTCTGTTAACACAAACGTCAACCAGTTCTACTCAGTCGATGAATAGCCGGCAAATTTACATCGTCCGTCAAATTGGGTAAATGACATTCAACTGCCTGCACATTCATTTAGTCGCTGGATTCACAGACGACCAGCTGTCAAACTAGCGACTAAATGAAAGTGCAGGCAATTGAATGTCATTTACCACCTTGACGGACGATGTAAATTCGCAGGATATTAATCGACTGAGTAGAACTGAATGACGTTGTTTTAACAGAATAACATAGCTGATATCGTCTAAACTGCATGCACAAGGTATTCACGGGCCGCGGTCGGCACTCGGAATGCACTAAAGCTCGTTAGCCACTTCAATTTGAGCTAATGGGTGTTGCAGAATGATTGTGGGTTGGGGACTCAAATTGGCTAGATAGTTTAGTTAGAATAGTCGTGATATTCAAATATATTGCAACACGGTTAGCCTAGTTGATAGTGACTCTGCCTACTAACCTAGTGGTCCCGGGTTCGAAACCTGGTATGGAAAAATATTTGTGTGAAGCGTGAATATTTGTATGTCATGGATGTTTTCTATGTATTTAAGTATATATTTATGTATAAGTATGTTTATTGTTGCCTAAGTAGTACCCATAGTACAAGTCTTGAGCTTAGTTTGGGAATAGGTCAATTTGTGTCAGATTGTCCCGTTGTACGAGCTACGCACGTTCATGATTATAGCTAACTCATCAAACTCCTTACATCGCTTCATTGATTTGCACTTCATGAGTTCGTACGCGATCGGCTATCATGAAAGACGCGCGCACATTTTTATTATAATTATCTCATAATCAAGTTTTAATTAATACATTTTTCATTCATATCAGTTGATCTTTATCATTTCCCATCGATTCAATATCGAACCCAAACACCCGTGATATTTATTCACTTATTTACCAAAAGATGTGATTGTTTCACATTATAAATTAGGAACTTGACTTTTGTAAAACTACCCACGTAACGTCGTTTATAGTTTTTCCCTTGAGGAACGTCGGATTTTCAGAGACAAAAATGATCTTATCTACCAGTATCAGTTCAGCTAGCACAAGTTGTCCGCAACTCGTTTGTCGCTCGGATATCTTCTTCTAAATAGTCAGTAACGACAGAGACGCACTGAGCGACAAGCGAGAAAATACAAGATGTGCTAGTTGCACTGGCCCGTATTGACTAGGATGCTCGTCTCAAGATGTGTCAAAAATGACAGTTTTCCAATAGCTTGACAATCATTTCGACGTGTTTTGAGTCTCGCTTCTCAGTCAAGATGAGTTTATTAATACGGCGCTAAGACAGTCGTGTGTCGAATTTCATACTGATCCGATTTTAAATTCATATAATGTATTCAGTAAATTGGCCACATCAAGGACCTTACACATCGGTAGAGAGTCTATTTACTAACTCTTCCAGGACCAAAATTGCAGAGAAAAAAAACCGCATGAAACTTTAGGCAATACCTCAAATCAAGTAGTAAGTGGCTAATTCTTCGAGCGTATCAACCGGCCTCATACCCGTGGCCGCATTAATGTCGAAATTCCTGTAGTTTTGAATGCTATTTTCGGTTATCTTGTAGAGTGCCCTGACTTCTACAAAATTTAATAGAAAATGCTTTCAAAGCTACAGGAATTTCGACATTAATGCGGCCACGGGAATGAGGGCGGTTGAAACGCTCAAATAATTATTAGCCAAGTAACTTTTTACGTTAAATGCAAATGTCGGCATTAAACATGGCGTCTATTTCTGACGCCATGTTTAATGCCACACTAACTATAGTTTGAGTATAGTTTTACGCACTCTTTATGGGAAACGCCCACGTGTAACTAATTTTATGTATTGCTGGAGTAATGAGATAAATAAATCGTTCAAATCGATTAAGAGCCTGTGCACACCTAGCGTTTTTGACCGGGGGGCTAAGGGCTAAAAACGCTAGTGTGCACAGGCTCTGAGCTAAGCATGTTAAGTTACTCTAGCAACTTTTTATTCGTGCTGTCACTTTATTTTTGTGATGCTTGTTAGGCTCACTGAAGTCTATTTACGCGTAAAGTGGTTCCTATATGAATTAAGTACTAACAAGCTAAAGTTATAACAGGCAAAATTAACGCGAATATTTTAATAATTTTTATAAAACAAAATTATAACTACCGACAACATAGTTATCTTCGCTGGCACCCATGGAAGCTTGCCAAAGATATTGCTTACTAATTAAATCAATAACTTCCCGAACAATCGCGCTCCCTAGATAATCCTTTTGGAATCGGGTAATCCCGGTTAATATGGCGTCTTACACGAGACATAATTTTGGAAAGGTTTAAGCTAAATAGATTCACTAACGCAAAAACACATATCTAATAATACGTAACGTATAAATATAATTACGACGCGTTTAGCCTAGTTGGCAGTGTCCCTGCCTACGAAGCTAGCGGTCCCGGGTTCGAATCCCGGTATGGGCAAATATTTGTGTGATGAGCGCGGGTATTTGTTCTTGAGTCATGGATGTTTTGTACGTATTTAAGTATGTATTTCTCTACATAAGTATAGTTATCATTGTCTAGTACCCATAGTACAAGCCTAGAGCTTAGTTTGGGACTAGGTCAATTTGTGTGAGATTGTCCCTGATATTTATTTATTTTCATTTATTTTCACTAATAATATAGCTAATGGCACGCCTCGGCTTCGCATTTAAGAAATCAATGTATTCGTTCTAAACCTTCCTCGAGGCATGCGCCTGTACTACGATCGCCCTTATCGTGATGGATAAAGTGTTGATACTTTATTCACCGCGATAAAGGCGATCATAACGTCATGGCGTTTTATCACTGTCGCACTCACATAACTACTAGTCTGAAAGTGTCAGATGTTTTATCCACGTTCATTTACATCCATCGATGAACGTAATCCTAATAGGTTCGGTCCGCATGTCACAATGATGGTGAACACCGCAGCAAAATCCAATTAAGTGAGTCATTTGACAACAACACGGTGTCCAAAATGGTTGACCATTCGACGCACAAAGATGAAGGTGTGTATCTACAAAAACTAAATTTTACAAGAGAGCGTTTTAAAGTTTTTATAAAATTTAACTATAAATACAACCGCCCTACCGGATCGACATTTGGCATGGAGCATTATACCGTGACAATATAATATTTTTGCTTGTGTAATATATTTTTAAGGCTACAAAATCTTGCGTGCTATAGTATTGACGAATTTATCTCTAATAATTGTACCTACTAAGTTAAAAAATTAGAATTAAAATATGGAATATAATTGTATAATTTAAATTGTAATCAAGATGACAAAATTACTTAATTAAATTGTAATTTTATGTATTTTTTTTGACCTGTAATATTTCATATTATCAATAAAGAATCTGAATCTGAATCTGGTAGTTTTTTTATTATAGCAATTGCACGTATACGTGATAATATTTTGTTCGAGAAATCGGTGAATGCCAGATAGACACATCCGTAGTAACATACTTTACATCGAATTGGACAAGTGACTGATATAGCACTCTCCAAGATAAATACTGGTAGTGGTAAATACACTACATAGTCTTTATTGACTACGTCATTAAGTCTTTTTCTAAATGGCAGATGCACATTGTTGAGTCACATAATTTTACGCTACATTATGTAAATTACTGATGTTTGATAACATTTCCCAAGTTAAATACTGGAAGTGTCAGGTAAATATTTAGCAGAAGCAATTGTTTCCCTAGTAAGTATGTAAATGGCAGATACAGTATGTACGTGCCGATTAATAAATCTCTAAATGACAGATGTAGACTAACACGTATTGACATATTGTCGTCCGCAGCAGGAGTGATGAATTATCACTTCCCTTCCACTCGTTTAGTGCCCAGCATAGGGTAAGTATTATTATATTTCTGGAGTTTTTTTTAGAAAAAAAAAGGAAATTGTGAGTTACACATTAAGAAAAATATGCTGGTCACTTTTTTTTTTTAATGTAATGATAAAGTCGATACCGTAGATTACAAAAATGCCATAGTAGTATAACTGTGTATTGGGCAGATACACACCTTTATCTTAGGGTGTGTCGCATTGATAAAAGTGGGTCCGAAATACGGATTTGATGGTGTTTATCAAGCAACCTGTGATGGACAAACACAACACATTATAACACACATGGGAAAATAACAAAAACAAGGCTTGATGTTTAGAGAACGAACATGTTATATTTCATTTCATTTAACTAAACCTCATATCGAAATCTCGCCACCCGTTCAACCTTTACAAGGGGACAAAAACTATACATAAAATACATACAAACATACGCACAGGTCAAAAACATAACCCTTTTTCTTGGCCAGTCGGGTAATAAAGAGGTTTTAAACCCTGGACGATGAACCGTAGAACGCTCAGCTTATAAATTTACTTTAATTAAGATCAGACCTAATCGCGTTGTGGGTGTAATGACTGAAGTCTAATTAGCTCTGCAACTTTGATCCAAGTGAAAACCCTATTAATTACTACACTAAGCGGGGTGGAATCATAATTTTAGAAGTAATCTAATTATACTAATGATATTATAGACGTGTAGTAAAGATAGTGAGGCTAAAGGATCAGGATCAGAGGGCGTATTACGAGCTGTTAAATCCTGTCAAGTGACAAGTGAGTTATAGCAGTCAAATAGATCTATCCTTTTCTCTGCCTGGAGCTTAGCATGTTGTGCTGTAAACGTCTTCTAAGTCTTCTAGTGCTTCCCAAGAGATGACCACTGATAAGGAAAAGTTAGTCTTTTTTTTATCTGACTGCCTAGGGAGGGTAATTTCTTTCGAGTGTGTGTTCCCACGTATGTATGGAAGTATGTATGTATCGTTGTTTCGTTGTAACATTACAATTTATTTGTACCTGGGTGAATCAACTTTTAAGGTACTCCCCATTTTTCGAAATGTTTCACAAATTATATTTTATTAGAAAAACTATTTATAAAATCAGACAAATTTACAGGGGAATATTAAAAAAAAACAAATTCTAAAATAGTACAATTTCAAATAATAAATACAGTTGGTAACGCTGGGGATGATGTTGTCCCTAGGCATGAAACATGTGCATTTACCCCTGAGTTACCAGGGTTTTTTCGAAAATTAATAAATATTTAAGGTGTCTAACATGTGGAATCTGTAAATTTGTGTGATTAGGTACCTTACATGTTTATTCACCCACCTGATAACAAGAAAAATAATAGCTCAAGCTAAAATACAACCTACGTCATTAATAACATCAATCTATCCCCGTCTGTGCACCGGGCTAACGAACATGCAACGTTACTAAGCATTTTTCATATTATGGACCCCATTTGTTCACGGTCTTCGGACTAATCCTAGACACGTCATGTTGAAATATTACCGTGACTAGTGTAAAACATTGAATATAACCTAACCTAACCGAGTTAAAAAGCCCCCGACAAATGGACCTCTACTTCAGAGATCATAACTCTTACATAAATGGCTTAATGGATTTTCAAACCAAGCTAAGAACACTCGCTATAAAGTTCAAACAAACCTTACTAACCTTACCTTTCTAACAAAACAAACTAAAACAAAATCGGTCCATCCGTTTAGGAGCTACACGGGTAAGTAATAGAACGTATAACAACAAAATATCTATTACTCATAAGATATAAAGGCCACTTTGTATAATTTCATTTAGTACCTATAACACTTAGTTGGTACAATTAACAAAACTTATAACAACAAATTATATTTTTTGAATATGTTGTCGATATTATGAAAAACTAAAGTTTTTCAGGAAAATTAAAAAAAAAAAACAAATCGTACAAAACGAATTTTTTATAATAAATACAACAAATTTAAAAATCGTGGAAATCGGCCTTAATTTACGCGGAAACGATACCGTCTGGAGCAAAATTTTTATGGAAATTTTTGGACAGCTACGCGATATCAGCTTCGCCTCACAAACCTCATAATGAATGCACGACTCATGACGTCAATCTATACATCCTCTATTTTTGCAATCGGCTTGTTAGCCCTTTAAGGCGGTGCTGGAGTACTAAATCCAGTCTTAACATCTTGCTCAATTATTTTGGATAGTAACAATAGTACATTATTGCCTAGGCGCGGAAAGTAAGGGATTGCCTGACGAGGTGGTTAGCAGGCCGAGCAATAGCGAGGCCTGCTAAAATACGAGTCAGGCAATCCCCCCGTTTCCGCCGAGGCATATATAATGCTTTTCTCAAACATGTGAGGAAATTATACAAATATATTTGTAAAAAGTAAAATTAATATTAAAAGTCAGTCATATTAGGACAGTTTGTAAACGAAATAATTGTTATGGGTTTTCCAGGAACATTTATGTTTATCTGTTGAATTTAAGATGTTGATATTTCAGGGCTTGTGGTCATTTGTGGTAGACAAATGGACGTAACTTAGGGAAAAGGATCTAATTCAACCATTTCACACTTGTAGAATTTGACATAATATTGACAGCAATAGAATTCAAATTTAATTTAAATACCGTAAAGTGCCGAGGACTTGATGTTTGTAGTTTTTACACAACAACAATAAGTTCTACGTTAGAATTTCAATAAGTTTTTGTTTTTTTTTTTTTTATATCCATAAACAATTTTAAAGAAAATTAAAAAGAAGAAAACACACGCACTGTGCTACGAAAACGAGCAGTTGCCTTGGCTGTATGAGATTTATTTCTTGGTCCTTTCTATTCTGTATGCATTAGACAGTACTTTAAAAAAAATATCGCAGCGGACAAAAATGGGTTTTCATACGTTTATTTTACTCCTAGGAAGAAAACGAGGCCCTTCGCGTCTTCGTTTTTCAAAAGAAATGCCATCCTTTCTAAGCATGTTTGAGAAAAACAATTTATCATCTAATTATAGTTATATAATGTAGTTATTTCCCAATCAGCGGCCGTGTGCGGTAGAACGAATGAAGTTCACTTAAACTTTGCGTTATCGCGTCTAGCGCAGCCGCGTTCATCGCTAAACACCTGCAAAGTATCTAATAACGAGCTTTAAGCCGTGAGAAAGTCAAATAGTTACCATTATACGTTTACACGTTTGAGGAATTAAGATTAGGTAAGTCTAGCTACACGTTACAAACTTTTAAGTTTAGATCTGTTGAGATAAATATAAATAGGAATATCAATAATTTATAATCTTGTTCTTATGGGTGTAAATCGTTTTCTTATTAAACAGATTTGGTACTAAATCCCCTTAAATCTGAACATGGCTCCAAACGCACGTAATGCCTCCTTCGGGAATATCTGAATTCATTGCGGTTACATGTTTTCTTGGGCTATTAGGTATTTGGATTTACATGTAAGGACATACGTTATACAGTGTGTTACCGGCATGCGGGCATTTATTAAAACTGCCGATAATATGTTGCTTTAGCAATTGTTTGCAAGTGTTATCAATTAAAAAATTATTAATATAACTTCACAATTAATTTTCTTAGATACTGTCCATTTTCAATGTAGTGCATGTGCTGCGTGTTCATCGTTATCAGTATCGCTTTTGCTTAGTACAAGGCATGTCGTGGTACGGGGGCAAAAAACTGTGACAACTAGCACAAAATTTACAGTCGTCCTTCTCATTACGTTTATGTATGGAGGTTTTAAACTAATTAAAGAGTTTTTTTTATACATTTTTGACATAACAATTTAAAAAGTGTTTACGTCGGATTGTCAAATTACACATGAAAATATTATCAAAATTGATATTAGTTTTTCTGTAAAATGAATTTCGATGCACGAGAATTGTCTGATATGCTTTTAATTTACGGCGAAACACGCGGAAATGCAGCTCACGCCTTAAGACTTTATCGCGAACGATTCCCAAATAGACAACATCCGCACAATGCACGAGTGATAACAGCGGCTCTACAGCGAGTGCGTGAAAATAGCCCGACAGTCCCTGGTCAGCCTGAAGGGGCTATGAACAGGATCGTGCCAGTGCAAGTTGAAGAAAGGATTCTCCGGCACTTTAGGCGGGTCCCAACGTCAAGTACTCGTGTTGCTGGTCGAATGTTCGGTACTAGCAACAAAACTGTGCACAAGATTTTAAAAAGGAATCGCAAACATCCTTTCAAGTTTTTAAAGGTGCAAAAATTACTCCCCAGGGATTTGCCAATAAGGCACTATTACTGCGATTGGTTTTTACAAAAATGTGAAGAGGAAAATGACTTTCACCAAAAAATAATATGGACTGACGAATCTACTTTTTCTAGAAACGGAATGTGGAACCGCAGAAATACTCATTATTGGGATGATAAAGAAAACATTCCCCATGTGTTCCGAGAGACTGCTCATCAGTACCGGTGGACAGTTAACGTGTGGGCAGCTATTCACAACAACAGGATCATCGGGCCTATTTTTATTTATGGGACCTTGAACACGCATAGGTTCTTAGATTTGATAAATGGTCCACTCGTGGACTATTTAAATACTCTTCCTGAAGAGAACCGTCGCGAAACGTGGTATCAGCTGGACGGTGCTTCAGCACATTCAACCATAGTTGTGCGGGAAAGGTTGAATCAGATTTTTGGCCAACGTTTTATCGGACGCTTTGGACACACTCGCTGGCCGCCCAGGAGCCCTGATCTAAGCCCTTTGGATTTTTTTTTGTGGGGTGCTGTCAAAAATGAAGTGTTTGCTACCGATAGTGAAACTGTAAACATTATGAAAGACAAAATTACAGCCGCTTTTCGTAAACTGGAAGAAAATACTGAATTTGAAACAATTCGTAATTCAATTACAAGACGTTATGAATTGTGCCGTAGTCAGGGTGGCCGACATATTGAACACAGAGTTTAGCTGAATTTAATTAAAATGCGGGGTTTGTATTTAAGTTTTATTTAGTTTATAGGTAATAAAGTTTTTATCAAATGTGACAAGTGCTTTTACTTTGCCGTTGTTATCTTAAGTGCAGTAATACTAGTATCCGTCGACTGTCATTTACACTTGTCAAATTGCTGTGCTTTACATTGCTGGCAATTAAAATTTTGTTAGAAAGTTAACAAAGCCTGAAAATTTGTTTATTATTTAAATTAATGTCATGGTTACGTTACAGATATACGTTATTTTAACTTCCTTTAAAAAAAGCCCGGGTGCTGGTAACACACTGTATATTTAATAGCGCGGCTTTAGAAAGAGAAAATACCACATTGTTTTTTAAAACACGTATGTTTATTTATATATGTGTTCATGTTATGTGTACTGTTTTTGATTATCATGTTTTTATGATAATCAATACTCATTAATACATGCTAACTAGTACTTGAGGTTCTCGTTTCGTCCTTTATTTTTAGACCCTCCTGATGTTACTTAAACAATTACTTACAACTTCCTAGTAACTTGGACGTGTATCTGTCCATTAATATCAACTTTGGCTTCATTTTAGTAAAATAATGCGTAATACAACATAATTAAACCAATCTTAATAATTAAAATCTAGGATTCATCCGACCTTTTTAGCAAAAGGTTGAATTGAATACACCCACAATTCATTTCTTCACGGTTCATATAATTATATAAAAAAGTTTACTTACCGAGATAAATCGGGAATTCTGCGGAGCAATATCATTTCAATTTGATATAATAAAATGACAAAGTATCATAGGGACGGATAATATTATGTTAGAGTAATATTGTTTTCGTTCATGCTTTGAGAGTACACTAAAATATACACAAATATACATAGAGACGAGATTGTCTCTGAGACAGATCAACATAAGGAAAGCGAATAGTGATAGGTATTAGTCTCGATACTCCGTTTTAGTAGTAGTTACTTTGAAATCAAATGTTTATATATTTGTACAGTTTTCATGATCAGATATATTTTAATTATTACATTGATATACAAAATATTAATTAAATTTTATTGTCTCAATTGAAATAACTTTTCAGTTCTTGGTTCGACTTGAATTGATTTAACCGTTCTTCAAGGGCCATAAATAATTATAGAATAGTCTTGATACAATGTCTTTAAATAGGTATAGCTCACTCACCTTCTATTTTAAAACGTATTGAAGCAAAAGTTACCGACAGCATCAACTTTATATGAGGCTTCTAGGGAAAGCCGCTAATGGAAACTTCATTATTCCCTTTGAGGGGAAATTTCGTAGTATTTTAATGCATTAGTTTCATTATCTGCTTGGGCAGTATGGTAAAAATTGTAAAGGTTGAGTTATCTATATCGTGAGATATATAACAAAATAATCGTTATTAATAAAATTATTTAGTGTAACGATTCTTGTTCTTGTGAAAACATTATAATAAAAATATAAGTTTATAAAACATAGGTACAGTCAAAGGCATAAATGTCTATACAGTCATCGCGTTCAAATATATGTATACACGACTTTATGGTGTAGAAATAATTATGGCATATTGGGAATGTACATACATTCAGTCAACAAAGTATCGGGAATGGATGATTTGTTTATGGTTCCAAATTCAAATTTTTGTTTTTTTTGTTGTTGTTAGATTGGCACAACTGTTTTCTATTTTGGCGCGGAGTTTGAGTTGCATCTGTTATTTATATTAAATACAGTGCTGTTTTTAGTTATATCATATCTAGTGTGTATTGCGAATTTCATAATGGACAAAAACATTGAACAAAGAGTTTGTCTTAAATTTTGCATCGCCAATGGAATTTCGTGTTCGGAGTCACTGAAAATGTTACAGAAGGCTTACGGTGATTCGACTTTATCAAAAACACGTGTTTATGAGTGGTACAAAGCGTTCAAAAGCGGTCGAGATGTGATGGAAGATTTGCCTCGCTCTGGTAGGCCATCAACGTCTGCAACTGAAGTTAACATCGCAAAAGTGAAGGAAATAGTGACTGAAAATCCTCATTCAACTTTGAGAGAGATAGCCGCCGAACTTTCTGTATCTCACGAGTCGATCCGTACTATTTTAACTAATCATTTGGGTATGAAACATGTTACCGCTCGGCTAGTCCCAAAAGACCTGAATTTTCTCCAAAAACTCAATCGCATGAGAGTCGCTGAGGACATGCTAGAACGAGTCAATTCCGACCCAACATTCATGAAACGCATTGTTACTGGTGACGAGACGTGGGTTTACGAGTTTGACATGCAAACTAGTCAACAAGCTTCGGAGTGGCGCTTCGTGGCACCCGTTTTCAATCGGTAGAAGACATAAAGGAGAATTCGCGCCGAGAACTGAATTCAATTCCGGAAACAGCGTTTAAAAAATGTTTTGATGATTGGATTATTCGTTGGCGTAAGTGTATCGTTTCTGAAGGAGCATACTTTGAAGGTGATAAAATAAATTTGGATGATTAACAAACAGTTTGTGTATTATTGATCTTTTCCCGGTACTTTCTTGACAGAGTAGTATATTTATGACTGACTGTTAATCTAACTTTCATTAACTATGGAGGTTTACAAACGTTTGCCTGTCATATGTCGTACATATACAAGATTATTCCCATTATTTTTATACCAATTGCAGAATGAAGCATAAATAACCCACATGTCGCTATTGCCATTTAAAATAAGAGCAATAAAGCAAAGAACAGACTGAAGTCTTGTCACGTAAAATGCCCTATCAGTCCTTCATATTTTTGCCTTTTATTTAAAAAAAAGACGGGAACTGCCTTTAAGTTTATCAAATTGTGGTAGAAAATAGGTATTTTATTATTCCTGAACTTCGGGTATTGCTAGTCGAGGCACGTCGTAGTTTTGTGTTTGAGACGCGTTGACAAAATTCAAGGATCAATCTTGTAGGTTTGGGTTTCTGATAAGCCGGGGCTCTTAGTTTGGAAGATTTCGCATGTAAGGAGAAAATATTTGGGTCAGGGATTTATTCTAAAAAATGTGTTGCTTTTATGATCCATCTGTAAGCTGGGTTTCAAAGGGTTATTCTAAATGTTTCTATTTAGAAAAACAGAATTTAACATGGATTTTAATTATGACCTTAGTATACGCTGACGTTACAGTTCATGTCTGATCTCTCCGTCTAATTAGTAGTTTTTAAATTATTATATTATCTGTATTTTTTGGCCAATTTAAATTTTAATCTCTTTTACGCATATTATTTTATGCATATCACCTATTGCTTCTGAACAGCTTGCATTTTCATCATTATCATTTCAGCTAAAAAGCATCCACTGCTGGATCCACCTTCCCCAAGGATCTCCACGAGGGTCGTTTTGCTACTCGCATCCATCAGTCTCCTGCAGTCTTCACTAAATGCATTTGCCTCGGTCCATTGCATCTGGTTGTATTGTTCAAATAACAATACTTTTAAATTCAAACAGCTTTTTAACTCCTCGAATGTTTAAAATGTTCGAAGAATCAAGGATGTTTTAAGTGAATATCGGAGACTGGGAATTCAGAAATTGGATAGCAGTCTAAAAGATCAACCGTGCATATATAGGAGAGATTGATTGTGCCCGCGCTGGGCTAGAGGAGCTCGCAGTAGACAAGTGATTGTTCTATTATTTCTTTTTACTTGACTACATGAATTGTTTAGGTTCCATTTAAATCGTATTGGATATTATAATATTATGTTTCATATAAATTGCTCCAACTTTACTTTTAAGCGTATGGTTGAGAAAACGGATGACCAAAGACAAAACTAGAATTATCTTTCTCGTGCAAGTTGCTTTTGAAATGACCTTTTTCTACACAGATAAAACAAAAACGCGTTTAAGGAGCTTACGTAAAAAGTTTTCTCTTTCTAGATAATTCTCGGAATCCTGACGTGAAAGGTAAGAAAGTCAAGTTTGTTTGTGTTAAGGGGCTCTTGATGTCCATAAAAAAATCGACTCCATTTGCAGTTCTCCTCATTGAACAGATTAGGTCGCACATTGGAAATAAAGCGGCTTAGGAACTCTTACTTAAATCGAAACTTTGTTCACACTCTGGCTTGATTGCATTGAACAGAAAGTTTTACAGGTATTGAGTTGTTACTATTGCTTCTTAAGTCGCTGTAGCCGTATAACAGTAACAAAGTGGTGACAAAAGTTCACCAACACGCACACGCACGCAACTCGCTTCTTTTGTCACAGAAGAATTCGTTTGTGCATACGTAATTAAAACGATTTTTTTATATTTTGAGGGTCACGCAGCCTAAAGGCCAAAATGGAATCCTTATTTCATCATGTCCGTCTGTTTGTTTATCTGTCCGTATGGCACAACTATTTACCGCTAAAATTTAACAACTAGTGTACTGGGTAAACCGCTAAATAGCCCGTGCCAGGGTGTAAACAGGACCTAGCACTCCGTAAATAAACGAGAAAGTTAGAAATTATAGGATAAATATTTGAAAATAATATAAAAACATATTTGCTAACTCAACGCTAATGTAGATATAATAAGTAAGTATAGATACCACTTCCGCACCTTCAGTTCTGCGCTCTATATACCACAAAATCCAAAACACTTTTAATTTACAACTTAAATATTTACATTTTAAAAGGGTCGAATTTAATGCTCGTGTAACCTTAAAGATCCTAATTCAATCTGGTGGAAGTGGTAAATCTCTCGCCAATAATAAATATACCTCGGCTAGAGGGCTCGAACTTTTAAGGGTCAAATCGATTTATAGCCTAAACAAACAGGCCTGTTTGAAGAACATTACTTTTCATTTCTTTAGCCCGTTAACGTTTTTTGTTTAGATTTTGTAGCGTGGGTGTGGATCAATGACATAATGAAATGTCGATTAGCTAATTGCCTACAATCTACTCAGTCTAGAAGGTATAAGTAGTCAGTTTTAATTAAATTCTCTAAAGTAACACGTCCTCACTGAGAGCAATCTTACCCGAGCTTTTGTAAACGAGCAATAATTTAAATAATTTGTAAGTTTTGTACGCTCGGCTCAACGTCACTCCCTCGAATATTCGACGCCGAATGCTCATTACACGCGAATGCTCTCAGTGAGGACACTCCTTAAGGGGTGTCTGGTTTGGGTGAAAAAACGTATAAGTGTTAAAAGTCTTTATTTAAATGCCGTCCGTCACTAGGAAAACATGAACACCAGCAAACCACTAGGAACTGGCACTCTAATTGGCAGAGGGATTGGTTTTTTGACGCCTTTTTGAAGTCTTGTCTATCAGTGCCGTTAATATAAAACCTGTTAAGTTCCAGGCAGTGAAAGGGACAGTGCTATAGACTGACTGCTATAACTCTGTCCCTTTCAATGTTAGAACATTGGCAGGTTTTAAGAGTACATAATAGGACCTCAGATCTTTAAAGATAAGTGAAACTTGAATGAATAGCCAGCTTAAAATAGTCTCATTGAAATAGCCGTTCAAAAATAGCCCAAAATCTTATCGAGCCTATTGACGTAAAGTGTTTCAGAACAAGTTTCAAACAATACTGACGTCATCGATGAGCGATGGACGTTTGACGGCACGTTATAAATAATGACGTTTTACTTCTACTCGACGAAAGTTCATTTTGTTGGTAAAACAAACTTTAAATCGAGATTCATTCTTATAAGCGCGGTTTTACGTAAATGGATTACGTAAATGGGTATTAAATTTTTTACGATGTTTTTTTATATTGATAGCTATTATTTTTATTGCCTATTTTGAGGCTGGATCATAAATAATATTGCTTTTGGTTAAGAATGGAATCAGTATTTTAGTAATTTGTTTCTTTTTTCACATTTCTTAAAATAAAAGTAGCAAATTGTTAAAACTAAACAATTTTAAAATTGGACACTTACAAGTTTTTGATTCTTCTTACATTATGTTTTTGCAAAGGGGAGACACAAAATTATTAAATTCTTATTCGCAGTGAATTTGCGCTGGCTATGGCGTTTCCTCTTATTATGCGTGAACTTGCTTATTCTGCTTGTATCCAAAAGCAGGATATTCCTACTTGGGTTAAGTAATAAAAAAATATATAAACACATGCTGTTGTTTTTATTAAAGGAAAAAAAAGTTAAAATGAATGTAAGCAGGAATCATGAACTAAAAATAAAGGGAATCGTTAAGGAAAAATATAAGTCACATATGTGGACGACGCGGTTAGCCTAGTTGGTAGTGACCCTGCCTACGAAGCTAGGGGTCCCGGGTTCGAATCCCGGTATGGACAAATATTTGTGTGATGAGCGCGAGTATTTGTTTCTGAGTCATGGGTGTTTTCTATGTATTTAAGTATGTATTTCTCCATATAAGTATGTTTATCGTTGTCTAGTACCCATAGTACAAGCCTAGAGCTTAGTTTGGGACTAGGTCAATTTGTGTGAGATTGTCCCTGATATTTATTTATTTATTTATTTATTTATGTCGGCATACAAACAGGCATGGCAGCCAACGAGGCGCTATATGCCTCTGTTATTTTTACGGCATACATTATTTTGTAAAGTTATTTGTTAACACGTTGTCGACTCTTTTAACAAATGAAAGAGCAAAAATCTTCAAATCCTGCCGTCTGAATTGGTGGAGCTGACAAATCCTCAATTAGGGGCCATTATATAAATCTCTAAGAGCTATTTGCAGAATGAAAGGGAAATTCATAGAATATGATTTTCATTACTTAGCAACACAAAAACGTATTCAAAGTGAAAAATGTGCGGAAACTGATCTTGATATTTGAAACGGGAGGCATTGGGAGTTTAGTCCGGATGCGCGATTTATCACGGAAATAAGATGAGGATAAAGTTTGAAAGTTGTGAAAAATGTGGAAGTTTTCAAGACTAGTGACTTAAGCCGGAGTTTTTGCTAGATTGTGACAAGAAATCATACTTTGTTTGTTGTCATTTTCTGGATTAAAAACAATAATGTCATCAGTTTGATTGTAAATTGAAATCAGGAGTTTTTCGTGTAAATTAAACTGTGTTTACTTCGATGTGACTACACTGACTACTCGTTACCACGTTTTGCGAAAGTTTAAAAGTTTAAAACTTTAAAAGGAAATTTTATTACAAAAAAAAAATACAGAAAGACATCAATTCAATCAGGCAAAGGAGTGGAATGCGCTTCCGGCGTCTGTGTTTCCGAGTGCATACAATCTGAACCTATTTAAAGCTAGGGTGAATAGGCATCTTCTGGGTGAGCTCGCTACATCGTAGACTGAATCTTCGTCCTCCAAGGGCGGGAGTTGGTCAAGAGCAAACCCATTATCAATTAAAAAAAAAAAAAAAAAAATTACGAAATAAGAAATTTATAGTTTCGACCAGAAACTCACTTCTACTAATCCCAAACGTCCAATTGGACGATCATCCTGTTTGCGTTAAAATACTTCAACCCAAATTAAAGGCATTGTACTAGGATACCTACAATAACAAAGACATTTTTGTTATTCCTACATCTTAGCATAAAGATAGGGTAAATTTTACTTACCCGAATAGAACCACCTGCAATCATAATTATGCAAATGGACCCACCATGAGTCCGGGCCGTTTGGCGACCCACCAGCACTGGGGTCACTCCCGTCATTTGGGTCACGCAATTGAGTCCAGATTGAGGGAGTCATTGTCCTTGACGTTACAATTGTTTATCAGGTGTTAAGCTGTACATTTACTTGACTATCTTAGAATGAGGGTAACTAAATGTTCTTTGGGTACACATATGGACATTAATATAGTTAGTTGGTAAGTAAGCATGTGGATATGGGTTATGGGGATATTATGTACCCATGTCAGTTTCTTTGTAACCCCAAGTAGTCCTGTAGACTCAACCCTTGTAAGAAGGATACTTTGAATGCTCTATCGGCGGTATCTTGCAGTTCAAATTCCAATAAATCCCACAAGTTTGTAATTTAAATTTAGTTTTAAACATGAGTTAAGCAAAATCTCTCCAATCAAATTCATATTTTACCCCAGTCCTGGTGTTGTAGGGATCAAAATCCGTATTCAACAAAGGCAGTTAGGTTTGCAACACATGCTTCCCGACTACCTGCTGTATTGGTGGTGGATTTTATAGTAATTATAGGTTAGTAAAGTGATGCGTCATAATAAGATAACCGTCAAAAGAAACGGCTATCATCTTAAAATCATGTTTACCCTGCCAATCGGCCCTGTATGTAGGGCAATCGAACAAGGCGGTGAAACCGAGCGGAACCGCACACTTTCCGGATGGCTGCGCTCACTGCCGCAGTCTTAATTTATGAAGAGGATTTTGTACGCTTTTGAGGATCTCAGATGCAGGAAATGTAACTGGTTCTCCTGAAAAGGAGCTGAATTTCCCTGGGGATTTAAATGAAATAACGGAAGGGGTAGTTATAAAATAAATATTTTTATACAACGGTTGCAAATAGCGTTCCATGTTTTGTAAGGGTTCTTATACACGGGCGGCACGACGCCAACGGCAACTGCGGCCCCTGAGTAGCACAAAAGCTGTATAAGAGCTTATACAGCCATTATACCTCTAGTTTCAGCATTTTCAGGCTGTGTGCTATACATTTTGTGTGCTATTTGGGTTGGGTTAGGCTAGACTTGTGACCTCTTACTATAATAAAATACTGCAATAGGAAGTACCTATTTGCGAATTGAAAATATATAAGATGATACTATTACCAAATTCAAATTTGTGAAACATTAGTGAACCGTTTTTTTAGTACTAGTGCTCGTTTACCTTCTCAATTTCATAAAAAATCTAGTTCCACAAAACTACAGGTTATTTTTTTAACTTCCTTATCGCACGATACACACCAGATGCCTGGCAAATGAGAGCTAGGCTGAAAAAATTACCGACACTTTTTGTTATAGCGAACGCAGTCCCGAGGATTGCCGAGCGATCCCGAAGTTATTCAATACATACTACGAGTATATATAGCAAAATTTTGTTTCAACCGGGTGTATCTAGACACCTCTCTTTTTTATATAAAATATGTAAACGCTTGTTTATTGATCAGATTGTTTGCGTGAAAGTCCTGATAGATTAAAGGGTCATGTTTCCTCCAGCATGCAAGCTAATCAATCAAAATGTCATGGACCGCAAAATTGTAATACACTCGGGCAAATCAAGCCAGAAATGAACCAAAATATAATGCAACAGTTTACGGCGGGATCATAATCCCTGGATATGAGAGCATGTCTAGACGACCTTTATATTATCTTTATAAAAACGTGCAATCTGATTAGAGGACGTTGCCTTCAGTTCTGCAAAATCTAGACAGATTTAAACATTGAATACCATTCAAGTAAATGCCATCTTTTTTTTTGTTGTATATAAATTAAGTGCTTAACATCTTTACTTTTTTGTTGTATATAAATTAAGTGCTAAATTTGCAAATCTGTCGAAATAATGATAATAATATCCGATTATTTCAAAGTAATATTTTATTAACGTCTATTCATCAATCCCTTATAATTGTATGGTAAGTATCATTGATTTAAAAAAACTTGAAAGGGTTAGTTTTAAATAATTAAAAGATTTCAAGCCTTTTTTGATGCTTTTAGGTAGGTAAGTTCTTTTTTTTTGCAATAAAGTTTTATTTTTTTGATTACTTTATTGTTACTAAAACTACGATTTCAACGTGGAAATACTAAGCAATAGAACAACGTTAATAAACGTTAAAGGCAAATTTATTACGTAGCAAATTCCTTGAGAACTATAAATACCGCTTTGCGCTCCAACTTTTGGGTCTAAACATCGACCTGATGAATAGTTTGCAACTAATAAAAGTTCGATAGACCTTTATCAATGTTACTAGTAATATATTGTTACTTACGAGCTTTTCTTTTAATTTTTAGAATGTCTATTAGCAGCGTGTTTAATTTACCTGAAACAAAATAAAAGTCAAATTAAGCTTTAAAAAATTCATATAAAAATACAAACTAGGTATTGAGACAAATCATTAATAAATAAGTAATAAATAAACATCTATAAGTATGTACATAAGAAGTAAGATTTTAACAAATATAACTAGGGATGTTATTTTTCTCATTCGCGAATGCGAATGTTCAGAATGCGAATGTGCAAATGCGAATGTTAAGGAATAACATTATAAAAACTTTATTCTACTTGAGTCATCGTTTTTATTGAAAAAATGCGAATGTGTGCAAGCCATGTCGTGACTCCGGGCATCTTTTGCTTTTTGCACGTTGTAGCGAATGTTTAAAATAGAACATCGTAGTTATTTGGCATTCAAGTACGTTAATCCACTGCTTCCAAGTAGGGCTAGCATATCTTGTATGTTTTCTCGCTTGTCGCTCAGTGGGACTCTTTCGTTATCAAAGATGTGCTAAAAATTACTTTATGACCAAACGAATTAAAGTATTTTCAATTCACAAAGTCCCGTTTCACTACTTAATTTTACGCACATTGACGCAACCATACAATGTTAATTTGACTGGGGCGAGGCGCGCTTCCGTCGATTGAGAATACTAAGGGCCGTATTAATAAACTCATCTCAACTGTGATCCCCGTCACAAGATGCGTCAAAAAAGACAGTTTTCTATGGATTGACGTTTACTTTGACGTATCTTGAGACGGGGATCAGAGTTGAGATGAGTTTATTAACACGCACGTGGTATCAATTCTGTCATGACAACCTAATGCATACTTTACGACAAACATTACATAAATCTTGCTAAAAATATTTACGTGACAGTAGTGTTAGAACAATAAAGGCCAACGTCAAATGGGATGTCAGATAACGTCGGAGCGCTGCGGTTAACGCCGAGCGGCCGGGAACCGCGCAATATCCAGCTTACCGCTGTCGGGACGCCGGGTATGAACGTCTCATATTGATTTACAAATTTAAGGGTACGTATTTGTTACGTATGTTATTTCAAGATTATGTTAAACTTAAATTAATACAGTGCTTGATTTCTGAAAAAAAAAAACTCATTTGCAAATAGGCTTAGTTATTCGTTTTAATGAATTAATTTTGGATAATTGGCTTTAAGTTAGTTATTATCCAGATCCCAAAAGTGAAATACATTACATTGCTATAGAATATTCCCTTGACTTTACAATTCACACATTTTCATTATCAAGTAAACAATAAAAGTCTTCTCAAATACACCCTCTTTTGAAAATTCGGTGATGTTCTCTCTTCATTCGAATCGTTATGATTTTTGATTGGCGTATTAAATGTCATACCCATTGAATAGAACCCGACATGACACGCAGCAATAATTCAAACGTTCGATATCAAAAACCTACAAGTAAAAAACAGAATCCGTTCAAATTTAAAACTTGATCCAAGTCAATAACGTTTGCTGTAAAACTGGATCCCATTTCGACTTCTTTCTTTTTATTATTAAACGTATCATATATCGGATATAAATTTATTTATGAGTCCCGAACACGACACTGTGAAACTTTGTTGGCGTTTTATAGAGTAGGTACCTTTGTGCAGATCCATTCGCGATTTTAAGATTGGATTTTCGCGCAATAAAAATGGCGACAAAGTATCCTGTAAGTAGGGCCTTATCTGCGTTTTAGAGTTAGTTTGGTACTTTTACATGTCTGTGATAAGCTGTGTAAGAGGTGATTAAAATAACTGTCTCCCTAGTGCCTTTCTCACATTTTTCTGCGTACGTATTGGCTTTTATAACAGTATTGGCATCCGGTTAATACAATATTAGGTACGATTAATAATATAAATAATAACGCAGCCTATATACGTCCCACTGCTGGGCACAGGCCTCCACTCATAATGAGAGGGTTTGGGCTATAGTTCCCACGCGGGCCCAGTACGGATTGGGAACTTCGCATACACCGCCAAATTGCTTTGCAGGTGTGTGCAGGTTTCCTCACGATGTTTTCCTTCACCGAAAAGCTCATGGTAAATTTACAAATTATATTTCGCACATATATTCCAAAGAACTTAGAGATGCGAGCCCGGGTTCGAACCCACGACCCTCTGCTTAAGAGTCGGCAGGTCAAACCATTAGGCTACCACGGCTTTTTTGGGTACTATTACTATCTGACTTTTGTAACCACAGTGGTATGGGATCTGGATCCCTCTGCATTGTAATGCCCTGATTCTAGAATCAGGGTATTCAAATCAATTACACTATAGCTACACATTTAATTATCTGTAAAAGCAGTGGAATCTGACGATTCTGGGATGGTTACGAAATTTTACATTTTTAAAGTAGTTTTATTATCCTATTAAATAGACCCGTCAAGTTTAACAGTGAAAAGCAAAAAGAATTTTCTACTTTATTTTCTTATAACATTGAACTATTTATATTGGCTAGAATAAACAGCTCACTGTGCATTGAATAGTTACCAAGTAAGAATCATTACACATTCTTGCAGTCGCTTTATTATCACCTATAATTAAAAAAAACTCTAATAACATTAATAATTAAGGCCCAATTTATCCAATCTCTAGATAATACATATATGTCAGGTAAAGTTATTATTTTCTGTCACATATGTAAAAGAAAAGGATACTAATTTAGAACTACTTATCTGTCAGATAAGATAAACAAATCAGCCCTAAGTGATTAATAAGTTATCCAACGGGTGATTTTGTACGATAGTAATAGCTTTCAAACAACTTAGTTTACCATAATAATTGTAGGTACGCTATATTCCAGTACATTGGACGAGAAAGTTTAATTACATAGTACCGTAGCTACCGTTTAAATGTTGTAACTTCGTTAGTAGTCGCAATTACCGACGAAAAGATAATTATCTGGTTAGCTAATAGCTAAAGGCAAACTTGATGAAAAGTTAGCCATCAAACAACAGACAGTTGACAAACAGACAGAGTTACTTTCACATTTATTATATTAGTATATATTAATGTACTAATATTATAAATGTGAAAGTGACTCTGTTTGTCACGGCTAAACCGCTAAACCAATTTCGATGAATTTGGTATAGAGATAGAGTCCCGGGAAAGGACATAGGATACTAATTGTCCCGTAAAATAGACAGTTCCAGAGAAAATAACGATAAATGACTTCTTTTATACACTTTTCAGTAATTACTTCTCATATGTCAATAGAGCAAGATGGACTAAACCAAAGAAGAGTACAGACCCTGCTTGACAAGCCAATTTTGTTTTCTGAATATCATTCACAAGAAAGCTTATTATAATCGAATTCTCAGGTTTATCTGCACCTAATCTTTTCAAAAAGCAGCGTAAAAGATAAAAAAGATAATAGATATTTATTCATTAAGTAAGCCGCACGGGCACTTTTACACGTCAAAATCTACCAGCGCTTCCCAAGAGGAGACCACTGCTGAGAAGAAGCGCCGCAAGAAACTCAACTTTTTTTTTCAAATAAAACTTACTTATGACAATGATACTGCTTATTCTAAAATAATATCGCGGGCTTCATACTAAAGGGGCGTATACGCTAAACCGTTACTTTTCAGGAGAGACAAAAAACCTAATAACTTTTTTGTATATTTATCGATTGAGCTATAAATTTGCAAATGACTTTTTAGATACTTCCTGGTTTACGGGAAATAATTGATTTTACGTTAATTATTTTAGAAACCTGTAATTATGTTATTACGCCTCTTTGGCCCGGCGCTAATATGCAAACACCAACTAAAAAATTCTTCAAAAATACATTGGATTTGCAGGCGTATAATATGAAACTTTCCCTAATTGATAATTTAATTTAATTCAAAACTAATCCAGTTCATAAGCTTAAATATGATGACGTTTCAATGTAAAATCGTGTAAGATACCGTTATTTCTATTTTTTTTTAAATTCATACGTCTCTCTGGCTTGACAAAAATAAAAAATATAATTATTTTATTATAAGGTCGTATAATAAAATATACTACGATTGCATAGAAAATAATTCTTAAATAATTGGGCAATCGAAATATCATAATTCTAAAGTAATTTTCTCTCTATAATACCACTTTTTTTAAGTTTTATTTAGCTCATAAGGCTTGACAAAAATAATACTAAACTCCTTTGTTCGAAAGGGGAGTTATACATTTAAAACTATAAATTTTTGCGCTGGGTAAAAAAATAGAAAGACGTATCATAATGTACTATAATTTATTCAATAAAACAAAATAAAATCTTTCAAAAATCTGCATCATAGGCCTTCCCCAGTCGGCCAGTTTTGTGCTACTCTCATCCATCGGCTTCTTGCGATCATCACCAGATCGTTGGTCCACCTTGTGGAAGGCCTGCCAACACTTCGCCTTCCGGTCCGCTGCTGCTATTCTAGAACCTTTTCGCCCCAACGGCCATCAGTTCTACGAGCAATGTGCCCCGCCCACTCCCAAGCTTCGCAATTCGCTGGGCTATGTCGGTAATTTTGGTTCTCCCGCGGAGTTCCTCATTCTTGATTCGATCTCGCAGAGATACGCCGGGCATAGCCCTTTCTATTGCCCTTTGGGTGACCTTGGGCTTTCTTATGAGGCCCATTATAAAGGACCACGTCTCTGTTCCATAAGTCATCACTGGCAACACACAATGGTCAAAGACTTTTGACTAGTCACTGCGGTAACCGGGACGAGAATATGCTCCGTAGCTTACCGAACGCTGCCCAGCCAAGTTGGATTCGGCGATTGACCTCTTTCTCGAAGTTGGATCTACCTAGCTGGATTACTTGTCCTAGGTAAACATAATGATCAACAACTTCGAGCGTAGAGTTTCCAACTTTTAAAAGAGAGGGTGCAACATGGGTATTTGACATAACTACTAAGTAGTAGCCATTCTATTAAATAATAAATGACATTTGGACTTGGTTTCTTCCCCAGAAAGTGTAATTTGGGTCTGCTACAGAATCATGTCGGTCAGAATTGGTTGTCATTTGTTCAGACTGGTTCAGTTTTAGATAAACCACCAGACTGAACACACATTGGTGCTGTGTGATGCATTACTTGCCGGTGGCTGTACAGATGACAATGGTGTAAAAAGAGGAATAAGTGGCTGTCCAAATTCAACCGAAGGAACCTGTGCCTCTTGGTCGAAATTATTGGTTGCTGCAAAAACTGAAAGAGGCGAGGTATTTGAATAAAATGGCAAGTCGTCAATACAACTTTCATTTGCATTAGAACCTGCGTTTTCCATTTCGGCTACTACTATTTCCTGTTGATGCATTAGCGGTGATTTCCTCGGCATCTCCAACTGGGAAACACTCAATGGCTATGAATGTTCAGAGTACAGAGCCTCATTCTGCTCTTCAAAGGAAGGTGGCGGATTTTCATGATCCAATTGAGGTCCTAAAATATGCATACAAACGGATTAAGCAGAAAAAAAAGCGTGATGCAGCTGATATTTAGTACAAAATCATGAACCTATGCAGTCAAGCAAGAAAGTGTTATATACCCAAGTGTGTTAAAAATTATAAAAACTATAAACATCATATTTGTTACAACGTTTTTATTTTGCGAGAAAGATAATAGCGGCGGCAAACCACATTCGCGTGTATTATTCATAAAATTTGTTAAAAAATAACCTGCTACTTAGAATGGTTCAATAGATATAGGCCCTTAAAGGTAAATAGGACGGACGGACCGACAGACAGACAGATAGACAACGTAAGGTCCCGTTGGCACCTTATTACGGAACCCTAAGAGTGATGTCAATCTGTCGCGTGCGATGTTTAATTTTGAGGTGCAAGAATCCGAAAGGTCAACGTCACATTCATAATAAATGGCTGATTTTGTAAGTAGGTAGGTATGAACTAATTTCTAAGAATTGCAGCGAATTAAAAGAAAGAAACTAAAGTCACTGGTCAATCTGTCTGTCAATCCGTATGAGAACCGACCTTAAACCTATATAAAGTGTAAAGCGAATTTCAAATCCAAAATCAAAAGGTAGTTATTTAACACAGCGATTGAGCGATGAGTGAAACGAATTTTGGAATTATAAACAATTAATATTTGATTAAATCACTTACCATTTACTTATTACTAATCTATACGGCCGACCACGGCGAAGTGAGTGACTGTGGCGCTTGTTAAAAATGGGATAGCAACACATCGAGAGCGTCACGCCATAGAGCCGTATACGCAAAAATGTGGGTTTTCGTTTTTAATACCATTTTCATCTATCAATTTGTTACCTTTGTGTGTAATATTTTCTAAAAAATATTGTGATATCATTATAATCAAGGTTACATGCGTATATGTCTCTATAAAACAACACAAAACGTAAAATAACATCAAAAAGTAACAGTTATACGCCTTTATATCATGACATTTTTCCATAGATAACACTTGATAATTATGGTCGTATGCACATACGTCTCTTTAGCGCGACTTTATTTGATAAAGTACACTACAATTTAAAGCCGTATGCACATACGTCTTTATAGCCCGACACAATTGTATAGATCACACTAAACATATACAGCCGTATGTACATACGTCTATATGGATCGTTGATAATGCGTAACTGTGCTAAAAAAATGCTTTTACGACTGCTGTACGTCTTTTTGGTTTGACAGCGATTTTTCTATTCTAAGTATACGCCTTAAAGTTTTTCATTATTTTAGCGAAAAATATAGATCACAAAATTATGATAAAATTAGAGAATGTGTATCAATAATAGCGGAATCGAATAAGACAAAAAAAAGAAAAACCGATTTTTGCATGTACGCCCCTTTAGAATGAAGCCCGCGATATAATATATCTGTGTAGTTTTGCAGGAAAACGTGTCGTAATTATTACAAGTGAAAAAATATATATAAATACACTTATTATAGTTATTATACGTGTCCGATAACCACATATTAAAAGACTTTGGATATGTTTTCCTACATAAACCGTGTCCCCTAGACAAGATACAGCGTTTACATGATTTTTATGAGTTATTTATTTTTATGACGTAGTAAGCTATTAGTTAGTTGTCTGGTTTAGGCAAAGCATTTTTGTCATTTATTTAGATAGTCCCTATATTTAGACATCAACGACTTTTTCAAGTAATTTTTAAGTGCTGGAAGGGGTAATTCTAAAACTACGTCGGATAATTTATTATAAAAATGAATGCATTGACCTACAAATGATTTATATAAATAATTTACTGACAAGAAATTTCCTTATGGCAATTTTATTTTTATTCCTAGTATTGTAATTTTATGTTAATCAGAATTCTTAATGAATGAGTCTAGATTCTTAATTACATACATAATATTTTCATAATTATGTTCTGACGCTACTGTTAAAATATTAAAGATACGGATTACTACAATTTTTATCTACCTTTTTACTAGCGTCGATGCGCATCATTACACACACACACACGCGAACTTTCTGCTGCCCAGGCGGTATAACCTAACGAGCCTGAACCAATCCCATTACTTGGTTGTTGCGTAAAATTGCGGTACAAAAATAAACATATTATTCTAGTGTTTAGGTTTTAAATCAGGCATGTACTTCAATAAATAAATAAATTAAAAAAACTATCAATAAAAACTAAATATTTAATCAAATTAAATCTCATCTAAAATAAGTACCTAGTACAGAAAATCTTTTCCCAAAATTTTAACTTTGACAGCTTCTACAACCATATTTACAATGATTTGAAGCATTATGAACCGTAGTTTATATGCCTTATGGTCTAAAATAGCTTAGGGTGAATTTTAGGGCGTTTCAACCGCCGTCATTCGTGTCACCAAATATATTGACGAAATCAATGACACCTACCAGCAACTCCTGATGTAAACAGAAGCAGAACCGGGGATGTGGTTGCTATCAGCATCAGAAGTTGCTGTACTAATGACGGCGGTTGTAACGCCGTGAAATTCACCCCTTAGCTATGCAAAAAAGAGCACAGATAACGTTAACTTTTAGAGTTATTAAAAAAACATGAATTTCCGTGCAATGTTGCAGCAGTTCACGGTACAGAAAATATTTTCCCAAACTTTTAATTTATGATAGATTTTGGAAAAAGATTTTCTGTATTTTTACAGTCATCATCTGCTTATCAAGACAAATCCAACGAGCCCTAACACGGTGTGGCTATCTTGTTTCGTTGCGGAGTTCCTATGGCCACCTTCCAACTGCATCATCAGGCCAGCTGCTATGGTACAGTCGCCATCATATAAATTGCAGCAAACAAGGTGGTCACAAATATCTGAACACGACTCTATTATCAAGGCGTTAGATTGCATGTTCAGATATTTTTGACCACCCTGATATGTACAGATTATTTGAAAGCGAACTGTACCAAAGTTATGTAGGTATAACAAATTGCAGTTCAATCGAACGCCGAACGTGTTTCAAAATTCAGTTGCAAGATTTGACCCAAACTAACAAGGCAAGCTTGTAAAAAGTTTCTACTAACTAAATCTCGGAGTGTATGTTAAAAATGTCCCCTATTTCCTGTCTATTTTGAGAAAGCGGTTACGTGGACAAAAAATTACCGCAATATCCCTTAACTGTCTTTTAGCACCCGCCAGCGGCGACATAGTCGCGTTTTTTTATGTAGAACGATGACATTATTCTTAATAATATTACTATTTTCGCTGTAACAACGGCAGATACAATTTATTTGAACATTATTTTTGTCATGTGACACATAATATGTGTATTGTTTTATAAGAACGTGTAACATTTTTCACGAGCTTATTCCTAGATTTACTTACTTATGGATCCGTTTTTCTTAACATGAAATTTCACTGACTACCTTATGCAGAGTCCAACAGGATCACTCCCACCATTTTAACCTTTAACCTGCCACCAAGGAGCAGTGTTCTCATTGTTGTGTTCCAGTGTGGGAGTAAGACTACCGGTGGAATGACTAACATACACGTATTCCATGCTAACTTAATCCTCAGGATTTTCATTCTAAAGATTGCAGACTTAAGTTCACATTCTTAAAATTGGAAATTTTTATGGGGTTCAGATCCCACTTACCATCAGGCCCGTATTATGCTCGCCTTTATCGCGGTGGGTAAAGCATCCATCTCTCTCGCACTTACATGCTGGATAGAAGAAGATGGCAGATGTTTTATCCATCGATAAATATGGTTTTATTAGGCCAGAAGGCCCCCTAGCATGCATGCAGGAAATAAAATAAGATAAAAGTATCCCGTTTTTATAGAATCGCTTTAAACATTTGAAAATCGCTCTAGTCACTTAGTAATATAAGGTAATAAAAGTCAAGAAGAGACACTTTTATTTTAAACCTTATGCGTTAAGTCTTACGTTAGAATATGGAATATATGTATTTATTACCCTAGCGCCTGTCAAATTTTATTTCCTGTATGCTTGTTAAGCCAGCAGGTGATATTTGTTAGACATTAAAGATAAAACGTACCTCAATGTCTCACTTGCAATAATGTACTTTAAACAGTTAACTACATAAATTATATTTTTATTATCCTAACTCCTTAAATCACTTCAGATAAAAGCATAAACCTTTTAGTCGGCCTTGGCCTTCTAAACTCCTGGCCAAATCTTGCCCAGTATAATATTTCACTCGCTTAGAAAGAAATGGCACAAGACGAAACAAGAGCCTGTTTTATTTTTGATATTAAGTGATTCTAATTACAATTGAAAATGGAATATGTACGTTTCGACTTAAGCTGGTTTATTACTGAACGTGCATTTTATCCCATTCAATCGTAATTCTATGCTTAAAGGACACATCGGTGCTAAATCATGGACAAAGCTTGCCAAAGTAAATTTAAAATTATATGTGTTTATTTACAATTGAAAATTCTACGAGAAATTCTGCTTGGAATTGCGAGTATTGCGATGCTATTATGAATAATAAGTTGTTCACTCTGATCGAGTAAAATGTCAAAACTTTTAATTGACGAAAATCGAAGATCGTCTGATAATTCGACAAGTTTGCGAGAAAGTTTGCTTTGCTATGGAGTAAGTCGCGACCTCATTTACAATTGGCAGTATTGTTACTATGCCAATTTAAATAAATTGAGATAATATACTGATCAATTACACTGTGATATTTTCAGTTAAATTAAACCAATAAATTAATTGTCCCCCTGATAATTAAAAAAACAACTTCTCATTAATAGTGTTTGCAATCCACAAAGGCCCGTCCCATCGCTCAAATTAATAACGTTACACGGTTGCGTAAATATAATATTTAAAATCAAGTAGTGGGGTGTGACCTCGGTGTATTGAAAACACTAATCTCTTCTTTGTTGATTTAAAAAAAAGGCTTTTGTTGTTTTTTATAAACTCCCTCTGCCTCTTGACAATCTCTCTTTCTTTATTTTTTTGTTAATAAGTTCTATTGCCGATTGTTTTACCACCTCCTCTCTCTGTCTCTTGACAATATCTGTCTCTCTCTATATTTCTTTTTTAATAAGTCCTATTGCACTGGTAGACTCGGACATGTAAAAGTTCCTACAGGGTCTACTTGCAGAATAAATAAAGATTTTCATGTTCATTGTTTTCCAGAATGAAGTTACATAACGACATTGGTGAAAATATTTCTTCATAATTACCTATTAAACAATTGGTATTTGTCAAAGTGTTCGTTTGTTATTTATTCTGCCCTTACTGTCCACCGCCTCAACCAATCGACGTGAAATTTAGTACATAATATTATTACACTTAACGCCTGTTTCACAATCGTCAAGTAAAGCATATCTGTCAAATAAATTTAGCCCTTTCCCTCTCATACACTTGAAATTAGACAAAGAGAGGGCTATCTTTATTTGACAGATGAATTTACTTGTCGATTGTGAAACAGGCCCTTAGATTATTGCCCGGAGTTGGACAAAGGGTACTTTTAATCCCGCAAACCTGGTCAATTATCTAACAAAAACGTCTTCTACACGAACGGAGTAATAAAAAAAATCAAGGGACAAACTAAGCTCCAGGCTTGTACTATGGGTACTAGGCAACGATAAACATAACTATAAAGAGAAATAGTAGGTACATACTTAAATACATAGAAAACATCCATGATTTAGGAACAAATACTAGCGCTTAACACACAAATATTTGCCCATACCGGGATTCTAACCCAGGACCGCAAGCTTCAATAGGCAGGGTCACTACCAACTAGGCTAACCGCGTCGTAAAACAAGTTAACTCGGACACTCGCACATTGTAACAAGCAATTCTCCCAACAATGGAACAGATCAAAAGTCCATTGCTGAGGACTGCAGCGGCGGGATAACGACACTTCACGTCCCGGCGTGGACGCGGATTTAGTCCACGCCGGGACGGGCTTTGAGTACCTGGAGATTAGGGAGAAATAGAACTTGTTCATAGAGAAACATAGGCAAATGCCATTGCATTGCACAATTTTAGTGCACGGCCACGAAAACTGAACCAATATTTTTCGTATATTGCACGATTAGAAAGTCAAATATGTCATTTTTTTTTTTACCCAACTACCAAAAAAGTGATGTTTTTTAAATATTTTGTTACATAAATAAAACATACAATATTATGTCCACCGTTAACATTGATAAATTGACAAATTTGATACCTATTTTGTGGGTATTTGTAGATTTTGATACGAGTAGATTGCGTAATGCAACCTTACTTAATTTTAAGATTGAAAAAGAGAAACAAAAGACAAACAACTTATAGGTACTTACTGCGAACGATTTGAATTAAATTTAAAAGCAAAATAAAACTTTGTGTGATATTTTACTGCGAAGTAAGTATAGGGGCCAAGTTATAAACGGATTTGTTACAAAGTAAAAGCAATGAAACTTGTGTGACTTTAACAATATCACATCGTTTTATTTACTGCCACATTTTGATAGATTTCTACAGAAGCTACCTTTTGTAATGTTTAACAGAAGCCGAATTACAAAATGTTAAAACTATCCGGTAAACGAGAAATATAGGTAAAGAACTGCTATAGCGCTGTCCCTTTCCTTCCTATAATTTTTCAGGATTTGACACTTCATTTTATTATGAGGCTGATGTCTCAAGGCAGACACTCAACATTGTATAAACAATATCTGGCCCGCAAAACTAAGTATCACACTTATAAAACTGCAATAACTAAAAATTACTATTTTATTGTTTTATCTTTTTTATTAAGTTGAAAATGTTACTGTTTATTTTAATTATAGCTAGAAAGAAAGCTGATAAAATTTGCTATAAAACGTTTTTTATTTTAAATCTCTTACTTCTATAGTTTAGAAAAAACTGAAATTTTAAAAGTGTGATATTTAGTTTTGCGGGCCAGTGTAGATTCTGATCATTTCACGTATTGATATATCTTATATAATACTCTTCCTCCACCAAGAACGGGAAAGTAAGAATAAGAGAAAATATAGCAATAATGAAAACGACCAGTACCAAGATTGTTCTGGAAATAAGTAATATACTTTAAAATTATAAATATCCGTAGGTACATTATCAAAATCACATTCTTTTATTGAGCTATCAACTCTCATGCCAAAAACAATCCCAGACTGGCTGTTTTGTACCAGATTGTCTGACATACCATTTATATTTTCGTTTACTTTAATAAATTCACATGAAATCTCGTTTCACACAAACTACACTCTAGCCTCAGGTGGGTTTTACAATTTAATAGCGAGAACAATATAAAATTACGTCTGCAAAAATTCATTTTGTTTTACGCGTTCTGTGCCAGAGTGCTTGGATTTCGTTCAATTTTGTTCTCATGTGGAGTTCTCGGCGCATCGGATCTGGGAGTACAGTGTTCTTTGTTATGATGAAAAGTAAAAATGTTGAGTGGTTGTCTTGTAAGGGAAACTTTTTAATTATACCTATAGATGAGATTCGATATTAGTAATAGTTATTCCTAAGTAGTTCGTAGTTGTAATTGAGCCATACGGCGGAAGAAATCATTAGCTAATTCTAAAGTAATTCCCATTAGTTACAATTTGAACAATCTGACTCTTTCTTTGGCCAAGTGATAATGATTTATTTTAATTTATAAAATATACAAACCCGGGCTTAGGGTAGGACGTATGTTCAAGACTTCAAAGACGTATGCCCGACTGAGGTGCGAGCTGCATTCTTCCCGTATTTTTAAAATCTCTATTCCTCCGCACCTGTTTCTGTTACATAGAAACTTATCGTATCTGTGTTAATATCTTGATCAACCTAGAAATAGGAAAATTAATATTTTGATCACTTTATTGCGATTATCTCGAAATCTATCTTTTGTCGAAAGATCGCTTTTTACACAAGCACGGCAGACTAGCGCTCTACAAATTCTCAAAAAAATACTGGAAGCATAAATTACATCTTAAGCAGTAGGGAATATATAGGACAGGTCTGTTACAGGAGAAGACGGTTTATGCGGACGTGAATAGGAGAAAAAAAGGTCGGTTCGGCACATTAACTGCTTTTTAATGGTCAGGTTAAAAGATATGTGGAAGATTTATTTTGGGCGATAGATAATAATGATTAATTTATTTTAAGAAACTGCCTCTACATTAGCATAACTTTTATTGAGACTATGCGAAATTTAGGTTAATAAGCTCCCGAATATTTGATCCCTAGTAATGATGTAGTTCAATGCCAATTTATCAAGCTACAGTAGCGGGCTTAACATGCATGCACGAGATAAAATTTGACAGGTGCTAGGGAAATTAATACGTATATTACTTATTCCAAAGTAAAACTTAACGCTTAAGATTTAAAATAAAAGTGTCTTGTCCTGACTTTACTAAGCGATTTAATCCAGTATTACTAGAGTAATGGAATAAATCGTTCAAATTTATTAAGAGCCTGTGCACGCCTAGAGTTTCTGACCGAAAGGGGTCTAAGGGCTAAAAACGCTAGTGTGCACAGGCACAGTAAGCATGATATTTAATTACTCTAGCAACTTTTTATTCGTGCTGTCACTTTATTCTTGTGATGCATGTTAGACTCGGAGCCATAATTTCCTTTGTTTTATTTACGTACTATTCAGCTAAAAGCAGTCAGCGTTCCTTGCCAAAATATTTTGGCATTGTAACTTGTCCCTGTAATAAATGTATTTTACAAAACGTATAGGTACTGCCAATGGTATCTATGTATTAAATAAAGGAGACAATGCCAAGACAAGGTAAGAGAAATACCTCTCATATACGTATTGAAAAAAGATTGTTACAATGAAAAATTCGAAATTTAAATGGACCTTTGAGGTATAATCCCAATTCAATAAAATAAGAATTATATAAAATTGGTTTTACAAATGGCGAAGACAATGCGTAACGATAAAAAATAAACTAAAAATTTAAAAAAAATGTTCCAATTGGCAACAAGCAATCAAGTGTATAGTTAAATACAATTGTTATAAATATTCCTCAATTACCGAAGCAAACCTCAGTTACGCAATTGATACTCTAGAACCGTTTGAGAGTGCACCTCACCCCGAGAGCCATTTAAATTGCCAGAAGTGTCCTCTGTTCCGCATTCATGTTTTATTCAACAGCTGCAATCGGGTCTCGTGAAGCTCACAAGGCGATTAAAACAAATTAATTACCAAAACTAGAATTTGGAATAATCTGGATAGTTCCCGGTGCTGTAATAATATTAAGACTCATTTTAAATTACATCGTATGTATAATATTGATCCAAATTATTAAAGTTTGGCTCCTTTCTGTGACTTTTGACGTAAAGATCTCTAAAAGAGACTACCTCTGATTTTTTGCTTACATTTGGCTACATCACATCATTCACTGACTATACAAATTAAGTTCGTGAAAATATATACACTGTTTTAACGTAAATAGTAGTTTACGTGACGGCTGCGTAATGCTAATTACGTAGCGTCACACTACAATACTTTGTACACTACGTGTAAATACACTCATACTGTAAAATCCTCTATGATAAAAAAAAACATATACTTATATAGGTAATTCACTAATTTTGTTGTCGACTAATATGTCTTGATTGATGTTTCATATCGAGTGACATAAAATATTGTCGCTGAATCAAATTGCATCGTGATCCGAATAAATTCGAAATTCAAAAACCATAACAGTATCGGCAGCAAACACGTAAAGTGAAGTTTACATTACAACTACAAGTGGTATAAGATTTGACACCGCGACAACAACACCACTGACTGACGTTAAGCTAGTTATATTATAACCTACAGTTTCTAAACGCCTAGTATAGGTTTTACGATATGGGTGTAGATTATAGTAAACAACACACTAAAAAAAACTTACTGGTTCCGTGCCAACACAATATGAATTTTAATTTACTGGTAACTCTTCTTGAGTTGTCGGTATTCATGGGCGATGGTGATTACTTCCCATCAGGTAACCCGCATGCTCGTTTGCCTCCGTCTCTTATTAAAAAAAAAAAAAAATACGACAGATACCATAGTAATACGTAAAAATTTTTGTCATGGTATCTGTAATGTTTAGTCATATCAATTTATATTTTGTATAAAAATCTATATTACAACGGTTAAATAATTCCTTAAAAGGCAAGTTGGACGCACAGACGGACGGCGTAAACTTAGTTACTTCTAGTACAGACTCATAAAAAAGCCGGTCAAGTGCGAGTCGGACACGCGCACCGAGGGTTCCGTACAAACTTGTAGGCATGTAAATAGTTCGTAAATCACGGGAATACCATATAAACAATGTCCAATATAAACTGATACGCAATCAGTATGCACTTTCGTACTTAATGAGTGTCAGTTTATACTGGGCTTTTTTTATGTGATGTAACTACAAATTAACGGTTTTCGGATTTTTTCCTTTACTTGTGCTATAAGACATTGCTTCTTGCCAAATTTCATGATTCTAAGTCAACGGGAAGTACCCTATAGGTTTTGATTCCCTTGAGATTCCCTTCAATATGCGGCATAAACGGCCGTATCTTTTGATTGCGTTGACTTAGATGTTTGATTTTTTCACTGATCCAAAGGATAACAGACCTAAGTATTTGATATGAGTTTCAATTTGGTACCTTTACGCGTTCCTGAGAAAAATGGTCTTGACAGACACACAGACAGACGGACAACAAAGTGATCCTATAAGGGTTCCATTTTTTTCATTTGTGGTACGGAACTCTAAAAAAGATGTCAAAATCCTTTCTTGGCTAGACTAACATAAACATATATCACTGATCCAGATTTCAATACACTTGTAACCATCGCCAACGTGATTTACACTTCCCATAAGTACTCCCACTTCCCACTTCCAACTTCCCCCTTTGCAGTAAAGAGAGCCATTCAACGAATCGATGAGACAATTTATCTGCTCATGAATGGCTCTATCTGCGAAAGATCACGGATGCTCGCACTAGTGGAATAAAATATTGTTTGTTGCTTAGTTTTACACTAGCGGGTCTTTTTACTCAATGTGTTTTAGTTTTATTATGTTCTTTATAAAAAGCCGTGGTAGCCTAATGGTTTGACCTGCCGACTCTCAAGCAGAGGGTCGTGGGTTCGAACCCGGGCTCGCACCTCTAAGTTTTTTGGAATTTATGTGCGAAATATAATTTGTAATTTACCATGAGCTTTTCGGTGAAGGAAAACATCGTGAGGAAACCTGCACACACCTGCAAAGCAATTTGACGGTGTGTGCGAAGTTCCCAATCCGCACTGGGCCCGCGTGGGAACTATAGCCCAAACCCTCTCATTGTGAGTGGAGGCCTGTGCCCAGCAGTGGGACGTATATAGGCTGGATTATTATTATTATTATGTTCTTTATGGCTGTAGAGTCGGATTTGTGTTTTATTGTTGCGAAGTTTGAAATGCAATATATCGAATAGGGTGTATTGAAGCTGTCATTATGATTGTTCTATGGCGGCACCACTTTTAAAGATGTGGACTAATTTACCACCAACGCATTCCTCGCATGCTTTATCCAAGGAAGTTAAATATACAGCACCTATAGATTTATCTATTTCTGTAACTATTTTATCTACTTATACATTAATTTATTTGAGCTTAATCAACTCTAGTATACAGCAATGATATGGACTACATATTTGATCTTTAAATACTTTGGTTCAAAGAATAAAAATTGCCAGCAAGCTCAACAGACTAGTGAATTTTCACTAAAACGTTAAGGACTTCCCCGTTAAGGACGTCCCCAATTAAGGACTTATTAAGAAAATTTAACTTTGTCAGTTTTGTGACGAAAATTACCCAAACATTATATGGCTAATTTTCGTAACAAAACTGACAAAGTCAAAATTTCTTATTTATACCTTAATTGGGGTACACGTTTTAGTGAAAATGCCCACGTACGAATATGGTTTCGTTTCAATATTTAAATTGTACATTTGCATGGGGTGAATATTTTTTATATTATTATGGAGTGAATATAAATTTTATTTATTTATGTACTTCAGCATAAATAATAAAGATAAGATTTACATATAACAAACGAAACGTCACTGAAAACCATTGCTGAAAACATTACATTTTGATTATTTATTAGTAGGAAATAACTCCGTAGGTAAAGTAAAACAATACAAACATTATACAATTAAACGGCAGGTGTAAAAAAAACCCCGTGCTCAAAATTTATTGGTTCAGTGACAACAACCAGCTAAACTTTTTATTTTATACCAGGGAACTATGCACGCGAGACGTCACACTTTATACTGAAATATTTAAAATGCACTCGTTTTATTACAGTTACTTGTTTTACTGCAGTAAAAAAAGTTTGTTTGAAAATGTTGTGTTTCAGCTTAAAAATACAGAGCACAAAACTGAGTACAATATTGAAATTAAGTACAATATTTCATTCCGACAAATGTCTAGGTAACACGAAAAGCTACTCAAACTTCATTAATAATGATAATGTAGTATATACTCGTACATTAAAAAAAGACGAGTAAATAACCTCTTTCTTTTTTGATGTTGATTTAATAACTTGGAAATTCTGGGATCGATTATCAACTACTTAAAAAGGCAAAATTAAGCTACAGAATCTTATGGCAGTCTTATTGACTACGGTAAAGAAGGAAGAAAGAAGAAGAATGAAGTAGATATAGAAGTAGTGTATATTAATACACTACACATTGGAGTCCGTTCATTTGACCAAACGTACGTTTAAACTATATAAGCGGTTGAGGCTTGGCTTGGTGATGCTTTTCTCACATATGCATATTTTAGAAAGATTAAGTATTAACCAGCAAACAGTAATGGCTTTCTATACTTACTTTTCTTCTTAGAATGAAGTCGTTGAAGTGGTACGGGTGTTAGCTGGAGTGGCGCTTACCGTGAATGTTTAACGTGGCATCTTTTTTTTGATAAATTATATAATACTTAAGAATATTCCCAAGCATGTTTGAGAAAATTGTACATTACCGCCCATAAAAAAAATATAAGTTTTATACAAAGTTAAAGATTTAAAAATTGGTTATAGATTATGCAGCACCAACTACCTATAACTATGATGATTTATTTATAAGCCTGTCTGAGTGATATTAACAATTTTTTTGTAGCCATGGCAAACAATTGGTCCTCTGTGTCAACCGTGTCACAAGCACTCGCAGTTCACTATTTCTTCCAAGAAAGTCATGGGTCGACAACTTTTGGCACAAACGTAATTTGGCGTTGCTACAGACTTCGATTTTGTGAAAGAATCACGTACCTTTTCGAGTGGTAATTCTATTTTGGAGGAAAGCGGTACCGTTAAGTGTTATTTGTACGAATTAAGTTAAATGGTATTTAAACACGAAACAATAATACAATTGTGGACAGTGAATGTTTTTTAGGGTTCCGTACCTCAAAAGGAAACAAGGTACCATTATAGGATCACTTTGTTGTCCGTCTGTCTGTCTGTCAGTCAAAACCCTTTTTCTTAGGAACGCGTAAAGGTATCAAGTTAAAATTCATATCAAATAGGTAGGTACTCAAGTTTGCAATCCCTTGGCGCTGTAAAAAAATAAAACTTCGAAGTCAACGCAATTAAAAGATACGGTCGTTTGTGCCGCATATTCAAGAAAATCTGAAGGGAATCAAAACCTCATAGGGTACTTCCCGTTGAGTTAGAATCATGACATTTGGCAAGAAGCAATTTCTTATTGCACAAGTTAGTTACATCACAGTCATGAAAAATTAAGGCGTACGAGAGTGCATACTTAGTGTGTATCAGTTTATACTGGAAATTGTTTCTATTGTATTCCCGTGATTTACGAAATATTTACATACCTACAAGTTTGTGCGGAACCCTCGGTGCGCGAGTCCGACTCGCACTTGACCGGCTTTTTTCATAGCAGATCATCATTATCAGGTGATAGGGCATCGTACGTCTTGACAGATGATTCAAGTAGCGTCAGGTCTGTCTAAGAGGCGACGCCGCTCGTATCTGCATAGCCAATCCAAGAAAGGCACTTTCGTCTTCGATTGTGACACACGAAATTGAGGCTTAGCTTCGCTAACGGAAACACGTTCACGAGGATGTAGCTTAGGGAAAAGGATCCAACTCACAAAGTAAATGTATTTAAATTTGAATTCTATTGCTGTCAATATTATGTCAAATTCTACAAGTGTGAAATGGTTGACTTGGATCCTTTTCCCTAAGCTACGTCCGATTAAGCCTTTTAGTTTTTGGAGATCAACGCATCAATCATCAATGCCATTTTTATTCGTGCAATTGTGAGATTTAATGATTTTTAACTAGCTTGCAAATCAACTAGACTATGATTATGGGTGATTATCATGTACGTAGTTAAAGCATTAATAATTTTCTTCCATTGTGTGACGAAAGTAAAGCATATTTATTTATTTAACACGGACACCAACAGAATACAATGCTGACGTAATAAGAGAATTATTGTTAACCATATGATTGATTGTACGGTTAATTTTCGACACACAATGGAAGAAAAATAACGTTTCTTTATTAAGGCCTTAACTACGTAAAATTTTTTGATAATCACCCTTATACGCTTTCGAAACGGTGCGACAGCAGCCTGCAAAAGTTATACATAAGGGTTTATTTAGCAAAGCAGATGTTTACATTATTTAATAAATGAGTATTTTTCGAAATAAATGTTCAGTTAAATTATAATTAGTGAGTGTCACGAAACTTTATTTCAAGCGTATTTCGTAACAAGATTGTTATTTGAATTAAATAAAATGGCACTAAAACACCCGACTTTATGTACCTACATACATTTATTTTAAAAAATACTCTAACATCAAATTAAGGTAGCATGCTTAGACATGATATCAGGTCAGTAATATTCCGTAATAATTCAGATTTTTCCTAATGTAACCTAACTTTTTTAATTAAGATTGTACAATGTAGTCGCTATTTTAACTACTTAACGGAGAACTTTTAGCTGGTAATAAACGACAAGATGTTTCCTCGCTGCACGTATTTAAACAACTTTTAATTAATTTGATTACGCGCGCTGCATCTGCCAACTTCATTTTGGCTAGTAACAATGTTACATACATTATATATATCTGCAATATTTTTAACATATCGCACCTTTAGAATGAAAGTGACCTAATATAAAATGTTAAGTTTTCTAATTCGAGTCATAACATTATTATTATAGAGACCTAATTCAAAATCTAAACATTTTGGAATTTGGTCACTTTCATTCTAAAGGTGCGATATGTCAAAAATATTGCAGAACGCGAACCGGGACAGACGCAACTATGGGGTAAATGCGACTTTTGAAGCTTTTAAAGAAGTGTTTTAAAACTATTTTTGATAACTGTCACTAAAGTCTGTAATGAACCCGTATAATTTACGCACCATAACGCATAACTCTACGTGACCTTGACCCTGGAACCTTCAAGAAGCGTGACCGGCGTTCGATAGAAAGAATATAGTGGAAGAACGTTTCAAGATGCTTTATATGCGCACCGGAACTCTGCCATGATGGATGCGAAAAAGTTTTGGTGCGGACGGTTTATTTGAAAAAGTTAATTCTTGTTTGGATAAGTGTAGGCAGATAGATGGTAACATAAAACGTATAAATAATGCGACACAGGGCTTGGAATAAAACCTCTTGTATATCTTCTTTTTTTATATATCACCTAGTCCCATACTAAGCTCTAGGCTTAATTATACTATTAAAGGTACTGGATAATTTATTATATCCTTTAACACAAATAACCAAGACTCATTAATAAACACTCGTGCTCATCAATAATAATGCAATCTTGTACTGTAATGGTGTACACATTGAAGAAAACCTTTTATTACACAAATATTTGCCCTTACTGGGGAATCCATTAGCCATTTTCGTAAAAAAAAAGAATTTTCCTGTTCACATAAAAGTTATACATTTTAATAAAAACCGGTCAAGTGCAAGTTGGACTCGCACGCTGAGGGTTCCGTACGCATTTGGCCGGTTTTTAGTATTTGTCGTTTTTCTATAGGGTTTGTTCTACAATCATAGCAAATTTGACGCTTGTCCTATTACCGTTTAAACGGTAGAACAAATACAAAAAATACATATTCGTACTAAATTTAAACATAAACGGTCTAGTATATTTGAAGCAAATTAGTTGTAACATTACAACTGCAAATGAAGAATTTCCTATCTTACTTTAAATACCATATAATTCTTATAGATTTTCCTGTAAATTATAGGTAAAGAACTATTTTCTGTATATTTTTCAAAATTGAAGGCCCAGTTTCGGAGATAAGGGGGGGGTGAATGGTCAATTTTCGCCTTTTTTATTAAATAACTTCAAAAGTATTAATTTTAAATTTAAAAATAAAATTATCTGAGGTTCTCACAACAAGCCCTTTCATTTAATATGTCACACAATATATTTTGTGTAACATTTTTTTTTAATTTTCCCCATGTGTATAATTTATTTATTTACGTTACACGTCCGTGTTTGGGTCATTGATGTACAGTCACACCACGGGATTGTTGAGCCGCCATAGAACCCTGTCATAATGACAACGTCAAGTCACTCAAAAGAAATTACGTCAAAATTTTCCGTCGACTTTCTGTGAGAGGGTTCTATAGTGGCTCACAATCCCGTGGTGTGACTGTACATTATGTGTGCCAAATTGAACCCTAAAAACACTTAACTTACACCTTGTACAGTATTACTTCTAAAAGGCAAAAAGGGTCAATCCAATGTTGCATGAACCCTTTCAACACTTTCAGCGCTCAACAATGGACAAATAAAATACGAAAATGGACTTGACGTCAAGTTTCGAACATTTTTAGTGTTAATGCCAGTTTTATTTTACTTAGTTTAGTGTTCGGCGAAGTAAGAACAGTGTGTGAGTACAAAGCCTCTATATTTCAGGGAGCATGGCCAAGTTTTTAAGGGTTCCGTACCAAAATGGTTGAAAAGGAACCCTTATGGTGAGTCTGTATGTCACAGCAGTTTTTCTCAGCAACTACACAAGCTACATATCAACTTGAAATTTGGCATACTTCTAGTTGTACAACTTGCTTGGCGCATCAGTTTTTAGTAAAAAAAAAGTATAAAGCTAATTTTATAAATAATTGAAAAGGGGTCTAGAATAGGGGGTTGAAAAATGAAAGTGATTTGATTATAGAAAGTGGGCTGTCATATTAAAGGGCTCAATCCGCACATTTCAAAACTATTTTTTTTTATAATTTTCCGTGACGTACTTTTTGATTAATAACCAAAAATTTTCAAAAAATGACCGTCCCCCCCTTATCTCCGAAGTTTATGAACCGAAAAATCTGAAAAATTCGTAACTTATAAATAATTACTAACGGAAAAAGCATTCAGAAAGCATTTTAAGTACGTAATTTTAAACTCTATGTGTAACCCTACAGGGTTTAGTATGCTTTGACTGTAAAATGACATATGCCTTTTTACGTAAAATGGTAGAATAAAAGTAGTCCCCAGGTAAAGCTAAAATAGAATCGTCTTTGAATTACCGCTTTCCTATCTCGCTTGTTTACTCTTTAAAAGTGGTTTAAGACGGTTTTCAAAGGACTTTTTAATTACTGTGAGACAATCCGGGCAGTAAGTAATCGATGTTTTTTCTGGACTTTCAACGCTTGAGCAAGATTATTTGAATAAAGTAGTTATTTAAGAATAACGTTAAACATGCGCGTACGTTTAAAATATAATGAATACCGGGAAATTAAACCTTACATTAAATCTCTAGGTACTTGTCATACTAATGACGACGCGGTTAGCCTAGTTGGTAGTGACCCTGCCTACGAAGCTAGCGGTCCCGGGTTCGAATCCCGGTATGGGCAAATATTTGTGTGATGAGTGCGAGTATTTCTGAGTCATGGATGTTTTCTATATATTTAAGTATGTATTTCTCTATATAAGTATGTATATCGTTGCCTAGGACCCATAGTACAAGCCTAGAGATAAGTTTGGGACGAGGTCAATTTGTGTGAGATTGTCCAAAATAAATGTATTGTAAATTGAAGTCTCCGTCATGTTCATCTATATGTATGTTCGCAGTAATGCCGCTAACCTCAGAAACTACTGAAAGGATTTTGATGCGATGTTTTATATATGGAAGGGTATGTTCAAAAAAATACTATTGACCCAGAATTATAGTGATGTTTCGAAATGTTTTAATCGTGATGGGATAAGCAATTTTCGTTACAAGCAAGCATTTTTTATTTTTTTAATAGCCTGTTTGGGAGTCCCACTGCTGGGCAAAGGCCTCTCCTCTTGATCTCCACGACTGCCTATTATTAAAGTCTTTTTTTTTAAGCATTGGCCGAACAGTAACTAAGAAGAACCGACAGCTCATCGAAAATCGATATCTCCTTTTCACAGATAAATTGCACTCAATCGAGATCTTTTATCGGCATTCCAAGATCCCGAGATAATCCATTAGGTCGTGTTTAAAGCCACCTCTATCCCGGTGTCTAGGAGTAAGAAAACAACGACCCGCAACTTATCCCGGAATCCCGGGATTGGATCCGATGCCCGGGATCGGGGTTTATGTGTTTATACCTTATCGGCTATCGTGTGAACCGTTCAATTTTCTTGTACAGTATTTGGGGTTTTTACGTGGACGTCTGATCACGTTTAAGGGTGGATCTTGATTTATTTTGGGAGAGACCAATGGTATCTAAGCTTATTTGTCTGGAGAATTTAATTTCCCTTAAAGAGTTTGGTTTACGTAGAGTTTATATAAAATCTGTGAAAATTGTTCAGCGAAATAAACTTCTTGAAGCCAACGTTGTCCTGTGATATTTATCTTTATTCACGAGCAAAAGTATCAAAGTAAAAGAAAATGTACTGAAATTCTTTACAAAATAATATTTCGCTGGTCGTATTTGCTCACTAGTGTATACTATATAAGTATGGTTTATCAGAAAGCGTGCAGTTTTTGACATTCAAACAAGGTTCAAATTATTTCTTTCAGTTTAATTGGATACATTGTAATCACTAAATACACTAAAAAGTAGGTATTAGATTAGTTCAAGTGTGGCGTTTCAATTGTATAATATTTAATTGCGGGTAAAGAAAAAAAGCGGCGATCTAATAAAAATATTGTTTTAAATTGTATTTAAATTAATTAATTGCGCCACAAGTATCAAGAAGTTATACCACTATTACTAACCGCAATGTCCTACCAAGTAACGTTACATGCGCTACGCCGTAGCACGTAACAAAAATTTTCCACTACGTAGTTAGAATGTGCTACGAACAGTGAGCCTGGCGGGGCTGTGACGTTTAATGTAAACTAGTGTCAAAGACCTCATTTAACTAAGTATTTTAAGACTCATGAGAATTCTAGAACTCCTAAGTGCACAAGTTATTAAACTAACGAGGTTGCATCACGAGTTAAACCGCGCGTTTGCTCTAGGTACAGTCATTAACTCAAGTCCTGAACTTTATAATGACTATCATTAAATACACATCGAGAGAATTTTGCCGACTACTGTATTTAACTTAAGAGCTAGTTAGTAATAACAATTATGAAACTTGTGGGTGCATTGTTGAAGAATCAAGAATGTTTATTTTGCTATTGCAAAAATGGTTGCTACATATTTTAAATCCGCCATTTCGTTTTTTTATAAATGAAAGCCCAGTGCCTCTCGTGATGTTAAGACGAAACTACTGTCGAAATAGGGTTACTCGTGCGCTGCGAAACGAACAAAGAACCATATTTAATTATTGTTTTACATTGTTATTGTATAAGTATTATTGTTTTACGAAAATAAAGACCATGCAAAATAATAACGGAACTCTACAAACGACAACACTTAACAAATAACTTTTGACAACAGTGAAGTGGTTCTGACATGACACGTGCCCACTTTAACGTAACGTAAGTATGAATGCAGTCGGCACAAAGCCTAGTGCTCTCGAGTTCAGACCGAGGCGAGGCCGCAATCTGTTTTTGCACTCGTAACTTTGTATTTGAGAGATGACGGTTTAATATTTTAAACATTTTATCGTTTTCTATAAATAGTGTCTGTGATTTCAAATAAAATTGCAAAAATTTAGTTAAAACTCTGATTTATACAATGCCTAACCATAAATTATCCTTTTTGTAATTTTTGTCCGTTTCTCTGGAAGTTTGTCTCAAATAAGCTCCAAAAGAGTTCATCTGATTTATATGATTCAGAGATTTAAACACTTTTAACCTTGTTTTCGTGTATGTCGCACTTCTATATATTATATTGCAGGGCAGCAGGGTTCAGAAGATATAAACCAGAGCAAAGCGAGGGCAAGTCGCTAGTATATAATTATCAGATGTCAATCTCACACAAATCAACCTAGTCTCGATTAAGCTAGTACACAACGCGTCATCTACGTAATGGACAATGGTACAAAAAAAACGATTTTTAAACAAATTCGATGCAATCCCTTTTTCACGTTGCACATTGTGTTCATATTTTTATTAGAATATAAGAAATACTACAGATTTTCAGAGACATCTAACGATCGTTTTAGAAGATAATGCTGGAAAATAACATGACACCAGCGCCCCGACCCGTTTGAGAAGGCTTCCGCGTTCCACTGAAAAGTACTAGGGCGACATAAAATCAAAGATACTTGCCGCGATATACGCACAAAAACGTTTTATGGAGGACAGATAGTTTTAGTGTTATTACTTTATTAGAAATGGTCATGCCGTTATAACTATTATGTAAGTGATGACTTATATTGATGACAAGAGGCAGTTAAAATCATTAAAACTTGAATATTTTAGTCTATTTTTATACAATCATAAAAACGAGTTATTCAAACATGTTACTGCAGTAGCTTTACAATTGCAATGCAGCTTTAATGCAAAAATATACATTTTTGACTTATGTGACATCTATGTGATTTGCTTGAAACTATTTAATACGTAACCAGTTCGTAGACTCAAACGGCAACGTAGCAGATTCGAAACTCAGCAAAAGGCTTCCGCGTTCAGAGAAGAAATACTAAGGAGGCATATTGTGAAAGCGTTGATAGATAACTTTAGAGGCAAGAAAAGTTTTTCAAGGGATAATTTACCGTACGATAAGCTGTAGAAAAAGTTCTAAATTTTGCATGCCTATGCTCGACGTCTAATTAATTACTTTTATCTGTCTATAGCCACAGTATATACAGGGTTAAATTAAATTCAGTGACAAAATTTTGGGAGTTAAATCAGTAAGTCATACTGACCAACTTGACAATATGAGTAAGTTACATACATTGTGGCTAGTCAGCTGTCAAATTGTTTTTTATGGGAGGATCGATTTTTTTTTCGCGGTTTCGGGGTTGGTCCCATAGTGCAGTGCAGTGTATATGCAAAATGTTGCATTTTTACAATGCCTTACATTTATTTGAGCAAAACTTTTTATCCGATCGTTTTCTACATTACTTCCAACCGAAACACATAATATTCTGCTGTATTGCCAAATTTCATTTATTTGTAAAGCTGTTTAAAAAAGTAAACAAAAAACAAACGGAGACACTTTCGTTTTTATAATATTAGTATGGTTAGTAAGAATAAAGATTACATTAAAACCACCGAATACACACACATCGTGCATAAAAACACACAACGTACACATAAACACGCATCACACATACACGCTCCACAAGCTACACAAACGCAGCTCTACGGACGTAGAATGTCTACGAGTTCGCCCACTCGTAGCAGCGAGCTTCCGCGTTTCAGCCGCTGGTACCAGGGATGTATAAACGTTTAAGGCTTTTGCGGACGGGCTTTGCATTTTAAAGGGAGAGAGAAGACAAACTTAATGTTTCTTTCTTGCGCCCCACCCCCCTTTCTTTCAGTGTAAGTCCGAGGAAACCTAAAAAAACCTTTTCTCGAATACAATTTGTCATTTGAGTTGTTTAAAAATATGGCGTGTTTGTAAAAGGCTTATCAGCTAATAGTGTATGTTAGATGAACATTATATTAAACATTAAATGTAAAAATATAACGGTTTTATTACAAAAAATGTAGTGCCTTAGACAAGACTAAAATTACAATTTTTGATATTGACGTTTACTAAACAAGTGTATGAAACTCTAACCTTTAACCCTTTACAAACTTGGTTCAGAGTTGAGAATTCTATTTTTATTAAAATAAAATTAACTTTATTAAAATTGGTTAACCTGCTCAGTCATAGGCGAAAACAGACGGCTAAAGGGCTCAAGGTTTCTGTTTGGAGGTTAAATAAAAGTTTTTGAAAGTTACATGTGTGTTACAATATTTTTACTATTAAATTCAATATTAACAGTCACAAATAAAATATCAAAACGCATTCCCTCCGGTTTTGTACCTTGCTGTTTTGTTAGACTTGTACAAACATGTTTGGTAATTGGAGTGAATATAATTTGAAATATTTTTAATTTTTCCCTTCTTTTTTACCTATACTCGTGTAATTTAATATTAATTTGAATTATTCATTGAGGAATAAAACAGTAAAATTAAATTAACGTCAACTAAACTGTTTTTTTTTAATTTTAATGTGATTTTTTGTCCTTGTTGCTCTAGAAACTTTAGAATGCATAAACTTTTTGCTACGAACGTTGTAGACGCTACGAGACGGGCACACGTAGCAGCTACGCAAGGTATCTTTTATAGGCGTTTTGTCCTTCCCACTTATATAACCTTGTATTAATATTATGTATGTAAATTTTATTTTGCACAAAAACGAATTAACAAGCATTTAAGTTAAAATGACATGTGTGTGATCGTTTTGTACTCGTGCATGATATGCTCAACAAATTTACATGAAATTTAGCACATGTAGTTCTTTTCCAAGATAATCATAAAGAAAATGTATTGTTTAAAAAAATACTATTCCTGGGAGCAAAACGAAACATGAGTTCTACGCGGAAGAAGCCGCGGGCAAAGAGTAACGTTAAGCAGGTTTGGGTTACGCCATCTATAATATAGATTATAACTGAAAAACTAGAACAGGATAAAAAACGAAGGACGAAGCGAGATGGCGCCGTACAAAACTTTAAAAACTTCATCAAGTAATTAATCCAAAAAAAAATATTATCGATTATCCTTTTCCGGGTATGCTAGATATCTCCTAAAATCATCATCAAAACCGATAAGAGAGAAATAAATTCATTCTAAAATTTATAACGTTGTGCAAACTAAAATTTAAAATCAGTTTTCTACTTAAATTCAAAAGCAAGTTTGCACAACTTTGTTCAAAAAGCTTTGTTGTGAAAAGCGTGGCTACGCGTGGCAGGGCGTCTTCCGCGTTACGGGGAAAGCTACTAGGCTAACAGAAACGCTAAGGATATTGAAGCGTTAGTTCCTACTCCGGAGACCTCGTGAATTAGTCTAAGTTTGGTGAGAAAAAATTTAATATATAAAAAATATAAAGCATAATACATTAAAAAAAACAAATGCACGTATACATACACTATAATATTAACTATAATATAATATCAAAAACAAATTAAAAATATTTCACTTTATTTATACCAGCGCCATCTAGCGAGTACGTTTGGAAATACATTTAGTGTTAAGAAAAGCTCCCACGTGGCGCAACGTGGCAAAAGCTTCCGCGTTACGAGGAAAGCTACTAGGGTCACAGCAAGTGATAGAAGATAAAATTAAATTTTCATACACGTCTGTTACATCACTGTGCTTACAGGGTGTTACAGGCTAATAAATCTAACTACTTGGATTGTTAATTAATGCAGGAGTAAATACAATTTTTTTAATGATAATCAAGCTTATGTATAGTACTTCGTAATTGTCTCGTATATTAGAAGATGATACTCTGTCAATAATTGTCTGTAAGTGTCTGACACGAGTATAATGTAATGGGACGTACTTATCAATAAATAAATAAATAAATAAAATACAATGTCATTTTTAAATATTTATAATAAAATTAAATATTTTCTTACATTCTGCTCGGGTTAGGCATCGATCTAATTGTTCAATTTGCGATGCTTTGATTATGATAACAGTAGTTTTCTATCGCATTTACGTACATATTGCTTTTTCTGTCTAACGTATTGTTATTGCTTTTTAGGTTTGGTTTAACGTGAAGTATAAGTGTGTAATTATTACAGTATTAAATGATTTTAACGTTTACTTTACGTGTAATAAACGCGCAGAGTATATAATTTACAAAAAAGTAGCATTACCAGTCACGTTTAAACCGCGTAGACAAAGGCAACTGCGACTATGAAACTTGGTAGCGCGTAGCCTCGTCGTAGCACTGAAACACGTAGCGCCGTCTACAACTTTCGTAGCAAAAGGCTTCCGCGTTCAGTTGTGAAGTACTAAGATATCATGACTGAGTGACAATACAAAATAAGTTGTCTCTATGCTTAGCCTTGAAGGTCGTTTAAAGGTTTTTTAACGGGTATGATTTAAACGGTTGGCAGAATATTGACGTTTTGGTCAGCAACTTATGGTCAGCTAAGATATCAAAATTTTATCAGCAATTAATATCATATTGAGTTGCTCTAAAATCGATTGGTTAGCCATTACAATATATTTACCGCATTTTGTGACACACATTTAATAAAATTATAGTTAGCTAAAGTACGAAGAGCATAATGCTTATTTATTAAGAAGAAAGGTACGGCAAAGTCGACGGAACTCCGCTGGGCGGAGCTCCTATTCCGGGTAATTAAGGCGCTTTGCGCTATGACACAACTCTAACCTAACCTATCAAGTTGAAATTGACCTAATTTAGCTAATTAGATATTTCTGCTTACCACTAAAATTTTACTGCTTTACAGTTGTGTAATCTTGCTGACCAATTAATCATTTTGCGGATCTATTAATTATTTTGTATCGCGATTATTAATGATGCGAACATGTAATATTTACCTTACCAAATATTGATTAACTTGCCGATAATATTTGATTAAGTTGCGGACCATGTGTTGCGCCCGGTTATTTATTGTCGACTAAAACATTATAATAATATGGTGATCAATTGATTTAACTGCTGATTTTTGATTCTGATCAAATAGAAAAACTGCAAACCAAAAAATTTACTCCCTTATTTAATCATACCTACCTATATTTTTACTGGTTTTAAGTAAATATGGTGTCAAAAAGCTGATCTGAGTCGGAAGGTGGCGACAGGATCTCTGCTGTACTTAACGTAGACCCACCGAGTTGGGACTCGTTAGTTTGGTCTTGATAAGCAGACTGAGCAAAAAAGTACTGTCGGCAATAAAAGTTTATCCCAAAAATTAAATTTTTGACAGAAACTTATTGAACTAAAACCTTGAAAAGGTGGGGAAGACCTTTGCCTACAGTAGGACACAAGTTCTTAATTTAATAGAACACTTAAATTAATTTCCTCAATATTTCAAACAATAAGGCCCGATTTTTCCAATTTTCAGAAAATTAACAAACAGTTCAAGTTATCCCTTTACTTCTTATTGACACTTGAAAGAAAAGGACGGAGCTAATATTGTTTTTGACTGATAGTTTTATCGTTCGAAAAATCAGCTTAACTTTTTAACTAGTAAACACCAACCAAATTGAACGCTCACAGACGTAGCCCCTGCTACGTAACTCATGGCAAAATTCTTCCGCGTTCCACTGGCTGGTACTAGGAACATATCACCCTCAAGGAGGTCGGTATACAATGGATAAGTCAGAAATGACTTGCGACCCTGACACCCCTAATGTTGGAGCACTTGGAGAATGGCATCCCTTTCAAATCTAACAAATCAAAGATACAACGGCACGCGCTCCCTCTATCCGTCTTTGTCCAATAAAAAGAGTAACAAAGCAATCGCTCAGACTCTACTCTGGCTGGCGTGAAAACTGCACACAGTTTAAAAAACTTCTGCAGTAATAACAATCACAATTGCCATTTACCTGTATGTTTACCTTATTTGTGTTTATGTATTTATGTATATAAACTCTTTATTGCACAAAAAGTATAAGTAAATAATACAATGACATCCTAAGATTAAAGTACAAAGACACACTTATCCCTAAAGGGGATATCTTCCAGCATATCCTGAAGGAGATGAGTAAGTACAATGCAAGGGGTTAGAAACATAAAAGTTTTGCACAAAAAGTAACAAAAAAGAAATCAAAATATTCTAATCAAAATATCAATTAGAAATATTGATAGGTAATACATACTATTAAAAAAAACCTTTGAAGCTATTTTACGTAGTTTTACTAAGTTCTTCCATGTGTTTATTGACATGTAAGTGTACTGTTCAAATTAAGTTCCAGTATATTATGGGAATTTTAGCTATTTGTATGATTAATAAATATGTTAACTTTGTAAAACTTGGTTAAATTTAATCACGTTAAAGCGATATAGCGTGCCTAGAAATTAACTGGTGTTGCATTTAAATTCCAAGTAAAAACAAAATAGAAGACAAAATATAAAGATTAATTTTAAATTAACTAAATTTACATTTAAAACAACAATATTTTCCGCTGAACATCGAAACTTTAACTTTGTACTAATTAACACAGGTAATAAATGAAATTATACCATCCACGTAGCGTTTTAAATGCAACACCCAGAAAACTTCCGCGTTCTGTTACCGAGTACCAGGGTGACAGAACTGTGCAAGAGCTTACGTTTCTACAGTACAGGTGGTTTCCTTTTAGAGGGTCCTTGTACGCATGCGTCGCGACTTGCAGCACACACGAGGAGTCGTGTGCTTACTACGAGCATCGTATGATTGTAGCAAAGGATTGTGGTTAGGGATTGACAGCATGTGTGTTACAGGTTTCCTAAGTAAGGAACTTTTGTTTTTATTTTGTGTGTAAAATATAAAAAAAAAGTTTTAAATATACGCCGTTCAATAAAAAATCGTTTGAAGGGTTTTATTGAACAGTGTTTTGGTTACACCCTGATTAAGGTTTATTGATTTAGTAATCAGTAGAAAATTATTATCTGAATTGCTATAAAATCAACTAAAATTTTAGCTACTTGTATTAGCTTGTTTTCTTTTCTGTTTGTTTGTTTATTGTCTATTCGGTACAAATTTGAAATCGATTCTTAAGTCTTAACTACACTCGGCGTTAATAAAATCGCACCTTTTAAAATGTTGACTTTAAGCAGTTATAACTTCTAATTTATTTAGCTATCACTCTTTTGTACGGAATCGAACGATTCGTGTTTTTAAGGGTCATTAATTGTGCTTTTAAATAATATTAATATCCATAGGGTACAGTAAATTATTTAATTTAAGAGCTACATTCGTTTGAAACTAATTTTCGTAGATGTGCGATTTTTTTGACGCCGAGAATAATTTCTACTTAGATGAGCTAGTAGAGATTTAGCTCAGAACTGTATGACAATTCATAACAATAATTAATGGTGCTAAAATAATTAAATGAATTAGTTTTAAGAAATAAGTTCCAACCGCGCTGGTAAAGTTACTTCAAAATAAAATTATACAGTTTAAGAATTGGGCACGGAATAAAGAAGGCTACGAAACAACGTAGCCCCTGCTACGTAACTTGCGGCAAAGGCCTTCCGCGTTTCGACGCCTTGTACTAGGACAGCATAAGCCTAGAGCGGCTTTTATTGACGCAAACATATATTTTACTTTAAATAATATGATATACATGCAGGATGTTCCGCGATAAAGTGCACAAACGAATAAGGGTGCATGAAACTACATGTGATTTTATCAGGTTTTTTTTTTTATTTTGTTTACAATAATATATATAAATAATATATATATTAATGTAAATTCTATGCAAAATAAAAAAAAATGTTCGTGATGAAATCACATGTAGTTTCACATTTATTCGTTTGTACACTATATATATATATATATATATATATATATATATATATATATATATATATATATATATATATATATATATATATATATATATATATATATATATGATAAATGAGCATCATAAGTGACTACTAGAGTGGTAAATATTATAAGCTCTTGCCCGCGACTCCGTCCGAGTCCGTTGTTTATCACTTTTCCCTCGGGAACTATCAAATTTTCCAGCTAAATATTACCATACGAATTTCATCACATTCTGTCCAGTAGTTTTTACGCAATTCGAACAAATTCATGAGCAGAAACACAAAATCTAAAAACCATTGATATTTATTCTGTCAACGTTTCTAATATCCGCCAAAGTAGTTTTTCTCAAATGTATTTATTGTAAATATTTTTTCTCGCTACTTTTATTTGTAGTAGATGAGTTACATTTTAAGATTTCAATAAAACTGAATAACAAATATAGTATGGTGAAAATGCTACGGAAAGCGAGGCAGCGAAATGTATGGTGAAAATGCTACAGAAAGCGAGGCAGCGTAGCCCGTAGCCGTAGCCATCGGCCGTAGCCCCTGCTACGAAGCTCGTGGCAAGCGCCTTCCGCGTTCCGACGCCTTCTATTAGGATAACAGGAGTAGCCAAGCAATTGCTCTGAAATAAATGGAATAAACAGACTTACAAGAAAGAATCTAAGAACGATTGAACATGCTGGATAACCATTGAGTAACTTATTTTTTACCTGTACTGCATGGCAACTTTTAAAATATTGAGTTTAGAATCCTAAAAAAGACCACTAAAATAGTACTTAGGTACGTTGCAAACAATTCAACAATAAAAAAATCCTAAGTAACAAAAAAATGTCAACCTTTTTTTGAAAGAAAAATAAGATACCTGGTTAATTGTTTTAATCAAAGAACTTAATTTACTTAATTTATTTCTTTGTCTACTAATATAATCTTATATATTTTACTTACATAGAAATATAGAAATTTTGATCAGTTGTGAAAAACTAAATGAAAAAAGATAACAAGAGTCAAAATATTAGAATAACTCCAATATGATTAAATATAGTACTAAAGTTATTTCTAATTATCAAATCATCTATATCAATTGTCAATTTTATAGAAAACAACTTTTCAATAGGCTGTCAGGGAATGCTACGAACCGTGGTAGCGCCTGCTACGAAACTCTCGGAAAAAGTCTTCCGCGTTCCGACGCCAACTACTAGGATACCAGAAGCGCTACAGCGATTGCTCTGACCTTATGAAGAGGAACTACCTTAAATTTAATAAAAGTTTTAATTTTACGAATGACTACATTTTGGCCACGACTCCGTCCGCATAGAAGTCGTTTTTCGTCTATCCCACGGGAACTATAAAAAATTCCGGGATCAAAATGATCATATGTCCTTCCCTGGACTCAAATTATCTCCGTACCAAATTTCATCTAAATCAGTTTAGCTGTTTAAGCGTGAAGAGGTAACATACAGACAGACAGAGTTACTTTCGCATTTATAATACTAGTAGGAATGATTTAATATATTGAGCTAAATACAATAATGTATTGGATTTTAATGGCTTTCCTTTAAATATGTAATTTTAATCAGTGTCATAAAAATACAAAAAAGCTGACTACGTCTATTTTGTTTTCAACTTTACCTCAATAAAATCGTTTATTTGACTCCGCTCGAATCGATCAATGTACTACTAAGTAATCACTAAATAATCACAGCGCGCGATGGTAAATTTAGTTCACAATGCGCCGTAGTGTGCGCGATTACAGCACCATTTACGCCAGCGACATATACACTACCGAGAAATGGCTTCTTTCTTCTAAATAATGGTAAAGTAATATAGCCGGTAGGTGATATACTTGTAAAGTTATAAGCGATCTTGCCATAACATATTTCGTTACATTTGTCTTTTGCAAGTGACCCCTATATACAGTGTGTAAATGGTATACGGGCGTTCCTTTTAACTGTGGTTAGTATAGCCCCTAATGAGCACATTTAGGCAGCTTTTGTTAAAATTAAATTAAAAAAAATTAACCATACAAAATAATTTAACACGCAATGTATAACAAAAAATGCAATTAATTAAAATCGCAATTAATGATGTTTCAAACGTATTATTAAAGCTGAGATTACTTAACTTCTAATAAGAATTATTCATTTCATGCACGGTGCACTTTAAAATTCACTGAATTATATCGCTCAATTCTTGAGAACTGTAATATAATTCGATGTGCGAGGCATTTTTAAAATCAATATGAATCTAATTGACAAGATCATGCGTGACATATTTATCACAATTTTTTGTGAGAAAAGTAATTTTTTACATACCAAGAAGTTTGATTTACTTAGGTAAAAAAACTCGTTTGGTGTTCAGATCAAAAAAGTATTTCTTCTATTTTCTGACTCACACTTTATGTAGGTGAGTGAGCGAGCTACTTATTTGAAGTTGATATTCAGTACCGTGTTCTGAAAAGGATTCAACGAAATAAGTTAAAAAAGTATACTGACATTTGACAGTTTCAATCAAATTGATAATCACCGTATGCTTGTTGTAAATACGTGATTTCATTACAAATAAATGCACTTAAAACACTTGCTCTCAACAGTGATACATGTGATAATACCTGTGATGAGTGCGAGTGTGAGCGATTACAATGTTAAATGGATAGTTGACACACTAGACCGTGAACGTAAGTGCGGTAAGTAACATCTCTAAATTAATCAAACGCAATAATACCATCCCAATCTCCAATGCTAAACTAGAATTCTCAAACTAATTTGTTTTGTGAGAAAGAGCTTTTAACTATGAACACCTGAGGTGAGGTGCCGAAATACACATTTTAACAAGTAAACATTACGTACTTACCTGACAGATGGACTTAGATGTACATTGCGGGTCGATAGTATGTTCAAAAATTAATAATGGTGTATACGTTAGCGTAATCAAAATAATTCTTTCTGTATATGATTAGTAGTCTTAGTCTATGTCCATTTTTAATAAACGCCCGTATACCATTTACACACTGTATACCACAACCTATACTGACCGAATTGAAAGACGTTTACACGTCAAAAACTTCATTAAATATAAAAGAGATTGGTTACTATTATTCCTCAAATAAAGAAAGCTTTTATTTTAATTTAAGGGTGAAGAAATAAAGAAAATCCTGGCCTCGCACGCACGCAACCGATTATCCGCTACGAGCACGCTACGGGTTACGACAGCTCGTAGCAGGCTTCCGCGTTACGGGAAAAAGTACCAAGGCGGCATAAACGAAAAGATTTTCCTTCTACCCTCGTAATCTATGGTGGAAAACCCCGGGTGGGGCTGGGATTAAGGGAAAATCTAATTCTCACCTATGGCTAATAGGTTCTGGAAATCCCGATTAGAGCGGAAAATGTCTACTTGGTACCAGGGTACCAAAGCGTGCAAGAAGCTAGCTATTTAAGGGGCGTCTTAGAGAAAGAAAACGAACGTTAGGGTGCGAGACAAAGAAGTTGACGCATGCGCGTAGTAACGCTTCAACCCTCTGAACTCGCAGCAAAGAACTGTTTAAACAAGGACTAGGGAAGACCCCTCTTTTAACCCGACTGCGTGAAACCAAAAAAGGGTTATTAGTTTAAGATTGACACACTACCATATTTGTAACACGTGACTTAGTTTTGACTAAAGGGCGATATTTACCAAACAAACCAAAAAACGTTCTGCCTTTATCTTCCAATATTAAAGACGTATTCTGAAATTATATAAAGAAAAAAAGTTTTTTTAATTCTCCAATCTAAAACAATATATTTTTTATCAAATAAAATTAAAACTCTTTTTAAAAATAGATTTAATGAGTGTGTACAAAAAAGGGAAATTGCTTCACCTAAACTACTTGAATTTATTAAATACAACGCCACCTATTGTAGGACCTAGGAACTAACTGCGAATCAAAAACGTTACGTGGACGTTGGGCGACTCTAGTATGGCGGGCTTTTCACGCAGTTAGTTGTATGTTTTCACAATAGATGGCGCCTATGCTTTGTAAACTGTGTCGTATAAATAATATTAAAACGATACGTTTCATTATCTTTACACTACAGTGCTTGTGAATGCATTATTTAAAACAAAATTAAAACTCGTAGTAACGCTAACTTGTAAATACCTTCACGGCTTAACTGCTAAACCGTTATTATGAGTTTTGATGATGATGGACCTATTTTATCCCCAGGTTGGACCTGCATTATTATGATCGCCTTCATTGCGGTGGATAAAGCATCCGTCACTCTCGCACTAACATACTGGTCAGACAGAGACAGATATTTTATTACATTTATCCACATAATAAGCAAGACCATAATCGGCCCACTGAGAAAAGAGAATTCGACTTCTTAAAACTCACACAAATTACTTTTTAGTTAATTATATCGACACAAATATTTTCTACATGAAAAAGTAATACCATAATAACAAAATCTACCAACTGATTGATGATTTACCAAGCAAACACAACTCCATTATACGCATCAACAAAGCAAATAATACAAATTAAAACGAAACGAATAATATTTGCCCCGCGGCCAGCTTTGTGGAGATCAAAAAGTAATCGAGCTCTATTTGTTTTTCTTTTACCAATCGTTTTTTAATAGAAATATATTTTTGTACTAAAATTGAAATAACGTGTACTTGCTGTCGGTCATTGATTTAAAATGTTCTAACAAAAAATATAAAAATGACATAAAATATTTAAAACATTAATTAAAAGATACTGCGCGAAACCCCTAATACGAGTAATAATATAAATGCGAAAGTAACTTTATCTGTCTGTTACCGCTTCACGCTCAAACCGCTAAACCGATTTAGATGAAATTTGGTATGGAGCTAGTTTGAGTGGAGAATTAGTTAATTCCCGTTCTACGCAGACGGAGTTGCGCGCAAAAGCTAGTATAATACAAAATATTTTCTTTTTTCCGCGCCTTAATTCGCTATGTTGCCTTTCAAAGGTGTGCATCCAGAATAAGGACAATTTGTGTAGAATTTGTATCTTCTACAAACTTCTTCAAGTCACATCAGACGGAGATGAGTCATTAATTTTTACTTCCGCCTCCACGCGTCAACTTTTAAAAGAGCCACGTCATGACCATAGACGTCGCGAGACATTTTTTGCGACGTACTCACAAACGAGAGCTAGCAGCAAAACGTTAGAAGTTTCAAAAATATTGAAAACTCGTCCTTGTTGTTTGTTCAATTGAGTACATTATGCGATAACGACTGTTTTTTTTTCGAATGATAGTGGATGATTCTTGTCTGACCTTAAATATTTACAATATTTACACTTGTATGCTTGTCGTCAAGGAACTTAACATAATATTATAGGTAAAATAATTAAACATTATAAAAACCTGAAAGTCATGTAGCTAAAAATAAATTACAAAATATAATTTTAATGGATAAAAGTTTTTTAATTCATTAAAACTTTTATGGGTTTACGTGAATAGACCGTTCTATACAAAAAACCTTTCATAATTTATCCTCCAAAATACCACATACTGTTTTGCGCAATCAAAAGTACCTATACAAGTACAAGGTTCAGATCGTGTAATCCGCTTTGCATCTGTTAGTTCTCGGCTTAACAAGAAGCTCTATGAATTCATGTGCTCTTAGTACTTTTCCCCGTAGCGGGAAAGCCTTTGCTACGAATTTCGTAGCCAACGCTACAAAGCAGCGTAGCTTGTAGCACCTCTTCATGTTTACAAGCTTCCTTTTGCAACAAAAGATTCCGGAGTTACATATTTCAATTAATATAATGTTAATTTGTTTGCCAATTAAGGTGTTTTTTAAACAACTTAATATATCGTGTATACGTGATTTAGTTTTTTTTTTTGGATATCATAAGCAGTTCTTCAAATAAAAACCGCAGAATAACACTGATGATAAATCTTTAACGCTCAGATAACTTCAAACCCGATTGTTCCTCACGCAACGATTCAGAAGGGATGCAGAGATCTCTTGACCTTCATGAAAAGAGCTCTTTTTATATTCATTTTAACGCACAAGGGAATAAAAACTGACTATATGATCGTTTTCGAGGCATGATTCATGCTGGTTTGGATAGGATAAGAGAAATATTAACCCTTATACAATGAGGGATGGAGAAAGAGATTTATGAAGATGGATTTAGTGTCTAGGTACGATTTTTACTTGTATTATTCTGTGATAAGACCGCTTGTTTATTAATGGATTAGTAATGTTTATAAGCGAGTTTTTGTTGGTGTTTGCTTTGCCTCTGATATTAAAATAACCTCCATAAATGAGTTAAAAAACCCCCGGCACACTCGAGAAACCTACTTTCAAAGCTCATAACCAGACTTCGGAATATTGGGAGCGAAATTGAATTACACACAGGGAGTTCCTATATCGATAAACTCATTTATCGATGCTTTTTTACTAGTGATCGCTCCCGGCTTCGTTTGTGTGTATTTTTTTATAAGTATTATTTTTGATACGATGAAAAAGTAGTTTACACAAAAAAGTAACAGCAATTCATACTTTCAATAAAATATATTTTTACATCCACGCACACTTACAAACTCACACTTCCGCATTTATGATTATAATTACTTATATTATAACTAAGCACGCGCTACACGGTTTCAAACAACGGTTTAAAATAGGTGGTTTGAAATTGTGTAGCCAGTGGTTTGAAACCAAATTTCGCATGACCTTAAACGCCCTTGACAGATGTCAAACAAATGGGCTTGTATGAAACCGTGTAGCCGCTCGCTTCTACCAAGGTCACTTGGTTTAAAACCATGGTTTCAAACCGTGTAGCACACGAATTACTTATAATTACTAAATAGTGTGATAGTGTGAATTATTAGTTTAATAGTGTGACAATCTTTGTATGTAAAGTTTTGAACACTGGTATCATTACATTACTGACCTATTTGGATAACTCTCCGTATTATTATTGTTATTATTAAGAGCCTGTTGTGTCCCACGCTGGGCACCCCCCCACTTTTTCCAGTTTTCTCTGATCTGAGCAGTCTCTGGCCAGCCCTTCAAAAAGGAATGCAACTCATCCCGCCATATATATATATATATATATATATATATATATATATAATTGAAACCAAAAACTAATTTGTTTCGCCCATTTCTCGGCACTTTTGGAAGATAGCTCGCGGCGCACCCGCTGTCGCTTATTAAATTCCTGGCGTGGTCGAGAGCTCACTATGACATGAACTAGTCATTCAAACACTCATAAAACTAGTGGTTCTGTGCGCTGTACAGAGTTGGGCGTTATTTAGATAATTTCTTATCTAGATAATTATTTCAAATAAAATAATTTCAAATAAATTTATTCGAAGATAAATTCAATCACAAATAGTGCGTTGACAACTTTTTTATTTAGATAAATTATTTAGATGAAGATAACCGACCTCGTTTGTTATTGAAGTAAGCTTATAATAATAAATGTATACAGAATGTTACGTCGGGTCAAACCGTCACACTGACATTGCCCATATAATCAGAAAATAATTGTTGCAACATAAACGCTTAATTTGTTCTTCTTTTTTCAACATGCAATAAAATAGTCACAAGCCAAAACAGGCTGTATACCAATTACATCTCAGTATCGACACGATCAGTCAACAGTGTATGTTTCTTTCCATAAGTGTGTTGTGCACATGTGCACGCAAAACAACAACGCCCCGCTACACGCTCCGCCATTCCGAATGTGCGGCCTTAACGCATAATAACCAATATTTTTGACAATATAATTTAACAGGGTATGCTCCAAAATTACATGGCACATCAAACCTGTGCTGCGGACCTAAACTAAATACATTAAGCTAAAGATAACAGTGTTCGAAAACTGACAAAATGTGGGCTGGCGTAAGCTACCAGACTATCCCGTCAGCCACTAATGTCAATCCCAAACATTTATCTGACGTAACATACGTATATTAATTATTTTTACAAAAGTTTCACCACATTCAGCCAGTGTCGGCATATAACAAAAAAAAAGATCCATAGCTGGGGTTCGAACCTGCAGTCTTTGCGTTGTATGCCAAATGCACTAACCATACGCTTATTTTTAAAACAATATAAATATGTACACCGCTTTTATTAATGACACGATATATTATAAGGAGTGGAAGTACGAGTGTATAGAAGTACAAATGAAAATAATAAATTACAAAGGGCAGGTAAGCCAGGTGCAGAAACAATTTGCCGATTCGTTTAACAATTTACGACTGTGTTCAGAGTATGAGTAAAGGTGAAAGGCGATATTAATTGAAATAGAGGCATTTTTTTTTTTTTTTTTTTTTATATATATAAGAGGAAGGCAAACGAGCATGCGGGTTACCTGATGGGAAGTAATCACCACCGCCCATGAACACCAGCAACTCAAGAAGAGTTGTCGGTACGTTGCCGGCCTTTTAGGGAGATGAACGCTCTTTTCTTGAAGACCCCATGTCATAACTGGCCGGAAACATGGCAGAAGGAAGTTGGTTCCACAGTTTCACCGTACGACGCAAAAAGTGCCTGGTGAAACGCACGGTGGAAGAACGCCATTCAGAAGGTGATGTTGATGGAACTTGGACTTTCGAGAAGTACGATGGTGGAATTCCGCGGCCGGTAATAATTTGTGCAATTCTTGAAAACATTCGCCATAATAAATCCTATACAGCATATATTAAAAGATCCAATCGAAGAAATAACGATAAAGATACCTAAAAGTACCTCTGTTTTGGTTAGCCGCGTCTTCATAAGCAGAACAATTATGAGGCCAACCAAAAACAGAAGTATTTTACCAATTTTGGCATTAAAAAAATAGCTGGGAGACCGAGCGTCGGCGTTCGGGTTGAAAACGAATTTTATTCGATTTCTACACAAAAAAAAAATACCCAAAAAAAGAACAAGATCAAAAAGAAAACGAAAAATCCGGTACATAGCTGGTGTTCGAACCCGCAGACTTAGTAGGCCAACGTTCTAACCATCAGTCTATTCAGACTGCGGCAGCTGCACCGAAATTACGAGTATATCAATAGCACCGATAAGGTACTACAACGTACAGCTTCTTATAAGGTCGTCTTACCTATTGCCAGTCGCGACGCTAAGCAGAATCTAACGACACTTTGTCGAAATCGGTACGTCTGTAGCCTCTAAGAAGGAAAAATTTATAAATTAAATATTTACATACATACAAGTCAAAAACATGAGCCGCCTTCTTCGGCAGTCGGGTAATAAGGTTACAAACATAAATTGTAGCATGAAAAAAAAATTAGGCATAAACATCGCTACATAAAAACATAAAAAGAAAAATACAGAACATGCAAAGTAAATTCTATAATCTACGTGCAACATAATTATAGTATATTACCTAGTCAGTATGAAGTGTTTTTATCCTGTGGCGCCTAAACGGCTCTCCCGAATTTGCAAAACGCCCGCTGATGCACACCTTTCCGTCCCATTTGTCCGGGGCAATTTCGAGCCGAGGCCATGGAATACGGCATGTGGTAGAGAAGAAAGATGCGAAAAGGGCCGCCATGACTGCGCGACCGACTGAATGGCGAACGAACTTTCATATACATTGCGTGTAACGTCAATTAGGCGCTGTACGGTGGGCTTTTCGACCATGCAATGAATAGAGAATTTGCTCGCCGCCGCGCCAGCGTAAATGACGTGAGCGTGTTCATAATTTAATAAATATTAACACCAGGTATCGCTATTTCTTCGAGAACTGTCCAATTCGGCGAGATAAAAAACGTTATGTGTATAATCTCACTTCGATTGCTTGATGCGTTGAACCGTGACAACGGAACGAACACACTTATGACTCGCATCTTGTTTTCGAAACCATATTACTTTTTACGATACACCATTACTGGTACATGAATATCGGCTGCCATAACGTTAATAGATGGCTTAAGACAAAGGGGAAAAAAAGAATTCTAGGGCACGTAGTCGGCAAACTGGCTCTCTTAAATTTGGCAATATATCAAATGCCGTTATTAAAATAAAGAACTGTATTATTAAAATAATCTTTGTCATGACACATCTTTTTACAGATAAAACATAATATTAGTTACTTTAGAAAAATAAGTTCGAAGGAATAAGGAATATTAACTCAACTATTGAAACGTTTTCACTATCAGATTAGTATAACCTTTGCTTTCACTATTTAGACCAAAGGCAAACTATAAAAGTCCTATAAAATCTTAACGATATTTTTATATGAAATCATAGTTCAAATGCAGAAAAAAGAACCTCTACTCATGACCATTCCCCGTGCAGCACATCCATTCACATTTGTTTTGCAAATGGTGGCAATCTGATTTGACAACCTACATTTGTTCGGCGCGAGGAAGTGGGGCTAAACGATTATTATTATCGTATGCAGCTGTACATTTATAAACATTTTTATTTTTATACTCATAACATTGAAGCTAACAGCGTTTTTTCATTAACCGATATCGTGTCGGTGGAACGCGACGCAGTTATGGGTTAGAGTTGCACCGACACGATATCGGTCAATGGAAAAACGCTCTAAGAGCTAAATGAACAAAGACTGCATTTAGAAGATCAGTAACAATTACACTGGACTGCAGGTACAGAGTGGGTATAGGTAGCACAAAATTGTATTTTGAAGCAGGTAAGCATTAGGGGATAATATATAATTATGACATTCCTCGAAGTAGGTACACCCGAAAACTATTACTAAAGAATTTAGGTCGGAGTTCACCAACCAACTTAACGGATTGTTAAATCCTAATCGGCTGTTAGTCAATACATTTTGACAGCCGTCAGACCTCTAATCGCCTGTTTAATTGTTGGTGAAAAAGTTTGTTATCCATTTAGGCAATGCATAGCAGCAGGCCTGGAAACTACGGCTGGCGCCAGCGGAAAAGCGAGGTAAGCATATAATTTGTCCGCTCGTAAATCTGAACTCTTCGGTGAATTAGAAAACAGCAGCGCCGCGGGGGTGCGAAAAGTTTAAAAAATAACAGTACGTAATATTATTGATTAACAGATTTTATCTTGTTTAACAATGTTTAAGATTTGTTATAGAAATTGTAACACGTGAAAACCCATGAATTCTCAACAAATTGCATGAAGTCTTATACGTTTTCGCACGCACGCTCTAGTACGAGATATTGATAAGTGTCACTTTAATGGTAATGAAAATTAAAAGACCGATGCATTTATTTTATTTCTTATATTATAACATAAACTGAACAATAAGTCATCTTTCAAGTGAGCTAACGTCAGTGAAACCAATCAGTAATAATATTGTATGTATTTTATCAAAACTAACTTTATTTTAATCATGTTGATTTAATTAATTTGATAAAGGAACGTTATAAAAAGCTTATCAAGTAATATTTTAATAGCCTATTGTTGTTTATAAACAATGTATACATAATATACGTACATAAAATAAGTTCCTGTCGAAAATTTTATTTTTGAGAGAAGATTTTATTGCCGACTGTACTTTTTTTGCACAGTCATCAAGTACCCGTCAAGACGATTCTAACGTGCCCTAACATGACGGGTTTATCATATGCAATTTAGGAGTTCCCGTGACCACCTTCCGTCTCCGTCATCAAAAGAGTTGGATGGTGCGATATTGTCATCAAATCTGCATATTCACATAAAATTTCAAGTCAATCTCATGACTGGAAGTAACTAAAAATCGACTTGCAATATTTGACCCGAACATACAAAAATTCCATGTTAATGAAAGCCTGTAAAAATACTTACTTTCAACATTTAACATCAATCACACTTTTTAGTGCGAAAACGTAGGTAATGAAAAATTTAATTAACACTTGTATTTATCGTCTGAAGACGACGACTCATCGCCTCTGAAAGCGTAAAGTGTTTAATGGTATACTACAAAGAAAAAAAGAGATACTTATATAATGTTTAACGGCAATAATATCACACATTTTTAAAAGAAGACAAAAAATGAAACTGAAAATAATTATGCAACAGCTAACACAACTGGAAATAAAACAAATTACCTACGACGAAGTATAATCAACATTTGATAAAGTAATATTACTATTGGTTTTCTGGATAATTACTAAAATTTTGTGCTGTTGCACTACAGTCATTTTCGGAATAACATCTTGGATTTTAATCGAGAAGTGGAGGCATTTTAGGAACTTCGTGTTCATCAACATTTGCTTCTTCGGATTCATGACATTGATAAGTCCTACCTTTGCGTTGTTTTTCAATCATCCGGAATTGATCAAGATCATATACTTAGTTTTATGATCATTTATCTTTTGGCTGTGTATAATTACTGGTATTTTTAACGTTGACATTGTTAATACATTTAGCACTAGTTACGAGCATATTTATTTGAAGGCCTGTATCTTTTCTTGGGGAATTCTGATGGTGATAATTAGTACAGACTATTTCTTTACCCATCTGTTCTGCGAGCGATGTGCCCCGCCCACTGCTACTTAAGTCTAGCAAATCTTAGTCTCAGGCGGATCTTTTCATTCCTGATTCGATCACGCAGATATATTCCGAGCATAGCCCTCTCCATTGCCCTTTAAGTGACCTTGAGGTTTTTTACGAACAGATAGCCGTTGGGGCTGAAGAATTCTCGAATAGCGTCCGCGTACCGGAAGACGCAGCGTGGGTAGACCTCCAACAAAGTGGACCAACGACGTGGTTAAGATTGCGAGAAGCCGATGGATGCAAACGGCGCAGGACCGGTCCTTGTGGCAAACCTTTAGGGAGGCCTATGTCCAGCAGTAGACGTCTTTCAGCTGAAATGAAGATGATGATGATTTCATTAGCACGAACATCATTCTGATAGCAATAATTGGGGTGCCAATAGTCAGTCTCTGGTTGAGTTAGAGTATTGATAACTTTAATAAAAATATCGAAAGTGAGAGCTAGCTCTCGTATGAATATTTGTAAAAATATACATATTGCAACGTTTATATTTTTAGTTACTGGTTATACAAAGATTGTACACATTACCAATTGTCCTACAAAAAAGATTGACAAATTTTACTACAAAATCATGCAATCATTTTTAGAAATCGTCATTAGTGTTTGAGTTGCTAAACAGTCCGTATTTAATAAGAAAAATATGTTTTTACATTAAATTACATGATTTATTTTCAAATAATTACATAGGTACATGTTTCGAAACATTTGTAAATTGTCGATTGATATAACTTAAAAGCTTGATGATGGTCTCCCAAGATAATTTTCGTGTATCGATTAGAGTCCCAGTAGCTGGGCAATCTCAACTTTCCGCACTGTAAAGTATAGCAGTGATTTTTAAAGCCAAGTACCTACTGACATGCCACCAGATGGTAGGTGGGCTCAAGACTCAAGGACAAAGATGGAATACGATACTTGACTTACCCCACCCCTGAACACAACAATGTGAGAACTGGTGCTTGACTGAAGGTAAGTAAGTAAGGTGGTGGTAGCGATGTGAACGGAGCCTGCACAAGCCTACCATGTCCATCACTTACACTAAAAGTAGGAATCTAGATATAAAAACCCACTCCAATACTGAGAATTCACTTAAGTATATAATTTACTGCTTAATACTTTGTTTGTAATCCATTTACGCGATACATAGCAAAAGTTTGGAAACTAGCTGGCTTCAGCGCGAAAAACCGAGGTTTTGCATACAAATCGTCCGGCTCGTAATTCTGAAGGCTTAGTTGAATTAAAAAACAGCGCTGCAGGGGTGCGCATAGTTTTGAAATAACAGTAGGTAAGAAACTACAGTCAATTGTAAAATTGCATATTTTTTCATTGCAAAATTTAACCTTGTTTAAAAATGAAGATTGCCAAATAAGTAATAATTACTGTTAGCAGGCATATACATATAAAAATAATCCTGAAAAGCTCAATTATTGATGTTAGTACAAAACACTGTAACTTGAGTTACAGTGTTTTGGCATGACACTGCAGTAGTTGGTAGAGGAGTGAAAGCTCATGAATTCTGGGCACGTAAATTCTGTAGCTGCAGGCCCTTGTGCGGAATATTGCTGCCGAACTCTTTAAAATGGATTTTATGTCATTAAAAACTAAAATTTATAGGCGTTTAATAAAAGGTTTTAATGCTAAAATCACTCCCTTAAAACAAAATATAAATAATAAATGAAAATAAATAAATATCAGGGACAATCTCACACAAATTGACCTAGCCCCAAACTAAGCTCTAGGCTTGTTATATAGGTACTAGTCAATAATATACATACATATACATATAGAAAACATCCATGACTCAGGAACAAATACTCGCGCTCATGACACAAGTATTTGCCCATACCGGGATTCGAACCCGTGACCGCTAGCTTCGTAAGCAGGGTCGCTACCAACTAGGCTAAACGCGTCGTCAATATTATTAAAATTAAATATTAAGTTCAATATTAAGTTCATTTATTAGGTGAGCAAAATAACACCCGTGAAACTTATCGCTCTGTATTATTTTGTTATCAATAGAAACATAAAATATTTTAATTTATATCACTAATTAATTTCATAAATCTAAAGTGTAATAAGCTAATCAACTAACATTCAAATTTCGCCTCTTGTTGTATATGGACGTAGTATTTACATCCATACTCAAAAAAATAAAAAAGTATAGTACTTAAAACAAGTGGAAAGAACATTTCAAATCAAAACAGCGGAACAATGTGATACTCGTATTGGTTTAGCGATGTTGTTTCACGTTTACAGACAAAATCGCTAAAAGTTTTGAGTGTTCAAGAATACCAGCAAAAAATAAATATAAAAGATTTAACAAAATGTTCAACGGCAGTTCATTCACACATTTTGATGAGAAGATAGAAAACGAGACTGCAAATAATGATACAACAGTTAACTTAACCGGTAATAGAACCCTTAACAAAGATGAGGATTCAATAGAATTGGAACTTGATGATATATTAATAGTGGCGTTCTGGATATTTGCTGTGATTTTGTGCTTCGTGACAGTCAGTTTCGGAATAACATCATGGATTTTAATCGAGAAGTGGAGGCAGTTTAGGAACTTCGTGTTCATCAACGTTTGCTTCTCCGGAGGCATTGCATTGATAAGTCCTTCGTTTTTTACGTTTCTCGACGTGGAAATCGCTATACTGGTCATACTGTTAGGTGTATGTTCATTTGTGTTTTGGTTGTTTATCACTTCTTGTACTTTTTACGTTAAAATTGTTAATATATTTGGCTCTAGTTACGAGCATATTTATTTAAAATCCTGTATCTTTGCTTGGGTAATCCCGATGGTGATTATTGTTATAGACTATTTCTTTAGCATGAACCTCATTAAGATTGCAATGCTCGGACTAACGTCACTCAATATCGTGATTTATTTTAGAGTAATTTATACCTTAATGAAAGGAGCTACAGTGAGAGCTAGTTCTCGGATGAACTTTTGTAGAAAGATACAGATTGCCACATTTATATTCTTAGTCAGTGGTTGTGCAATGATGTTACCGTTTTATATAATAAATACAGTGGAATTTAATTTAGTAACTTTGTCAATGACAGTTTTGATATTTTTTGTGCAACTTGTTTTGATTAATGTATTATTTCTAATGATGCGATCGCACAGGATGCATTGGAAGGAATACCTAGAACGGCGTAATAGATATAGAGCACAATATTAGAAATATAAATATATTTATGAATTTATAATGTTACCTATGCACTGTGAAATCCAAATTTATACCTGCGGAGTTTTTTTATTTTTGTAAAAAAAAACTTAAAAACTAACTTACATTAAAAGAAAATATTAAAAATACTTAATATAAACTGTACCTACATTAACCAAAATATACACTTATCCAATAATCCGCTACCAGTATGCATAGTCCCCAAAATGCTGTTAGCATTGCCACGTTGACTAGCAATGCTTAATCTGTGTGCAAAATAAAGGCCAGCATTTTAGTCACGACTGGCGTCGCCAAGCTTCAAAAGAAGCTTCATGTTCTTAATAAAGAAATCTCATTGCTGGCGTCAATCATTTACGACTAAAGAGTTCCGGTGGTCATCTCTAGTCTTCACCATCAGGTCTTCTTCACCAAGAGGTGATTTTGTAATGCAATTTCTTAAGGTCTTGCAGGTAATACCAAAATAGCTGTATGCGTGCCTATAACTTTTGAGGAGTTCCCTCGATTCCTCATGGATCCCATCATCAGATTCTGATTTCGTGACAATAGGACTACATGAAAAGTATACCCTTTCAAACAGAAAATGAATTTTTAAAATCGGTCCACAATTGACGAAGTAATCGTGTAACAAACATAAAAAAAAACTGCGTATTCACTTAAGTATACCTTCAGTCAACAAAGTATCGGGAATGGATGATTTGTTTATGGTTCCAAATTCAAATTTTTGTTTTTTTTGTTGTTGTTAGATTGGCACAACTGTTTTCTATTTTGGCGCGGAGTTTGAGTTGCATCTGTTATTTATATTAAATACAGTGCTGTTTTTAGTTATATCATATCTAGTGTGTATTGCGAATTTCATAATGGACAAAAACATTGAACAAAGAGTTTGTCTTAAATTTTGCATCGCCAATGGAATTTCGTGTTCGGAGTCACTGAAAATGTTACAGAAGGCTTACGGTGATTCGACTTTATCAAAAACACGTGTTTATGAGTGGTACAAAGCGTTCAAAAGCGGTCGAGATGTGATGGAAGATTTGCCTCGCTCTGGTAGGCCATCAACGTCTGCAACTGAAGTTAACATCGCAAAAGTGAAGGAAATAGTGACTGAAAATCCTCATTCAACTTTGAGAGAGATAGCCGCCGAACTTTCTGTATCTCACGAGTCGATCCGTACTATTTTAACTAATCATTTGGGTATGAAACATGTTACCGCTCGGCTAGTCCCAAAAGACCTGAATTTTCTCCAAAAACTCAATCGCATGAGAGTCGCTGAGGACATGCTAGAACGAGTCAATTCCGACCCAACATTCATGAAACGCATTGTTACTGGTGACGAGACGTGGGTTTACGAGTTTGACATGCAAACTAGTCAACAAGCTTCGGAGTGGCGCCTTCCAACTGAACCGAAACCGAAGAAACCACGCCAAAGTCGATCAAAAGTCAAAGTCATGTTGACTGTTTTCTTTGACTATCGCGGTGTTGTGCACTCGGAATTCTTGCCGGAAGGTCAAACGGTAAATAAAGAATATTATTTGAGCGTTATGCGGCATTTAAGAGAGCAAATTCGACGAAAAAGGCCAGATTTGTGGAATGAAAATTCTTGGATTTTGCACCACGATAATGCGCCTTCGCACAAGGCCATCATTGTGAAAGAATTTTTGACCAAACACTCAACAAATACCATCGAGCAACCACCATATTCACCAGATATGGCTCCTGCCGACTTCTTTCTTTTTCCTAAACTCAAATTACCACTTCGTGGCACCCGTTTTCAATCGGTAGAAGACATAAAGGAGAATTCGCGCCGAGAACTGAATTCAATTCCGGAAACAGCGTTTAAAAAATGTTTTGATGATTGGATTATTCGTTGGCGTAAGTGTATCGTTTCTGAAGGAGCATACTTTGAAGGTGATAAAATAAATTTGGATGATTAACAAACAGTTTATGTATTATTGATCTTTTCCCGGTACTTTCTTGACAGAGTAGTATAATTTCCTGCTTAATACTTTGAAATCCATTTACGCGATACATAGCCAAAGTCTGGAAACTAGCTGGCTTCAGCGAAAAAGCGAGGATTTGCATTCAAATCTTCCGCTCGTAATTCTGAAGGCTTACGTGAATTAAAAAACAGCGCTGCAGGGGTGCGCATAGTTTTGAAATAACAGTACGTAAGAAACTACATCCAATTGTAAAATTGCATAAGTATTTTTTCATTTCAAAAATTTACTTTGTTTAAAACTGTTTGAAGTAATTGGTAGAGGAGTGAAAGCTCATGGATTCTGGGCGCGTAAACTCTGTAGCTGCAGGCTCTTGTGCGGAATATTGGGGGCGAACTCTCTAAAATCACTTTTATATAATTTTAAATTTAATTTCAAGGTATAAAATAAAGTTTTTATAAATAAAATCAGTCCCTTAAAACAAAATATAAATATTAAGTTCATATCGATGGCCCCACCGAATAAACGTGCATGTGAAAAAAGCTAATTTTACAGGAAAAAATAAAAACGTTAGAACTGTGATTACGAGCAAATGGGACAGAATTGGTATATAACATGTACATAAAATAGATAGATTTTAAAATAATCTTTCTATTAACTTTATAATACATTAAGTATAAATGCTAGTTTTCAAGAAAATTGAGAAAAAGCATGTTATTTTTTTATTCTAGTGTAGATAAGCGCAGATAGTACGTGCTTTAAACGTTTACACGTTTTTTCGTGTTATAAGGTCCGACTTTTTTAAATGTAATGCAATGTTGCGTTATTTTTTGCGTAGAATCCAGACTACTGCTGTGATGGGTACTAAGCTCTCGCATGCTTTTTTAGGAAGAAATACACTATTGTTACTATCAGTTTTAAACAGTAACACGCTTACTTGTGCAAGATTGCGTAAGACAATTTTGTGCAAATATTCTTAACAATAACTAAGGCGTTCTTGTTAATGTTTTGTAATTAAAACTGTCTTCTTTTTTACTATTTAAACTTAATATACCTTTTGTTTTTTTGTGATTTTAATAAAAATTTGGTTAAAAATGGATTTGTAAAGTAAACACATACAGTAAACACGGGTTACTTTAGCCCTGGGGGGTAACATTGCCCACCCAATAAAAATACTTTACTTTTTTATTTTTATCAAAATAGATTATACGGACTTTCACTACGTATTCGAAAGAAAGTATTTGTTACTTAAAATTGCAAAATATACGAAGAAAAGATGGAAATATAGGGGCTAAAGTTAAAGTTACCCGTGTTTACGGTACTCACCTTGTAAAAAATTTAGAACTGGTGTCAGATTTAAGCACCGAAACGTTTTTTGGCAGCTCTTAAAAGAATAGGCGCTAGATGAAGCCTACCCCTACACATCTACAGTGACAACGGTATCAATTTTATTATTGCGGCAAAGGTGCTGGCACAAGAAAAAGGAAAAGCTCTTAAACGTGAATATAGACTTCTACAAAGATATGAGCAAGTCATGAATCAACAATTCACGGCTATTAACAAACACTTAGCAGAATCAGACAAGATTGACCGCCAAGACAACAGTATACGACTGCCACAGCACTCGCCCCAGGGATGGACATGGACAACCTGCGGCGTCCACAACAAAGGCTACTACTGGACTTGATAAATGATGCCAACCTTCTAAAGCCGGAACAATTCGAGGAACGACTAAATCGCTGGACAACTTCCTAGCAAATTATCACTACCCTGCGTCAATTCTGTATTCCAATTCCGCAAATCGTCTCGGAAACCACTCAGCGAGTTGCCGTAACATCGGAATACTTAGCAGTCAACCTCGAAAAGGAAAGGCGTGACGCCACTCTTGTTACAGGGCATAGGAATCATTACGATAGAAACGGGAGCACCGTGTTATCCATTCTCATACCAACTTCCACAGTGACATCACAATCAACGACATGTATATACAGCAATCCGTAATAAATAACTGTGGAGAAAAACTACCGCTTTATAATTAAAGACTATGGAGAAGCTCTAGACAGAATAAAGGTCAGCATTGAGGCGGTAAAAGGACAACAGAATGCATTCGAAGTCAAGAAGAAGAAGTCATCCTGTCAGACGCATCACTACATCTTCATCGCATTTATCGTGGTTTGCACGATCGCCACCACCACCTATCTGTATTGGAATATACCTTATACATCTGGGGCAGACTTCGGCACACCGCTGGCTGGTGAAGGCGTTGCTTCGGAACAAGGATCCAATAAAAACATTTCATTTCGTTACTTTTCTCAACCGCGGGTCTCCGACAGCGTCAAAGAGGTGATTGTGCGTGATCCAAAACGTCTGGATAAGATAACCTCACCGTAATAATCTTGAATTTTCTTTCACTTTCTTAAATTTGGCACCATGTACGAGCACGCTCGATAGTTTAGAATTAAGCCGACAATGCACCTAGTGCGCGTTGCAAACGTTTACTAGCTAGTCTTGATGTCACGCGCCACTCCCTGTCCCTCTCTTTCTTCAACTAAGCAGCCATTGCTGTTTTAATAACAGGTGCAAATAAAGTCTAAGCTCATCAAACGAAATTTGACGCGTAGAATATTATCAGTGAATATTCGTATTTTGAATTATTATAATATTATGTAGAGAAATTCTATGCTGCAACCGTTATTACACAATGTGAGTGTTATTTTATTAAATAGCAAACAGTTGTTACTATAATTTTTATAGCGACTTTATACTTCAAGAAGCGATACTCTCAAAATTCATATCGTTCATAACACCAAAAAGCGTGCATCAGAATAATACACAAATATAAAATTTAGTAAAGTTTTGAACAAAAATGTTTTAGACTCACGCACGTTTGTTCGTGTTTAGGCGATGGATTGTAATTTGTGTAACAAGTGAGAATAACACTATTCGTGTGGTCTCGCTGATTATATTTTCCGTAGAATAAAAATATTTTCTTTAATAAATCGGAAAATAATAAGCGTAGCCCCCTCAAAAAAATAGGGGGGGTGTATTACAACATGGGGAATCCAAATCGACAAAAAAAAAATTTACTGTATTAACCTTTGCACGTTTATTCGGTGGGGCCATCGATATATAAGGTGAGAAAATAACGCAAGAGAAACATATCGCCCTGTATGATTTTTTTATCAACACAAATATAATATATTTTAATTTATGTCACTAATTAATAAACTGCTTATCAACTTATCAACTAACATTTAAATATCGCCTGTTATTGTATATGGACGTAATATTAACATCCATACTTAAAGAAAAATAAAAAATATACTTAAAACAAGTGGAAAAAACATTTCAATTCAAAAGAGCGGAAGACTCTCATACTCGTATGGGTTTAGCGATGCTGTTTCACGTCTACAGACATAATCGCTAAAAGTTTCAAGTGTTCAAAAATACTAGCAAAAAAATAAATATAAAAGATATAACAAAATGTTCAACGGCAGTTCATTCAAACTTTTTGATAAGAAGATAGAAAACGAGACTGCAAATAATGATACAACAGTTAACTTGACCGGGAATAGAACCCTTAACGAAGATAACGATTCAATGGAATTGGAACTTGATGAAAAATTAATAGAGGCGTTCTGGATATTTGTTATGATTTTGTGCTTCGTGACAGTCAGTTTCGGAATAACATCATGGATTTTAATCGAGAAGTGGAGACAGTTTAGGAACTTTGTGTTCATCAACGTTTGCTTCTCCGGAGGCATTGCATTGATATTTCCGTTGTTTATTACGTTCCTCCACAAAAAAATAGTTTTGATGATCTTTGAGTTAGGTGCATGTTCATTTTTCTTTTGGTTGTTTATCACTTCTTGTTCTTTTTACGTTAACATTGTTAATATATTCGGCTCTAGTTGCGAGCATATTTATTTAAAATCCTGTATTTTTGCTTGGGTAATCCCGATGGTGATCATTCTTATAGAATATTTCTCTGACATTTTCCTCAGTCAGTATTCTATAATCGGACTAACATCACTCAATATATTAATATATTTTAGAGTAATTTATACCTTAATGAAAGGAGCTACAGTGAGAGCTAGTTCTCGGATTAACTTATGTAGAAAGATACAGATTGCCACATTTATATTCTTAGTTAGTGGTTGTGCAATGATATTACCGTTTAATGTAATGAATATAGCGACATTTTATTTACTAAATACATCAATGGCAATTTTGATATTTTTTGTGCAACTTGTTTTGATTAATGTTTTATTTCTAATGATGCGATCGCATAGGATTCTTTGGAAGGAATACCTAGAACGGCGTAAAAGATATAGAACATAATAATAGAAATAAAAATATATTTATGAACTTATAATGTTAACTGGCGCTGCAGTTAAATTAGGTGTGCCTCAGGGCTCTATATTAGGTCCTTTCTTATTTTTGGTTTGTATAAATGACTTACCACCCATAGTACATACACTTTGTGATATTGTACTATTTGTTGATGATACACCACTAATTTTCAAGGGAGACCGAAAATCCGTCGACTACAACAGTAGGGTAAACGTCACTCTTGTAGTACTTAATTGGTTTACGAGTAACAATTTACTACTAAATGCTAAGAAAACTAAATATGTTAGGTTCGTTTTGCCTTATGTTAAACCGGTAAATTCTAGTATTTTTAGTAATGGCGGTGTTTAGAAATGGTAGATAAGGCACTTTTCTTAGGCATAATACTCTGTGCATACCTACATGCAGCCTGTGGGCTAACTATACTCGAAGATCGTTTAGCGCCCTGCGCGTACAGTATAATGACGCGTTCAGGGTGCTGATGCGACTGCCACGCCGCTGCAGTGCGTCAGGCATGTTCGCGGAGGCGCGCATCGATTGCTTCTACACCACTCTGCGCAAGCGGTGCGCGTTCCTGCTAAGCAGAGTGCGCGGTAGCGGCAACAGCATCCTGGACATGATAGCGGGTAGGTTTGATTGCCCTTACATGGTTCACTGCATGCAACTCCATGTAAGGAGCAATCGTGCTTACTAATATGTTTAGTTATTTTGATTTCAATGTCCTATTTTATTTTATTTTTAAATTTGTAATATGTATTTTAGTTTTAGTTTTAATGAATGAATATATGTTGTTTGAAATAAATAAATAATAATAATAATAATAGAACTATAGACAAGAATTTGCAATGGATTCCCCATATGTCCGTAAAGTATATAAATCATTTGTAGGTCCGTAAAGTATATAAATCATTTTATAATAAATTACCCGACGTAGTTTTAGAGTTACCACTTCCAGCTATGTTATTCTGTAAACGCATCGTCGTTCAGTTCTACTCAGTCGATGATTAGCCGGCGAATTTACGTCGTCCGTCAAGGTGGGTAAATGACATTCCCACCCATTTATTTTTATTTTTTGTCATTGACCCACCTTGACGGACGACGTAAATTCGCCGGCTATTCATCGACAGAGTAGAACTGAACGACGATGCGTTAACAGAATAACATAGCAGCACTTAAAAATTACTTGAAAAAGTCGTTGATGTCAAAAGCATACTATAGGGTCGAGGACTATCTAACTGACAAAAATGCTTGGCCAGAACCAGGAAATTAACTAATGTTTAATACTTAGCTTACTACTCGTACATACCTCATAAAAATCATGTTTAAACGCTGTATCTTGTCTAGGGGACACGGTTTATGTAGGAAGACATGTCAAAACTGTTTTATGGGGTGACATGTGTAGATATACAGGGTGTTTGGTAGAGGGTTAGCCAAACTAAAGGGCCGAGTAGGTACATCCATTTAAAAAATACAAATTCAATAATATGACCATTGGGGCTGTTTTATTTTTTAAATAATTTTTAACATTTTTTTTTTAAATATCCAGAATTTGGCCTTTGAACCCCTACAATTTTTTTTAATAAGTTTCTACGCTAAACAATTATTGTTTTCTGATTGTCTAATAAATGTTCAATCTAATGAATGCCATTTTGGGGCCAAACAATATCTAAAACATTGAGTCATGAGTAGTCAAAGTTCAAAAAGTGTAAAAGAAAGAAAGAAATTTCAACTTTAAACCAATAAAAAAAAAAACTGATAGTGATAGAGGACTTCGAGTGATTTTAAAAACTTCTCTAGTCATCATTCTTTACAATGATAGGCCACATGTAGCTGTTTGCCTTCCAAACTTGTAAAAAATTTAGAGTCAAAGGGAGAATGGAACAAAATTAGAAAAATTTATGAGTTTTAATTTTTTCATTGATCCATCTCAGCAGTCTCTGATTGTTTAAATTATTAACCTACGTTAATTAAATACCACAAAGGGAACAATTTTGTGCGAGATAAGCAAAAAAGAAAAAAGTCTTACTTTAAATTAATTACAAAAAAACTGATTGATAGAATTTCAGATTTTTAAAAACATTTTAGTCAGTCACTCTTTACAAAGATTTGCTACATGTAGCATTTTGCCTCAAAACTTGTTAAAAATTGAGAGTTAAAGGGAAATGGAATAAAAGGACAAAAACTATTTAAGTTTTTTTTCTTAAAAATTACAAATTTGCCTCAAATACGGCACGGCTCCTCCGTTTCTAGTGCATGCGCGGCATCTCCGTCTTATTTCTACTGTCGTAGTGCAGAGCCGCATCTCTGCTCTCATCTGATCAAATGCGGCATTTATTTTTAACATTTCTCTCTTCTTTCTTCTTCTTGGTACACCAATTATTTGGCACAACCCCAAACGAAAAAATCAAGTGGGGTCAAGTCAGGCCCAAGTCTGCCAATCCAGGCATTGAGAAACACATTATCGAGATATTCTCTCACAGAACGTCGATAGTATGACGGACAACCATCGTTTTGGAAAACGATAGTAGAAATAAGACGGAGATGCCGTACGTGCATTAGAAACGGAAGACGGCTCCTCCGCGTTTAGGTATTTGAGGCAAATTTGTAATTACTGTTATTTCGGCTATACTGTTATTACGTTAAACTTGACATGTTACTGTTAATTAAAGTCAGTCTAAATGCATCGAATTTAATGTCCATCAAGGAAATAAACCTACCTTCTTCTATTATGACATGTGTTCTCATTGCTTCGACCCTCACTCAATTAGACCCCAAGATGTCTGGCCATAACCTGTAGATTCCTGACGCATCCAGCCGCAGTCGGATCCCCGCCTGTCTCCAACATAAAGTTTTCCGTAAAGAGTATGTTGCTCTTACTCATAGAAGCGTTTCGAAATGACTGTTCAGGGGCTCTAGCCAAGATGCATTTCGCTAACGATTTTCGGAATCAAAGAAAATGTATACGTACGGAGCCCTTAGCCAAGATGCCCATCGCTAACTAGCGTTTCTATTCGTTTCATTTTTAAACCAATCGCGTCACTGGTAGATCACGTGACTCTTCGTATGACGTGATCTACCAGTGACACGATTGGTTTAAAAACGAAACGGATAGAAACGCTAGTTAGCGATGAGCATCTTGGCTAAGGGCCCTGGTAAGCTGACGATCAGTCGTGTCAGCTGCTTTTATGTCAATTTCAGATTAGATACCTACTAATTATATTCTACTAGTTTTATGCGGCGGTTTCGTCAGTGTAGTGCTATTACCTCAGGAACTGGTGGATTTTCCGGGGTAAACCATGTCTGTACCTTTAAATAAAAATGTATGGAATTGACAAAGCTTTTAACGCGATCGTCTGGCAGCTACATCAATCCTACAATTTAAAATAACGGTAACGTTCATGAATACTGATGAATAACCTGCTTTATAAGCATTATAATGGTAGTAGAGATATATATATACGTATATTCTTAATTTATTCTAATAGGATTTATGTCTGGTATTTATCTTCTAAATAAGTAGAAATGTTACATAATAATTCAAAAGCTCACTCTAAAAGTCTAAAATAGTCTAAATCGAAAACAAAAAACTTGAAAATCGAGAACAAAATAATATTTTATTGCTTAAAAAACCCGATTCAACCAACCAAATCTATTATAATATTGTAAGTAAACATTTTATTCAAAATTATTTTACGCAATATTACAATATATATTTTTTTAAATGAAAGAAAAATTACGTCTGGACCTACAAATAGTGCTTACACATTTTGTTCTAACTTGGGCTTGTAGTGGGTTAGTAAAGGTCAGGTCGACCGTGCTTAAAATAGGACAGACGAGTTAGCGGGCACAGTGCGGACTCAGCAAATGTTCGGCTGACTCGGGCCAGAAGACGTTTGGTGCCTTATTGGAATCATTCTTATTTAGCAAAACTTGCACTGTTAATAAAATTTTATAAAAAATTGAAGAACCGTTCACGTATGTGAGCTTACTTTAATTTAATTTGTTGTTATAACGGCAATAGAAATACATAGTGTGAAAATTTCGTATGTTTACCTATTACGGTTCATGAGTTAGAGCTGCCGCACATTAGGCCACGTTACTATTCGCGGCCACAGCGTAGACATTTGTGTCCGCCACAAGCTGCGGACGAGTTTTTTTATACCTTTTGTATAGTATCGGCGCACACTGAGCGCGCGCACACTCGGCCACTGTCGCCGGCTTCTCCAATAAACAATAGCTAATAGCGGCGGCCACTGGTGGTCGCCACTCAGCCACCGGTGGCCGCGATGGGTGTTGCGTCTTGTGGCTTAGCCGAACCACTAGTGGTCGCGTTTAGTGGCCACTAGTGAATCAATGTGCGGCCGCCCTTAGAGCTGCCGCACATTAGGCCACTAGTCGCGGCCACAGCGTAGCCACTTGTGGCCGCCACAAGCTGCGGACGAGTTTTTTCATACCTTTTGTATAGCATCGGCGCACACTGAGCGTTCGAGTGGCCTCGTCTGAGCCATAAGCTGCGGTAGTCGCCCGCGCTCGCTACTAGTGGCCGCGTTTTGTCGCTCGCCTCGCGTGCACACTCGGCCACAGTCGCTAGCTTCTCCAATGAACCATAGCTACTAGTGGCAGCCACTGGTGGCCGCCACTCAGCCACAGGTGGCCGCGATTGGTGGCTGCGTCTAGTGGCTTAGCCGAACCACTATTGGTCGCGTTTTAGTGGCGGCCACTAGTGGCTCAATGTGCGGCCGCCCTTACAGCCCGCTGACAGACAGACGGACGGACGGAGGCTTAGTAATAGGGCTCCATTAGCACTCTTTAGGTTCGGAACCCTAAAAAGGTCCCAAAAATGAAAATAATACTTTACGTTTCTTATTTTTTCTCATATACTCCTTCGTGTAGAAATTATTTCTAGGCGCGACTTTTATTAAACTAAATCACAGGGAACAGCACATTGCGGAATAAATTTGTGTGCTAAATTGCCCTCAATATCCGTCACGTCACGCTTAAGTAATACTCTGTCAAACCGCCAGGGCATTCCAGCCAGCGACTAACCGTCGTCGTCGGCTGGCCAGAATAACAACCATTTATTTTAAAAGACCCTTTTATTTGGGCTTGCCTGTTCTAATTTTGAATAATTTAAATTTACTAACAACGCGTTCGCGTAGAACCCATTAATCGTTTTATCCGTTGGGAACTATTCAATTCTCGGACAAAATGGACTATATTTTGTTGTGGCAAATTTCTTTCAGAAACCCGTTCAGCTGTGATTGAGGGACAAACATCTATTATATCTTTACAATCTGCTTCTACCACCCACCCTGGCTTCCCCTGTTTGACCTTTTGAGCTGCCCTACCGCTTTATAAACATGGTTTACTCTGTAACACAGTGAACAGCATTGCTCGGATTTACTTCACTTATAACTCGAGCACGAACATTTCAATCATACCTATGTCACGTTTTCGATTCGCCATTAGGTACTATTTAGAAACCCTTTTAAACAGACACATCACCATACATTATTTTACGTATACTACACCTTAACTACTCGATGACGATACAAAATGTCAACTTTAAAGTTCATACTAGGAAATTTTAGTAAGAAATAAGGACACGGGAGCGCTGTTCAAATCGCCATACATATTTCTTAGATTACGATACGTTAACGTTACTTAGGTATAATTCTGGGGTCCTAGTGAAAAAGGGTGTAAGTCAACTTAACTCTTAATAAAAAAGGCTGTAAATCATATACAAAGTACACTACACTTATAACCTTTTTCACATAAATTCTAGAAGACTTTTTCACTAAGGCCCCAGAATTATACTCGAAAGAAGGAAAAAGTTCGTGCTCGAGGTACCGTATAATCCGTATACTTACGTGAAAGGCTCGTTAAGATTAAAGCCACAAAAGTTTCGACAGCGTGATAGAGACGAACAAACTCAGGGCTGTATTAATAAACCGATCGTGGATAAGACTCCCGTCCCAAGACACGTCAGAAATTCCAGTTTTCTAAAACGTATCTTCAGATGGGCATCTCAGGTTCCGTTTATTAATAACTACATTATAGAATATTTTGAAGTTATTGACAGAAATTACCTTTGTGAAAGTAAAAAAGCCGGTCAAGTGCGAGTCGGACTCGCGCACCGAGGGTTCCGTACAAATTTGTAGGCATGTAAATAGTTCGTAAATCACGGGAATACCATATATAAACAATGTCCAAAATAAACTGATACGCAATCAGTATGCACTTTCGTACTTAATGTGTGTGTGTGTGTGTGTGTGCGTTTTTTATGTGATGTAACTACAAATTAACGGTTTTCGGATTTTTTCCTTTACTTGTGCTATAAGACATTGCTTCTTGCCAAATTTCATGATTCTAAGTCAACGGGAAGTACCTACCCTATAGGTTTTGATTCCCTTGAGATTCCCTTCAATATGCGGCATAAACGGCCGTATCTTTTGATTGCGTTGACTTAGATGTTTGATTTTTTCACTGATCCAAGGGATAACAGACCTAAGTATTTGATATGAGTTTCAATTTGATATCTTTACGCGTTCCTGAGAAAAATGGTCTTGACAGATACACAGACAGACAGGCAGACGGACAACAAAGTGATCCTATAAGGGTTCCATATTTTTCATTTGTGGTACGGAACCCTAAAAAACATACAATATTTACTATCAGGGAGACAATCTTACACAGAACTTCTCCTTCGACTAAGAATTTGTCCTGCATTCGGCATCAAATAGATAGGAGCAGTCAAAATAGCCAAATATATCGCAACACATTAGTAGTAATAAAGGTGTATTGCAATAATATTTGGCTACTTTTGCATCTATTTGATGCTGACTGTGCTAGGTAATTAACTAGACACGTTACTAGACAACAGTTAAATACGCAATAAGTCCATATTGTCTGATGTCACAATCTACCATTCCAACATTGATGTTTGATGAATAGCTGTCGCGTAATGTTAAGCCGTCAACATATGCTTGCGGTATTAGGTAGGTAATCAAGTGGTATTTTATCACCTCACGACATGCGACGACCTGAATTGTACTTAAGGTACATATAAAAAAATATGTTGCCGTTTTTGCTAATTTGACTATTTCATATTGTATATACTACCTATATATGTTCACTTTACGACATCGACTGTACTCAGTGAATTTAATTAAATTGCTGGAATAACAAAAACATCGTTCGTTATCTAATTATTGCACTGTTAACATTGATTACATTGTTCACATTTATTATTACGTTCACAATTCAAATATTCTGTTTTTTTACAATCAATTATAAAAATGTGCATTATTTAAAACTTTTTCAAATTTCAAATCGATAGCATTTGACTTGGTTTACTAATGATTCGCAACCGCACGTTTCGCGAACTGTTTAATTTCGCAACCGTTTCATTCGGCCATACTCTTTTCTTACTCAAACTGTAAATATTTCAGGATTTTTATGAAACTAACCTAACCTAACCTATAGGGTTCTACACGATGGTCCTGAAATAAATCCTGAAATATTTACAGTTACGGAAAAAAAAGCGTTTGGCCATTTGGCAACCGTTTCATTTGAAACGGTTGCGAAACGAAACAGTTTGCGAAACGTTTTTCGCCCAAATGGAAGGACTCCATTTGACTTAAATATCAAGCTACAACAGAGAGATAAATGGACGGACGGAGTTATACCACAACGGTTTCTTTACGCCGATTTGGCTAAGAAACCCTAAAAACGGGCACATTTGTACCTACAGTCGAGTTAAAAATAATGTACCTTTGCACCTTATTTCAATGGGATAAGGCGCAAAAGTGTACATATCTTTGAACTCAACTGTAATTAGCCAGGATAATCGACGTTCAACCCATGTCTTTAGTAACCCCTCGGGCGGACATTTGTGAAGACTGCACGGCTAGCACAACTCGTCCACGTCGTTTGTTGCTCGGATATCCCTTTCTAACTAGTCTGTAACGATAGAGAAGCAATGAGCGACAAGCGAGAAAATACGAGATGTGCTAGGGGGTCGCGAAGGGAAAATAAATTAATTCCCCTGACCGCTCCAGCCAGCTGACTTGCTAGTTAAATTTTATTTTTTTACTTCTTTATTATTAAAAAAGGTTTCGTGGAAAATGGTTCAACTAATTAACATATTTTATTGGATTATGATTAACCAAAGTAATATGTACAGTCCAAACAATTTGAATCATTAGCCATTACGGAACGTCTGGCTGCTGACGTCAATCCTTTTTAAGGTTCCGTACCAAAATGGGTTTTTATCTATTTAATAGTTGTTTATTTCCGTGGTCGTTAACGTTTGCAGCATCTTGTCTAGGTCCATTGTGCCATACGGAAACACAATTAATGTTAGTACCTGGGAAACGGAGCGTCGTTGCTCGGGTCGAAACCAATTTTGTATCGATTTTCTATACAAAATCAAACCGGTCCATAGCTGGGGATCGAACCCGCATTCTTGGCGTAGGCTACCGCTCTAACCATCAGTCTATTCAGACCAGCCGCCATGAAATTACGAACCATATTGCGCAGGAAATCTGCCGAACCCTTTTCTTCAAATAAAATTTAATTATGATAACCTCTAATGCCATACCCTACTTTCTTAATCTTATACTTCGGAACATAAGCCTTATTACTATGCTGATCATGATTGCTTTTGCGATTTGTTGTTGTTGTAAGATATAAGATTTAGAAAGTTAAATCAGAGATTTTGTGAAAATTTGCGGTCTGTATTGGAAATTTTCGTGATCGGTATCTTTCATTATATTCTGTGGATTGGATTATTTCGTCGGTATTTTGGATTAGTTTGACAACGTATTTAGTGAATGATGTAGGTATTGTTATATGGACAGCAATCAAGTGATGGAATTTTTATTAATGTTTTCGTAAATTAGAATTGCGACAATTTCTTGTAAGTATTCCGAATTTTAATGGCTGTTGATTTTGGCATGCCTTATAATAAATGCGTAATTGTAAAGTGGATTTGTTTGTTTTGGTTTTTCGGTTTATGTATTGTTGGAAATTAATATTTTTTTTAAATTTGTTGTTGGAAAAAATTCGGAAAAGGGTATGCTTAAAAATTAAATCTACCCTGAGTTAATATTTGTACGGAATTGCCTTCAAAACCGCTTGAAGCACACTCGACACAATACTTGAGTGAAATACCTAATGTCGGTTGGACTGAACATTTGTTCGAGGCTTTAATATTTTAATTGATTTTTGGGAATGACATGAAAGAAAATCCCTATTTCCGGGAACAGAAGAGGTCCGGAAACGCGAAAACTATAGGTACGTATAACAGTAACTTAAATTGTACGTAGGTACATATTGGCAAGATGTACAAATGGGTTTATGAATACTTTTCTTTGTTTAAATAACTAACTAACGATGAAAAAAAAGAGAAAGCAAATATCTAGTTATTAACAGAAAGATTTATCTGTAAAACAACTTCATTGCTGTGTTCAAAGGTATCGCAAATATTTGAATAAAACAGGGAAATGTACGCCATTTTGTATGCAAAATAAAAGTTCGTGACAAAAGAAATGAATATTCATGCTCTTGCTTGTGCAGGTATGAAACAAGCTCCATTTTCTTGTTTTTATCAATGTTTTTCATTTGAATTGTTTTACTTAAATTGCATAATCCAGGATCTTTAATAAACAATGTCATTATTTCTATGTGTAATAAGTAATTAAGTAAAGCAATAAACTATATCGAAACCAAGTAAGTAAATAGTAATAATATTAGAAATCTGAACTTGAAAATTGTTCATACGTATAGACTTTTAGCCAAAGAAAAAGGCAGGTCAACAGAAACTCGAAAAGATCCCAAATAATATTATTATTATATTTATTAAGAGCCTGTTGTGTCCCACTGCTGGGCAAAGGCCTCCTCCCACTTTTTCCAGTTTTCCTTGTTCTGAGGAGTCTCTGGCCAGTCCTATAAGTGGTTTCAATAAAAAAAAAAACAAAATTGAATGACCCCAAAGTTAGAAAATTACAGGTTTCGTCAACGAAGCAGCAATACTACTCGCCCAAAGCGAAACGTACCTAACTCCGCCTTATATAATAATAATAATAATAATCCAGCCTATATGCGTCCCACTGCTGGGCACAGGCCTCCACTCACAATGAGAGGGTTCGGGCTATAGTTCCCACGCAGGCCCAGTGCGGATTGGGAACTTCGCACACATCGTCAAATTGCTTTGCTGGTGTGTGCAGGTTTCCTCACGATGTTTTCCTGCACCGAAAAGCTCATGGTAAATATACAAATTATATTTCGCACATAAATTCCGAAAAACTTAGAGGTACGAGCCCGGGTTCGAACCCACGACCCTCTGCTTAAGAGTCGGCAGGTCAAACCATTAGGCTACCACGGCTTTTTTACCGCCTTACGTGTTGCCAAATTGAAAAGTGACTTTTTAAGAGAATAACACCTCACCTCTGCACTTTGCTTAAAGGGCCAGCCAGGGCAATATTGCCTGCTGCTTGCCCAACGCACCCGACAAGTTAGGCAAACGTGTAAAGTAACTCTCTATGATCAAAATTTAATAGCAATAGTAACTTATCAAATCATTAAAATAAAAAAGTAAGAATAAGTACAAGAATAAATTTATTTAAACAAGTCACATGGATACAAACAGGCATTATCCGGTGGATACCAAACTAGGCTGAGCCTGAATCTTGGAATCCGCGGAGTCGGTTGACATATACCCAGAGAAATAACAGTTAAAATACAACATCAAGTTATTAAAAATGTACAATCATGAAATTTTGAAAAATAATGGCAATTATGGTGACAATTTAGCAGTACATAAAAATATGTGTAAAAGCATGTGTGTGTAAGTAAATAAAAACTACAATAAATTGTCTTTGATTAAGTTTCTTTTAAAGGCACATAATTTGTAACAGATAAATATGATATAAACCGTTTGCCCGGGACGCTGTCTGCCCGGTCTGACTATTGCTCCGGGGAAATTAAACCGCTAATTCATCACTTTGCTTTATGACAGACAACCCACGAGGGAGCGCTGTTTTCGAGGAAGGTAAATAATCAAAGTAATAATGAGTATTATAATTTCATTAAAACGCGGAGAGTATGTAAAACAAAATAATTGGGCTAGACATGCAAAGGTCTCTCCGGTGAAGTAGTCAAAGCCGTCAGAGGCTAACTACGTAAGTCCCGTCAAAAAATATGCAAAGAAGAGCGCGGGTCTATAGTATTTATTGAAATTTTGGTAGTTAATAATGCATACTTAGCTACATTTAATGATTTATTAATATAAATATAAATGATCCTATTCTAAATATTATATTGTTTTATAAATAAACGTGAAAGTTTTCTTGTATGTTTGTGTTTCAATCAAACCGAAATGGCTGAATGAATTCCTATATCCTAGATTGAGACATAGGATACTTTTTATTCTGGAAAATTCGATAGTTCCCGAGGGAGAAGTGATAAACGACTTCTACGCAGACGGAGTTTTTTAAGTACAGATTAAAAGTTTAAAGCACTTGAGTTAAAAGCAAACGAAAGGATGCACCGTCAAAGTCATAAATACATACAGGTTGTCCCGTACATCGACGTCAACCCAGAATCGGGTAATTATTTTTAATGAAGTAAGAATAAGTTCTTCAAAACTGGGTTTCATTGCAAAAAAATATTGTCTACAATTTAAGAAATAATCTAGCAAGTTATATACCATTTTGGAATCCTTATTAAATGCGCTTGCAACTTTTAAAGTTACTTGCCAACTTCGGGTAGTACATTTTTCTTTCTAGTAGGTAGTACAGTTATTTAAAAGTATTTATTTTGAATACTTGGTTTGGTCAGAAAGTGTAATTTTCTTCCAAGCTGCAGCAGATGGTTTTGAATTTTGGACAAAAGTTTACAGGATTATTCAGGATTACATAATAAAAAAAAGTAAGGATTTGTAACAACTGCAGGAGTGAAAAGACCGTCACAGGGTGTTAATTTTTTACACACACCCTAACACCCAAATTTTAATATTCCGAAATATTTTTTTCCGAATATTAATTTGTCCGAATTTTCCTTTTTCAAAATCTATGTTATGCTGGAACCATTTAAAATTAAAAACATAATTGAATTGCAATACGTTAGTTACGTTAGGTTTGATTCATGTGATATATCAAAAAATAAAGCATCCATTAAAAAAATTGCATTCGGAATTATGAAAATTCGGGATTTCAATCAATTCGGAATTATGACTCTTCGGAGTAATGTAGTGTACCACGATATTTTCGAGTTTTTTAAAATGGTTATAATTTATAAAACACATAACTTAGATTTTTTTACAATTTTCTGATAACTATCACCCGATTCCGGCTTGACGTCGACATATGGGGACACCCTGTATATATAGCTACATTCCCAAAATAACATAAATAACTACACACCTCTATGCTACGAACAATAAGGTCGTGTATACCTAATATTGAACGCGATGTATAGATATCTATGCATTTGACTGTACCCACGTCATGTTAACTTATTATATTATTCTATTTTCTTAGCTCATCCAATTTTACAAATCATTGAAACGAACTTCTAAACCAAACATTCGATCCGAGTTATTGATACACCCAATTATCGTTCCCATAGTTATTATAGCTTGAGCTCTGCTCAATTGCGAATCATATTTGCTATTTACTCGACCGTTCCAATCCCGCGATATAGGTACGGAGCAAGAGCTTCGCCAAACAAATTTATTGGATTGGTAAATGCTAACGAAACTTCCAATATATACCTATAGGAAGATTATTTAAATACAGTAGAATTTAATATTATTATTTTTATGTTTGAAGCCATCCTCGATAAGTTTGGTAATAAAACGTACCTAAATTAAACTTATTGGTAAACTACATACCAAATTTTACCCAAATCGGTTCAGTGGTTAAGTCGTAAAAGTGTAACAAACAAACAAATTAACAAATAAACTCACTTTCGCATTTATTATATCAGTACGAGTAAGAATAACTTATTCACAACGCTTTTTTGTTGATATTTACATTCGTTTAATTAATTTTTATTATTTTCCTAACGCTTATGACTAATGCATTGAGTACACAAAAAAATGTCATAAGTTTACTCGCAATGTTAGCGGTTTCATTTTATAGATTTAGGATTGGGAAAGTAAAAAGGTCCCCCCGCCGCGTCTGTCTGTCTGAATGCGATAAACTCAAATACTACTGAACGGATTTTTATACGGTTTTTTGCAATGGACGAAGTGATTCAAGCTCTCAGTGTGATTATTAAGGTACCCGTACCCTCTACTACCCGTGCGAGGCGCGGGCGGATCGCTAGTTTAAAATTAACCTGACACAAACACATGAACTAATTATCAGAACCAACCAATTTTTACATTACCTAAGCAAGAAACTGTGCACAAATTCTAAAACAAGAACCAACATGTCAGTAACATTATAAAATATGAATAGTACTGAATGTCAAAGACATACAGGGAACGAAAACTTGTTAGCTTCATGTCCCAAGACTCCCAAGTCCTAATGCATCTTGCAACATGTTTGTATTTGAACAAGTTGCATGTTGCATGCACACTTAGAGATTGAATATTAGTTGTTAAAAGTAGCAGTTCTAAGCGAAACTTCAAAGGTGATATCAAGGAGTGGAATGTAAGAAAATAATTAAGCACCTTGATTATTTTATTGAATAAGGAACAGGTATATTATTTTATGACGACTTATAAAAATTGCAGATATTTTGAACCAAAGATAAAAAAGCGCTTTGACGCTGTACGTACACAAAGAAAAGAATATACCACCTCTTCTGCTTCTGTTACAGACTACACTTTTAATATCGTCTTGGTCATTAAAAATGATTTTTGATTTAAAAATGTACTTGTAATTAAATTTTACTTGTAATATCATTTTTCTAAAGCCGCATTATACAAGTTAATTCTCGTATGACTCCCACGAAATAGGCCCAGTCTATTGTGGAAATCACCGATAAATTGTAATGTTAGTTATTTATTTATTTTATTTTCATATTTTATATTTCACATAAATAAAAATTGACCAAATGTTTAATCTTGAAAATCTGAACTGTATGCTGATTCAAAACTATCTTGTCCCAATTGGAATTGTCGGAGGATCCGCCATGATCTTTGTCAACAATCGGGCCCGTCATGAATAATAATGGAAGAATACATTAAGGTGCTGTCACCTTAATGTATTCGCGGGAGCACAGTGGATATGTCAAGTGGGTGCAGGGATGGATGAAACTAAATATACAGAGTGTTTGGAAAGAGTTACAACACTGATAGGGTGGAAATTTTTTGGTAAAAAAATAAAACATAATTCTTTTGTGCAATAAAACAGCATCTATTATTTTTATCCTTATCGTGATATATGCAAAGGTATTATTTGTTTAGCCTTTCTCCTTTCACAACAAAATGAAACAACGTATTTAGTTACACTAGAGTAATCGGATAGTTGTTTATTCAGAAGTATTATTATATGTTATTTTTTATATTCAAATATGGTGCTGTTTTGGAGGGAGCACTATGAAAACACAATAAGAGTGTTTTTCGAAAAATTTCAAAAGCTTAATTAAGGTTCAGGTGAACACAAAAACATATTTTATTCATCGTTAAACTATACATCTATTCGCCAATAATTTTTTTTCAATATAAGATAAAAAAACCTGGTCCAAATCACAACCCTAGTCGAGCGGCTTTGAATTTTTTGCTTTCAGCAGTAGATAAGTGAAAAGCAATCACTCTCAAAAGCGAATAGACGAATGGTGGAGTGCTCAGCCGAAGTAGACTGAAATAACAGTAATGTATAAATTTAACCCCTGTTTGGCTTTTGTGAATTTAAAAGTATGCAACCACTTTTTAAATGTGGAAAAAACATAATTTCACTGAAAGGGGAGATTTCTTTATTTAAAAATAACTGCATTCCCAGATTTAAAAAAAAAACTTACATGATCCGCCTAAAAGTGCAAATCGTAAACATCCACTAATTTTCTTGTATCAATCGATAGGGATAAGGATGAAATCTCTTTTACAACCATTAGGTTAGTTTTAAAATTATTGTAGATGATGAAATATAATAATTCAAAACAAAAAAATAAAAGACAAAAATAAAAGAATGTCTCCGAGTAACATTAGCTATCTTAAATATTAAAAGAGCTTCCCCTATATATCCCGTTCATTTTTGCCGCCTGTATACTGTTTGTTCACGTTATGAATTTATAACGATAAATCAATGAGTTGTTTTTTTTTTTTGATAAACATGTTTGATGAGATGGAAACTGACTGGTTATGATTTAATTCCGGGATTGGACAAGTACTATGATGAAATTGCAGACAAAAGCAACAAAACCTAATACAGGGTGTACCATAAGTCACAAGGACACCGGGGGTATGTAGACCAGCCTAAGACGCACCGAACCTTAAATACTTTTCATTGTAGATGATTTAAGATTCATGAAGGGATGACGATAAATGATTTTCACAGTATCCTGTCATTTTACCAAAAAGACGTTACACAAACTGATTTATTTTATGAATATTATCATTTGGCAAACCACTTTTTTTCTCCGAAATTGTAAATATTTCAAGATTATATCAGAACATTCAGAACCATCGTGTAGAATCATATAAGTTAGGTTAGGTTAGTTTTATAAAAATCCTGAAATATTTATAGCTTCGGAAAAAAATCAATTTGCCAAATGATAATGTTCGTGAAACGTTTTTTGGTAAAACATTAGTGAACCGATTTTCACACAGGCGAAGTTGCGGGTAAAATCAGGCGTTCACAATACTTCTTGTAATTCCGACATGAAGATAATTTACTTTTGTCGATGCCAACGATTTGATCATCTTGAATTTTGAGTAATGCATTAGCAAATTCAATGAACACTTCAAACAACATCCACCCTCAATCAGGTCCAACTCTTTACTTAAACCTTAGTAAAATGTACAATCTCAACTGAAACAATTTTATTAACAAAATGAACTCTTTTTCCATACATTTAGGGTTTATCTTCGAAATTAAGATCTAGTTAAATACAGCGTTCAGTTTTCCCAGTAACATCGTAAATTACCATTCAGAAAACTTAATACTAAGCGGAATCGTTTTCTGAATTCAGTTTGAGAAAACTTAGCTCTTATAAAATCATAGCAAGAGCTGAGCTGCATTCAGTTTTCTATCTCAATTAAACGTATTTCGTTTGGCATTAATGATTACATTTATCACTTTCAAATTTAAATATTTTATTCAGTAAACTAGACACATCAGGGCTCGTTGGTTTACACGTTTTCGTTCGTTTCTGAAATATACGAAACTCCTGAGAAATAGCAAAAAAAACTGTTAATTCTTTTCCAAAGGCGACCTTTTATCAGTTATTGTTTTTGAGACAACATTGAACTCTAGTATTGAATTCTAGAGGTAGACAAAACATACGTCTGTGTCGAATAGTTCTTTGCTGATTTCTTAAGGGAATATCGTCTAACAACGATCTCACGCAGACAGGCAATAAAAAGGGGATTAATAATGAACGTACAGCTCTTCTGTTTAACTCTGAAACTAGAATAAAATTTTATTACTTTTAAGAAACTTAGATAAGCAGCAGAGGACCGATCGTTGTGTAAAGCCTTGGGGAAGGCCTTTGTCCAGCAGTGGACGCCTTGCGGCTGATGATGATGATGAAGAAACTTTGAATATTACAGGTTGGCAAAAAAGAGTGGAAAGAAAATGTGGACGCTGTTCCAAATGAAATTGGCAACATGATCCAAGGTTTACTCTGACCTGGTGTTGTTGCCATTTGAAAAAATTGTAGTTCCAGCTGTCACCACGCCAGCATATTCTTTTTTGCCAGGCTCCTCGTAAATAATGCTAAATTCTAATATTGCTAAAAAACTGTTATGATTAAACCAGTTTATATCCGACTCTCCATGAAGCTAAAGCTCGTATTTGTCATGTTTTCTGTTAGCTTTCAGGCTGGATATTTACTTGATAACGTATCTATGTCCGATTTTTAGTGAACACCTTGTATTACTTAATGGCTTCACGGTTTCTGAAATGCGAGGTATCATTAGTTTGGTTTTTATCGCAGGAATGTTATGTTATGTTAGGCTATATTTTTATGAATAGTTAATGAAAATTGCTCAATCCGTCGTTAGCCGGGTTTATGCACCTTAATTTTTGTTAGATTTCTAGGTGTATGTTAAAAATATTATTTTTGAGTACTTAATATTTATTCGTATTTCTCATATATTTTGCTTGCTTAAATTTCTTCCAACTCCACAGCCAACACTTGACAAACAACAACACAAACATTTCACAACTAGCGTACAATCAATACTATTAATTCTCCAGAGTCTGACAATTGTCTGTGTTCTACAGAGCGAACAATTCATTAGGCAACAAACTGGGTCTCCATTGAAAAGTACGTTAAACAGTATTCTTTAAAAAAATACCTTCAAATTGGAAAGTGTTAATTAAAAATCTTTCTACTCCACGTAGCCTTTTGTTGCTTCGGCTTTCCAAAATTTTAAGAAATGTCGAGATTATTTGCTAAGTATACAAATGAACTTTTTGATCAATTTTTACTTTATTTAAAAGGCAAAAAATTTCGAGTAAGTACCTAAACATTTGAAGAGTTAATTTCTCAAACAAGAACTACTGAACTCTGAAATGCAGTTAGACCGATCAATGGAACTAGGCAGCAATTTGAATTTGTGCGGCTGAGTCTTCAAAGCCCACTAAACATAGTTTTGCATGCATTGCATTGGGAAAGGGGTGTACTTATAAGTTAGAATGGAAATCGAACGACTGATTTGCAATCGCTTATTCGAGTCTGAGTCTTATTTGGTTTTCTTATTTCCGTAGAAAGCGGTGGAAATCCAATAGTACTTTTAAGCAAATACTATTATTATTTGAGATGTATATGTGAGGCTTGTTTTATTATTATTTTCGGTTTCATATTTTTACGTAGAATTCACGCGCTTATATTTTTGAAATATGTTACTTATGGACATAATAAAGGGGCGGTTGATATGAAGTATTGTAACAATAGTATAATTCCAACAAAGTGTCTTCGTCACGACTCTTAAAATCGTATTTCTTTTCAAATGTTGACAACCCTTAAAATTGAACTCTGTAAGCATTTCACAATGAGATCCAGCCATGCATAAAAATGTCAGCTAGGCGTTTTACGAAACGGCCTTCCGCGAGACAAAATTGGACTTTAATTTCTACTCATTGGTATTCGGGCAGCAACTGGCAATGTCTTTTAGGTAATAGATATCACGGAATTTTATAATTTTGCATTCGTAAGTAAAAAATTATCCATTTAGTTCAAGAAGGCTTAATTTGACACGACGATTAGAGAATGTCAAATGGAATTCCAAATGACAAAGAAAAAGTGACCGTAATTTTTATGCCATCCCAACTTGTCTCTTATATTACAGCTTAATAAAGCACATTTTATAGCGGTCTAAAATATATATTGAATATTTAAATATGCTCCTTAGCTTAGAGTTTGATAATATTTTAATAATACTCGTAAATAACCTATTAAATTTGCCGTAAATACGCCTTGGAAAAATTGCAAATAGCAAATTCTGCGACATCCTGTAAATTAAAGATAAAGATTTACAAGTCAGATATCTGGTTATACACAGATTTTGGTTCAAAATTGTTCTTTCTGTTCCTAATAGTTAACGACTTGGGAGTTTTTAACTCATATAATTTCGACACAGACCAAAACTACACCGGGCTCCCAGGGATATATCTTAAACCAAAAAAATTGGTTTCAAAGTCCTTAACTTTCTGGAACAGGAGAGACAACTTTTGTTTCTGCGGTTGTGTATGACCCATCTACCAAAGTTTTTTTCCTCATCTTACAAAATGTACTTTTAGAAAGTATGATTGCCCTCCTATAAATCACCATTTACTTTCAATCGATGGCGCATCTCCATACATTTCCGCCAAGTGGCCGGAACGCTAATACGTTCTGTACCCCTTTTAGAATTCCATCCCCTTGCGCTGAACACCCAGTGTAACGCAGTGTAAAGTTGAATTTCAGGAGTGTATGGTATTTTTCAAACCACCAACCCCACTACTTAATAAAAAATTCGCACACTGACGAAACTGTGTAATGTAGGTACCTATTAGAGTTATGGAGCGCGCCTTTGTGGTTTCAATACATTATTAAATATTCTCAAATATAACGCATACCGTGCAAGATAAGCAAAATATTAAATATAATAATATTTAATATTTCTATACAATAGTATCGATATTTTTCGGTGTTTTTCTATTTCTTAACAATCCCAAAATAATAATATTAAAAAGTAAAAGGTTGGGAGGAAGTTTGGACGTTTATTATTCAATCACGCATGAATGGTTGAACGTATTAAGATGAAATTTACTATACATAGAGTTCAACTTCTCCCTTAAAATGTTCATAGCTAAAAACAGTAAACAAGTTTTAGGTACGTAAACGGGTGAAAACTTCTTAAAATTGGTAGAGAAAACTGGTTTCTTAGCTTGTGTGAGACACGTGTGTTACCTGCAAACAAAAAGAAAATTTATTATTTTATGAGTAGTAAGTATCCAACAATAAGAAATTACGCATACATTTGGAGTAATATGCCTGGCTTTTTAACGTCGTAAATAGACAAGTAAATCTGGCACAAAATAGACGCAAACGATCTATACAGGGTGTCCCAATATCAGTAACCTACTTTGACACCGGATGTAGACCAGCCTAAGACGGACCGAACCAGCCTAACATGACCTCAGTAAAAGTCGCATGGTTTTCGAGATATGCCAGTTTAAAGTTTGTACTGGAAAAGAACTTTAAACTGGTAAATCTTGAAAACCATGCTATTTTAACTAAGATCATGTTGGCTGGTTCGGTGTGGGGACAATGCGTAACGCATTTCCACTCCGTTAAAAAAAAAACAAAGAAAAAAAAAAGTGTCTGGTTCGGTCCGTCTTAGGCTGGTGTACCTCCGGTGTCAATGTGGGTTACTGATATTGGGACACACTGTATATCATTAACATACTGATCACGTCATGTCTACTGCGGCTTTGAGGCGAGATCTAGTGCGTCGTAGGAATGCGAATAATAAGGGCTGTCGAGGCATTTTAATGTTCGCGTAAGGCCTTAATTGGACGTAGTTTAGCGAAAAGGATCCAATTCAACCATTTCACACTTGTAGAATTTGACATAATATTGACAGCAATAAAGTTCAAATTTAAATACATTTTGCTTTGTGGGTTGGATCCTTTTCCCTAAACGTCAATCGTACAGTCGTATCGTCGTATCGTTAGTCGTACGTCCAATTACGGTTGTCCTTTTATGCGCGTGCGCCAGAATCTATGTCACGGGCTCGTCCGAATTTAGATAGAAAGGATAAGGGTGTTATTGCAGGCATTGCAGCGCATCCGATTCGTAACCGAAAAAATAGGGTCCTAGAATTTTATCCCAGTATTTACCACGGTGATGATTGTTAGAAATCTTGAACTGCCTGTTTAAATGTGGATACAAATATTTGTGTGATGAGTGCGAGTATTTATTTCTAAGTCATGGATACTTTCAAAGTATTTGCGTATGTATTTCTCTATTTAATATGTAAGTTTATCGTTGCATAGTACCCACAGCCCCTTATAGTTTCGCCATGTCCGTCCGTCTGTCTGTCTGTACGTCACACTCACTTTTTGTCAGATGCTATAAGTGTCACAAAGTTGAAATTTTGTAAACGTACACATACTTATACCGGGCACAAATATCAATAACAAAATTTGCAAACAAAATATACTTTAGGCTACCTCCCACACATGTAAAGTAAAGGTAAAAATATTTTAAATACAATAACATCGAATGAGGTATCATTAGCTCTTAAAAATTATTATAGGTATGTCATTGTACATTTTTAGATTAGCGGGACTGTTTAGGAAAAATTGAACTCGAAAAGTGTCATTTTCGCTAGTTGCGTGTCCCCACCTCTACAGCCAAAACTGCAAGTGTCTACTAAACATATTTTAAATTAAAACATAATACATATAACAAATTTAAAAGGAAAGCTATCACGACTAGGCAGACATTATTAGTTCTCGAGTTACAGATGACTAAAGTGTAGGTGGGTATAAACCTACCGACAATCGGCTTAGATGACTTTGAATAGAAAATTAGGTTTTCTCAAACATGCTCAGAAAGGATGGCATTTCTTTTGAAAAACGAAGACGCGAAGGGCCTCATTTTCTTCCTAGGAGTAAAATAAACGTATGAAAACCCATTTTTGTCCGCTGAGATATTTTTTTTAAAGTGCTGTCAAATGCATACAGAATAGAAAGGACCAAGAAATAAATCTCATACAGCCAAGGCAACTGCTCGTTTTCGTAGCACAGTGCGTGTGTTTTCTTCTTTTTAAATTTCTTTAAAATTGTCTATGGTTAGAAAAAAAAATTAAAAACAAAAACTTATTGAAATTTAAACGTAGAACTTACTGTTGTTGTGTAAAAGCTACAAACATCAAGTCCTCGGCACTTCACGGTATTAAATTTGAATTCTATTGCTGTCAATATTATGTCAAATTCTACAAGTGTGAAATGGTTGAATTGGATCCTTTTCCCTATGTTACGTCCATTTGTCTACCACAAGCCCTGAATAATGTACTAAATATTTATGGTTTTTGAAGATTGTTTTTTGTATTTGTAGTAATGGCGATGGAACGCTACACTGAGCATGGCTCGAGTTGCTCTTTTCCGGTCTTTTTTCAGGCATTGATTGTCTTTTGGATCATTAACGCAATTATTAACATTATTTTGATTAATAAACATAAATGAAATAAATGTGACACACATTTGTACATGCCCCAATCCTGGGCACACACCTTTTATTTTTTTATTAAAACAGTATTGCCACAGATTACCTGGTATTGCAAAATAAAAATCAAGTAGGTACAAATGGCGGACTTAATGCCACAGTTAATGCTTTTACCTTTTCTCTTATCGGAAGTTATTGGTCATATCTACGCAAGCCCACTGTGAGCTGGAACAACAATTAAGATTTGAAACCCGAATGCATAAAACTTTATAGGTTTTGCACTATCCCCGACGATATTGAATTTTACGAAAATTAAAACAATGGAAACCAGTTATTGACGTCATTACAAATAGACACGTCCAATTATAAAGTAAGAGTCCCGATGAAATATCGAACCGTTGAATACCGCGTAACTAACAAATTCAAGAAAGAGCAAAATTCGCCTTACAAAGCAAGTCAGAAAGGTGCATTTTACAACCTATTGAATTTGTTAGTTACGCAGTATTGCAGTATCACCGACGAAATGCCGTGCCATTTCGGGCCGATGCAATCACCATCGCATTCATCACGGTTCATTACTGCTCCGATTAACGCTGTTGCTGATTGACTACTTATACGGCAGGTAGTGTATGCATTGTATGACAAAATCACTACGATCAAACTTCATCATATCCGCTAAAAATTTAATGTTAAGAAACAATGAACCAATTCCAAATTTAAGTGTTAATTTTGTTTGTCGTTACCTAGTTTTAGCTAGAGCTTAATTTGTGACCAGGTCAATTTGTGTGAGATTGTCCCATGATATTTTTATCTTATCTCCCAATTGGCACATTTTCTACATAACACACAACAATAAAAAATATTTTTTATCCCAAGAAAAAAAAAAAAAAGAAAGTTAAGAAGATGTTTTTTGTTTAAATAAATTAGAGTTTAAAGTTACACCTAAGTCGTAAATATGTTTAACGCCATTTTCTAATTTGTGTTTAATTTGAGACCAAATCCCCGATATCCTAATTAATACGCCCAAAGAACCATTAAACACAGCTTAGTAGTTTTTCACAAGTATTTTCCCCTTTTCTTGGAGGATTTCTTTTACATTAGTCTTCATCTCGATATAAATTAAGCTATCGTGGCTCTTTTTTTTCTGTTTCTCGGGTCAAGTCACCTTTCTAACAAAAAATACTAAGTCGAAATCGGTTCATCCGTTTGGAAGCTTCGATGCCACAGACAGAAACAGATACACGGATATACAGATACAAAGATACACAGATAAACGGATACACAGATACACACGTTAATATTATAACACCCGTACTTTTTCATCGGGGTTTAAAAATGCTAATAAATCGGTACTTTTTATGAAAAATAACTATATATTATGTAATAAAAACAGCTGTTTCGATATTTCACGAGCAATTTATTTCCTTCAAAGCCCCGTATATCAATTTTTATTAACGCGAACATAAAACTTGGTTACTTAAACCGATTTAATTCCATTTGAAACCCTATGCGTATATAAATAGGGGTTAGGGCTACGTTTTCGACAGCGATGTAATTTTTCACACATTCGAGGATTATGATTATCGCTTCGCGCGAAAGGGATTTTGAAGGTATTAATAAGCACGGTAAAAAATGATTAATTTATTTTTTACTGTTTTAAAGGATTTTTGCGGTTTGAGGCTTTTTTTAACTCATGTTGTAAATGTCGTATAGCTCTGTAACTGAACTGGTATTAGTAGTTTATGACACGGCCCCAGAACGTTCACGTTGACGTTTACTTTGACGTGTCTTGGGACATCTCGAGCCACGTTGAGGCATCTCAGCTAAGATCAGTTTATTAATACGATTAATAGAAAACTTATTTCTGACGATATAAGGGCCGTATTAATAAACTCATCTGGACTGTGATCCCCGTCTCAAGACACGTCAATATCCACGTCAATCCATAGAAAACTGTCATTTTTGACGCATCTTGTGACGGGCATCTCAATCAAATTATTAATACGGCCCTCAGATCGGAAATCTCACTGAAGATAGTTTAAATCTACTTTAAGTTAGTAAATGAAGTCTATTCGCCAAACTACATTATCTGTCAGATCGGTGAATTCCAGTACCCTTAGTATGTTTGTGACCATCTGGTACTCTTTGGAACTATTCCATAAATTTAAGTACCCTCTGAAATTTCCCTTACTTTGTCCATTTTGATCGTCATTTGTTAGAAAGGACAAAGCATTCGTTTTGAACAGCGACAGCTAAACCGCTGTAAGGAATCACAGAATGATAGTTATCCGTTCTACTTTGTGGGTGTTTTTTGCCGACATTATTATGTGAGAAGTAGTTTTGTTTTAATTGTTGGTGAACATAAAATCAATTGAAATAAATATAAGCATCTAAATTTTAATTTTCCTATCCATTTCTTTTTGAAGTAGCAATAGCCAATTTTAAAAATACGAACAAAACTGATAAGGTTGGCAAACAAAAATACCTTAATATTTTTAGTGGTAAATTGTAAATACGCAACATATTTTTTTGCCTTTAAATAAACCATTAATTATTACTATTATAATACTCTGGCCTACATGATCCTTATAACATCATATATTATTAAATTTTGTATAAATCTTTTTACTACATCTACCTACTTATAAACAAACACTATAACAACATCATCCCTGGATGAATCAACTTTTGGTACTCCCCATTTTTCGAAATGTTTCACAAACTATATTTTTTTAGAAAAAAACTATTTATTTGCTAACGTCGTGGCTTGCACGTTTGTAAAATCAGACAAATAAAATGTTCTAAAATAATACAATTTTAAATAATAATATAGTTGGTAACATAGGGGATGATGTTGTCCCCAGGTTTTGTATGAAAAATGTGCATTTTCCCCTGAGTTACCGGGGTTTTTCGAAAATTAAGAAATATTTGAGGTGTCTAACATGTGGCATCAGTAAATTTGAAGGTCTGATTTTTAAATTAATAAATGATTATTAATCATAAGTCGCGGACGCGTTGGACGCGTTTCGGAGCGAGCGGCGGGAGCATGCGCTCAATAGGGACGAATGGCGGAAAAGAGGGGAGGCCTTTGCCCAGCAGTGGGACATTAAAACAGGCTAAAAAAAATAAAAAAATCATAAGTCACCAGGAAAGTTTAAGTGCCGCAAAAGAAAAGGAATACCTATCTTAAAAGTTGATTCACCCCCCTATTATACTAATAATGAGTACCTAGTAGTAGTACACCGGTGCATAGCAATTTTTCATAGAAAAATTCAATTTATTCCACTAATGGTTTGAAATAAGTGCTAAAACCCATTTTGCTTTACGTCCGACGAACTTTGGAATGACGATTTTTGTCGCAGCTTATTAGCATGCACACCCGAGCGGCGTTAATGCGCGTGACGAGGGCAGCGTTCACCTTTCTGTTTTATTTTATGAAAGTTCTGTAAGTTGGCGAACGTGGGTGACAAAATGATTGGAACCGTAGTATATATTATGGTCTAGCGTTTAACCTAAAGTAGCGGCATCGAGTGATGGCACTTTTGACGTTTGCTCGCTCATGAAGTTCCGTAAATATTGACAGCAAAGTATGAGGGAACAAATGTCAAACTTCATTGTTGCAGGTACCGGAATAGTGATGTACCGCTGGGGCTGTAATTTCCCAAAACGCATTTCATAACTAGCTTCATCTTGAGATTGTTTTTATTTGCTCGCACTCTAGCGTTCATCGTTTTAATCAAAACTAACAAAAAAACATCTCAAAAAAACTATTCGCGTGATGATAACTAAGGACCGCCGACTGGTACAACAACGTGTAACAATGAAGTTCTGCACTTTCAAGTTACCACCGCTGGCAAACTCGCGTCCTAGCTCAAAATTAACGTTGTTATATGATTATTTATCCACTCATTTATTAATAATTTAACATTTTGTATATTTTGACACAATATTTCAAATTTCTGACAATATCATTTTCTTTTAGCCACACTGTTTATTTCGAGAGTTTGATCTAAAAACTATATTGGCATACAAAAAAAGACTCCATAATCAAATTATTATGAAAATTTCCCATCGTCGCTCTGGAGACTATAAAAGCCCATAGGTACATCTAAAATACACGGTTATTCCTACTACAGCTTCAAGAAGTTATTAATTATGGGTTATTTCTTTAATACATTTTTAAAAATATACTTCTCGCACTTGACTGAAAATTTTACGATAATAATAATTTCACAACACTATTGTCAGCTGTCAAAAGTGCCATCACTCGATGCCGCTACTTTAGTAACCTTTGTTGTTTGAAGTCTGTGCTATTTTTGCATCTGTGCGTCTGTGTTGCCTAGGGCCTGAACAGGTAAACAAATTTAAATGCCGTTTTTTTAAATATTGAGTTGTTTCTTGACCCAACAGGGCTCTTAGCCACGATGCCCATCGCTAACTAGCGTTTCTATCCGTTTCGTTTTTAAACCAATCGCGTCACTGGTAGATCACGTCATACGAAGAGTCACGTGATCTACCAGTGACGCGATTGGTTTAAAAATGGGAGACATCTTGTGATGCAGTAGGAATATTTTGTGACCTTTCGAAAGCTTTTGATTGCGTTGATCATGCGACCCTTATTTTAAAATTGGAACATTATGGTCTATCAAATAATGCTCTAAGACTTATGTCTTCATACCTCAGTGATAGAACACAAACGGTTGTTGTAAACAATACGCTGTCTGCTGGCGCTGCAGTTAAATTAGGTGTGCCCCAGGGCTCTATATTAGGTCCTTTCTTATTTTTGGTTTATATAAATGACTTACCACCCATAGTAGATACACTTTGTGATATTGTACTATTTGCTGATGATACATCACTCATTTTCAAGGTAGACCGAAAATCCGTCGACTACAGTAGGATAAACGCCGCGCTTGTTAAAGTACTTAATTGGTTTACGAGTAACAACTTACTACTCAATGCTAAGAAAACTAAATGTGTTAGGTTCGTTTTGCCTAATGTTAAACCGGTAAATTCTAGTATTTTTCTGAATGGCGAGTGTTTAGAAATGGTAGATAAGGCACTTTTCTTAGGCATAACTATAGACAATAATTTGCAATGGAGTCCCCATATAGCAGTTCTAGCAGGCAAATTAAGTAAGGCCGCTTACGCCGTTAGGAAAATTAGACAACTTACCAATGTTGAGACAGCTCGCTTAGTTTATCATAGTTATTTTCATAGTGTTATGTCATACGGTATTCTGGTTTGGGGAAAAGCAGCTGACATACAAACTATATTTGTGTTACAAAAAAGGGCCATTCGCTCTATATATAACTTAAATTCCCGTGATTCATTAAGAGAACTTTTTAAACAAATTAATATTTTAACAGTAGCATCCCAATATATTTATGAAAATATTATGTATGTTATTAAGAACCTAGACTCTTTCGTTAAAAATTCTGATATACATAATATAAATACTAGAAATAAAAATAAAATTGCCATAAAAAAGTTTCGTGTCCGTAAAGTATATAAATCATTTGTAGGTCAATGCATTCATTTTTATAATAAATTACCCGACGTAGTTTTAGAGTTACCCCTTCCAGCACTTAAAAATTACTTGAAAAAGTCGTTGATGTCAAAGGCGTACTATAGGGTCGAGGACTATCTAACGGACAAAAATGCTTGGCCTAAACCAGAAAATTAACTAATGTTTAATGTTCAATAGCTTACCTACTACTCGTACATACCTCATAAAAATCATGTAAACGCTGTATCTTGTCTAGGGGACACAGTTTATGTAGGAAGACATGTCAAACTGTTTTGTGTGATATATATATAAATTTTCTCGTAGTCATTCTGACATGTTTTCCTGCAAAACTACGCAGATATGTAATATTATTTTTACAGTTTTATATAATGTTAGAATAAGTAGTGACATTGTTATATTTTCATTTAAAAAATGACTAACTGTTGAGTTTCTTGCGGCGCTTCTTCTCAGCAGTGGTCTCCTCTTGGGAAGCGCTGGTAGATTTTGACGTGTAAAAGTGCCCGTGCGGCCTACTTACTGAATAAATATCTTTTATCTTTTTATCTTTTAATGAAACGAATAGAAACGCTAGTTAGCGATGGGCATCTTGGCTAAGGGCTCAGAAGATAATTATGTAGTAACAAAGTAACAACGAATGTTTACCTGGTCATATCAAAGTGATACTTTATTTGCTTCGCCAACAGATAATTTCAACAAATTGGTTTGTAGAGTTGAACTTTGGACGTATTCAGTCAAATGGAAAGACAAATGAAAGTCGTTTGGGCTGGCATAGTTCTCTAAGTAACAAAATATTGAAACGAAATAAAGATTCATTTTATATATTAATCATTTTATGTAATAATCTTTACACAAGATTATTTTTATTTAATAAACATCATATTTAAGAAATATACTTTATTATTCTTAATACGTAGTAATTAGGTACAAATGCAATTTTTAACCGACTTCAAAAAAAAAGGAGGTTCTCAGTTTGACCTGTATGTTTGTATGTATGTATGTATGTATGTATGTATGTATGTTAGTCCACGATTATCTCGCGTTTGGCTGAACCGATTTAGATGCGGTTTTCAGCAAAGTATTTGTTACATTCTGGAGAAGGTTTTGGTATACAAGAATAATGGATACCACGTGACGTCATCCGCATGGATCCGTTATTAAGCGATATATTAGTTCAACTTGACCGATTTTGTGTTGACGCGATTTTTTTAGTGATAGTTATACTCGTATCACTAAGAAGCGAAAAAAAAAATGTAATAAAAAACGACGAAAAATTTTTTTTAATAAAAAATAGAACCGTCTTCAAAAAAAACCCACTAAACAAGACTAAATAATGACCGGCTTCCTAGGAATTGCCTATTTGATGGGTGCATAATAGGTACATGGAATATATCGAAGTCGGTGGCAAGAATCATGTGACATTGCTATTGTGTAAACCTACTTGATCATTATTAGTCTTGTTTAGTGGGTTTTTTTTGAAGACGGTTCTATTTTTTAAACGTTTGCGTTTGCCTGAACCAATTGACGTATAATTTGCTACAGAGTGGTAGTTTATAGCTCGGAAAAAAGGGTAGGTTATTTTTATTCCAGAAAATTGGACAAATCCCGAGGGAATGGGGCATTAGGGCGATGACCAACTACTACGCAGAGTCGCAGGCAAAACCAATTAGTTTGAATGTAATAAAACAGGCCATAATATGAACTGTACAAAAGACAACTGTCTGGCAGGAAAAATAACAAAGATGCACAGCTTTTTCCGTTTTACTGACTGAAACTTGGCAATTTTAAACGTCACAATACGGCTCCATACGACCTATTATGGGTTTGTTTATCATGTGGATAAAACACTTGTCAATTTTTGACCATTATGGAAGTGCGAGAGTGACGGGTGCTTTATCCAGGACGAGCACACTCCCTCTGAAATCAGATTATGAATTCAGTTGACATTGCAATAGTAAGTATACCTACTAACGTTCGTGAGACAATTGTTTTTTTTTTATTTTTTTTTATCATATATGGGTTTGCGTTTGACCTCAGTCTCACCTGATGTTAAGTGAAGACGAGGTCGAAGATGGTACACGCTTACCCAGAAAATGCCTATTCACTCTTGCCTTGCAAACACCAAGGTTATAGGATTGCGGGATTAATCGGAATTTTTAAGAGGCAAGGCACCGGAATTCAAATCATGAATTCAAATTATGAATTCAGATTCTGAATTCAAACTGTGTCAGGTCGGCCTTAGGGTGAAGTCACATCTATCAGCATCGAATCGCATTTGGTGATACAAAAACGTAATTTTGTATGAAGATGCGTCCGCATCAATTCACCCTTCCGCATCGATTCAGCTTCAGCATTAAATGCGTATAAGTGTAGCTATCCATTTTACATACTGAAGAATGCTCATTCATGATAAAGCAAGGAGACAAAAGCATGCGATAGTACCCTTTAGCAGCTTGCGATGCGTATTAGTGTGTCCAAAATTATCCAGCTAAATGCGATTCGATGCTGATATATGTGATTTCACCCTTAGCAAGCTAGCGCGATAAAGGCGACCATTACGGGTCCTGTAAACCAGAATAACATCTAACGGATATCCGTGTTGTATGTATGGTGCAAATTTGGACGAGCCATTGGGACGGCGAAATTTAATTTGCCGACCGCAGGCGACGGGTCTCGCCGCGGTTTGGCTATACGGGTGGCGAAGCGACTTTTACGTACTTGTTTAGACTAGTTTGGTCTTGCGGTTTTCTTTGTGTAGTCGTGTTAAGATAATTATGTATTTTTGAGGCCTCAGTCACGTGTAATGCGTAGTATATTATTGTAATTACTATTTACTCGACAAATGTTATAATATTTATTTATTTCATTGATGTTTCATAGATGTGTGCAATGTGTATCTCGGTTTGCCGCATTGATTGACTGATAGAGAATGTCTTAAAGCATTAAGTCCGCCATTTGTGTATCGAGTCCGACTCGCACTTAGCCAGTTTTTGTAGAATGAGGGTGGCAAACGAGTAGGAACCGTCACCTGAACTCAAAAAATGTTGTAAAAGGACAGCTTTTAGGGAAATGGAAGTTGTTTTCTTAAAAGCTTCATATCATAATTGGTCGGGAATGCCGCAGAGTGAAGTTCCAGTTGGTTCTACAGTTTCACCGCACAAGGCAAGTGCCTGTGGCGAAAGAACGCCATTTATCAGAATGATGCTGATGAAATACAAAATTAAGATTTTTGTATTTATTTTAAACCCAATGACAAACACATTAGTAGGTATTATACTTAAGCGTAATAATAACTGAAACTTTTTCCCGCCTCACTCTAGCATCACTATAGCGCCAATCAACCCGACAAGGGCGGTCATATCAATTATTTATCTATTTATTCGAGCATCAAGCTCGAGTAAATTAATTACTTGGATGAAGGGATTGGGGATTTCATTAATTCGATGAGTGCCAAGATCTCGGTATAGGATCCAATTTGTATGAAAATTTCAAAGCTTGGCCCAGAATTGTGTGAGAGATTCATCATAATTGCGACAGCATTGATATTACCTTTTTTAAATATAAATGAAATATTGTTCTTTTATTTCTCTTTAGTTTATATTCTTGGTAAAGGGAGAATATACGGCATTTCAGAATGAAGATAAAAATGGCCCTGATGGTTTACACTGGATAATAATTATAAATAAAAATAACTAATAATTCAAGTAAGTAATTAATTTTGCTTGATAGTTAATGCTACAAAAATCTGGTCGTACATCAATCTTTTTACTTTAAAAGGATTTTTTAATTGCACGCGTTTTGGAAAAGGATCCAACCCACAAAGCAAAATGTATTTAAATTTGAACTTTATTGCTGTCAATATTATGTCAAATTCTACAAGTGTGAAATGGTTGAATTGGATCCTTTTCGCTAAACTAAGTACGTCCAGTTTATTATCCGTTCGCTCGTTGTGAATTCAAAAGTTTCTGTTCGTTGGCATCGCGGCTTCATGTTCGTTCGTTCAAGTATATATTGTTGCAATGTGTATCGTACAAGGGCCGAAACTGTACTAGTTAATCCTTAGTTTTTCCCTTGTTAACATCGGGATAGCAAGTTAATTAACTGTCATACAAAAAATAGGTTTCGGGGAAGGTACTTGTATTAGGTTAACCGAGATAAATCCTATACTATTAAACGAGAAACATTTGTATATGTATATTTGCTCTCATGTTCTCGAAAATGGCTCAGGTATGTTATCCTGTAAACGCATCGTCCTTCACTTCTACTGAGTCGAAGAATAACCGGCTAATTTATGTCGTCCGTAATTTATGCGCAAATGACATTTAACTGCTTGCATTTTCATTTAGTCGCCGGTTTTAAGCGACTAAATGAAAATGCAGGCAGCCAAATGTAATTTACATACCTTGACGGACCACTTAAATTCGCCGGTTTTCTTCGACTTAGTCGATGTGAAGGCGAGACGATTAACAGAATCACACTGCTGAGCATTTCGATAAAATTTGCAAATAATAAATTTGATTTGGGTTTACGGGACCAAAAAATCGATCTAGCTAGGTTTCATGAGAAAAGTATTTTCACGCAAAAAGATTTCCCGCGCAATATGGTTCGTAATTTCGATGCGACCGCCGGCGTCTGAATAGACTGATGGTTAGAGCGTTGGATTACAACGCCAAGACTGCGGTTTCAAACCCCAGCTATGGACCGGTTTTTTTATTTCTTTTTATTCTGTTTTGGGTAAATCTTTTGATATTGTTCTTTTTTTTTCGTTTTTGTATAGAAATCAATGAAAATTCGGTTTCGACCCGAGCGATGACGTTCGTTTTCCCAGGTAGGTACTTTATATTTATGAGGATATTATCGCACCTTCAGGGTGAAAGTGACCTAATACAAAATATTAAGTTTTCTACTTCGAGTCATAACATTATTATTATAGAGACCTAATTCAAAATCTAAACATTTGGAATTAGGTCACTTTCATTCTGAAGGTGCGTTGTCAGCGTCGGTAGTAGTTGGAGATCAGGAGGCTCAGCCAAGACGCATTAAGCTGATGTAACTACGAGCTGATTTAACTCTTCGCACGTGGCACCTAAAATATCTTCCTCACGCGATATAAAAATATATATATTTTTATATTTAACAGTTTTTAATGTAGGTATAGATGTGCATTTTTACCTGCCAATTCAAACTTGAATATCGCTAAAATAATCTTAACTTATTATTAAATAATACATGTTTTTTTTATATTCTTGGCGTCGTTACAAGCGCGATCGCCGGTTTTCAAATTATTATTATTATTATTCAAGCATCGTAATGAATAAAAATCACGTTAAGGTAAAATATTGCCAACCATAATATTTTATTAAATGCATACGAGTTAACAAAAATAAATAACAATATTGTTCAGCTAAATCTTACGAAATACATAATGGATCACTACATTCGCTACGTATGCATAGTAATCCGTTTTATTTATCTTCCTGCGTAGGTATCACTGATGAGGGTACATCAATGTTCATAACGTTATAATAACAACTAATCCTTTACGTCTCTCAAACTTTGAGGCCGATCTCATGTTTGTGTTACCTTACCCATGTAACATAAAAGTTTTATTCAATTGTTTGTTGATAAAATACAAAAATTTACATGTAATTTTCTTACAGCTAGGCATTTTACATTATTATTTATTTATTTATTTAAACTTTATTTTACAATACACAAAGTAAGTTCAAATGGCGGACTTAATGCCTTAAGGCATTCTCTAACAGCCAACCTATTATGATACTTATTAAAGTACATTCTAATTTTTATAAATACATTTTTAGTCAGTTTGGCATGGGTCTGCGAACCAGTTGTGTGAAAGCAGGTATTCTTATTTTATTGTTTAGCTCTCGAAAAAGGCATCAGCCGCCAGTTTGGCTATTATTTTATTAGTAAATCCTCTGTCACCGCTAGCGTTTTTAATTCCCAACGGTATCCCATTGTATATCTTGGGCCGTAATAATATATATCTATATAATGTATTTAATCCAAGATGGCGACCATTTGATTCAATTTCAATCATTTGCTCTTGAAAACATCAGGTAGTTCGGGAATTATAATTATGAAAATATTTCATTTAAATTAAACAAAGATTTTGATGTAGGAAGTAATTATGTCCTTATTATATTTTTATCCAACTGCGCGAACCATATTTAGTCAAAAAAATATTATTTACTAGGTTTTTTATTTTAATTTTTAACACACTTAGTACTGGGGGTTTCCTAGAAAGACAATTTCTTACGTATTTTATGTATAATTTGTGTAATCACTAATACTAATTACTTTACTTATAAATCATAAAAAAATGAAGTTTACAAATTATACCTAATAATAAAGCTTCCACGACACCAAACAATAACCAATATAATAATATTATAACTGCTTTTTCATTTACGTAAATTAAATAGTAAACTGCTGTTATTTTTATTAAAACTTTGAACCCGTTTAATTACTATTGAGTGACATAATAAATCTTAGAATTTCTCTATTTTCTGTGTGACATAATAGACTCCATATTTCCTACTACGTGTTCGTGTCGAGCCGTAAATTATCCAGCTTGAAACTTAAAACATATCCCGCTTGTGTGAATACTTCGCCAACTAGTTCCTTTGAAAGGCAATATCATGAAAATGTAAGTTAATAAGACCCTTGCCGAGCCTTGCCTTTATTAAACGAAGATTGTGAAGGAAGTATACTTAACGAAATCACGCTGGATTTGAATTATTTGCTGTAATTGTGTTAAAATGCTTTTGCGTTTGCAATATAAAACAAGTAAGCGGTAAGCCTTAAGGCGCACTTACATGGGCAATTTTTGAGCAACAATTGCCCGTCAACAGTAAAGGATCAATCTGGAGTAATAAGTGGAGAGGTCTGGAGCAATTTCAATAAAATGCTGCAATTGTTTCGCCAGTATTGCTTTTAATTGCTCCATATTATTGAATATTGCTCAAAGTTTCAGATATATTATGATATAAGTCGGTTTTTAGCCGGTAATCTATGGGTGTCTCGTTCTATCTCACGAAATTAGAATAAGACACCTAAAGACGACGGGCGTTTTAAAAATCCCGTGTGCGCACCTAACGTATTGCCTGGTTGCTCTATATTGATCCGACCATCAATAGGTACGATGTGGATATGGAGCAACATTGCCATAAACAGGTATCGCGGTAATAACTGACAAATATTGCCTAGAATTGAGAAAATTTGATTGCCCGTGTAAGTGCGCCTTTAGTTGGTAGTGACTCTGTCTCCGATGTTACAAGTTTCATAACAACAAATCAATTCAAAATATTTAATTCAGACAAAATCCATATTATCATGTTAGTTCGTTACAATCACCTTATAGACTATGTTAGTACTTGATTAAAATAACACATAGGTACATTAAAAATATTATATACAATACCTCTGGACTCCATATGTATGGTGTTCCAGTGCTTCCAGAATAAGCGAGTTGGATTCTCCCATATCAGCTTAAGGAGGCTATTGGGACTATCACGGTCGTGATGCATCAGGGTCGCGGTTCGTTTCCGAATAATCGTACCAAAGCCATCCGCTCTTGCCTCCGAGAACATCCCTGATGCATTACAAAAGCGCGGCAGCCCCATCAGCATCCTGAAACCGTTATTGTATTGGATGCGCAGGGCATTGTGCGCCTTCTTAGTGTAGCTCGTCCACAGGCTGCACGTATAAAAGGTTTGGCAGAATGCCTTAAAAAGGGTCTTCTTCACATCTGCATTGCAACGTGCAAACCTGCGCGAGATCATTATTACATCTTACCGCCAATGTCCTGCGCTCTCTCTCCACGTCTGCATAGTCTTGGAGATTCTCGGTGACCCAGTGCCCTAAGTATTTGAAACGTGAGACTCTATTAAGAGGCGCCCCACACAAATGCACGACAAGAAAGGAGTTGTGTGAAGTTGAAGTATTTATTCCTGAGTCTTGGATTGGATATTGTATACAAGTATAATGTACGAGTATTGCTCAATTATAAGTATGCTCATCGCGGTCTACTTGTTTATCAGACAAGTTTTAAACTTTTATGGGCCCATAATATTCTTATTTTATTACATTTAATGTTAAATTAATTTAAAAAATTAACACTTCCATATTATTCACACTAAATAGCCTTGTCGAACTCGGTGTAGTTAAACCACACCTCAAATAGCGACGGGCAACCGGCTAAACACGCAGAACTGAATATTTACCCCGGAAATGTACCGGATAAAGCGGTTGTACCGGCTCGGTGTATGTGCTGAGAATCATGAGTAGGTACCATATTTTGTTAGACGTTTACCTCAAAAGCATAATTCCTTGTAGCCATTTACCGATTCATATTTTACCTCGATCGCGTATTTTGCTGTAGATTTTTGCCTCGATTGTCTACATATTTAATTTTATTATTCGCCAATATTTTAGTCGCCTTTTACCCAACCTAATTTTTTTGTTCTAATTGCTAGTAGATACTTATTTAAACGCCGTTAACTTATTCTTATTAACTAAGAACCTCTTTTCGAAAGTTTCTATTCAAAATGAAATCTCGTTTTCGTAGTTACTATCTTACAATACCTAAAGCGACCCTACAAGATCGTCATCAGCATTTCAATTTGTAAGTGACAAACGATGTCATTTGGCGGCTGAGAAACGTCTAGACTCAGGGCCAAACTACAATTATACTATACGACGTTGCGACGTGGTAATGCGACGTCGTGTCATAATGCCACGTCGTGTCGTGAAAATCTACGACATACTACTCTGTCAAGAAAGTACCGGGAAAAGATCAATAATACACAAACTGTTTGTTAATCATCCAAATTTATTTTATCACCTTCAAAGTATGCTCCTTCAGAAACGATACACTTACGCCAACGAATAATCCAATCATCAAAACATTTTTTAAACGCTGTTTCCGGAATTGAATTCAGTTCTCGGCGCGAATTCTCCTTTATGTCTTCTACCGATTGAAAACGGGTGCCACGAAGTGGTAATTTGAGTTTAGGAAAAAGAAAGAAGTCGGCAGGAGCCATATCTGGTGAATATGGTGGTTGCTCGATGGTATTTGTTGAGTGTTTGGTCAAAAATTCTTTCACAATGATGGCCTTGTGCGAAGGCGCATTATCGTGGTGCAAAATCCAAGAATTTTCATTCCACAAATCTGGCCTTTTTCGTCGAATTTGCTCTCTTAAATGCCGCATAACGCTCAAATAATATTCTTTATTTACCGTTTGACCTTCCGGCAAGAATTCCGAGTGCACAACACCGCGATAGTCAAAGAAAACAGTCAACATGACTTTGACTTTTGATCGACTTTGGCGTGGTTTCTTCGGTTTCGGTTCAGTTGGAAGGCGCCACTCCGAAGCTTGTTGACTAGTTTGCATGTCAAACTCGTAAACCCACGTCTCGTCACCAGTAACAATGCGTTTCATGAATGTTGGGTCGGAATTGACTCGTTCTAGCATGTCCTCAGCGACTCTCATGCGATTGAGTTTTTGGAGAAAATTCAGGTCTTTTGGGACTAGCCGAGCGGTAACATGTTTCATACCCAAATGATTAGTTAAAATAGTACGGATCGACTCGTGAGATACAGAAAGTTCGGCGGCTATCTCTCTCAAAGTTGAATGAGGATTTTCAGTCACTATTTCCTTCACTTTTGCGATGTTAACTTCAGTTGCAGACGTTGATGGCCTACCAGAGCGAGGCAAATCTTCCATCACATCTCGACCGCTTTTGAACGCTTTGTACCACTCATAAACACGTGTTTTTGATAAAGTCGAATCACCGTAAGCCTTCTGTAACATTTTCAGTGACTCCGAACACGAAATTCCATTGGCGATGCAAAATTTAAGACAAACTCTTTGTTCAATGTTTTTGTCCATTATGAAATTCGCAATACACACTAGATATGATATAACTAAAAACAGCACTGTATTTAATATAAATAACAGATGCAACTCAAACTCCGCGCCAAAATAGAAAACAGTTGTGCCAATCTAACAACAACAAAAAAAACAAAAATTTGAATTTGGAACCATAAACAAATCATCCATTCCCGATACTTTGTTGACTGAAGGTACTATACATTATAAAAGTTCACGCCGTCGTATTAGTGCTTCGATGCACGGCAAATAATACGATTAGGCTTTGATTGTGATAATCAAACGCGACGACGCGATTTGATTGGCCTAATTGGTAGCGACCGTACCTACGAAGCTAGTGGTCTCGGATTCGAATCCCGGTATGGGCAAATATTTCGATGTCTTCTATGTCAAGTGTATATTTATCTATATAAGTATGTATCGTTGCCTAGTACACATTGTACAATACAAGTCTAGAGCTTCGTTAGGGACTAGGTCAATTTGTGTGAGAATGTCCCCCCTTATATTAATTACTATATTATTATTATCACGACATGACGTTTTGCCGTGCATTTTACTATGATACGATGTCTTGTCGTGAATTTTTACAGTTACGTCGTCGATTTCCAAGACGTGACGTCGTATCATGTAATTGTTATTTTAGCCTTTATACGGCTCGTGTCGCGTCAAACCGCATAATTATGGTTGGTAAGTATGTACTTCATTAGGTTCAGCGAATCAACAGATATTGAGAGAAGATAAGTCACTTTAATAATTTATTTTTGTATCATGAGATCCAACGAGAATAATAAATTTGGGTAAAACGTGTCACAGCAATAAGTACATTGTAACGTTATTTATTCAAAGACTCAATTTCATTTAATGTTGCTCTAGAAAAAACAGATAGCTCAAATGTAATTTTAATTGTGTTTTTAAGTGTATCGTGCCACAAACCGCTTGTTAAAATACAAAAACGTGCACCGTATAAACCAGATTAGATTGGTCAGTGAAAGCACTAATATTTAAAATAAGGTTACATTTATTTTTATATTACATTTTCCTCGAAGTCTATGGTTCTCAAACAAGCAACATGTAACATACAAAAGAAACTCGAAAGAAACAACTTTGTCCCTGATCCCATGGCTTTTGAACTCGTTAATTATATTGGTGTATTCTTGTCACCTTGCGGACGGATAAGCAAAAACACCAAAAGTTACTCAACAATGCGAAGGGCTCAAAGAAGTAAGCTTCTTGCTCTGCGTCACATCGGGAAAACAGATGAATCAATGGCAGTAGGTAACTTGTGCGATATTTTTGTTTAATTTAGCTGTTAGCTTACATTACATACATACTGCTTAAATTTACGTAATATTGGTCATGTCTCACGGTTTGTAAGCGCATTTAAAAAAAAATTACGATATGGATGTTATGTAAATAATAGCAAAAGTGTATAAAATCTGCCTCACATTTTTTGCAAAACGATTTTAATAAGTAGGTATATTTCAAAATTAAAACTTGTATTCCAGCGTTCGTTGTTTCTTAGCATAGTTTTATGGGGAGTTTCAAAAAAATAGCACACGAGGTTCTTTTCTTTTGATTTGAAGAAAAAATTCCACGTTAGTTGGAAGTGTTGTAATAAAAATCCAACACCTATTTAGGAAACAAAACGGTTATCTAATTAACGTTTTTTTACAATTTTTCCTCCAATCTGATGAGAAAATAAATTGGAAGCTATTTTTCAAACTTCCATTATAATACCAGCTCTAAAACGAGTTGTAAATGTGTTGGTATCAGTGTTTTACAGTGCGGTTATATTTTACAATGACGTAGCTGTTCTTGCGTCTGAGACCAAATGTCGCAAACATAAACCGTGCTAAGGACGCCATCTACTGGAGCCGAAGGGATAAGAAGGTGCTTGAATGTTACCGTATTAGTATAAAAACAACCCGAAACAGTAAGAACATTATGAAAAGGGTTTACATCTCTTCCTTGAATAATTTGTTTAAAATAGAAAAAAAAAATTTTTTTTCGCGTTTTTTCATTTTTTAAGGTCACATTATAGAAGGTGTGATTGCAAAAGACTATATTATCTTATGTGAACGATAGTTTAGAATAATTGCTTCTTGACACACCGGATCTGAAAAAAGGCCACATCTTAATTAAATGTAGAATATTCAGGATATTTCTAATAAATCTTAGCTCTGTCGAGGCATACAATAATCGGTTGGGCGGCCAACGTAACTTGAACTTCTTCCTCGGCCGAATTGGTTAATTTTGAAGGTTGAAATATGAGCCGGGAGCTCTTCGTAGACTGAACCTTTTACCCGGATTGGCTGGAATAAGAATCAAAGTCGTGTTGGATGTAACACGTTCCCTTTAGATAATGTTGTAAATGCTACTTCATTAATTGCCAATCTATTATCGTGAAACGCTTGCAATATTGGAGGAATATTTGGCTTGCGTGGTAGCATGAAAAGGATAAGGTTTTATAATTACGGTCATTCTCTGAGTATTTCAACCGCCCTTCGTACTTCTAATTAACGAGTCACCTAATTATTGGCTAAATAGACAACTATCGTCAATTTTAAAGCTTATACCTAGCACAGGCCTGCATTATCTATGGTTTAGAATTTGGTTATACAACGTGTTATAAAATAACCCGTAAAAAATTAAAGCCAAAAATAATGCAACCCTAGTAAGCTGTCATTTTATAAAGTCATGCTAAGGTTTTCATATAGGTACATTGTCAATGGACTCTTTAAAAGGGACCATTTACGGGTATTTTTGTAACACTTTATATATATTTAACAATTAGGTAACTCGTTAATTAGAAGGACCACGGGCAGTTGAAACGCTCAAAGAATGTAGCTTTACTTCTTTTTTAACGAATGTCAAATAAAGTGGCTTTTAATAAACGTACGGAAATAATAAAATTTAGATCAAGTTTTTGCCAATTTTATTTTTTCATGCACCGTCATCATTTGCTTATTAGCTTAGTAACGAATCCAAACTCGGTGAGTCTACGTTGAGTACAGCGGGGAGCTAGTTACCATCATTCGACTCCATCGTCAGATTGTCTATAAGCACCATAGTATTGCATTCTTAATTAAATTTATTTGCAAGATTTTAAATCGACAAAAAAACAAATAAGTCTTGCAAAAATACTTGTTACTTTTATTTTAATTTATAATTTGACGACTAGAAAAGTTAATGTCCACCAAAAACCCCATTTACGGCGAATTCACGCGTCAATCTGGCGAGAAAACATCGACGTGTGTACGGACTCCTAATTCAAATCCATTTCAAGCTCATTGGCAAAAACGAAATCTCCTACAAAAAGTTGAGACAATTGCTGTATACGTTTGAAGGACTAAATGTTATTGACCTAGGGCTGTACCAATCACTAGCTTTTGCCCGCGACTTCGTCCGCGTAGACGGGTTCTTTATGTCAAGTTGGGTTACGGACGATATGTCTGATACGTTTTATGCCAGTCCGTTGTCGTTAAGGGGTGACTAAAATACAAACATCAAGCCATTTGTACTGAAACGTAAGGAGCAGAAAAAGGTTTAATATACATATAGGTACATATGAAAGAAAGAAAGAAGAAAGAAAATACATTTATTGCCACACCAGATCTTAGCATAAATATTATACAGAATAGGAATACAAAAAATACGTAAAAAAAAATGAAAAATTATAATAATAACAATAACAATAGACTCAATGTAGGCTAAGTAATCTGAGCGACACCATGCAGCGCTGTTTTTCAGCCGAAACCCGTAGGTACACCACCAGCTGACTGGTGTTGGCGGTATTGCCAAAGACAGTCAGCTGATGACTCAGATGGCATATTTATAGCATTCATTTGATACCAATTACGCTTTTTCATTAATTATGTGACCGTTACTTGATTAATAACATTAATAAACTACAGGCTCATCTTTCAACTGTAATTTTCTTTCGTACATTTTATGATTTGAATTTTTCGCAGTTTTTAAACTACTTATTTTGACTTTTTTGCCTCAATTCCTTTATAGTTAGTAAAACTTTTACATAAAGCATTAAAAATGACGTATTACTTACAAAATGTTTTGTAAGTATAAATTTATTTCTTCTATATAAAGTACAAATTCAGCTACACTTAACCTTAAGACTTTTTACTTTTAAAAACTATTCCAGCGATGAATGCAGTTGTTTTAAAATTCAATGCCAGTGCGGGGCGAATGGCTTTTACTAAAATAGTAACAAATGTCGCATTCAGTCACTTTTCTCGTGTCGTTTCTTACTAAGTATGTTTAAAGTTTTCCCAGTCTTGGACAGGGAATTGTTTTAGCTTTTATAAATTAAATTTATTTAATTCTTATAATTTATAATTTCATATTACTTACTGAATAAATATCTTTTATCTTTATCTTTTTTTTACTATTTCAAACATATCAACAATAAAATTAATATCAAAGACAATCTCACATAAATAAACAATATCAATTATATATCAAATATAGAGGACAAATGTGCTATGTGCAAATATAGAAATAAATTTATTTTAGACAAGAATAGCACATTATGTCTTATAGACCATTGATATATTAGATACCTATCAACAAACAAACAAACACAAACACAAACAAACAAACTCTCTTTCCTATACACTCAATCGCTTAAATCAGTTGTAATGGGATGGCATTTAGCCAAATTCATTTGATCAGCAAATATATGAAAGATATTTTAAATACCAAAACACTTGGAAAACATGCCTGGTTTCTAAAGCAAATAACAGGGTTTTTTGTTTCTTTGCTAAATACGTCGAAGAGGGCCATTTGTCTTCTTTAGATAAAAGCCACAAAACTTTATTACTAACAGATGTTTAAAGTGCAGCAGCCAGAGAATATAAATTGACCAATCTAAATAAGGTCTTAATTGCTTGTTAGTTCTACAAGCTGAACTATACTGTAAACCTAGACCATAACAGCGAGCTTTGCTTTGACAAACAGTTACGCTTTGGGAATTTTCCATCCACAGCGTCACGCACAGACGACGGCGGGGAGAGTGCGCGGGTGAGCTTTGGACGAGAAAGGGATGGTGTCTTAGACCCATCAGGGCCAATCACGTTCGCGCAAAACAAACGAAAGGAAGGAGACGACAGTCAGAAATATGTATTCTGATGCTAATGATAAGGTCTAAAATAAGAAGTCTAATTAGGTTAAGATATATTCAGAGGCCTCTGGATGAAAGTTAGACCATAAGTTTGCACGGGGATTCACTTCGATTTTGACACTGCTATGAGACGACGGTCCATAAATAAGATTATCTTGATATAACTAATAAAAGTGCATAAGAGAGTTAAGCGAATTTTGTAAGCAAGAGCGAGGTGTGGAGCGATTGTCGATTTAAGATCCATGAGGTGTGACGGGAGAGTTCAAAGTTAAGTTAACCTTTTATTCTGGGGAACGTGAATAAAATATAGTTTGCAATTAAAAGTGATAAGCAAATACTCTAAGTGCTTTGGTACAAAAGTTCAAGTAAAGTTTTAAATATATCAGAGTTTAATCACGTTCCGCAATTGATTTAATTGTGTATGATTGAGACTGAATTACGCAATTTTAAATAAAGATTATTTAAAATGTGCCCATAATTATAATCTTACATAATTGGCACCTCAGATTAAATTGTACAGGAATATTTGCGTAAAGCAGGGTTCATTATTATTTGACTAATTAATTGATTTCTTCTCGAATTGTGTAAGCAAGATATTGTATTCGAGAAAATCCCACTTGTTATTAATGAATAGTACGTAAAGTTATACTTTAAGAATTATTACATTAATTCTAAGAAATTGGCCAGGAAGGGTTTTTTATATTTTCCTTGATTCGAGTTTTCCCTTTCATTCATAATTGTTTTGGGCCTAGGAACAAAATCAAGGGTCAATAAAGTCATTAAGCCGACTTTATTGATTAAATCTATACAGAGTTTCAATTAAAAATCAAAACTAAACAAATAAGGAATTAAATCAATAAATACTAATTCCTTTACGTGCATTTTTCAATTATCACCCTAATAAATTAATTATCCCACTCGATAACCAATTCTAACGAAATCATAATTATTTGCATTCAGACATTACAATAATTATAAACTAAATTGTCTCAGTTGCATATTATAATCATTTCGAGAGAACGCACTCAGTGTCATTCGAGTCAACAACAAAGGTATTGTTGATTGATACATATACAAGGTTTCTTTAAGTTCATCCGGCTCTTCAAACCATTTATTATAAAAGATTATAAGAGACATCTCTTATCATTGACCGCCTTTGTCAATACACATCAAATCCTAACAGAACCTTTCTACTGTTGTCTTTCCGAGCTGAATCTTTGAGATCTGGATGGCCATCCAGACAACTAAAAGAATAATATAAGCGCAAATAAACTATACAAAAAAATAACAAAGCTCGAGCATATATATATTCAAAGACAGCTCGTTCGATTGAGTCTTACAGGATAGATCGAACCCTCACGACCGAGTCTACAGGATGCTAAGGTCAGAGAGACACACTTCAGGAAAGTCGTTCAGCTGTAGTCAGATTCTGAAAAGGCTAGATGCACATTAATCAAACTTAATCATAAAAATTACCGGATGGACTATTGACTCCTTATATAACTCAGAATTTAACTGAACATTCACTACCAAAATATAATTTTATATTGCATTATTGAATAAAAATATACTAGACAAGCGATCACGAGACGAGGCGCTCTGTGGGAGAAGGAGCGGACCATCACACGTGGTTACCGTTCGACCAGGATCTAGACTTTGTGTTGATTTGAAAGTAGACACAACTAGAAAAAAAAGAACTAAAAAAAAAAAAAAAAAAATTGATAAAAAAAAAAACACAACGTAGGATCACTTTTATTCAATTTTGATAATTTGGTTTTGTGAATGGGAATTGAAATTTTCTATACAAATTTATAAAACAATAAAAGCAAATTAATAATTAATACAAATTTATAAAGAAATATTATTGGTTTTGTTTGTTGGAAAATCTGAGAAGGGTGTTTTGTTTTAAAGAGAAACAAAAATTATATAAATTGTAAAATCTGAGAGGGGTGTTTTCTTTTAAAAGAAAAAAAATATTATATAAATTGGAAAATCTGAGAGGAGTATTTTATTTTAAAGAAAAATAAATAAAAGTATAATATTGAGATACATCGTAATACGAGTGGATTTTTATAATACTATCTTGTTTACTATTATATTTGCTGGATTTTACTGTTATTTTCATAACGATATATATTACGTTTTGATTATTGAAATAAAGTTTTGTGTGGCTTGTAAAGTTTCTTGGTTTTAGTTTTACAAGTGTGTGTTTGGTTAATATTACATTAGACAAGTATCAGAATGTCAGGTCGGGGGGTTTCTAAGCGAGGGAAAAACCGGATAAGAGTAGTAAAAGCTAGCTCAAACACGCGTAAAAGAAATACGCGGAGCGAAGTTGATAATAATGTCAATTTGACGGGAATAACCGCAGAACAGGCAAATGTAACCACGACGGAAATCGCTAGTAGTGGATTTCAATTATTAACCGAGAAGTTTGGGGAAATTTTAAAAAGGATTGAAGTAATAGAGTCTCGCGCGACAAGTACAGTAGAATCTAGTTTTGTCGTTCCTTCGTCACGGGGTGAGGAACAAACGAGTAACGTTTCGGACCGCGGATTATCTAATATTAGTAGCGGGTGTTGTGAAAATAAAACAAGTAACGTCTATATCATAAAACCTTCAGTAGAGAAACCGAGTTTCAGTGGTAGGGGAGACCCAAATCCGATGCGGTTTTTAAAACGTTTAAAAAAGTATACTAAAGCTGTGAATGGACAAAATAGAGCTTTAGATATTGCTACCGAGTGTCTCACGGGATCAGCGCTCAAAGTAATGGAATTGTATAGTAAAAATTGGGTCACTTTAGAGGATTTTGAGACCGACTTTCGTCGTAATTATTGGGCTGAAAACCACCAAGAGGCCGCGAAGCATAAATTAATGAACGCAGCGTACGACAGTAATAGTAATTTAAGTATGAGTGAACATTTTGCGGATCAAATAGATACTGTTAGTTCACTTACGATACCTCTTAGCGAGAGAGACTTAGTTAATAGCGTTATGCGACATTTTCCGATGGATGTTCAGCAACTGTGGTTTACGCAGGTAGGAGGATCTACTATCGTTTCTGCGTCAGAGTTTCTCAGAAATCTAGAACAAAATGTAATACGTAGAAACCAGACTAATACGATTAGCCGAGGAAATGAAACCCGTGGTCAGAACGTACAGTATAACAATAGGCGCGGCGGTGCAGGTTATAATCGTGAATTTGTTAGACCATTAGCTGCAATCATGCAGGGCAGATTGGATCATCATCATCATGGAGCAATCCGAGGTCGTGGTAGGGGACGCGGAAGATTTATGGCAAGACAAAGTTATAATAGGGCGTATTTCCCAGCCATAAAATTTGAAGCTGCGTCGGCGCAGAGTAGAGATAGTACAGAGCCAAATAGTAATACAAACCGGGACGTCGTCGGGACCACTTTGAGCTCTATGAACGCGGGAAACGGGGTACAGTCGAACAATTGAGTCACCCTATCGTAAGGCTATAGATGTACGTATGTATGTAAACTCTTTATAGCACATAAACAGGTTGAAAAATTAACGAATGAAATTAATTAATTAAGGTTATTAAATTAGTTAGTTAGGAATATGTACGTTAAATCGTGAATATTTAAGTAAAGTAAGTGAGGTGGCAAAGAATGAAAGTAAGACTGAAGTTGGAAACTTATAGAAAATGTGAAAGTAATACTGAAGTTGGAAACCTATTGGATAAGTATGTGAAAGTAAGACTGAAGTTGGAAACTTATAGAAAATGTGAAAGTTAGACTGAAGTTGGATAATTATAGGAAATTTTAAAGTAAGACTGAAGTTAGAAACTTATAGAAAATGGAAAAGTACAGCCAATCGGATTGCAATTTGAAGATTTATCGACATCCATAGGGAAGTTGTTAGAGAACAGGCGTGACTGTGTTAGGTTATGCGAAGAAAGGGGGAGACCTTGCGTGACGTGTGATAGGAGAGGGGGTAAATGATTTTTGATAACACAGACGGAAGCATGGATGATTAGAAATTAAAGACGCTCAAAATTGCAAATATGTATTACACAAACATAAAATAAATACACGCATAAAATTAAGATGATAGACGAAACATCATTCATTAAGCGTAATTATCCGATACCTTTTGCCTATCGCGAGCAGGAAATAATCAATAGGTAATCTCAAAAGAGAATTCAAACTCCGACTCATAGTTCATTGAACTTTTGTACGTTAAAGCAGGTAAATACAGAAAAAAAAAATCATATGCTACAAACGTTGGGGTTTAAGACCGGTCAACAACACTATTCAATGACAAAGGGCCTATGATGTCGGATAACAATACAAATAGATAACAGAAAGATTGCTAAAAGTAAACGTCGGAAGTTGTAAAAGTGAGAGGGTTCGGGATTTTATTTTCTATCTCAAATAAATTTCGGTATGAAGCTGTCATACAATAATAAAGCCATAGTGAGAATACGTGATAATGTAGTAAGCTGGAAACATTATTTTCAATCTATTATTTCTACCTTACTAGAGAGGGGGATGTAATGGGATGGCATTTAGCCAAATTCATTTGATCAGCAAATATATGAAAGATATTTTAAATACCAAAACACTTGGAAAACATGCCTGGTTTCTAAAGCAAATAACAGGGTTTTTTGTTTCTTTGCTAAATACGTCGAAGAGGGCCATTTGTCTTCTTTAGATAAAAGCCACAAAACTTTATTACTAACAGATGTTTAAAGTGCAGCAGCCAGAGAATATAAATTGACCAATCTAAATAAGGTCTTAATTGCTTGTTAGTTCTACAAGCTGAACTATACTGTAAACCTAGACCATAACAGCGAGCTTTGCTTTGACAAACAGTTACGCTTTGGGAATTTTCCATCCACAGCGTCACGCACAGACGACGGCGGGGAGAGTGCGCGGGTGAGCTTTGGACGAGAAAGGGATGGTGTCTTAGACCCATCAGGGCCAATCACGTTCGCGCAAAACAAACGAAAGGAAGGAGACGACAGTCAGAAATATGTATTCTGATGCTAATGATAAGGTCTAAAATAAGAAGTCTAATTAGGTTAAGATATATTCAGAGGCCTCTGGATGAAAGTTAGACCATAAGTTTGCACGGGGATTCACTTCGATTTTGACACTGCTATGAGACGACGGTCCATAAATAAGATTATCTTGATATAACTAATAAAAGTGCATAAGAGAGTTAAGCGAATTTTGTAAGCAAGAGCGAGGTGTGGAGCGATTGTCGATTTAAGATCCATGAGGTGTGACGGGAGAGTTCAAAGTTAAGTTAACCTTTTATTCTGGGGAACGTGAATAAAATATAGTTTGCAATTAAAAGTGATAAGCAAATACTCTAAGTGCTTTGGTACAAAAGTTCAAGTAAAGTTTTAAATATATCAGAGTTTAATCACGTTCCGCAATTGATTTAATTGTGTATGATTGAGACTGAATTACGCAATTTTAAATAAAGATTATTTAAAATGTGCCCATAATTATAATCTTACATAATTGGCACCTCAGATTAAATTGTACAGGAATATTTGCGTAAAGCAGGGTTCATTATTATTTGACTAATTAATTGATTTCTTCTCGAATTGTGTAAGCAAGATATTGTATTCGAGAAAATCCCACTTGTTATTAATGAATAGTACGTAAAGTTATACTTTAAGAATTATTACATTAATTCTAAGAAATTGGCCAGGAAGGGTTTTTTATATTTTCCTTGATTCGAGTTTTCCCTTTCATTCATAATTGTTTTGGGCCTAGGAACAAAATCAAGGGTCAATAAAGTCATTAAGCCGACTTTATTGATTAAATCTATACAGAGTTTCAATTAAAAATCAAAACTAAACAAATAAGGAATTAAATCAATAAATACTAATTCCTTTACGTGCATTTTTCAATTATCACCCTAATAAATTAATTATCCCACTCGATAACCAATTCTAACGAAATCATAATTATTTGCATTCAGACATTACAATAATTATAAACTAAATTGTCTCAGTTGCATATTATAATCATTTCGAGAGAACGCACTCAGTGTCATTCGAGTCAACAACAAAGGTATTGTTGATTGATACATATACAAGGTTTCTTTAAGTTCATCCGGCTCTTCAAACCATTTATTATAAAAGATTATAAGAGACATCTCTTATCATTGACCGCCTTTGTCAATACACATCAAATCCTAACAGAACCTTTCTACTGTTGTCTTTCCGAGCTGAATCTTTGAGATCTGGATGGCCATCCAGACAACTAAAAGAATAATATAAGCGCAAATAAACTATACAAAAAAATAACAAAGCTCGAGCATATATATATTCAAAGACAGCTCGTTCGATTGAGTCTTACAGGATAGATCGAACCCTCACGACCGAGTCTACAGGATGCTAAGGTCAGAGAGACACACTTCAGGAAAGTCGTTCAGCTGTAGTCAGATTCTGAAAAGGCTAGATGCACATTAATCAAACTTAATCATAAAAATTACCGGATGGACTATTGACTCCTTATATAACTCAGAATTTAACTGAACATTCACTACCAAAATATAATTTTATATTGCATTATTGAATAAAAATATACTAGACAAGCGATCACGAGACGAGGCGCTCTGTGGGAGAAGGAGCGGACCATCACACGTGGTTACCGTTCGACCAGGATCTAGACTTTGTGTTGATTTGAAAGTAGACACAACTAGAAAAAAAAGAACTAAAAAAAAAAAAAAAAAAATTGATAAAAAAAAAAAACACAACGTAGGATCACTTTTATTCAATTTTGATAATTTGGTTTTGTGAATGGGAATTGAAATTTTCTATACAAATTTATAAAACAATAAAAGCAAATTAATAATTAATACAAATTTATAAAGAAATATTATTGGTTTTGTTTGTTGGAAAATCTGAGAAGGGTGTTTTGTTTTAAAGAGAAACAAAAATTATATAAATTGTAAAATCTGAGAGGGGTGTTTTCTTTTAAAAGAAAAAAAATATTATATAAATTGGAAAATCTGAGAGGAGTATTTTATTTTAAAGAAAAATAAATAAAAGTATAATATTGAGATACATCGTAATACGAGTGGATTTTTATAATACTATCTTGTTTACTATTATATTTGCTGGATTTTACTGTTATTTTCATAACGATATATATTACGTTTTGATTATTGAAATAAAGTTTTGTGTGGCTTGTAAAGTTTCTTGGTTTTAGTTTTACAAGTGTGTGTTTGGTTAATATTACATTAGACAAGTATCAGAATGTCAGGTCGGGGGGTTTCTAAGCGAGGGAAAAACCGGATAAGAGTAGTAAAAGCTAGCTCAAACACGCGTAAAAGAAATACGCGGAGCGAAGTTGATAATAATGTCAATTTGACGGGAATAACCGCAGAACAGGCAAATGTAACCACGACGGAAATCGCTAGTAGTGGATTTCAATTATTAACCGAGAAGTTTGGGGAAATTTTAAAAAGGATTGAAGTAATAGAGTCTCGCGCGACAAGTACAGTAGAATCTAGTTTTGTCGTTCCTTCGTCACGGGGTGAGGAACAAACGAGTAACGTTTCGGACCGCGGATTATCTAATATTAGTAGCGGGTGTTGTGAAAATAAAACAAGTAACGTCTATATCATAAAACCTTCAGTAGAGAAACCGAGTTTCAGTGGTAGGGGAGACCCAAATCCGATGCGGTTTTTAAAACGTTTAAAAAAGTATACTAAAGCTGTGAATGGACAAAATAGAGCTTTAGATATTGCTACCGAGTGTCTCACGGGATCAGCGCTCAAAGTAATGGAATTGTATAGTAAAAATTGGGTCACTTTAGAGGATTTTGAGACCGACTTTCGTCGTAATTATTGGGCTGAAAACCACCAAGAGGCCGCGAAGCATAAATTAATGAACGCAGCGTACGACAGTAATAGTAATTTAAGTATGAGTGAACATTTTGCGGATCAAATAGATACTGTTAGTTCACTTACGATACCTCTTAGCGAGAGAGACTTAGTTAATAGCGTTATGCGACATTTTCCGATGGATGTTCAGCAACTGTGGTTTACGCAGGTAGGAGGATCTACTATCGTTTCTGCGTCAGAGTTTCTCAGAAATCTAGAACAAAATGTAATACGTAGAAACCAGACTAATACGATTAGCCGAGGAAATGAAACCCGTGGTCAGAACGTACAGTATAACAATAGGCGCGGCGGTGCAGGTTATAATCGTGAATTTGTTAGACCATTAGCTGCAATCATGCAGGGCAGATTGGATCATCATCATCATGGAGCAATCCGAGGTCGTGGTAGGGGACGCGGAAGATTTATGGCAAGACAAAGTTATAATAGGGCGTATTTCCCAGCCATAAAATTTGAAGCTGCGTCGGCGCAGAGTAGAGATAGTACAGAGCCAAATAGTAATACAAACCGGGACGTCGTCGGGACCACTTTGAGCTCTATGAACGCGGGAAACGGGGTACAGTCGAACAATTGAGTCACCCTATCGTAAGGCTATAGATGTACGTATGTATGTAAACTCTTTATAGCACATAAACAGGTTGAAAAATTAACGAATGAAATTAATTAATTAAGGTTATTAAATTAGTTAGTTAGGAATATGTACGTTAAATCGTGAATATTTAAGTAAAGTAAGTGAGGTGGCAAAGAATGAAAGTAAGACTGAAGTTGGAAACTTATAGAAAATGTGAAAGTAATACTGAAGTTGGAAACCTATTGGATAAGTATGTGAAAGTAAGACTGAAGTTGGAAACTTATAGAAAATGTGAAAGTTAGACTGAAGTTGGATAATTATAGGAAATTTTAAAGTAAGACTGAAGTTAGAAACTTATAGAAAATGGAAAAGTACAGCCAATCGGATTGCAATTTGAAGATTTATCGACATCCATAGGGAAGTTGTTAGAGAACAGGCGTGACTGTGTTAGGTTATGCGAAGAAAGGGGGAGACCTTGCGTGACGTGTGATAGGAGAGGGGGTAAATGATTTTTGATAACACAGACGGAAGCATGGATGATTAGAAATTAAAGACGCTCAAAATTGCAAATATGTATTACACAAACATAAAATAAATACACGCATAAAATTAAGATGATAGACGAAACATCATTCATTAAGCGTAATTATCCGATACCTTTTGCCTATCGCGAGCAGGAAATAATCAATAGGTAATCTCAAAAGAGAATTCAAACTCCGACTCATAGTTCATTGAACTTTTGTACGTTAAAGCAGGTAAATACAGAAAAAAAAAATCATATGCTACAAACGTTGGGGTTTAAGACCGGTCAACAACACTATTCAATGACAAAGGGCCTATGATGTCGGATAACAATACAAATAGATAACAGAAAGATTGCTAAAAGTAAACGTCGGAAGTTGTAAAAGTGAGAGGGTTCGGGATTTTATTTTCTATCTCAAATAAATTTCGGTATGAAGCTGTCATACAATAATAAAGCCATAGTGAGAATACGTGATAATGTAGTAAGCTGGAAACATTATTTTCAATCTATTATTTCTACCTTACTAGAGAGGGGGATGTAATGGGATGGCATTTAGCCAAATTCATTTGATCAGCAAATATATGAAAGATATTTTAAATACCAAAACACTTGGAAAACATGCCTGGTTTCTAAAGCAAATAACAGGGTTTTTTGTTTCTTTGCTAAATACGTCGAAGAGGGCCATTTGTCTTCTTTAGATAAAAGCCACAAAACTTTATTACTAACAGATGTTTAAAGTGCAGCAGCCAGAGAATATAAATTGACCAATCTAAATAAGGTCTTAATTGCTTGTTAGTTCTACAAGCTGAACTATACTGTAAACCTAGACCATAACAGCGAGCTTTGCTTTGACAAACAGTTACGCTTTGGGAATTTTCCATCCACAGCGTCACGCACAGACGACGGCGGGGAGAGTGCGCGGGTGAGCTTTGGACGAGAAAGGGATGGTGTCTTAGACCCATCAGGGCCAATCACGTTCGCGCAAAACAAACGAAAGGAAGGAGACGACAGTCAGAAATATGTATTCTGATGCTAATGATAAGGTCTAAAATAAGAAGTCTAATTAGGTTAAGATATATTCAGAGGCCTCTGGATGAAAGTTAGACCATAAGTTTGCACGGGGATTCACTTCGATTTTGACACTGCTATGAGACGACGGTCCATAAATAAGATTATCTTGATATAACTAATAAAAGTGCATAAGAGAGTTAAGCGAATTTTGTAAGCAAGAGCGAGGTGTGGAGCGATTGTCGATTTAAGATCCATGAGGTGTGACGGGAGAGTTCAAAGTTAAGTTAACCTTTTATTCTGGGGAACGTGAATAAAATATAGTTTGCAATTAAAAGTGATAAGCAAATACTCTAAGTGCTTTGGTACAAAAGTTCAAGTAAAGTTTTAAATATATCAGAGTTTAATCACGTTCCGCAATTGATTTAATTGTGTATGATTGAGACTGAATTACGCAATTTTAAATAAAGATTATTTAAAATGTGCCCATAATTATAATCTTACATAATTGGCACCTCAGATTAAATTGTACAGGAATATTTGCGTAAAGCAGGGTTCATTATTATTTGACTAATTAATTGATTTCTTCTCGAATTGTGTAAGCAAGATATTGTATTCGAGAAAATCCCACTTGTTATTAATGAATAGTACGTAAAGTTATACTTTAAGAATTATTACATTAATTCTAAGAAATTGGCCAGGAAGGGTTTTTTATATTTTCCTTGATTCGAGTTTTCCCTTTCATTCATAATTGTTTTGGGCCTAGGAACAAAATCAAGGGTCAATAAAGTCATTAAGCCGACTTTATTGATTAAATCTATACAGAGTTTCAATTAAAAATCAAAACTAAACAAATAAGGAATTAAATCAATAAATACTAATTCCTTTACGTGCATTTTTCAATTATCACCCTAATAAATTAATTATCCCACTCGATAACCAATTCTAACGAAATCATAATTATTTGCATTCAGACATTACAATAATTATAAACTAAATTGTCTCAGTTGCATATTATAATCATTTCGAGAGAACGCACTCAGTGTCATTCGAGTCAACAACAAAGGTATTGTTGATTGATACATATACAAGGTTTCTTTAAGTTCATCCGGCTCTTCAAACCATTTATTATAAAAGATTATAAGAGACATCTCTTATCATTGACCGCCTTTGTCAATACACATCAAATCCTAACAGAACCTTTCTACTGTTGTCTTTCCGAGCTGAATCTTTGAGATCTGGATGGCCATCCAGACAACTAAAAGAATAATATAAGCGCAAATAAACTATACAAAAAAATAACAAAGCTCGAGCATATATATATTCAAAGACAGCTCGTTCGATTGAGTCTTACAGGATAGATCGAACCCTCACGACCGAGTCTACAGGATGCTAAGGTCAGAGAGACACACTTCAGGAAAGTCGTTCAGCTGTAGTCAGATTCTGAAAAGGCTAGATGCACATTAATCAAACTTAATCATAAAAATTACCGGATGGACTATTGACTCCTTATATAACTCAGAATTTAACTGAACATTCACTACCAAAATATAATTTTATATTGCATTATTGAATAAAAATATACTAGACAAGCGATCACGAGACGAGGCGCTCTGTGGGAGAAGGAGCGGACCATCACACAGTTCCTAAAAAATAAATAACCCTACTTTTTATCAGTATTAGACAAAACCGCAACAATCGCATGAAATCATATTTTTTGCACTCCTTGCACAAAGGTACTAAAATAGAGACCTTAATGGCAGTTTGCGCTAAATATTACCTAGACAGAGACTGTAAACACACATTCAACAAATTCACGGAGTTGCCACTGCGTACGCGCAGCGTGGCCGCTGCGTGCCTGCTGCGTGCACGATAAACAATCTCTTCGGAAGATACGTTCGCAAACATCAGTATGATGGCCCATAAAATCAATATCTTATTTGAATACCCTATCAATCCGCTATTAAAAATCAACCCCGCGTACTAAACCCAAGCTTTCTATTGACACAAGACACCCAATCCTTAACTATCAATATAAAAATGATGGGCTAATAAAATCTATCACTTCACGTCACCTTTATTTCAATGGAATACGGTTGATTCTGGTGTGTATCATAAAATCGTAAGTCATTGTTAGCCAAAGCCTTCACACGTCGTAAACTGGAAGATTTACAGCTCTTGCTGAGTCGTGACTCGAGATGCAGCCTGAAATGATATCCCAAGTTGAAACGGCGCATCTGCTTCGCAACTGCAATAGAAAACGCAACTTTGCGCGCTTTTAAATAAAGTTACAATTAAAAATATATTTTGTGACAATTCTAACCCTTTTTTTTTAAGTGGAAGACAATGTGGCTAGATGCTTTAAGATACTCTTAGTGTTGGGTTTCATTGTCTAAAGAAAACCCTTTAACACTTTATCTCCATTAGGTTGAAACTTGCCCGCTATTTCAATGAACGTAGTGGTTATATTATGGTTAGGTACTTAACTATTGGCCCTATGCTACGACTTGCCAGGGTTAAATTGTGGGAAAAATAAATAAGAAATGACATCTCCTTAACAATGTACAAAGTCCACAACTACGAGTACTAGAACGTAAACATTTACGAAACGATATAAATCTCGCAAGGAAGTGTTTTTTTATTATAAAAATCGTTTTGTGTAGAAAAAAAGCTTTGAAACTTGATCCCGTTCAAAACTATTTTTTCTCTAGCATCCCACAAATATTTTTTTTTATTCAACCGGGGTTTTTACAGCCTGTATTACTATGACATTTTGTCAAGTGACGGGCTTCTCTACTCCCACACCCTCAAAACCACCGTAGAAATTAAAAAAAAACTACACGTTACTTTATGCTTAAATAAACACACAAACGCCCCCAGGTACGATAAATCTTCAATTTTTATGATAAATCGACACCCATGTGTTATGGCGTATCCAGCGGTTTCCATTATTCGGCCCATTGGATTGTGAAGCCACGGTATCGACTCATTTTCCCTGAGTATCGATAAAAAAAAGGAATAGTTTGGAGGGTTCTTTTCAGTAAAAAAATAGAATCTTGCGAGCCTAGCAAGAATAACACAAAGCTTTAGAGTTTTTATTTTGTTATTTTAATTCATTAAAACGCATACATTGTACCGGTTGCCATCAAATATACTACTACTATCGAATATAATTATAACAATAATATTAAATTAATAATAAACAAGTTGCGTTAGTATGTAATGTCATACTTTACTTATATATTAATTTATAATTACGTAGAATCAAAGATAATGATCGAAAATAGAAGTTTTATTAGAGAAATAAAACTGAGATAACTTATGTGCCATTGTCATAAATTGTCATAAAACGTTTGTCATAAACTGGCATCTTCTGCGGGCCTATTATGGTCGTGTTTATCATGTGGATAAAACATCTGTCACTTTCTGACCAGTATGTGAGTGCGAGAGAGACGGATACCTTATCCACAATAATCCACCGTGATAAAGGCGACCATAATACGGGTACTTATGTCTGTAAATATAAATGAAACTTCTATTCCTGCTAAGCCAGGAGACAGAGGAGACAGCTATGCACATTCTCTGCTCATGTGGAGCTTCGATGCGCAACAGAAGTATCTACCTATAGCGACACAACTCCTCACTACCCAAAGCATCTAGAAATTTCTAGACGCAACGGACCTTTACGGTGAGCTATAAACAAATGGCTGCCACAATAGATCAGCCAATGGTCGAAGCGGCACACTAGTCTCAACCCCCCCAAATTCCATCTAATATATACATATGGCCGTGTGGTGCTGGCTAAGAATGCACCACCCCATATCTTCCCGCATGTCGTAGGAGGCGACTGAGGGAAAATAATGTTACTGAAAGTAAAATAGTACTGTTTTTAATAGAACAGTTAAACTTGGTTCAAAAAATTTTATTAGGAAGTAGACTGGTCTGGATAATAATGCTCCAGACTGACCGTGTATTGAAATGAAACAAATTAACCCGTAATTTTCATTTCTACACGTGTAGATACTTACTTATAAATGTAAGCAACTTTTTATAAAGGAAGCGGATCTCTGCTATTATTTCACCCTCAGGCACATAACACTATTCTATATTCAACCTAAAATTGAAATAAATAGTAAAAGCTCTTCGATACGGTTTTCTCTTTTAGGGCGAGTAAAAATATGGGCGTAAGGAACGTCCACACTGAGAGCATTCTTACCCGAGCATTGTCAAAGAGCAATAATTTCAATAATGAGTAAGCTTTGTACGCTCGGCTCAACGTCCACACCACTCGAATATTCGACGCCGAATGCTCATTACACGCGAATGCTCTCAGTGGGGACGCTCCTGTAAATAAACGCTTAATAATTGTGTGTTTTTGTAAGAGAATTTATAATGTTTTTATAATTTTTGCTCGCCATGTGCTCTACATATTTGTTTGTGGATTTTCTCTTTGATAATAATAATTTTCGAGAATAATATCATTAGATATACTATTATGGCACAAAGGGTGTATACAAAATGAAGTACGAGTTTTTTTTATAAAAAAGGGTTTGGCAAAAGCTCTCTAAGTTGGCAGTCTGTTTTATAGTTGGCAGTATGTTTTGACGACGCGGTTAGCCTAGTTGGTAGTGAACCTGCCTACGAAGCTAGCGGTCCCGGGTTCGAATCCCGGTATGGACAAATATTTGTGTGAAGAGCGCGAGTATTTGTTCCTGAGTCATGGATGTTTTCTATGTATTTAAGTATGTATTTCTCTATATAAGTATGTTTATCGTTGTCTAGTACCCATAGTACAAGCCTAGAGCTTAGTTTGAGACTAGGTCAATTTGTGTGAGATTGTCCCGTGATATTTATTTATTTATTTATTTATATATCAATTGGGCAATAGGTATTTTTTCTCAAAAAAAACTTCTTTTTTGTCAACGAAGTATTAAATGGCAAACTAGAGTAGTCCTGCGCATTCGTAAGGCAGAGATTGATACCTACTGCTTTGGTCAAGCTGTTTTGTTGAAGAAACCTGCCACCAAATTAAAATTACTAGCACTAAATCGTGAAAAGCCGCTGTTGCACGCAAATTATTTTTAAACGAGGTAAAAAGGAGGTTTCTTTATTATCCTTAAAGAGTTTCTTAGGCACGGAAAAAATCACACAACCAGACCCTTATCTTTCCTCAATTTTAACACTGTTTTCTCAGCAATATTCTCAAGCTTATATCGTCTATGTAGAGTAAGGTGTTGTAACCGGCACCTATTCAATTTAGCGTTACAAAGAGGATCAGAGTCCCGTAATAATGCACTTAGCAAACATGGTCGGGTATTTAGACAACGTTTGTGGTGATCTTGGAACTATAAACAGATAAATGTTAGTTTAATTCAGTAGTGACATTGCTCATTTGAGTAAATCATTTCTTATTGGTGGTAAGGTAAAAGCACCTATTATGTACAGTGCTCCAGTTATGAACAATCCAAGTTAGCGTTAAAATTAGATTACATTGAAATTAGAATGAAATTTTCGGTATTGCCAAGTTTTCTATAAAAAAAATTCTGGAGCCTTGTCCAAAATAGGTGATTTCACCTAAGTCTAGTGTAGGCGTTTAGAACTAAGTACTCAATACCGGAGGCATTTTAAAAATGAACACTGGCCGAGGCGTTTTTTCCTCGTTTTTATTTTAAAAACCATACAAGCCAGAACATTAGCATCTACCTACTTTAACAGTTGGGTAAAAAACGATGAACTCGAATCAGGGAGTATGCATTTTTGTAAGAGGGATGGACCATTTTCATTGCTCTTGGAAGTAAAGGTGTAGCGTGAGACAAAAAATCTGGAGTTAGTCACGTAAAATCTCTTTGACGGAGAGACGTGAGACGATATTTGAATTCAAAGGAGTGCTGTTTTGAGACGTGAACTCTTTAATGTCTGTTCATTCCAATCGCCCAATTTTATAAATGCATCACGATCCAGAGAAGGAGAAGAATATTAAATAGCTTACACCTTATCTATGATTTACAAGTATGTGTTCACATCCTACCAACATTATAAATGTGAAAGTTTGGATGGAGGTTACTTTTTCCCGAAAATTTTGTCAGTTCCCGAGGGAGCAGCGATAAACGACTTCTACGTGGACGGAGCCGCGGGCAAATACTAGTTCTTTATAAATAGTAAACTTCCTTTTTTTTTCCGTGATAAAATCACATGTAGTTCCACCCTTATTCGTTTGTGCACTTTATCCTTGGACACCCTGTTTAATTCTTCTCTTGTTACTTGAAACGCAATCTGCACATAATAATAACGACTTGTATGCAAGAAAATAACGTTACGTCGTTAATAAACGTTTTGAAGTACAGATGGAAAATGTATCAACAATTTTGAAGTACAGGTAAATTTTGACACAACTACACTGTAAGGCCTAACTCTAAATAAACGTTTTCCTGCGAGAGACCCTTAAATGTTAAATACAATTCAAAGACCGTTATAAAGGGTGCTCCCAAATATACTTTAAACGCTGAGCTCGTTTAATTGGCAACAAGTTCACAAAAATATATAGACAGATATCAAGTTAAGTAAATGTTCAAACGGACGAGATACTAAATTGCCCAAGTCGACGTGTTCCCTTTATTTTAGTAAGGAACATACGTTACACTTAAGTTTGCCGTACCATCAGCTTAATACTCGAGTTTCAGAACAAATATGTAAAGTCCAACAGAAGTTCCTGATATATGTGGGGATAGGTAAACATACGAGTATGCTTCATGGCTTATATGTATTTATAATCTTTCCTTTAGTCTTATTGTTAGGCGTAAGGTGTAGTGTTTAAACAAAATGTTTCCTTAATGAATGTATCAATAAAAAATGGTTGCTATACATTTTAAAGTGAAACATTTCTCGGCATAAGATAAAAAAAAGCCGGTCAAGTGCAAGTCGGACTCGCGCACCGAGGGTTCCGCAAAAACTTGTAGGTATTTAAATAGTTCGAAAATCACGGGAATCGAGTTTCGAAGATTTTTCCCTCTTTTTCCGAGTTTTTTCCCTTGGAGCTTTTAAAAAAATCTTACTTCTGAGTCAACGCAATTAAAAGATACGGCCGTTTATGCCGCATATTCAAGAGGATCTCAAAGGAAACAAATCAATTTTTATGATTTCTAAGTCAACGGGTAGTTACCCTATAGGTTTTGATTAACTTGAATATGCGGCATAAACGGCCGTATCTTTTGATTACGTTTATTTAGAAGTTTGATTTTTTTACAACTCCAAGGAATTGCAGACTTAAGTATTTTATATGAATTTTGACTTGATAGCTCCACGCGTTTCTGAGTAAAACAGTCTGAGTAAGACAGACAGACAGACGGCCAACGAAGTGATCCTATAAGGGTTCCTTTTTTCCTTTTGAGGTACGGAACTTTAAACAAACACTTCCAGGTTTTAATTCCAAATGCTAAAAAGCTGTGTACTTATAAACAAAACAGACTACCCTATAAAATTCTGTTACGATTCTTTTACAGAAACGTACCTTGGCCTGAAAGTTCTTAAATCTCAAAAAACCGCTACCAACAACGTTATTTAAGTATAACCTTCCAAGTGTTGAAGGCACTATAAAGAAGATTAAAAGCTTCGTTTGAAGCACACCGCCCATTTTCAGGTTAAGTGAGGGACGAAATGCCGTTTAATGTAGGAACAAAATTCTGCTACACCCCTTGTAAAGGGCCGAGCATCCTTTATGTGCGATGATACAGTATGTATATAAACGTGGGTATCAAGAAGAGTCTGTAAAGTATGTAAAGGCCACATCTTTTTGGTGTATTAAACTCTTCCTTTATTGTATTGTGTACTATTGGAAAGACAATAAAATAGTAATATTGTACTAGACATTTTAAATTGAGGTATTTTAAAAATTAGGCATTGTGATTTTAGGAATATGTTCAGAACATAGGTATTTTTTTAGACGTTATGATACGTAAGGCTGCCTTTCTACTCAGGTGGAGATGAGCGGAGATGACTGGCATACTATACAAATTTGATACAGTCGTCTCCGCTTGACTGGCACCTCGGCTGGGTTTCCATTACAGCGGAGCGGAGACGACCTCTCCTCTCCGCTCCGCTCGTCTCCGCCTCAATGGAAAGGCAGCCAAATACAAAATAATATTGTTTAGCAATTGTTATAACAAGTATAGAATAAACAGATTCTAAGATTATAATCCCAAAAATTCTAAACAAGCTGCTTCAAGAATAAGTACACTTTATAAAAATGAACCCGAAGCGCTGTATGACGTCTTTACCCATCCATCAGGCTTAGCATGCACGAGATAAAATTTTACAGGTGCTAGGGAAATTAATACATCTATTCCATATTCTAACGTAAAACTTAATGCTTAAGGTTTAAAATAAAAGTATCTCGTCCAGACTTTTATTATCCTTTATTACGAAGTGATTTTATCCGGTATTGCTAGAGTAATGAAAAAATTGTTCAAATCTATTAAGAGCACTGGCGTTTTTGACCGAGGGTCTAAGGGCTACAAACGCTAGTGTGCACAGGTTCTAAGCTAAACAAGATAATTAATTACTCTAGCAACTTTTTATTCGTCCTGTTACTATCTTGTAATGCATGTTAGGCTCGCCGTATTATCATAAAGCCTGAATAGTATAATAACCACAACATACCCAACGTCGTTCCTGTGGGTATCAAAATGTTTTCAAGGTCGTGTAAGGCACAAAATGGTTTAGGTATGGTAGGGTCGTCTATGAATTAATTAAATATAACCCTTTCTGGCAACTCTGCATACCATGCTTAGGTACTGCAGTAAAAACAGAAACCATAATAATCTTAATATATTTTTTCTTTTTAGGTTGGGTAATATTATGAACTTTTACATAATACTTAAGAATACAAATATTAAGAACAATTTAATTGAAGTTATGTTAAGTGCGTAATGCGCACGTGGTATTATTTTGGTTTTAGTAATCTGGCTGTCATTCCATTCGGGCACAGATTAAATAAATAACAGGTAGTAGTGATGTAGTGATTCGGGGCGCATACCACGCAGCAGTGGCGCCGCCTGCCGAGGCGGTAAGTGGTCGAATTATGTTCACTGCGTAGGCTTAATTTCTTTAATGTTTGTATTGTTTTCTATTTTCGAATTTTAAGTGTTTGCAACATTGTAAATTTAAATTCTAAAAATCTTGGTCGCACCGTATGAAGCCACTTAATATTAGTTTAGTATCTGCTGCCTGCTGCAGCACATTGCTGAGGGGTGTCCTTTTTAGCGTAACTTACATTTTGTATTTCTTTTGTTACATTGTATACAGTAATTTTTGTTCACGCTGAATAAATAAAATGAAATGAAATGATAAGAAAAATGTTTCGCAATGTCTATCTGTCTGTCTGTATGTTTATTACGTCACTTGTTCTCAGAAACTATCAAAGTCACAGAGCTAAAATTTTGTTCACATATTGATAGATGTTTTTACCGCGCAAAGCGCAAGGCAAAGGCAAATGACAAAATTTGGTACTAAAAAATCCTCCCATATATTGAAGAAAGAGTGTTTTGGGCAATGTGTTTTTATAAAATTTTATTTCGTATCTAAAATTAGCAGTTAGCTTAGCTAGGTTGTGGCCCGGTTTACGAAGCTAGTGGTCCCAGGTTCGAATAAATATTCGTGTGATGAACTTTCCCTGTTTTTAGGGTTATGTTGTGACGTTAGGACTTTGCTACCCTACATAGTTTAAAACGCAGTAAGTGCACCACGGCCACCATATCTTGATCTCATACAGATTGCCAGTTGTTCTAAGTTGGAGATCAATCTAAAGTGGCCGATTTACACTTAAAACGTTTAAATTTGCAGAGCAGTTTGGGCCCCAATTCACGAGTAGCGTATTTTATTATTCAGTGAAAACACAAACTTACGGACATCGTAACAGTTCAGACTACATAATAATATAATATTCAAGATATTGTAATACTGAGTCCATTTTACATTAAACTTAGAAGTCTCGTCTATTACATTATATTATAACATAATATGATCCACCCGTCCACCTAAGTTCTCTGAGAAATAGTATTGTTGAGAAAACAATGTAGGTACTTGTTTTGCCTAAGTCTCAACTAGGTGATTCTCAAACAACTTGCTTTTCTAATCGTTGACATATTAACCGAGCAACTCTAAGTTGTCCCATCAAAGAATTATTAACGTTTAGTGCTTGTATTTTTAATTTGGTCGAAGGTCTTTTTCTACGATGCAAATCGGCCCAAGAGGTAGATACCCTCCCTAACTCAGCATAATATTCAAAGTATTTAAACGGAGTTTTAAACGTCTGCTATTAGTTATTTATTACCATTACAACTTATAAGAACAAAATTATAACGGTGACTTCTAAATGTTCTTAATATTAGACTTAGTTACCATGAAAAAGAAAAAACTTGACGTCGGCGATGAAAAATCGTAATGTTTGTCAATGTTCCTCGTTGGCCTACCAATTAAAATATTAAAGTTTCATCAATTTGATCAGTTTATACTTCAAAAATAAAATCTACTGAAATACACTGTGAAGAAATAGACTGTCGCTTTTTAGTCGTTAAGTTGCACCGTTGCTGGGTCATACACAGAGTTAGGTTCAACATTGTCCCTTCTGTTCCTAAATGTTAACGACATGGGAGTTTTTATCTCATATAATTTCGATACAGGCCAAAACTACACCAGACTAACATTACGCGGATATATCCTAACCAGAAAAATTTGGTTTCAAAGTCCTTAACTTTCTGGAACAGGAGAGACAACTTTTGTTTCTAACTGTGTATGACCCTACTAAGAAAGTATCTAGCTAAGAACCGTTTACACTCAGAATATAAACCTTTTTTCAATAAATTTATAATATTAGTATCAAAAGGCTACCTTTGTCGCTATCTTCCTAAACAATGAAGCAACTCAGAATTCCATATGGTTTAAATGTAATACATTCAGTCAACAAAGTATCGGGAATGGATGATTTGTTTATGGTTCCAAATTCAAATTTTTGTTTTTTTTGTTGTTGTTAGATTGGCACAACTGTTTTCTATTTTGGCGCGGAGTTTGAGTTGCATCTGTTATTTATATTAAATACAGTGCTGTTTTTAGTTATATCATATCTAGTGTGTATTGCGAATTTCATAATGGACAAAAACATTGAACAAAGAGTTTGTCTTAAATTTTGCATCGCCAATGGAATTTCGTGTTCGGAGTCACTGAAAATGTTACAGAAGGCTTACGGTGATTCGACTTTATCAAAAACACGTGTTTATGAGTGGTACAAAGCGTTCAAAAGCGGTCGAGATGTGATGGAAGATTTGCCTGGCTCTGGTAGGCCATCAACGTCTGCAACTGAAGTTAACATCGCAAAAGTGAAGGAAATAGTGACTGAAAATCCTCATTCAACTTTGAGAGAGATAGCCGCCGAACTTTCTGTATCTCACGAGTCGATCCGTACTATTTTAACTAATCATTTGGGTATGAAACATGTTACCGCTCGGCTAGTCCCAAAAGACCTGAATTTTCTCCAAAAACTCAATCGCATGAGAGTCGCTGAGGACATGCTAGAACGAGTCAATTCCGACCCAACATTCATGAAACGCATTGTTACTGGTGACGAGACTTGGGTTTACGAGTTTGACATGCAAACTAGTCAACAAGCTTCGGAGTGGCGCCTTCCAACTGAACCGAAACCGAAGAAACCACGCCAAAGTCGATCAAAAGTCAAAGTCATGTTGACTGTTTTCTTTGACTATCGCGGTGTTGTGCACTCGGAATTCTTGCCGGAAGGTCAAACGGTAAATAAAGAATATTATTTGAGCGTTATGCGGCATTTAAGAGAGCAAATTCGACGAAAAAGGCCAGATTTGTGGAATGAAAATTCTTGGATTTTGCACCACGATAATGCGCCTTCGCACAAGGCCATCATTGTGAAAGAATTTTTGACCAAACACTCAACAAATACCATCGAGCAACCACCATATTCACCAGATATGGCTCCTGCCGACTTCTTTCTTTTTCCTAAACTCAAATTACCACTTCGTGGCACCCGTTTTCAATCGGTAGAAGACATAAAGGAGAATTCGCGCCGAGAACTGAATTCAATTCCGGAAACAGCGTTTAAAAAATGTTTTGATGATTGGATTATTCGTTGGCGTAAGTGTATCGTTTCTGAAGGAGCATACTTTGAAGGTGATAAAATAAATTTGGATGATTAACAAACAGTTTGTGTATTATTGATCTTTTCCCGGTACTTTCTTGACAGAGTAGTACACAACGGTACCACACGTGGAAGAGATATAATTATATGATAGCTGCATCGTGCGTGGGGTATCACAGTGTTGTCTAATTTGATCAAAAACAAGCTCCGCGCTCAGGCGTGCCAACATAACAACGTTAATTTGTAATATAAATTACAGAACGCTTCGGAATTTAAAATATTCTCTATTAAATTTATTACGTGTGTTTAAACAAGAGTTTGGAAACGGCTGCACAAATGTGATTACAATATTAAAGGAAAGCCTTTCATAAAGTTACTTTTTTTCGGCCAAAATTTTTCATAAAAGAAATAAATGTTACGTAAACAGTAAAAATATATTTTATTGATTTACAGTAAAGTTCTTATGTAGATCGAAAGTTGTCCGCAATTATGTTCTACCTTTACGATTTACTTTGACGATTTATAAAGTAACAAGTGGTACGATTTTTTAAAGCAAAGAGCTTAGCTTCCATACTGCATAAATTGTTACAAAATCTACATAAAGTTAAAAGCATGTAAAGTAATATTACTTCTTTAGCAAAAACAAAATAGCACCTGACAAAATAAATAGAAATACGAGTAAGTAAGTATTAAATTGTCGTTATTTAGTCCTTAGTCGAGTCTGTCTGTAACAGACGTTATCGAGTATCGGGGGAAGTTCCAATTTTGAACTTAACGACCTCTTCCCAGCTGCCTTCATTGTAATTACTGGCTGGTAACAAGTTTCGTGGCTTGTAAAAGTAGAATTGACGTTGCACCTGACGCGGTGTTTAAATACTGGCAGGTAATTTATTTAAAAAAATGGTTGTTACTAAGAAGGTGTCACTTGTACAAGATGTTAGACAAATTAAAAACAACATTCAAAAGCCCGATTGCACATTTTGATTTTCGGGTCATACACAGATTTAGGTTCAACATTGTCCCTTCTGTTCCTAAAAATTAACGACGTGGGAGTTTTTAACTCATATAATTTCGATACAGGCCAAAACTACACCAGACTCTCATTACGGGGATATATCCTAACCCGTAAATTTAGTTTCAAAGTCCTTAACTTTCCCATTCTCGTCTTTTTACGTTAAAACCACTTTTAAGTGTATATTTTTAAATCCGCCATTTGTTTTATTTTTAATTAAAGTATCTAATGATGCGGCGCTAAAACGAATCTAATGACACCTTTATCAAAATCGAGCCATCAGTTTAGTCTCTACCTCTACGAGGGAACAAAGAACCAGACACACAAACATACAGACCTACATACGGGTAATAAAAAAGGAAATATCCAACGACATCAATAGAAATATTACTATTAAATAGACAAGAACCCCGACAAAATTAGGACTCTTACTTTCAGAACTCATAACTTTTAAAAGCCCAACTGAACAGATATTTACCAATCGTAACTAAAAACACGCTCGATTAAGTCACCTTTAACAACGAAATCAAAATCGGTTCATCCGACAGACAGATACACAGATACACACGTTATACGTATAACACAGGCATTGTAAATGGTAACAAAAGACCTGAAACATCCGCGAGACTTCATTCATCCTCACAAATACACCGGAACATTCATCCTGAAATTAAAAAGCTTGTTCTATCTTGCAGAGTTATTTAGACTTCCATTTTCAAACGTAATGCTTCCAAAAATGTAACTTCTTTAGAAACCGGAAACGGAAGTTATCCCCGGAGCCGGGAAGCCTTCCGGACTCGCGACCAGACCCGGGCACAAAAGATGGTTATAATTATAGGGGTCCGAAACAAAACCTTTTAAGGGCTCTTTCATCGCAATCACAAAACAGAGTATTAAGAGAATTGTGAGTAATGGGTTTCCATACAAACTGCGATAACGTTTTCCTCTTAAATGTTAACCGATTTCGACCAATTTTTTATATGTATGTGGCCAGTCGGAACAAAAACTATGTACGTACGATTAACTTTTTCCAATATTATCAATATACAAAAGTAATTTCGGCCTTAATCTCTTAATTAATAAATACTAAAAAAACGAAACGTACGGACATAGTTTTTGTTCCGACTGACAACATTTCAACAATTGGTTGAAATCGGTTAACATTTAGGGGGTGGAAAACGTTGTCGCCTTTTGTATGGAAAGACGTCAACTCAGAATCCTCTCGACGACGCAATTATAATTCGTTAGCTGTACTTTGTTCCTTGAAATGAAGTAATTAAGAAACTCTTTATCTTGTAAACCCACACTTTGGAGACACAGAATGGAGACAAATCTACATACAACGCAAATACATGTAACTTTTGCCCGTGACTTCGTGCGTGTGATTTTGCTATTCCCTCGAGAACTGACCAATTTTTTGTTAATAAAAGTATCCTTTGTCCTTCCCCAAGATACAATCTAACTCCTTGCTAAATTTATTTAATATCGGTTTAGCCGTTTTGGCATAAAATAGTAGCAAACAAACATTTTGCATTTATGATTTACTCGTAAAGTAGGGATTAAATTGCTAAACGGATGTCAAAGGATCTTATCTTATTTTATTTTTATATACATGTACCTTTATGGATACACTTCGACCCTAAATAATCTTTCATACACGCTCATCCCAACCCTCCCTTCCCCACACCCCTAATACACACTCAGCTGTTCGAATGTGTAAGTTTCCTCACGTTTTTCCTTAACCGTAACAACAAAAAACAAAACTAGTAAGTTATAAAAACTCATTGTTAAGCGGGTGATCGACGTACGAGCTATTATACCGCGGTTTTAGAGCGACGGTTTTACTCGCGGCTCGTCAGCGCTGATCGACTAGCGAGCAAAACAGTCGTGCGATCGCGGTCGGTTCAAGATGTCGTGCTCAAAATATGAAGTTTTGTGTTACCTCGCTATAGCATGCAACGAAATTAGAAAAAATAAGTCGCCGAAAACTGCCGGCTCGGCTCGCCGGCCGTGATCGACACGCGGTTTCATGGCGAGCCGAGTAAAAAATCAAACATACATGACGAGCCACGAGCCCGGCTCGTCGGTATATAATACCGCGGTATTGCAATGATACACCGGCGAGCATTACCGACGAGCCGCAACACCGCGGTTTTACTCGCCCGTCGATCAGGGCCTTTAGGTAGGAAACGGCCGGGGCTGGAACTCGGTACCTTCATTAAAAAAAACTATCTATGTGAGATTTTTATGCAGGAACACCAAAAGTTACTTAAACCATTAAAGTCAACGTTAACATTTAAACTCCTCAAATTAGGGCTAAACGCGCTAATCCCCCTCGTGTATTGTATGGGTATGCCATAACAAAGATACGCGAAATCTGTGTAAGAACCGCTTTATTCTGTAATGCGGGTATTTAAATAAAGCTCTCAGTGATATAATTACGCCACTTTGAATTAATTCATGAGATCACAAAGATATTTTTATCCTTTATTCACTTGACAGAGATAAAATTACATCGCGGTATTGTTAGTGTTTCCACAGAATAAACATAGCTAAAACAGTAAGGGCCTCTGCACAATGATCGTATGCGTAGTCGTCTCGTCAGCGTATCGTCATGACGCAACGAGTACGAGACCCGCAGAGTTCTAAATGTTCTAATAAAGAATAGTCGCGTAGACGTATCGTTTTGTAAGTGAAATCTCAGTTGAAACCATGGCGTCACTGGCGTCAGATGTTTTCGGTGGATGTATTGATGATCTTACTTTCTCGTCAGACGAAGGAGATTTTTTATTGTTTGACTATATCAGAAGTAAATCGACATGCTTATTGGCTCCATCCATACATCTTAAATAATTTCAAAGATAAGTTATTTGTTGCCACGTGAACTTACTTATTAGTTATTACATTAATTAGAAAAAAAAATTCGTCAAAACATTTCATACGCTTGCTTTTTTACGCCAGTACGTTACGACTACGTAGTGACAATAAAAATCACATACGATTCGCTGCAACGACGCTGTGGGTGCGGACTTGTTTGAACATGTGGGCGATTCTTCGGCGTTTTAACCGCCGTCATTGTCGTCTTCGCATATATTGACGAAAATAACGATTACTTTCAACAATTTCCGATGCAAATAGAAGAAGTACCGGGAGTAGTTCTCATTGCATTCAAAATTAAAATTAACTTTTTAGTTTTATTTGGAATAATTTGCGAAGACGACAATGACGGCGGTTAAAACGCCGAAGAATCGCCCATATACGTGCTCGTATCATTCTCTTCCTACGCGCGTATTACGATACGCTTACGATACGACGCTTTGTGCGGAGGTCCTAAAGAAACTACGAACAAACGTTTGAAACGTCGCACTCACACAGACGCACGTCTTAACGAGACCCCTAAGAGGACATGGCAGTGCTGTCAGGTGGCGGGTGGGTGCAAATAATCAAAATTGGTTCATCCGATACGGAGCTACAAGGCCACAGACAGATACACAGACACACAGACGTCGGGGGTTAACAAAGGTTTACCTAAATAGCCTTATGCCGAGCAAAACATTTTACAGGTCGCTAGTCCGAAATAAAATGTATCTTTACTTCACAGTGTATAAACTTAACTCTACAGCATAAAGTTTTATTCTCCAATCGGATCCAGTTTGGACCGGATTGGAAACCGAACGAGTAGTTAAAAGAAATGAACTTCTATTGAGAGTCGACAATTTGTGTCCCATTGTGCAGAATTCATTCAATTCCCATTGATGAATATGAGATTGCGGGATTAAAACATTGAGACATTGATATCTTAAAATATGTTTTTCTCGAATGTCAGACACAAAATTGACCTAGTCCCCAAACTTTAAGCAGCTTGGGACTAGGTCAATTTGTGTCTGGCATTTAAGTAAGTAGGTTAATTTGTGTGAGATTGTCCCCTGATGTTTTGTAATTTTATGATCTTAGTAATAGATAATAGTACAATGATACGATTTTAGGTGTGTAAAAAAAATACATTGCTACCAATTCTTTAAAACGAGACTTAATCACATACCTAATTTATTGGAAAGGTTATCACAGGGGTGGTAGGTATCATTCAAATTTCGTCAAGATCTAGTCATGGGATCAATGTAAAATTAACAGAATAAATCCTTAATAATTTGGAGTTGGTTCACTTTTGTTTTTTAAACGATTTACTATAATTTGGGTTAAAAGGGAAATCTTCCACTTGAACTCGGATCAAAAGTAGTATCCAAAGTGAATTTAGTCAAAATGTACCTATTTGGGCTTAAAATATTTACAACCAAATTTTTATTACAAAAAAGTTTTTTCGTTGCAGTTAAGCCCGAATTGAATTTCGTCCATTATCTATTATATTCGTTTCAAATTTTAAAACGCACAAGTGAACGTGTAGTCCAATATGAATTAGGACCAAAATAATGTAGGCTCAAAGTGAATTAATGTACATATTTCAGATAGGACGTAGTTACAGTTGGTAATATTTCTGAGTGTATACGTAAATACAAATGGACATATTTCTTTTGACCTATATCATATTGGGAAATTTTACAATAAGACGTGATTCCATTTAGACATATTTAGGTTGGACAATTTTTCTTGTCGATATATTTCAAATTGTAATTTTTCTGGTTTTATAATTTCGTGTCGTCGATCTTCCTTTAAATTCAAATGACAGTTAATAATTCAAACATTAAATTATACAAAGATAAATATGTTAGGTTACCCTAAAGATGAAATTTAGAAATCAGATACAGGTACCTAGTGGTAAATTAACATGTTAGATGGGGGTTTCCTTGAAAGGGGTAGACGGAGTGGACCCACGTCACGCCATAAAGGTGCTTACGATGTAGTAAGGTTTTCGGTTTTGCGCTCTCAGTGCCAGAGAGGTTCTTATCAGGTACTCTTTGTATGAATGTCGGGTAACTGGGCACTCTAAGTATTTATACAGCAGGAGATTTAAAAATCTTCGCTATTATAAATGCGAAAATATGTGTGAACGTTTGCCTTTGACTCAGGCATGAACGGCCAAACGGATTTGAATGTAATGTGCAGTGATCGGAATAGGTAGAGTATATTTACTTAAACTTGATGCATGTTCATTCTATAATGTGTTCCTATCTCACTCACGCATGAATGAACATGCGTCAAGTTTAGGTAAATATACTCCACCTATTCCGATCACTGGTAATGTGGTAGGCATCTGGATTTTAACATTTAAAATAGCTGTTTGTTAAATTACCTTTCCTAATGAGAACATGATATGACGGATGAAGGTAGTCCAGTGAGATGTTGTGATACATTACCGGCGGATGGGACCCCAAACACGGTAACCTGACTCCATGATGTGTGCCGCAGGCTGAGTAAGACGTGGCCTGGATATAGTCGGATAAATGTGGCTTTATGTATTGCATTATGTCTTTCGTACTTACATAAATTAATGATGCCTTTTTTATCAGACTTTAGCAAAGAATAAAAATCAAAATCGCTAATAATGTGTAAACTGTTGAAAACATTAGATATCTTATTAGGTTTTTGAACTATATAACATGACTTAATTTTGGTTTACCCTTGAATCACCGACACTCATTTCAAAGAATGTTTTACTTCGCGCAATTTTCATTTCGTCGACATGCATTTCCACGGGAGTTATAATTTTTTTGTGGTCACAGGTCTACCAGGTAACTCATGCCTAACCTAATGCATAACCCAAGTTAACCTGAAAATAATAAGGTTTCAGCAGAAATAGCTTTCGATGAAACGGTACATTCGATGAAATCAAGTAGTGACTGCAAAACAAGGGGACACGCTTAATATTATATAGTACAAGCGTTCATTTCACTAAGTACATGATAGTTTGTATTTTTACTTAAAAGCTACACCAAAGCGTACAAGGGTAAAATATATTGTAATATTATTTGGTTTTGTCAACACAACGTAGCGAACATAATATGTATTAAAACATCTAAATAAAAGCTTAGGTTTTTCCTATCCTTACACCTGTATAATATCTCCTTTTCCTACGAGGCTTTTTACTCCCTGTGATAAATAAAAGATACGACGTTTAACTTCAAAAATGATAAAAATATACTTCGAATTTCAGCCAGGTAGTGGAGTACACAGCCTGGTGCCTATCTAGGTGAACCTGCTCGACTGAAAAGGCCGATCCAAATCCGCCTTCGCCCGTGCGATACTAAAATGGTTTCAGTATATGAATATTACTTAAATTGTTGTCTACCAGGGGCCTCTATTTGACTTAAGTTTAGCACACCTTGCTTTTAAATACTAACTAGCTTTTGCCCGCGATTTCATCCGCGTAGAAGTCGTTCATCGCTGCTCCAATTCTGCTGCTCGGGAACTGTCCAATTTTCCGGGATAAAAAGTATCCTATGTCCGTTCCCGGGACTCAAACTATCTCCGTGTCAAATGAGCAGTTTAGCCATGAAAGCGTGACAAACAAACAAACTCACTTTCGCAATATTTATAATTTTCAGTAAGGAAGTAAGGATAACGATGATATTATTGATAATATGATAGCACTGTTATACTTTGACAGAAGGAGCTACTTATATGTAAACAGTAATTGATTACGAAAGTGCCGGATTAAAATCCACGGCGCCCGAAGCATTTTTGCTAGCAGACCTATCATATGTCCGTTTGTCAATGTGCTGTGTCAATTGTGATCTGTGAATTTTATGGCCCCCTAAGGTGCCCCCTGACCCGTGATGCCCTAAGCAGCTGCTTACTTTGCTTATAATGGCTAATCCGGCACTGCATAATGATTATATGTAGAATCATATTAAACTAGTGGTTGTGTAAGCTGTAGACCTCGCGACAAACTTAACTTTGCCATTGGATAACTGTTATCCCCATACATTATAAGTTGGTTATCGTAAAAACCCCCATTACTCTGCCATTGTGAAAAATTTTGAAAAACTGAATCGATAAAAAAGGTCTATGGTATTATCGAACCTGCTCACGAAATTTAACGATAATCGGTTGAGAAATTTGACCTGTAGAGGAGAACAGCCGGACACACGAAAGCATTTACATAACAGCTTTTCAGCCCAAGCTGAAACGGAGACGCTTCTTTGCTCGCTTCGCTCGCTCGGACAACTAAACCAAGTTCGAATAAAGCCCCTATCACTATCACGATCTACTTACTAGGTTAATTCCCAGTTCCAAATAAGAGATTCCCAAGCAACCCTGCATTCTACATAAAACTGAACATTGGCTCCATTCATTAGAACTGGGGCACTGAATAAACAGTTTCGATCTCGCATCGCTACTGCTTTCGATCGGATATTGCATCGCTATTAGCACGTATGTATATCATATTGCGCAAACGCATTAAAAGGTCGCATATACAACCAAGCAGTCATAGCAAACTGGTTCTTATAAGTCTTCAAATAAGGTCATATTTGTAATATAAGTTTTATAACTGATACAACTTTCTTTCTAATAAGGATTCGTGTACACTTCGTGCAAATAAACCGGCCTGTTACGAGTGTCATATATACGTGTACATTGAGTGCAAATAAACTGGCCTGTGAATTATGGGGCAGCTGATGGCTTGCCGATTGCTTTTTTTCCCAGGCTTGCAACACAACCTAAAATTGCTCGAGGCAGGAAAATAGTGAACAATTTTTAACCGCTACCGTTGAACTCTAGTATTTTTGTATAAAGTTGTAAATATGAATTTAAACAAACTGTTTTAGTTGGCTCATCAATACAACAGGGTAAATAGGTCATCAAAGATTATATTGTAAAGCAGTAACTTTACTGCCTACCTACCACGACCGCATTATTGAACCTTAAATGCATTGCAGACAATATCATCGTTATCAAGTAAACACCTTCAAAGCCATCAACTTCGAATCGGGTCAAATTAAATTCGAAAAGCCGGGCACCCAATGTGGTAATGTCATCTGAATAACATAAGCGTTAGGAATCCTATCGTCATAATTTAAAGAATATCTCCACTTTAAATGTCATAGCAGATTCAACTCTCAATATATACCATTTAAGGTTGCATATACAATAAATATTTAAAACAGTTGTGCCTTTTTTATTTGGATTGCAATATAGTGACAGTGTTGACTTGCATTAGTTGCATTGTTTACATATTCAATGGCCTATAGTGCATAGCATCGTAAGATGTAAATACGTTACAGTGATCAGTTTAATTCTTTATACATCTATTTATAGCTGTAGTTAGATAAAGATCCTATTAAAGAGGATTGAAAGGAAAGGTTTTTAGTGGTGACTTGGATCGCGTAATTGTATATTATGTGTATTTTTATTTTATTTGAGATGGTTGTTTCTTTGGGCAAGATCGAATTTTATAGGATATCAGAAGAAGTTAATTAATATATGTCTTATATTTCTGTGTTCACGTTAATCCGTTGTTCCGTTCAAATGAGAAAAAGATAAACAAGCTTGACTGACAAACAAACACACTTACAATTTATATTACCTATTAGCTAGCTAGGACGGTTGTAATTTTTAAAACTTGCATCATGACTAGAGGTCGGAAAAGGCATTGCATATAACGTTGGTGCAGCGTAGCGTAGCGTAGCGTTGGTGTTAATGTATTTGCATTTTGCATTTGTATTTTGTACTATATTTGTGTGATGAGCGCGAATATTTGGATGTATTCTATATATTTAAGTATGTATTTCTCTATTAAAGTATGTATATCGTTGCCTGGTAACAGTCTACCGCCAAGCCTACAGCTTAGTCTGGGACTATCTCGTAGGTAGGTAGATATTTATTTATTTATTTCTACCTTACACGTAAATGAACATTCGTCAAACTTAGGTCATATACTACCTATACCGACCACTGAATATGGCCTATAGCAAAATCTATGAACCTTAGTCCTCTTATACAGGCACTAACGATCGGGTCTGAGTATTTCGGGGAAACACGGACACTGTCAACGAACTCAATCAAATCAGTCCACACCCGCCCCCTACTGGACAAAGGCGCCTTTATTCACGGCTCTCTGCCAATTCCACCCATAGCCCCAGTATATTGATAGACTGCTAAATGACTAAGGACCGACATAGTTCAGCTTGTCCGGCTGATTGAATTTGAGAAACACGTGGTCTGTTTTAATTCAAGGGTGGTATTTGAAATAGTAGGTCTATGATTTGTTCGGTCATTTTTTTTAATTTAAAGCGTTTTGAAAAGTAGCATTTGCGGGTACGCGTTAGTTTTGTCACATTTTCTTTTTATTTGTTATGTTTGAAATCTATACAAGAGTCTAGATCTGTACAAAATAACTTAAAGTTTAAATACAGGGTGTACCGAAAACTGGCACAACTATTTCAGCACATTATTCTAAACATAATTTTTCGAAGGAAATATCAAAATACTTTAGATTTTTGAATTTATTACGGACGTGGCGCAGCGGGCCCTGTAAAGGCGTCACGAAAAGATATTATTAAATATTTTAACCGGGGCAGTTTTGGGAAATAACTCCACTATCCAGAAGAACAGTGTCAAACCACCGATTCAGTTTTCAGTACGAGTAGACCGTCTTTTGGTCCCCGTATCTCTTAAAATAACCTTTTGCTATCACAAAAATGGCATGGAGAAAGCTAATAAGAACACAGGCGACCAATTAATTTGAAAAAGCGTTGCCAATATTCAGGACTAGATAGAATGCCTCTATGATGCTAGTCAATTCACAGGCTATTCTTAGTTCCAAGTCATTAAAGCCGGGATTGCACATGCCTGTAAAACGGAGCAGTAGCTTGCATGATAGTCAACGGCATGTGCAAATAACTGGCACACAGTGAATACATATACAAGTTAAACTTGCATGCTACTGTCTCGTCTCGTCTGCTACTGGCATACCTGTAGCTGTCACGTGCGTTCACACATGCCAGTTTTGCAGCCCCCCGCGACCCCTCCCTCATACTGCATGCCAGTAAATCAAATTGCTTGCGATCTACTTGCCTGCCAGATACAGGCATGCCAGTTAGTGTATACACATGACAATAGGTGGCATGTGCAAGGAGCTGTTATGCAAGTGTGTCAGCTACAGGCATGTGTATTCCCGGCTTAACGTTAGGGCTTTCACAGACGTCAGTGGGTCTGTGATTGATTCTGACTTCGTGACACTAGACCCACAGTCGTGACGTGTCGGGCCGCAAGCTAAGTGCTCTCTTATCACGTTTCAAGAAAGATAAATATGCTATGGAAGAGTCGATAAAATACTTTATACTTAATTAAATTTGTCGTTTTAATTCTTATAAGAGTAAGATAAGAAAAAGTAGAAGAACGAAGAAAGCACTGCAGTAGAAATTTAATCTAAAGACTTCGATGTGCATAAATAGTTATTGTGTGGTAGCTACCTATAAGAACCATTGTAATTAAATACTGTAATGCAATATTGTCATTACGTACTTTTATTGAGTTAATATACAAACAGGCCCCTTAATGACAAATGCATTAGGTACACATATAATGCATACGTATATCGACAGAAAAACCAAAATAATATTTAAGCTTAAAAAACAACTTAAATTTTAAACACTACGTTCGTACATTACGTACGTTAATACATTCGTTTGACGGTATTGTGGCGGCCCCAATTTACAAATCAAATCAAATAAATTTATTTGCCAGAACACATTAATTAAGTTGTTACAAAATAATGTTCACAGTGTATTCAGCCTGCATGCAAGCGTGCTTATATTTTGCTGAGCTTAAGTCAATATAATCATATGATCATGTCAAAAATATTAATTAAAATTATAGTAGTGTCCTAATACATTATTAATTTACATTAAATTTCAAATAAACATTTGTCCATAAGCCAGTTTGTCAATATGCGCTTGAAAAGCGACTTCATATTTCCTGGTGAATAACTGTAAATTTACTGTACTTAACATAGCATTAACTGTTTTAATATTGCGTCACTTATTCTAATTATTATTAAGACTGTTAATAATCTTTTTTACTCACACTTTCAAGATATAAACCAGTTTAAACTGATCTTTTCCAGTAACTCTATTAAGTATTAAGAGTTACCCCGCTCTTAGGTGTCGAAACGTTTCGCCAGAGGGCGACACAAGCGCCATCACGTTGAGTGGATGGACTCGAATCCTCTACAGAGCTTACGCGATGCATTTCGAGATTTTCGAGACACATTTCCATGGCAGCTATGCACATATTTCTGGTTTGTTTACTTTAGAATTTCCATTTCAGCAGTGTCTTGAAGACTATTTTCTGAAAATGCATTGTATGCGTAAACAATATGCTTCAATGGTGGTATTTATATGTAAGCTTTATATAAAATTGAAATGAAAATTTGACTAGGATTTATTACGAAAGGATTCATGGTAAGAGTTCATTTTTAAATTTAAACCCTTATGTGTTTACAGTTGTGGTCTTTTATCTCAAATGCTCAAATTCATTTTTTTTTCGACACTATAATACTTTCAATTTCGGTAGTATTAGGTAGTTAATAGATAGTTTTGATTGTTTTATACCTTTTCTTTAAATACTAACCTAAGGTGCGACTGATAACAGCATAAAACGGTACAGTATGAAGCAGCTTATCGACAGCTTTAACGACGTAAGTAAATTGATTCCTATAAAGAGAATTCAGTAGTTAAATTTGATGACGGGTAGATTATCGACAGCGATAAGCTCGCTCGTGTAGGACATCCCTTACTCGTAAGTGTGATCCAAACAATTACGCACCAAACTACAAAATAGATGTTTACGACGTGAAATAAGTACTTAGCTACTTTTTAACAATCACTACATATTATAAATTAAAGTCCCCCAAGAGTTTATCCAGGCTAATCTCGGAAAGGGCTGTACAGATTTTCTTACGGTTTTCATGAATATTAAGAGGCTCTACCTGGAAAGGTACAGGCTGTAATTCTATGATCATAGCCGTCATAGATAAGTAGATAGATCATCCGCCATCTTAGTTGAATTGTGTTTGCTTGTGATCAATCAATAGGTAAGATGTCGATAAGATGAATGTCAATTTGAATATATTTTAACGACATCTTCATTTGATAGGAAGTTATGTTAAAATTGCTTTTTGGCCTCATTTCATGTCACTACATAGTATAAATAAATAAAAGTCGCTTCCCGCCGTCTGTCCCTGTATGTACGCTTAAATATTTCAAACTACGCAACGGGTTTTAATACGGTTTTCACCATCAGTTACATAATTTTTCACGAAAGGTTTAGGTATACATATAATAGTAGGTATCTCTAGCAAAGCGAGAGCGGGTCGCTAGTTACTTGATAATTATACAAGTGCATTCTGCGATCGTTAATATCTGCAAATATAAAAAATATTTCACCTAACTGACCGGCGCTCACCTATTTTTACCGACTTAAAAAAGGAGGAAGTGGTTGATTAGTCGGAATCTTTTTTAACTTCATAAAATATACTTGAATTTCAAAAATGTATACATGTTAATTACCTCAAAATGCTCAGTCATTGAATTGTTTCACAACCGTGTACAGATTCGCTCAAAATAAGTTCCTTGCCGCCCCTTACTACATTCATATACAATAATTGTTTTCGCACCAGTAACAACTTGCTAGCTAGTCGAAGGTAGACTAGTCTAGTTGACCCATCAGCGCGTACTTTGTATTATTTGGACAATAATCGGACCCAAATTTACTTACTCAGTCAGATATCAGACAACTTCATCATACCTGAAACCAAAAAAGTAGATTTTATTTTATTGCTCATGTATATTCCTATTCAAAACATCATTTTGTTTACGCATTCCGATATCTTCACTACTTAACAAACGATTTTCTGACTGCTCAGAGAGCGCCACTCTTTATAAAATAAACATGCCAAACTATACAAGTTATTGTCCTGGTCCCGAATTATAGTCGCCTTTATAGCGGTATATAAAGCACCCGTCACTCTCGCACTTATATACTGGTCAGAAAGTGACAGTTGTTTAATCCGCATCGATAAACACGACCAAAGTGAACACACGAGAGAAAATAAACTTGCTATACCTAATAATAAGAAATCATGTTGACGATAGGAAAAGCTATTCTCAATGCATAAAGGAAGACGAAGCATCAAATTTGTGTAAATAAGATATCATATTAACTTAATATATATTATTCCAACCACTCTTGAAATTAAAAGAAAACAAGGATCATAATTATTTTAAAAACAAAACCAAAAACGTATGAATTCTCACACTGGTAGGGTTGGTACTGCATGGGTGGTGGATTAAAACTTCTTGAGATTTGCTGCGACATTCACTTTATTGAATTCAAACAAGATAGGTGTTGGCACCATCAATGCCGTGAGGCGACTCTAGACATAACAACTGTTATTTTTTATTGTTCCATTCTTAATTTCTTTATTTGATTTCAAAAGAATTAAGAGTAAAACTGACATACATAAAGCAACAAGTTCTACAATTCTACATACAAAACTACTTGCTGCTTTACAGTACACACATAGGGTTGGTAAATGATTACAGTGGTATGAAAACAGCAGTGTATGCGAGTAAAACAGAACATCGCTGTCCTACATCGGTTGTACGTCTCAAAGGAAAGATCAGTCCATCAGTAGACGTTTTATGTTACGTCTGACATGATAATGATAGTATCTTAGTACGAGTATTATTATCTTTATCATGTCAGTCATAACCTAGCACGTCCACTGAATCGTAATAATAATTATGGTAATCAGATATTACGTCAAAAATGTATCGGTATCGGTATTCATGTATCTTATAATTAAGGGGAAAATGCGGGCTCTAAGCGGATTTAGATGATAATTATCAATCTCGAGCAAAAATACGAATAAACCTAATCGTTATTTAATGGCCAGATAATGCCAATTTGGTTTACTTGTTTGAGAAATGTATAATACCAGTTTTAATGTTCTTTATTGGTTGCTAGGCTGCTAGCATAGAACAAAGTCATATCGACGTTGAACGAACGACAATAATGTCGGAGAAATTAAACCAGAGTCCATAAACAAACGGACTAGGTTGACAGATAAATTGTTACCAACGGACTGAATTAACAGAGTTGTTGTTATTTTTGACAAGATTGCGTTCAGTGCTCAAAGTCCAAAACTTGGATTAGGCGAATACCATAAACAACAGCAAAAATACAGAGCTACTAGCTAAAGTAATTAACCTGCTGTAACCAATCTTTAAATAAAAACGCTTTGAATCGAAAATCATGAGTTCGCAGAAACAATGAAAAAGTCTAAAAAGTGTGTTCTTCATTATATTTTCCGAAGTGTATTTTTAAAACGGTCCTCACCGTTATCTTGCTTCTTAATTCAAATTAAAATAAAAATACAATGGCTTGGCTCTTCTCTTCTCTTACTCAAGATTTATTTTATACGCGACATTCAAATTGTATTTAAGTGTTTGTTTAAATAACCTCAAATATTTAGACGACTCCATAAAACGTCCTTACGGCGAACATGCCCTCCAAAAGTGCTTCTATCATTTGTAAATTCCAATGCATTTGCGACTTTATTATTATTTACAGAAGGTTAAAGTTATGTTAGTTATTAAAATGCAGATGTGCTCTTTTTCCTTGGCGGAGTATAATAGAATTCTCTAGAATTTCGGAATAAACCAGGCGGGGCGCAATCAAGCCTCGAACGGTGAATAATTCCTCCATTTTGTGAACTCGGTTTTTATATCACCGTGTATTTGTAGGAATTTTAACGACATTACTATTGAATGTATGCTACTCGTATAAATCAATAACAAAACCACTTTATCATATTGTTAAAGTTATTTTAACTTATTGATTTGACAGTAAAGACGACCGTAATCATTATAAAAAAGCACTATGGATGGAAAGAAGAAAAAAGACCTGCTATTTAGAAAAACTAAATACTCCACCATTTTTTTTGGAGACAATAAAGGAATTAAGTTATTATAAATATGATTATATGATAAAAAAAATAAAACATTTTTTTAATCAAAACTAGCTCCTTTTAAATTTTATGCTACTAAGTTAATTCTTATTAATGTTATGTAATGTTGTTGTGTGTGTTAGACTAGGAGTAAGTTTACCCCTACCTGCCTTTGTCATTCCAAGGTGTATATTTTTCTGAAGTAGGTACTCATAGTATATATGAAAATCATTAGATTCTAATGATTCTGGTGAACGTTAAATGAAAATATTATAAAATTTAATATAAAACCTCATCAATATACAAAAGTGGTTTGATTTAAATTGTTTGTCTAAGCCAGTCATAATATTTCATTTTTAAAAGAAAAAGCGTTCGACCATCAGCATCAATATTCTGCCTCAAAATATTCACATTCACCTGTAATTGTACAAAACGTAGCATGTTGCATATTCAATTTACAAAGTTTTTAAACCACAGATACACATTTAACAAGTTCGCCTGCAAAGATATTATTTCAACTCTTAATGACGATGCAGTATTCTCATAGTTAGTGTAAAAAAGTTACGTTGGAGACGTGGTAGTCTATGGATTAACAAGAATAACTTTAACAATTAGAATCATCCTTTATATTACTTTTATTTATTAATATTTATTGCACAAAAATACAAATTTGAGTATAAGAGATGAACTAAATGCTAATGGCATTTTCTACCAGTTGACCTTTGGGTTAACAGAAAATTGTTGTAGGGGGTGCCATATTGTACGAAGTAAAAGAAAAAAAAACAAATAATGCAATTTAAATGAACCTTTCGTATAAATAAAATGAAATGAAAATATTTATCCACACTCAAATCACATAATGTTAGTAGCTGAATACAGACAGGCAATAGGTACTAAACAGGCAGTTTATTAATATTTTTTTTTTTTACTTGAACCAAGTGCCAAATAACTTGGTACATTCGGTGCCTGTGGCACACCTGATGTGTCAAACTTACATAAGTGCATATGTCTGATATCAGTCTAACCTCTGGCGGTTAGGCTTCATATCAGACATAAACATTTTCAACTGCAATTTTAAACGTGAATAACCTTTTAAGTGAAAAGAGCACATTCACGACACGTGTACAATTTTAACCGTTTTTTTTTTCACTTCATGTCGTTTAAGTACCTTATCTATTATTTATCATGAATAACTAAAACTCTAAATATGAAAAAATATGTATAATGTTTGTCTATTAAAATAGGTAAAAGTGTTTTAAATACAGATATAATGCCATCGACTAACTGTATCCTGAAATTCGACGTAAAATTTACTATTACATAGCCGAGTATAACTGCCTTTATCTAAATGAGGCCACTTTATAAAAATAAAAAAAAATTCCACCTTTATCTACAGGGGGTTTCTATTCCACACCTAATGGGCTAAACCTTGCACTATTTTCCTAGGCCCCAATTAGTGAGGCTCTCTGACTAATGACGCCCTCTAGCCGGCCGGCACGCTCGCAGTTTGTCATCGCGGTTATTAGCACTCGGCCGCGTCACGCTGACCGTGTTTGAGAGGCTATGCATGTCCTAGATAATGGTCTGAGGTGATTAGTTGGGTTCTATTATCATTTGAAAAAGGGAGGTGATAAGTGCTCATCACACAAATATACTTAAGAATGTCTGGCCAAAGTTTGTACCATTTTGGAAATTCGATGCAATGGCAGATTGTTTTTGGAAATCGTCAAGGAATACTTGGACACGGAGTGTCGGACACTATATGATATATTTAAGGCAATAGAAAAAGTGATATATAGTCGACTAAACGAAGCAAATAATAATGAATACTAATATTTGTGTGAATCAACTTTTAAGGTACTCCCCTATTTTTCGAAATGTTTCTCAAATTATATATTTTTAGAAAAACTATTTATTTGCTAACGTCGTGGCTTACACGTTTATAAAATCAGACAAATAGGCTAACATTTGATAGATACTGTTCTAAAATAGTACAATTTTAAATAATAACATAGTTGGCAACGAACAGGATGATGTTGTCCCCAAGTTTTGTATGAAAAATGTGCATTTTCCCCTGGGTTACCGGGGTTTTTCGGAAAAATTATGAAATATTTGACGTGTCTAACATGTGGGATCTGTAAATTTGTAGGTCTGTTAATATTCATAAATTATTATTAATCATAAGTCACCAGAAAAGTTTTAGTGCCGCAAAAGAAAAGGAGTACCTTTTAAAAGTTGATTCACCCATTTACTCAGTAAATAATAGGTCGGGGCAAAAGTATTTTCGTATTTGGACCGTATAAGTTGTAATCAAACCTCTTCGCCTATACTAAATGTACCTGGCTGGTTTTAATACCATTAAAAGTCAACATTCTGAAATACAATAAAAAAAAAACGGACGTGTGTGACGAAGAAATTCGGTACATTTTAAAGTTTTATTACAAAAAAGGCAAAAATGCGACTAATGCCGAGAATAAAATTTGTGCGGTTTATGGACCTAATGCGGTATCAATAAGAGTAGCACAATTGTGGTTTAAGCGTTTTAAGTCTGGAAATTTTAGTGTGAAAGATGAGGATGAAGATATTTGTTACTTTATTACCTTGTAATGTAACTTACTTTTAAGTATTATTGTATTTTATATTGGAAAAAATGACCTTCTGCTGGAGTTTCTTGCGGCGCTTCTTCTCCGCAATGATGGTCTTGTCCGAAGCGCTGGTAGATTCACTCTATATTACTGACGTGTAAAAGAGCCCGTATGTGGCCAATTTACTGAATAAATATTTGAATTTGAATTTGAATTTGAGGTTCGCTCTGGACGCCCTGTTACTGATAAAATCAATGCCATCTATGAAAAAGTGGAGCAAGATCGACATATTAGTAGTTACGACATTGCTGAAGAACTGGATGTTGATTACAAAACAGTGTTACGTTATTTACAAAAGTCTGGGTTCAAGAAAAAGGCTGTCGAGCCTTTTTCTTGAATTTGGGTGCCACAAGATCTCACTGAAAGAAACCTAATGCAACGTGTTTCAATTTGCGATTTATTGTTAAAACGAAATAAATTCGAACCATTTCTAAAACGGTTGATTACGGGTGATGAAAAATGGATTACTTACGATAAGAACGTCCGAAAAAGATCGTGGTCGAAGCATGGACAAGCTCCACAGACAGTGGCAAAGCCCGGCTTAACTCGGAACAAAGTGATGCTGTGTGTATGGTGGGATTGGAAAGGAATTGACCACTATGAGCTTTTGCCGCCGGGTAAAACTATCGATTCTGACCTCTACTGCCAGCAACTCATGAGATTAAAAGAAGCCGTTAAGAAAAACCGGCCGGAGTTAATAAACAGAAAGGGCGTAGTCTTTCATCATGATAACGCCAGACCGCACTCATCTATAGCCACCCAGCAAAAATTAAGAGAGCTCGGCTGGGATGTGTTGATGCATCCACCGTATAGCCCCGACCTTGCTCCATCGGATTTCCACCTGTTTCGGTCACTTCAGAATTCTTTAGGAAGCATAAAGTTGATATCAAGAGAACACTGTCAAAACTACCTGTCAGATTTTTTTTATCAAAAATCTCAGTATTTCTACAGCAATGGAATCATGGCACTACCCACAAGATGGCAACAAGTCATCGATCAAAACGGCATGTACATATTAAAAATAAATAAAAAAATATAACTTAAAAAATTGTTTTTCCTTTGTACGAAAAATACGAAAATACTTTTGCCCCAACCTAATATTTAATATTCGCCGCTTCTTAAGTCACTTGATTCGTTTAGTGGACGTTATATCATTTTTTTCTATGTTTTAAAATATTTTCCATGTAACTTATAATTGTGATTCTACCATAGTCTTTAGTCAATTAGCGAACATTTCTTCACTCTCTACACAATGGTAGGCCAAGTTAACTCAATGATTTTTAAAGGTTTGTACAAAGGTTTAAAGGACTTAAGTCGCAGGAGTAACAATAAAGGGTTTAAAACAACAGATATTAAAACCCTTATGACACTGCGTAACTGTAATACTTTTGTGTATTTGTAGCCAAAATAAATAATTAAATCAATTTTCCATAGCATAAATAAGGCAAACGAGCAAACAGGCTACCTGATGGAATCTGACACCCATGGATTCACATGGTGGCCTATGCAAAAAAAATGTCAATGGAATATGAACCTTGTGAATAGAATAGAGTCAATTTTCTAAATTGATTGTCAGTCATTAAAACAAAGGAAATTCCACCTTATCTCCTACGCATTGGATATTTATTCCAATGGCCGTATTATGTACACATTTTTGTACAAGGGGCCTTAGGAGGATATACATTTTCCAATCTCAAGATTGCAGTCTTAAAACTGCAATGTGTTGCCAACCCTGAGGCTAAGTTGAGAGATTGGCTGTATAGAACCCAGCTGTTTGCAACAAACTATGAAATATGTTAAATAAATTAAATTCGAAAGATTTTTACATTTTGCGTTTTAAATTGAAACGCTGGAAACAGGTCTGACTGGAATGTACTTAAGACTTCAAGGTATAGATCAAAAGAACTGCTGTGGAGGACGTTATTCGTTGACAGTGCACAATCATACTAAATAAACATTTTTTGTCAGTGAAATTACGACTTAATTATTTCTGCATGAACGTACTAATTACGATAACTTTTCAAATGTAATTAGTACGATTGTGAACTGGACCATCGTATGCTTGTTTTAGACAAACGCGAATTAATCCGTTGACTGTAAATAAAGACGACAGTTCTTAGCTCAACATAATATTAAGGAGAGTTTTGTTATAAGCATTTAGACCAGAAGGAAACAGGTTTTATATTTAAAACATATTTTATGAAAATCGTTTATAAAATCTGAAACCGCATCCAAAAGCAGCAAAAGCAAACAAATTAACATTCTCTGTATTTTACTTTAGCTTCTGAAAATTTTGGCATAAGGTTGAAAGTTTTTTAAACACCCCTTACATATAACGTCGTTGATAAGTAGGAACAGCATTGATTCGCTGTCCTTTTTATAACGTTAATAAACGTTTAGCACGCACGCACTTCTAAATAGACTGTGTTAGAACATAAGGTCCTGATGTAGCCGTAAAATACTGCGATAAAACTTGTTTTTTTTAAGAAATAAAAAACTTTTAATTTTATTAGGTAATTAACATTGATACATTTTATCATCCTATGGGATAATTTTGGAAGGTTTAAAACAAGTGGAATGGATAACGCAATGCATTTTACAATTCAAAGTCTTTTAAAATTTCCATGCACTCAGCAAATAACATAAATATTCTATTGCCTTGAGAATTTTAAAGTGCAAGACTAGAATCCAATTGTTTTATTCTCTGTAGGTTTTATAAGTATAACTAGGAAAGTTTCCTTGTATTTTCGTAAAGTTGATGTCAATTTAAATTTGCATTTGCATAAAAAAAAACTTGAGTCAAGTTATTACGATTTATTTAAACTGTCATCTACAAGAAATTAAAAAGGTACAAACGCTAGTGCTAAAATTTTAAAATTTATCGAATAACCTGACTCGTGTCATACAAAACTACAAAGGGTGTTTTAAATAAATCGTAATATCTAAATATCGTATTATCTATCTATCGCATTTACCAATGTTGGTAAAAGTAAATTTCCCAAATTTACAAATCACTTCCAACATTTTAACGTTACCGCAAATTAATAATTCAGCGACACGTTAAATATCCGAACTATTTCAATTAATTTCACAACAGCGGTAAATTATTCCGGCCAACTATTGGTTAATAGTTATAAGTTAATTTTGGGCATGATCGAAATATTCATGCTGATTCAGCGGGCCGCTGCGGTTGACGATACGGTCGATGACAGAAAGATGTTTACACTTTTTCACCTTATTCCATTGTAATAAGGTCCAAAAGTGTAAACATCTTTCTGTCCTCGACTGTAAAATCAGTTTGTTAGTGATAATAAGTTTTTTTCTAAAAAAAAAAACACACCTTGAATACGCTTGCTTGATCTGGGATCCCTGCTATAATAAGTATAAAGAAGCCGTAGAAAAAATGCAAAGCAAATTTTTTTAATTTTAAAGTTTATAATTACCTACGGGACAGTCGCGGCGATAGTCGCCTAGCATTTATTGAACACTAGAGAAAAGCCGTACTTTCTTGGGTGGACTTTGGTCACAATAGGCCGGCAACGGAACGTCAACTCTTCTTGAGTTGCTGGTGTTAATGAGCAGTGGTGATTACTTCCCATCACGCATGCATTGCGTGGGAGCCAATAAAAAAACCGGTCAAGTGCGAGTCGGACTCGCGCACTGAGGATTCCGTATTTAAGTCCGTACTTCAAAAATGTACCTGTGTATATACTTTAGTTGTACGCAATAAGGTCCATTTTGACTTGTCTAAATTTTGATATAGATCTTTAAAGTTTTTTGTCAATTTTTTGAAAACTATAAAATTTGAATATTTTCTTATATTTTTCCCGTAAAATATAAGTAATTATCTTTAAATTTTTTCAGATTTTTCGGTCTTTTAACTTCAGAGATAAGGGGGAGGAACGGTCATGTGCATATTTAGCCCTTTCATATGACACCCCACTTGCTATAATCAAATCACTTTCATTTTTAAACCCCCCATTCTAGACCCTTTTCAATTATTTATAAAATTAATTTAATTTGTTTTTTTACTAAAAACAGATGCGGGCGAAAAGTTATACAACTATGCTAAATTTCAAGTTGATTCTCGTAGCTTGTGTAGTTGCTGAGAAAAACTGCTCTGACATACAGACAGACAGACAACGAAGTCTCACCATAATTCCTTTTTTACCATTTTGGTACGGAACCCTAAAAATCTCGGACAATTAAATGGAGTTTGCATTTTCGTTTCATTCAAATGATCGGGGATATGGATCCAAGAGGAATTTCATTACGTTTCACCGGAGCTTTATCGACGTCATAAAAGGTCGTTCGGCTTTTGCTTACCACACTTTCCCATTCTAGCAAAAAAAAAACGTCAAGTGCGAGTATGACTTGCGCACTGAATAAGTACAACTTATGTTGCCCATCCTGCTTCCTCATCATCGTAATATCAGCCGAAAGACATCCACTGCTGGACAACAGGTTCTCCACGACGGGCAGTTTTATACCACTCGCAATCTGTACCAACCAGATCTTTGGTCCACCTTGTGGAAGGTTTGCCAACAATTTCTTTGCGTTTGCGGCTGCCACTAGAGCCTTCCCAAACGGCCATCAGTTCGACTAGCAATCTGCAGTGGCCGCATGAAGTTCTTCCTGCATTCTATAAATTTCTAAATTCCCATTATCCGACTTCCTTCAAAAATCCTTCCCATTCTCCTACTTCTAACTACTATAATAGTAGTAGTAATTGCTTGAATTAAATTTTTCACGTATTCCATGCCGTGGATATTATTCCAGAAACTTTAATAGCACCTGTGATAATCAAATCACAATTAATTCCAAATTAATGAATTAGCCGTTTCTAATGAAACGAAACGAAAGATAGAGAAAGACAAACAGACGTACAGACAAGTTGAAAAGTTAACTGTTAAGTACGGAACCCTAAAAACTCTGGTTTTCATTAAAGACGTAACGACTTTTGCGCCTAAATTTGCGAACCACCTGGCCTGTTAAATTGGCAGTCTAATTTCCTTTTTAATGAATACTTTACAGAGAAAAAAAATGTTAATGCCGCGGTTACATAACACTCGGAGTTATAGGCAGCTGAAGGCTTATTTTTTTTATGATAGTCCGAGAGCCGGCCGCTCGAATTTCTACATTATCGAGTTACCGGACAGAAGAAAGTTGTAGAATAAGTAGACCAATTTGGTGGTCCTAAAATAAGTTTGTCTTGGTTAGTAGGTACTACCCGCGTCGCCAACATAGGGCTGTCAACTGTCTCCTAAATTTGGTCTGCCAGCGGGACCCGGGTGAAATTAAAAAAAGTGTACATAGCTAAGAACTTTTAAGGACTTAAGTGAAGAAACGGTAACTTTTTCAGTTTCGTAACGAAAATTAACGATACAAATGTATGACTAATTTTCGTTACGAAACTGAGAAAGTTAAGAAATGTTAGGGACGAATCCATCCCCCCGAATCCATGATTGAGCACCAATAGAACATTCACAACGGGGAGAAGAAAAAATTGCTTGACTGGCGAACTCATACCTCTTTCTCTTATTTTGGCTTCACGCAGGGTAAATAAATCACTTGTCAAGTGTAAAATTACAAATCTGACACACTTTTACGTAAATATAACTTCAATTCAACTCAAAAGGAGCAACCCCATAATAGATCTACAAAAACAATTCTAAAGAAGAAAAGTAAATTCAATGAAAACTTCAGGTTTATCCTAAAATACGAACATGCAGTTTGGAAACTAAAGTTCACTAAGAAACTACACTGATTCTGAGTTTTGAACTATACTTAAAACTCTTGCCGCAAACTGTTTTGTTTCCGCAGCTGCGTGAAACTTTTAAATGCGGTCTTAAGGCGAGGTTTTATCACTTGGTGTATCTTCTGTTTAAAAAAACAGACATGATCACTCGCGCCGTGGGCTCCCAATATTTAAAAAGTACTAGCTTTTGCTCGCGACTCCGTCCGCGTAGAAGTCATTTATCGTGTATTCTACGGGAACTATCAAATTTTTCGGGATAAAAACTATCATATGTCCTGGGACTCAAACTACTTATCTCCATACCAAATTTAATCGAAATCGGTTCAGTGGTTTAAGCGTGAAGAGGTAACAGACAGACATAGTTACTTTCGCATTTATAATATTAGTAAGGATAAGATACTGGCTTTTGCATGCGCCTTCGTCCGCGTAGAAGCTTTTCGCTCTTTTCTCGGGAACTTCCGAATTTTCGCCACTAAAAATTATCCTGTCCTTCCCTAGGGTACAATCTATCTCCTTCTCAATTTTCATTAAGATCCTTTTTGCCGTTTTGTTCAGAAAATTTAACACAAACTGAGTCACTTTCGCATTATGGTATGAATAATCTTATTTTGACGTTAATAGTTAATAGTGTTTCCATCTACGATGGCGCGCCAAACTAATTTACGTACATTGACGCAGCCGTGCAACATGAATTTGAATAACGAAGCGCGCCGTCGTAGATTGAAAACACCATGCTGTGACGAAAAGATATTAAGTCGGATTGAAGGACAAACTTAACTTTGCAGTGGAGAAAATCCCTCTTACAGCGTTTTTTCACTGACATAATCGTGTCGGTGCAACGGGACGCAGTTATGAGTTAGAGTAAGATAGAAGCACATCGAGCTCGCTCCAACCCATAACTGCGTCCCGTTTCACTGACACGGTATCATCAATGAAAAAACGCTTTTACTGTCTAGAACACAGGCGATGCACCAACGTGTACTCTATCAATTCTATGGCTCCAACTGCAAATGAAAATAGGTAATTCCAAAATATATTTTTTATGTCAATTAAGTTCTGGGTTTTTTCCTTCTCTACTGCTGTGAGACCTTAGTGAACCTGATAGGTTTTGATGAGTGAGTATGCTAGTATCAAAATTGTGTGACTTTTTTTAAAGATAAATAATTTATAGTTAAATATACAGCCTGGGCTTACTTGTTTTATATATTTACATGTATTCATCTGCTACCTTTTGTATAAACTTCCCTTTTTTAATGAGCACCTACATTCTCACTAATTGGGCGCGTCGGTAAAAACAAAATGTGTCTACGTTAAAGAAGTTTTATTTTCATTGAGATATTTAAACGTGTTTTTTTAATTATAAAACCTGAAGCTTTTCGCATAGAATAGCTATCGAATTACCTTAAGGTTATGACGGTTAGTTTATGATTCAAATAAAATCAATGTAACGTTATTTATATTTCATTGGACATCTATTTCTATACAATCTATTTATATTTCATTGGACAGCGGAACACTATCACTAAGCTCGCCCGTGCGTCCGTCCGTCTGTCCATCTGTCTGTGATCGGATTGTATCTTATGAACCGTACCTTATAGGTAGACAGTTGAAATTTTCAGAATTATTATTGTCGTTATAACAAGAACGGCCGATACAACCGTCAATATCATTTGTCACTCATTGGTTAAGTGACAGAAGCCAAGACAAACAAATATACATGTTCAGTTTTACACTAAGGGACAACGAAAAACATACAGTTAGTAAATATCAAAAACGTGTCACAAAATTATTTATACCACAATCGATAGCATTAGGCTCGCGGCGACGACGTTGTAGAGGTACAGTCACCACACGGGATTGTTGAGCCACTATAGAACCCTCTCACAGAAAGTTGACAGAAAATTTTGACGTAATTTCTTTTGAGTGACTTGACGTTGTCATTATGACAGGGTTCTATGGTGGCTCAACAATCCCGTGTGGTGACTGTACAATATTAACAAGTTGCATCCAACGAATAGAGCTGTGTAACACGGAAACTTCCGTTTTTCAATACTAATAGATAAATGTGCTTAGAATGTATGTGTTTTATATCAATTTATTGTTTACCATCATCATCGTCAGCCGCAAGACGTCCAGTTGGACAAAGGCCTTCCACAAGGTTTTCCACAAATAAATATTATTATGAACAAGTCCACAAGTGAAATAAACGGAAGACGTCATCATGAGGAATCCAGCCCGTTAAAAATACCTAGTTTATAAATAAACCAAATCATAGCGTTACCGCAAATTCTTTTAAAATCTTAAATATTTGGGCCTGAACCACTTATGTGGCACTTTTCGACGTAAACAGCACTTGGCGTAAACATTATTAAATATTTGGCAAAGGACAGCATTTTGATAATCTGCGTTGGAACGTTTTCGCTGTCTCGGATATTTGGCCCATTAGTTGCACAAAATCCCGGGCTAATCGATCACAGCCTGTCAACTGTATTTCCACCCTAGGGGGATAAGGGCCGATTACTGCATGTCCAGACAAGCTCAGATGAACAACGGCGTATGCGAGCATACTTCGCTTTTATATTAAACCTTGTTGACTAATAGTAAGCTCTAAATTTAGGTGAATTGTTCTGAAAATTTGTGACGTTATTTTTGAGTGTATGGAGTGACTTCGATACTTAATAATGCCGAGACATTTCGATGGTTGAAGACGTTTTAAGCAGCAGTGGGTCATCATTCATAATGTAACTTGTACGGTAAATTTCGTCCACACGAAGTATTTTTTGTTTTGTAAATAAAGATTTACAATGATAATAATTAACATTTTCGATTTATTGAATAATGTACCTATACTTGCACCATCATTCGTAAAACTCGGCACACAGGAAGTCAAATGTCCTGGATTGGCACATAGGGTATTTTTTAATAATCAGTTCCTACGGATAAATTTAAACTAATACAATATTTTAAGGTGAAGATATACAGGTTTGTGAGAATGTTTGTCTTTAATCATACTTTCATAGTGTTTTTACCAATATACATAGAAGGAAGGGTAACATTAAATATCATCATCATCACTGCTGGACAAAAGCCTTCCCCAAGGTTTTCCACAACAATAAATAAATAATTATTAAATATAAGTAATCATAATTATAGCGCTACCCGTGGGGAGCCAGGGCTGATCGCTAGTAAAAGATAAACTTTGTACTATACACAGAGTGTTGAAAAGCCATTATGACAGCGCTTATCGGGAGTCCATTGATCGAAATGCCTCCGGAGTACAATCGGAGGCGATTACAGACGCGCAAGTCAATCTGAAGGAAACAACCAGACATTAATCTATTAATAAGATAAAAGGATGCCCACATATTCTTGGTTTTGTGCCAATGTAATTGCTAGGGTTGTCATTGATGTAAAGCTTTATTTTACCAAAAATAGACGCGGCCATGCAAGTTATACAACTATGCCAAATGTCAAGTTGATAGCTTCTGTAGTTAGTGAGAAAATAGATGTGGCATACAGACAAACACCGAAGTCTCACCATAAGTATTCGTTTTATACCATTTTTATACGGAACTTTAAAAATGATACTTTTTTTCAGAAGTCAGCCTCAAAAGTCTAGCAAACCGCCTCTGTGTATCCCATAGTAGCCCTTTATAATAAGATCATTACCAATATTCTTTAAGTAGAGCTGTGTAGTATTTATATTATATACTTAAACTGGCACCTAGATACCATAAAAATTAAAAGGTTTGGAAACGCATAAATACTGTAGTTTGAAGGCATAAAACCCGGAGGAATTTGCTCAGAATTGATTTGTGAATACTTAACTTTTAATAACCTAACCAAACCGAGTTAAAAACCCCTAAAAAATTTTCTTAACAAGCTCTCACATTCTCGATTATAAAGTCACCTTTCTGGCAAAAACAATCAAAATCGGTAAATCCGTTTAGGAGCTACAATGCCACGGTCAGATACACAGATACGCAAATTTAACTGGCTATTTTTCGTGTCTAATGCCCAGGCACGGGTAGTACGGTATCACATCTGTATACCTACATAAATCGCAAGGCAAAAGGTTTTAACATTGCCCCATTTTATTTGCATAGGGGATTAAAATATCTCTTACATTTCATAAAGGCTTTCTGAATCTGAAGCCCCTTGTAGGGCGCAAACATCTACATAATTGACTGAGTTCCTCTCCTACATTATAAGAATAAAAAGTTTCAAAGTTTATCGAAAGTCTTGGAAGTATTTCTGACGGTTCTGTTGTGAAAATTCTTTCAGCGCGCCGATATTTTTTTCAATAGATCGTTACTTTGAATATCGAACGCGAGTCAAAGTTTTATGTTTTGGTGCCAATTTATCTCGGAAACCGACCCTTTATGCAAAAGTTTTTATTTACTTTCAATTTTGTTCGTTTTAGCACGTTTAAAAGGTATTTTAACATATTTTAAGAAAAGTTTTGGAGTCATTTTATTTGCTTTTTTCCGTTGTTTATTTTTCTGAGCGTCGTAGCAAAGAAAAGTTCGTAAACATTGAGGTCAGAGTTGAAACTGACTTTCGTGCTTGCTACGCTGGTCCGTCGTAGCCCGCAGGCAAACTTCGTAGCAAATACGACTGGAAACCCGGCCTACGCACAGCATGACACAATAAATATGGCGCGCGTCGAAGCGCTTACACCGTTGACCGAAAGTCTATTATTGCTTAATCCTTAATATAAATTGTGTACTGCTGTACCTATATATACAAAATTATTTTAATGGAAAACCTAATACTAGGTTAGGTTAGGTAGGTTTAATATATAGTTATACTTAAAACTCTTTCGTGACTGACTGACTGACAGACGTCGCACAGCCTATACCATACCAGCGCATAGGGGTGATGACTGGGTAAAGAAAACAAAATTCTATTTAGTCCGTCAGTTCGATTATCAAAAAATATTGGACTCGTATTTTGTCTTTTGTCAATGAAACAATAAATGACAAAGATAAAGCGCGTCAACGTTCGGGAGTGAAGGCTCGTGACGTCACTTCACAATATATTTTTTTTTTATAAGAGACGGACGCAAACTAGCGTGTGGATTACAAGATGGGAAGTAATCACCACCATGACCGCCGGCAACTCAAGAAGAAGGGTCAGTTAGCATAAGTTTTTTTATACCAGTAGGTAAGTACTGAATCTGATGACCAGAAGGGTCATGACACTCATGATACATTGTAAAAATTGGTGTGTTCCCGAGTAACTATTGCCAACCCTATGGTTTAGGACAGACGAACAGTAGAGTAATTGAATTTACAATGACGGTATTTCACAACAGATCTGGCGCAGGAGTCGTTAACATGCTGTTTATTTACACAACTTCGTGTGTTACGTAAACGGGGCTTTTAAATTACTAGACAATCAATCTTTACAATATCTTTGATATTTTCAAACCTAAACTAACCCCCTTATTCACTCGCACATCATATTTCAGTATACAAAAAACGATTCCATGCATTAGTCTCGCAAAATCTCGAGAATGGCTCGTTCAACAACGTATGTACAGTCAAGGTCATAAATGTGTATACGTTAAGTACCTTGTCACTTTAATCGCCGTGACAATTTCATATGGCAGTTTAAACATGACGTTAAATGGACAAGGTACTAAAATGTACACTTTACGAACTCGACTGTATCTTGTCACTTTAATAGCTGCGATATTCATATAATTATGGCAGTTTATACATGTCATTAAATAGACAAGGTACTATATGTATGACCTTGACTGTACAGCCCGTGAGCACTTAGAACAGGGCTTGATTTAACGTCAAAAAGTTGCTAACGTTACCCGCTGATCGACAGTTAACGTTAGCAAAATATATCGTTAACATTTTAGTTAATATATTTTAGCGTTATTTTTACCGGTAAATTGTGGTAACGTTAAAATCAAAGTATTGTTAATATTAACTTTATTTTACCAACGTTATCCGCGTCTGTTATGGGCTAGATTTAACATTATTTTTAACGGTATTTAACTTTAATTTAACGGTAGTAATTTTTTTTTATATGAATCTAAAAATAAAAGCTAAGTAGTCTGGGTGCGGCAAAGGGTCTGGGTGTCAGCATAATGCTGATGATTGCGCCCACGCAGAAGGAACACTATGTAGCACTGTTTTTCAACCTAAACCCATAGGGACACCACCAGCTGACTGATGTTAGCGGTATCATGCCAACAGACAGGGAGCTGAAGATTCAGAAGGTTGTACCGGCTCCAGCTCTGCGTGGCTCTAATTTTATATAATTTACCATTGAAAATACAAACATTCCACGAAAACGTAATGGTTTTTACGCTTACGTAAATATTTAGCTCAGCAGGTCAACGCAAGCAAGTCATACGTATTTTTGCGGCCACGAGGCTTAAATATTTCATATGCAACAACGGAGCATTGTCCGTCATCTCATCACATATTTATTCCCGGAGTTTCAACATGCGCTTGTCACATGAGACGATATAATATTCATGACTAAAACTTGCAGTTTACGTAGATGATAATGACAATTAAATAATTAAACGATTATTATTAAGTTTTTTAACACATTTATCATTTTGACGACATGGTTTGCCTGGTATTGGTAGTGAAACTGCCTATCTAAGGTAGGTTCGAGTCCCGGTATTTGTCCCTGAGTCTTGTTAACTATGTATTTAAATGTATTTTTCTATATGAGAATGATTATCGTTGCCTAGCGCCAATATCACGAGCCAAGATCTTAGTTTCAATCGGTCACTCGATCAATTTGTGTGAGATTGTTCTCTGATATTTATATATTTCGTTTTTTTTTTTTAATATTATAAAACCTAAAGACAACTATAAAATAATATTGAATAAAGCTTGAAAGCAAATAATATAGAATAAACTAAAATTCAACAACATTAACGAAAAAAAAGTAGATATTATCTATAACGACAGTAATTCCACATAATTATCGAACCTGCTCACAAAATTTCTCGCAAATTGGTTGAGAAATGCGACCTGTACTTAGAGGAGAACAGCTGGACAGCCAGACATACGAAACCATTTCTCGCTTCGTTCGCTGGGTCAACTATAGAATTAGCTCGATCTCACACACGTCCAAAGTCGTTTATTTCTATATTTATTTATTTATAGGGCCTTGGCATTACAGGAGATCCAACTTTTAGCAAAGCTCTTTGACTAACCGCCTGATCATCTTGATCACTAAGTAAATATTTGACTCATAAATTTAGCCCTTCCCCTTTCTTTCACTTGAAAAAGGATAAGGAGATGCTAACTTCATCTGGCAGATAAAACTCGCCGATTGTGAACAGGCCCTAAGTCTAGTAACTTCTATCACTTGTGCCAGCCCTGAATTGTCTCACTAACGTTTGAACTGTATGAAAAAAGTCGTCAACCGTTCAACTCGTTATAAAGAAACATATTTTTAATGCGCCAAAAAGCCTCTTTCATGCTTAAGACCGCTAGGGTGTCCATCCTCGTTTGCACCGGCGGACTTTTCCGTCTAATTACACGCGGCACAAGCGGGACGTTTTTACCCGCAGTGTGGCCGCCGTCATAAATACACGTAAATGTCCCCGGTTCCGTGGTTACGTTACGTGGTATGTTGAAAAGGTAAAAATAAATGAGGAATGTTTTTTTAAAGCGACACGATAAAATTGTGATGTGACGCGTGACCCCTTGTTTTGCAGACCCTCATTTCATCAAATGTGTCGTTTTACCAAATTTCATTTCATCGAAAGCTAATTTCTGCTAAAACCTTATTGTTTTCAGGTTATCTTTAGCATGGGTTAGGTTAGGTTAGACCTGTGACCACCAAAAAATTATAACTCCTGCACGTCGATGACATGAAAATTCGGCGAAGTAAAACATTCTATGAAATGAGTGTCGGTGATTCAAGGGTAAACCGATGTGACTTCTATAGAATAACGAGTAACATTTTAGTATTAACATTATCTGTGGTAACGTTCACTGAATGCAACTTGTCTACTGCTACAGCAGAGCTATTTGCCTTTTAAATAAAACATTTGTAATCAATCAAGTAATACAATAACAAACAAACTCCCCTGTTTGTTAAATGGTAAATTATTCTTTATTAACTTAATGTTCAAAGTAATCAATATTTCACCCACCGGCTGACCCTCGCGGTTACATCGCCGCCGCCGACAAGGTCAGTGCCATTATTATCTATTTATTATGTATGAAATCGACAACATTTAATTGTTTTAACCTTTCAGTCTTATTGTCGTGTTAAAAAAGTTGATAACCTGTGAAATTCATCATCAATACATAGTATGTATAAAATGAAGTCGGCCTCCGCGTCTGTCTGTCCCTATGCATGCTTAGATCTTCAAAACTACGCAACAGATTTTGATGCGGTTTTCACCATCAGTTAGATAATTTTTCACGAAAGGTTTATGTATATAATAGACTCCGGAACAATGCGAGGGCGGGTCGCTATAGGCTATATTTTAACTTATGTAACCGTAGCGAAGCGAGGGCTGGTCGTTATTTAACTATATTTCTATTTTTATTCTATCTTTCGTAGCACCAATCTTAATTGTTTATGTTTGGCACATTGGGTGATTGTTAGAGAATGCCTTAAGGTGTATTGTGCAATAAAGTTTAAATAAATAAACCTTCTGTTTCGAAATAAAAAACCTTCAGAAAACATAACTACATATTTAATGTTACATAGTTAAGTTAGCTATTGGCATATAATAACGAAGATTTAGTAAATCGGTTATCAATAGCACCATATTTTAACAAACACTCTCCAGTACCTAACTAAAATTTGATAGCGTATTTCCTGCAAACTATTTCCCAATATTCCGGGAAAACTATTTCCAAACTAGAACATACGAGTATATTATGTGTACCTACTTCAGATATACTAAGTAATAACTTTTGCATTGTAATTTTCCCGCATTCTAAATATACCTCTTTTGAAATAGTAGGCATCTTATGATACCAGGACGTCAGCACCCGCCAAGAGGTTTGACACTTCGAGATTAGTTGTCACCTCTGACGAATATTTGTGCCAATCCGTCAAGTTGGAATGAGGCTAGAAGTTATGGAAGGTTGTATTTGACTTTAAATGAGTTATGTTAGGAGTTTTCGCATTAATATGTATTGGTATATTATAGTCTCTCTAATCCATGAACGTATTGTCCACTTTTCGACACTGTTATGATTTTTTGTGAAATTTTGTGCTCGTTAACGTGTTAGGTAGCATCATGCATGAAGCATGACACAATTCTAATTTCAACTCGTTCAGAATCTTGTTACTGCCTCAAGTAATACAATATAAACCTAATAAAATTAAAATGCCGCAATGAACCCAGCCAACTGAACTCCGTTAACTGGCTGACTGTTAAAACTTTTACGGCGAATTACCCTGGCCGGTTAAAAACGCCACCGTTTGAAGTTTATGCGATGTAAACGCCTCTCGCGTCAGGGCGGCGCGTTACGTGGCGGGTTTAATAATTACACGTTGTTTAATACCGTGTTTACATACATCTTGACGTATTAAAACGTAATGTAACAGGAAATAATACGTACTTTTAAGAATACCTGCATTTTTTTCATGATGGCGCTAAAAATAAGTTTAGTGGTTTACAAAATACATCTCCCTGCCAAATTTCAGCCACATCGTCATCGTACGGTCTAGACAGACAGATCGTTAGAGAGAGACAGGCTGACAGGGTTACTTTTTTGCCATTTGACTTGCAAATATTTTGTTTTGTCAGTTTTATTTTACATAGTTATCTCTAATTACTTCCTGTCTTTGTTTAAGCATGTATTCACTTCGTCGGTCACGTCGTTCCTGCCTTCCTGTCACCGATTTTTGTGTGAAAATTGCATTACTCTAAAACTATTCAATTCATTATAACTATTAAAAGAGATCTAAATATATGCGTCGTCTTATATCTCGTGTAATAAAGCTATGAGCGGTCCACTCCGCGCCTCAAAAAGGTAGTTACGGCGCGACGTGACCAGAAAACAGAATAAAGGACTGGGATATGTACCACGTTCAGTCTAGGAATGTGTGACGGTTTTCATTACTGATAATGACGGATAATCTATATTGGTTAATAACCGGCAGTTATAATGACATACATAATGATTATACATAAATTCATTAGCGACAAGCCAAAATAATAAAAAAAAAATCGTATTGTTTTGAGCAGTAAAATGCACTAAATAAAAGTACGTTCAGAAATTTCAAACCCGTTTCTCGTCCAAACAACAATAGAATTCATCGTTTCTTAATCAAATATTTCGACCTAAATTTATAAATTAGTTTTCAAACACTACATTAGTTTAATTAGGTGGTTGAATGTTTATGACGTACACAGGACGTCAGTAAATCCTGTACACTTATTGGTTATTGGCATTGGCTAAACACTTATTGATTAGCCAACCTATTCCAGGTGTAATTATGCGAGATCAAAAGGTATTTTGACATAACTTGAAGATCCGATAGGCTGAGGAACACAGAGCTGCTGCGCTCTAGACCTGGTATTGCTGATCTTGGGGTGAAGACTGCCAAGTTAAACTGGGACTGGGCTGGACCTGTCTGCCGCATGCACAATGGGAGATGGGCCAAAAGTACCACCGATTGGCTTCCACGCGACGGACATCGTAGCAGAGGTAGACCCAAAAGAAGATGGCGGGAGGACCAAGACGCGTTTGCGAAGGATTGGCAGGAGCATGTTCTAGAGTCGAAACCATAATTCGAAAGACAACTTTGACAGATAAGACAAAGGGTTACCTACAATAGGGATAACTTCACAGCAATAGATCACTAGTAATTTACTAACATGAAGTGAGGAATGAGTTGTCAAAGTTGTCTCTTGAATTATGGTTTCGACTTTAGACAGGGACGAGTGGAGGAAAGAGGGGAGGCCTTTTCCCAGAGGTGGGATACAAAAACAGGCTAGCAAAAAGAAATGCCTGTAATTTTTTGTTAAGTGTGTGCATAGTCCGTCCTTATCGCTGCCACCATGTTACCCTTTCAGAGGCACATAAGTAGCAGGTAGAGTTGGAAGTTTTTAGCGATCTGGATCTTACTAACCATAAAGACTATGAATCCGTTCTTTGGATAAAAAAAAATATTTTTTTCTTAACAAAAACCTCATTACATTTATTTTTCAAACATGACACTTTTTCGCATATTTTTGGTTGATACTCCGAAACCCTGCGGTCTTTAAGGATCATTTAAAATCAGCATAAAACTCTTATTACTTAAGTAGAACCCAAGATTTGTCGTCTCATTTATGCAAGTCCCGTCCCATTTTTTAAGATATCGTTCACCATTATCATCCCAGCGTACTGTAGAGCTGTTGGAATCTGGAATGCCGCGCGGTATTTTATCACTTATAGAAAATTTCAAGGGTGATTTCTCATCCATTGAGGCAAAATTGAGCCTTCTTCAAATATCTGACTCCGGGTCCAGTCCAGTTGTAATTCAAACTCAAATTAATTTGTTTCAGGCTACTTGGCCCATAGGTAAATACTGACTAAAATACAAATATTAATAAACCTCAAAATTATGGTTCATTGATATGATAACCATCGGTGGTGCAAACGAGTATATGAATTACGCTACGAACTAATAACCAGCTTATTAAAAAAGATACCGTATCAAATAAATTTGTATGTAGTTATTTATAACGTTGGCCTATCAATCCTAATATCGGATTAGGTTAAAATTTGTTCGGTCTCCAAAATATAATTATAAATAATTTCACCATAATTAGATAGGCATTTCAAATGCTCTACAAGTCCGGGATACCTTGTTACTTTTACAAAGTTTCCTATTTTTATGTTTCTCGTTGCGCCCAAAGCATTTTTCGAGACTTTTGTACTCGTGCTTTGTAATTCGTTAAATTTTTTAAATATAATAATTACTTTTCATGATAAAATTTCGTGGTCTTTTAAACTGTTATTTTATTCAAGTATAAAGCTTTTTAATGTGAACAATACATAATTAGAAGGACCACTAGCAGGTAACTAATACTCGAGATTGATTGTCATGCATTTTAATTGCTATTACATTCGTACTTGAGACTAACATTTTTTAAGTGACTCTTTTTATGATACAGGAGGTAAACAAGCCGGCGGATACTTGAGGAAAATAACTAGCCTCCGCCTATGCACACCTGCCACACCAGGAGCGGAATCGTAGATGCGATGCGTTGCAGTTGATCGCTCTTAGCAAACAAATTAGCTATTTGTATTTTATTTTTAATGCGGTGTTTACAAATAGATAAAGGTATAAATAAAATATGTTCCTTTGTTTTATCTTCTCATTACAACTCTACGTACGTAAAGAGCATTCAAGAACTTTTATTACATAAATAATCGGATTCACAATCAGCAAGAAAAAATGTCTTACACCAAAAAAAGCATAATTAGAGACCAAATTAAACTAGCAAATAAAATTTAAATAAAAAGATAAAAAAAAAAAATAGATCATCTTAATTAACTATTTCAGCCATTTTGCAATATTTTTCTTGTAAATATCTTGCAAAGTTTGGATGTGTTGATGTTTTACAATAAAAACAAAAAAATGAACAAATTTTGATGTCAAGCACAGAAGTAATTACAATTAAGTATATAAAAAAAGTATTTTAAAAATCTAACATTTTAAATGAATCCGTATTTGATTAATTAATGAGAAAACCGACTGTAAATTCCTACCTACGTATAATTTTGGCTAATACGAATCAAGTTATGAAGTGCAAATAAAACTGCGTGTGCGAAGGGGTTGGTGTACACAGATGTTATTTGCGGACCTTGAATTAATACCCAATGTTGTGATCACGTCCTGGGTAAATTCATTTTGGACTACGTATTTGATGTCAAACATCACCCAGTTGGAGCAAGTCATTAACAAAAAAGTGATTACCTTTACAATTTAAAATGCAGTAATTATAAATCGGCCACTTTAGATTGATCTCCAAGTTTGAACATGTGGCAATCTATATGAGATCAAGATATGGTGGCCGTGGTGCACTTATCGCGTTATAAATTCTGCAGTGCAGACTATACATTAATGTGATGCCTAGCAGTAGGGTTGATTCGTTGTGTTTCGAAGTATGGGAATTATAGTCCTCAGCTTAGGTTGGAAACGCAATACAATTTTTTATTTATTTTTATTTTTAGGATGACAAATGCCCACGGATAAGTTAGGCTGTTCTTTTGCTTTCTTGACAAACATTTTTGTTTTGCCCATAAATGGCATAATTTAATGCAAAGTTCACGTGTATGTTTGTTTTTAACGGCATTAAATGACAACAAAAATACGTTGGTGGCACAAACCTAGTAATTGTAGATTGTTTCTAACTCAATTTGTTGTCTTAACTTTACGATTAAACCTTAATTCCAAAAAATAACATGAGACTCATAATTCACTTGAATTTTCAAATAAAGCATGTTTAATATAAAATAATAATACAGCCTATATACGTCCCACTGCTGGGCACAGGCCTCCACTCACAATGAGAAGGTTTGGGCTATAGTTCCCACGCGGGCCCAGTGCGGATTGGGAACTTCGCACACACCGTCAAATTGCTTTGCAGGTGTGTGCAAGGTTTCCTCACGATGTTTTCCTTCACCGAAAAGCTCGTGGTAAATTTACAAATTATATTTCGCACATAAATTCCGAAAAACTTAGAGGTGCGAGCCCGGGTTCGAACCCACGACCCTCTGCTTAAGAGTCGGCAGGTCAAACCATTAGGCTACCACGGCTTTTAAAGCACGTTTACTCGCCGGCATTTTAATTTAACAAAATAAAGCAGAGGGCACAAGAGATTAAAACCCTCAAAGAAGTCCCGTTGCAATTCTACCCTGCTTATAAAAAAAGCGCATTTGTTGTAAAAATTGCATCGTTTAAGCAACGCTATGGACATGCTTGGAGAGTTTAATATGCTGCGTCTATTAAAATGGCAGATGTGCTGTTTTTACTTAGCAAGGCAAATTGTTTAAGATATTCAATGCCAGTTATTCAGACTTTTACATAATATGAATACGCCAGGCGTGTCGTGGGCAGTGGAAGCGTTAAGCTTTGTTTTTGGACTGCCCGGAGCGCAGACTAAGGGTTGCAATAATTTCTGTACAAATGTTTGTGGCCTCGTCATGTGTCGGATAGCAAAAGCCAAAAGTTTTAAAAGAGTTATTTATACGAATTATTCGAGTCGCTTATTTCTCAGGGGTTTCTCTACAACAACTCACATCTCGATTCCGCGACGAATTACTAACCGGCGAGTTTTATTTAGAATGATACGACAAAGTTTTCGACTTAAGTCCAATTACACGCAATAAATTGCCGATTACTTAATGCACCGAGATGTGTTAACTTTAGCTTGCCAGTTGACAATTCGATAACGAATTAAGAGGCGAGTTGTTTAATTGAATTTAACCCGACTGATCGAAGTCAAATAGTAGATTGTACAACAAGTGCATAAAACGCACCATTTCACGCGAGACGTTTATCCATCCAAGCGAGCTTGCGAGCGAGGATGGATATAAAGTCGAGTGTTAAATGGGTTTTATGGACGAGTTGTACACTCTACTTTTCACTTCGATTGCGAGGAAATGAAACAGTAACATGATAAACATACTAATAATAATAAATGCGCCGAAATAAAAATTATAAGTTTATTTCATGAAGCTTTATTGTGTACTTTGGCTGTTGGTATCCTTGATTCCTTGCCTTGGTCTTAGAATACTATCGAAACGAAATGAAATAAAGAGGTCTATGAAGTTAAAGTTGTTCGTGTGGCTGTTGGACCGATTACCTAGGTCTTCGACGAAGATTTTACTTTATGCATTAGAGCATAAGAAGCGACTTTATGTCGCCTACGCACGACATAAAGACGAACTTTTAGAGCATGAGAAGTGAAAAGATAATTTGAACAGTCTACTTAGTATGTATGTGACCAAAGATCGTATGTTCCAATGTAGCTCCTAATTTATTGGACCGATTTTATAAATGGGGAGGCACGATTCGTCAATAAAGCGCGAGTAATGATACTATAATACACCCTTTTTACATAGTCTATGAAGACTATATAAAAAGGGTGTATTATACCTACTATAGTTGCCAGTTAGGTTTTCGTTTGCATCATTTTCTCATTGTCTAGCCAAGATCAGTTTATTAATATGATTCAAGAAAATATATTTTGACAGCATCATTGTCATAAAATATGTGTTAACATATACCTAGATAAAACGTCTAAATTACCCATAGTAGTTTAGTTTAGCACAGACAATTAAAATTTAACGAAAATGTTATTTTGGCCCCTCTGAATTTTCTTTTTTTCTGGCCCCTAATGAAAAAAGTTTGCCAACTCCCTGCTCAAGAAAAACACCTAAGGGCTCCTCCGCCTCAGGGTATCTCAGTCTGGTCTATGTTGTTAAAACGAGACAAGTGGTAAATAAAATACAAAGCTTTGCGGTTAGCACCACTTTACGACTCTAAAACTATTTTGTAAAAAGTAGGTAAAATGTCTTGCGCGGTCCAAAGTATTAGCTTTACAGTCGTTTAAAAATATACTTTCATTTGTTTTATCTTAAGTTCAGTATAACATATTATTTATGCATGGAATATATTTAAGTTGATATCTCTGGTTATATTTGCTTGGTAATATTTAGTTGAACATTTTTTCGTGTGAATCTTTTATTATAATTAACTTACAACTATTCTATCTATCATAACAAGTTACAACGATCGATACTAAATTGTATCACTTTTACTACCAACACTTAATAAGATTTTTTTTTATTGACTGATGGTCAGACAATTGAGAATGATTGATAGATTGACATTGACATTTATTATCTTTCCTCATCTCAAAAGTCTCGAACAGAAACAACATTACCTAATTGACATTTCCTTTCACTATTGTCTACACCGTTTTGTAGTTCTTAAAGGAATCCTTTTACAAACAAAACAAAAAGGTTTTATCTGGACAGTTATTTAGCGGAAATCGATAAGGTATTGAGGAAAATAAAGGTAAAATAAAGGGTATTCATTTAGTGAATGAGCTCGGGGCGGTGCTTAAAGGAAATTTATATTTGGAACTATTTGAATTTTAATTATTTTTATTTTAACCCGGCCTCGAGTGTAATTCTTACCCGGATGTTATCCTACGTATTAAACGAGAAAAATTTAAATAAAATATATATTATATATACGAGTATATATGCTTGTACTCACGTTCTCAAAAGCGGCTGTAACGATTTCGATGAAATTTGCAACGTACGGGTTTACGAGGGCGAAAAATCGATCTATTTTCTCATTTTCATATTTGGAAAAATTGGTTTTACCTGTATTTTAACGCAAAAAGATTTGCCCGCGCAATATGGTTCGTAATGGCGATGCGGCCGCCGCTGTCTGATTATATTAGTCTAATGGTTAGAGCGTTGGCCTACTTACTCTACGCCAAGACTGCGGGTTCAAACCCCAGCTATGGACCGGTTTATTTTTAGTTTTGTTTCTTTTTTTGGGTAAATATTTTTTTCTTGTTTTTTTTGTATAGAAATCGATGAACATTCAGTTTCGACCCGAGCGAAACTTGATCTCGCAGGTATTAACATTAAAGTCTTACATATGTTAATAATCCGGGTAAGGATTACACTTGCTTGAGACTATTTTAATTAATTATTATTATGTACTATGTAGTACTATTGATGCGAAACCGAGTTGTTTGTTAATTTGTTATTATGCTTTAACGACTAATCGTTTAATGTTATTTATTTATTTAAACAAAACATAAAATTAAAGAAATTACACATATAACTATTAAAAATTAAAACTAAAAATAAAACAGAACCTATAGTAAATTAATATTATAATATTAAAATAAAAATTAACTAAACAAAGCCTAAGATAAAAATTAAAAACTAAATTGAAGTAATACTAATCACTGCATAGTATAAAACAAAGTCGATTCCCGCCGTCTTTCCTAACCGTCTGTCGCTAACTAGCATTTCTATTCGTTTCATTTTTAAACCAATCGCGTCACTGGTAGATCACGTGACTCCGTATGACGTGATCTAGCTACCAATGACGCGATTGGTTCAAAAACGAATAGAAATGCTAGTTAGCGATGAGCATCTTGGCTAAGGGCTTGGCTAAGATCGTTCAAACTACGCAGCGGATTTTAATGCAGTTTTTACCATCAGTTAGACAGACGCGGCGAAGGACTTTGTTTTATATAATATGATAATATGTAGTGATAATCTAATTAAAGCCTAGTTTGGACCTCCAGGTTGCTAAAGACCGGTCCAAACTTGCGATTTCATCCCTTACTTTCTATTGGTTAATAAATGAGCTTAATTGGGACTAAAAGGAAAAGTTTCTTGATGCTTTTCTCAGGGGAACTTATTTCTAGACTGCGGGTAGTTTGGTAATTAAAATTAAATGAATTTCAAAAATCAAAACACTACTATTAAAAATTATTGATTTAATTTATTATTCAATTACTGTGTCATTTTTGTATTAAGCCATCCACGTCAAATGTTAAAATACTTGGCCGCGTTCAAGTAAACCTTATGAAAAAAATATTGTCAAATAAAATTCTTGTGTCAGAAAGCTTGTAACCATTTGCAGATTTTTGTCTTTGAAATGGTATAAAACCTTACTGAAAATACTGTCGACTCAAACATATCAATATCTGACATAAATGACTGCAAACCTTAACATTATTAATATTAAGTTGATTATCGGAACCACTCGATAATCAACTTAACTCGATAAGCAGTTCAGAGCCTATACTAGCCAAGTGCCACATGCTCCGTAGCGTTTCTGTTCGTTTCGTCTCTAGTCCAATCGCGTCATTGGTAGACCACCTGACTTATCGTATCACGTGATCTACCAGTGACGCGATTGGTTTAGAAACGAAGCGAACAGAAACGCTACGGTGCATGTGACACTTGGCTAGACGCCCTGTTTAGGTCGAGAGAAAGGGACAGAGCTATAGCAGATATAAGGCTCTGTTCTTTTCTCTCAAAGTGAACTGCTTTAGTATGTCATGGTAACCCCCGAGGTCGGATTTCTCAACCGATTCTCATAAATTTTTGTGAGCAGGTTTGATAATTATATGTATGTTTTTAGTCAATCCAGTTTTTCGTAATTTTCCAAAATGGCGGAGATATGGCGGTTTTTGCGATTACAAACTTATTTGCGGTGTTCATAAATTGGCCGCAACCTATGTCGATGTATAGAAATAAGAGTTTTCCAACAGCAAAGTTAAGTTTGTCGCGAGGTCTACAGCTCACAGAGCCACTGGTATAAAATAATACCCAGAAAGTACGACATAATGATTGTAACAATTATTGTGGTAGATTTTTAATGCTTTCTGCATGCATATTTTTACTTTTTTTTTCATTATTCGTCATTCGCCATTGACTTTGACGTTTATCCTATTAAAAAGAAACACATTTTGTGGTTTTATAAAATAAAACCGGTAAGTGCAAATAGTAAACAATAGTAACGTCATTCAGACTGCAACACAGACAGTTGCGTCATGCAACTGTGTACGAAGGGGACGAGACAATGCCTAGGTTGTCAGAGTTGCCAACTGCCACAACCAAGATCTGCTTCTTTTAAATCATAAAAATAAGCAGGATGATTTTTGTCTCGAAAGCATTCACCGGTTAAAATTAGGTAGGTCATTTGTCGATTGTTAAAACAATATACATTTTCTTCTTCTAGGCATTCCAATTCAACTTAATTCTGAAAGACTGCCCCTTTTATTTCTTTTACCTGTAAAGGTACTTTATTTTAGTACATAATAGTAGATTTTTTATTTATTTATGCATTAATTAATTAAATATAATAAAAATCAGGTGACAATCTCACATAGTTACTATGACGTGTAGTAGACAACGATAAAGATTCTTATATAGAGAAATATTAAATTCAATTATATACTCAATAAAACATCATCATCATCAGCCTATAGTAGTCCACTGCTGGACATAGGCCTCCCCCAATGAGCGCCATAGCGCCCTGTCTTCAGCTTAAACATACTACAATAAAACATACTTGGGAACAAAATACTCGCGCTCATCACACAATCAATTTCGCCTGCTAGGAATCGAACCGGGAACTACTAGCTTCCTAGGCAGGGCCATTACGAACTAGGCTAACCCCGCAGTTAAATTAATCTAATTGTGACTTTTAGTGTATTTAACGTACGTATCTAATGAATAATTAGCGAATAAGTACTTTGTAACTTTTCTTACCACTAAAAAAAACATAGTCAGTTCACTTCAGAGTAACAGCCTAAATAAGTTTCCTATATTTTGTGATAACAAGTAAAATAATGGAAATTTATTTCAGCCTACTACCCATTTTGTCTTTTCCCCTATTTGTTATATTAACATTATGATAGCTCTTATAGTCGTTAACAACACAATTGCAATAAGAGTAATAACGCAGTAACGCCCCTGTCCTTTAAAAACTTTTTAAACTGTATTTAGATACTGATATACAAACAAAATCCACTTTCTGTTTCAGAACATAAAGTGAAGTAAGTGCATAAGAATACCAGAAGAGCAGCTTCACAAGGAGTTGGCACGATATTACATCGCAAGAGTCAATTGGGGCGGTTCGAGGGCCGGGATATTGGATACCTGCCGGGCCTCAGATGCGATTGTATTGTGGTTTAACAAGCCGGGATTGTTTGAAGATGCGCCCATTCTCTAGAAAAGTGAGTTGAAACGATGCGTCATGAGTTGCATTGGCAATAATGTTGAAAAGTTAAATTGAAAAGCAATATTTTATTGAATTGGAGTGCTTAGAATAAGAAAATGTAGATTATTTTAGTAGACTCGACAAAAGAAAAAATTTTAACTGCGTCTATGGTAAATGCTTTCGGGACGAAACTATCCTGTTCAATATTAATTAATGCTTGAATATCCGTATTGAATTTGCATTCGAACTTCTAGTACAAGCGCTAGTAAAATTGTATAAGCAGCAGTAAAATCTTGAAATGGGTCGGCATTTCATCTTTCAGGAAGCTCAAAATGAAATGATGGACATAAAAGCAACGTTGGCATTTTAAAATCGGAGTCGAATCGATTTATGCTGCTGTTGAAGCCAAATATCCTTCCTATTCGTAAATAATTCCTTTAAAAAATTCATAAAACAATCTTTTCGATGCAAAACTTTAATCATACCATTCAGAACCTTTCACCATTGTTAAGGCGACCAAATTCCAACGAAATTGGGTGAAAAAAGTGGAAAAACTTTTTTATATATGGTTACGAATTGGAGGAAACACAATATTGTGAAATTGGCTGTATCCCTGCGTACAAACTGCTGGGACAATTTTCTTTCTTTGAGTTTTCCAGATGTTTTGAGTTGTGATCGAATTGAGTTGGGATGTGAGTCGGAAGAATGTATTACAAGAAATATTTGCTTGAACTCTTTCCGTATTTTGGTTCGCATGCTTCGTTTATAAAGCTAACAGTCAACAACGTATTTTTTTGGGAGATTTCCATTGATACTGATCAAATAAAACCAATCGTTACGTTTCTGGATGTGTCTTCAAATAAAATGAATTAAAAATTTGAACAAAAAATAAATCCGTCTTCATTATTTTAACCTTAAGTATTTATTGAATTTTTGAAGACTGTTTTATTAGTGATCATTTTTTTAAGTGTTTTGTATTTTGCTTATCCGCGATGTAATGGATTTTGTGATGTTAATGAACTGCGGGCTTAACATGCATGAACGAGATAAAGGTCGACAAGTGCTAGGGAAATGATAATTCTAACGCAAGACTTAACGCTTAAGGTTAAGCACCTGTCATACTTTATCTCGTACATGCATGCTACCCCCTAGCATACATGTATGTACGACGGAATGATAAACATGCTTCCAGCTTTGTAACAGTCGGTTTGAACAACAAAGTTATCTGGCATAAATGGAGGTGGTCGGCAGTGCAGCCCCAAGTTCTAAGCTGTGCCGGATTGTTTTCGACGCGTCCATCAAAGTGATAAAACAATCAATAGGTTGACGTGATCTAGGGTAATTGAAAAGATTTTGCCAATTTCACTTCTTAAAAGGCCTCGGTTTTTGTAAAATATTTTTTGGCAAGCTGTAATAATATTTGGGGGCTTTATTTGAATTACTTTACTCGTATAGAATGTTATTTTGGCACTATTTCATGGTAATTTATATACAAAGTGAAGGATCCTAATATAAAAAATCTTAGCACTTTCTAAAAGTTCACACAAGGTTCACTAGGGGTAATTAATTATAGTTTTTGTAAAAAAAACAGTTTTCTTAGTTTTTTTGTGTGCTTTTCCTTCTTGACGAAACCAATTAATTAGTTATTTGCCTTGTTTTATTAAGAGAGTTTAATATTCATAGAGAGGGCTTTTTATCCTCAAAAAAAAACTTTACAAAATGCCTATGGCACAGCTAGCATTTTTTATGCTCTGACGTTGGCACCATTAGCTTTATAATTTTATTAGATGACAAAGTGTAAACTTTGATATCAGCTCTATAAACAAAACATTCCAGCGGTAGCGTGTTCCAAATTCTATGTTCCTAGTAATCCACAAGCAACTGACAACAGGAAATTGTTTCGAACTAGCGTTCGCGAAGTCAGGCCCACTTGATTGCAAGACGAGATTTATAAGTAGAAATAAATCTCACTTTGTAATAATTGACTTTCTTTCGAAACGAGATTGTGTTAATTTCTTACCTCATCTAATACAGGATGGTTAAATTAAAGAAATAAATTTAAACTTTTTTGCAGTCGATAATAGTAACAATAAAATTGTTGTTGAAATCATTTTCGGAAAACGTTAAACATTTATACGATCTTTAAGCGACAAAAAGAATTAATTAAAACAACAAACAACAAATTAATGTTGCAAATTATATACTTAATAGCAGCAATTCCTTTTAAATCCAAACCTTTGATCAACTAAATTAAATATCCCGTTGCTTTCGACTTAAACATTTCGTCAGGGGACTTGCATACACCAAACAACTCGCTCGCTTCGGAGGTCGTGGACGTTGGGCGATGAGCAAACACTCTGTATGGTAATTAACTTGGGAATTTACTAGCTGCTGTAGCTTTTACTGTATCCCCGTCAGATTTGGACTGTGGCTATGCAAAGAAGACTTTGTATCTTGTGAATAACTACGCAGATATTTTATATTATTTTTGCAGTTTTATATAAGGCTCGAATAAGTTGTATAATTGTCATAAGTTTTATTTAAAAAGACTAACTGTTGAGTTTCTTGCGGCGCTTCTTCTCAGCAGTGATCTCCTCTTGGGCAGCGCGCTGGTAGATTTTGACGTGTAAAAATGTCTATATATCCTACTTACCGAATAAATATATATATTTTTTGTGATTGTTTGACGGTGTTCGGTTCTCGAAATATTGTTCGGTATTGGCTTACTGGGAGAACTGTGGCGAGAGTGTCAATCGCCTCACGCTCCGACCACTCCGCCGCGCTCCACTCCGCCACGCTTCACTTCTCTAAAGAGAAGCCCAAGATGGCGGCCGGCACAGCAAAAACGATCGACACGTGCAGCAAACTACACTTCCGCCACAGAACTTACACATAGTATGTGTTATAAGTTATAATAATACGATATCTGACAGGCCGAGGTCGGATGACAGGCTGTTAGTCTGTGATGCGCTTAAGACTTTAGCAAGCCACTGGCAACATTTTAAATTAAATACATAACAACGAATTTCCTTTTCGAAAGTAAAAAAATAATAATTCGTTAAAGCCACAATACGATTGCAGCTTACCCTACTATCTCGAGGGAAATACTATTTCGATCGTTTCACAGAGATCCAACTTTATTCTCTATGGTTTAACAATTTCAACTTTGCGACGGTTCTATACGCACTTCCTGTTCGTTTTAGGGTTCCGTAGCCAAATCACAAAACTGAACCTTTATAATTGCGTCATGTCCATGTCTGTACGTCACAGCTTTCCTATTTAAGGATGATATGGTTGAGATATTTGATATTAAGTTGAATTTTATGAACCGCTGTGAAAATGTATGCTTACTAAGAGATACTTTCTCTTTGTTTAAATAAAATACAATTGCTACAATAGAATATTGACAACCAACGCAGATTAGTAACAAGAGCAAGTAAGTTTGTGTCTCTTTTTAAATGCACAGGCCAATTAGCACTTAATTTCAGATGATAATGAAAATGAAAAGTTTATTGGATAAATGAAACACTTATATAATAGCACGACCCTGCATCCTGAGCTAGGAAACCCTGTGTTACAGGACGCAGTTTCGTTCGGACTCACATTTTAAAAACACTTAACACTATTTAAACACGTAACATTTGCGTGTGTGTGTGTGTGTGCGCGCGTGCGCGTGCGCGTGTGCGTGCGCGTATGCGTGTGCGTGTGTGTGTAAAAGTAAAAAGTAAAATATTTATTGGCATAAAACATACAGCTTTTACCTTGGTCCTGGATCCTGAGTCCTGAGTCCTGAAGCCCTGTGTTACAGGACCCAGTAGTACATAATTTTTAAAGTAAATTTCTTAATTATATTGTAGACTTAATTATATTGTAGACGTAATTTCAATGAATGTATTATTATTAATAATAATAATAATAATCCAGCCTTTATACGTCCCACTGCTGGGCACAGGCCTCCACTCACAATGAGAGGGTTAGGGCTATATTTCCCACGCGGGCCCAGTGCGGATTGGGAACTTCGAACACACCGTCAAATTGCTTTGAATAAACTAATAATTAGGTACTTAAGTATTGGTAATTCTTTAGTATTACCAATCTTCAACGTACCTCCGAATTCGTATAGGGCCACCATGTGCCAAAAAGATAAATCAAGATTTAGTCTCAACAACAACTGTCAAACTTAGTTGTGTCAAAATTTATAGAACTGTTAAATCGTCTTAAATCCTTAAATCTAATGTAACGACAAAAACCAGATGTATCTTTTTTTCTGCAAATTGCTCTTAATCATTAAAAGTCTAGAGGTCTTACTTTATAGGTTCTCTTGAAAAAACACTTTTTTACGTTTTACTTAAAAAGTAAGGAACCCTTAAATATAAACATGCATGACTCGCACTTGACCGGTTTTCTTGAATTGAGTTGTGGTGGCTTTTGACAGTTAAAAAGAAAAGCTATTAGGTATAAAGGAGAAAAGGGACCATCGGGGTACTGTAATTCCTTGTTACTTCTGTTTTTTGTCATGTCATTATCATCATTAATTAGGTAATTTATTTTGCATGTAAAAACGTTGACCATGTGTTCTATTTATCGCTACTATAATACGAGTATTATAAATGCGAAAGTAACAATGTATGTCTGTCTGTCTGTTACCTCTTCACGCTTAAGCCGCTGAACCGATTTAGATGAAATTTGGTATGGAGATAGTTTGAGTCACGGGAAAAGACATAGAATAGTTTTTACCCTGAAAAATTTGCTAGTTCCCGTGGAACACGATAAACGACTTTAACGCGGACGCAGTCGCGGGTATTAAATAATCCGGAAAAAGACACGTAGGATCAATTTTTTTTTAATATTATAAATATTAAAGTTAAAAAATATTTGTCAAAGTTTGGATGTTTGCGTATTCTATTGATTATCGCGTATATAATTAGGGCGTAACATAATATATTTAGACGAAAATCAAATGGGAAACTTTTCATAACGGAAAATTTTACAGTTTTATATAATGCTAGAATAAGTAGTATCATTATCATAAGTTTTATTTCAAAAATGACTAACTGTTGAGTTTCTTGCTGCACGTCGCAGACAAAAAAAGCACGCCAATAGTTATTTCTATACGTACGAACTAATATTAAAAATAAGAAGATGAGTTTTTTAGTTTAATTGATTCTTCCGTCTTCATGGTATAACGCCTCGACCGATCGATGTCATATTTGGCACAGAGATAGTTTATATGTGCTTTTATAGCCCGGGGACAGACATGGGATACCTTTTATCCCGGAACATCGAACAAATCCCGAGGAAACAGCGACATAAATATAACTTCTGCATGAACGGAGTACTAGTAAAAACTTAATACCTACACCTATTATATAAACCGTGGTTTTATAGTCGTCTTAAATTAAATCACCCTGTGAATAGAGTTTGACGCCAAAAAAACCTCAAACGACTCAATCCCAATTGGCCAAGGAAAACTCAAAATTATTTGCGTAAGAAAATTCAATTGTAAATACAATTTTATCTCATTCAATCTCCAATAAAAAGCCACTTTTCGCAGCGTTTTAACAGGGAAGCTGTAAAATTGCCGAGAGAGTAATTACATGGCGTTGACTGCAGGGACGTTTGAAAGTGGCCAGAGATAATTACATTAAAAGGCCGGTCAAGTACGAGGCGAATAATCAAATGAAGTGGTACGGAACCCTACAAACTGAACCCTTGTAGGGTTCAGTTTGTAGGGTTCCGTACCAAATTGGTAAAAACGAACCCTTATGGTGAGACTTCGTTGTCTGTCCGTCCGTCCGTCTGTATGTCACAGCAGTTTTTGTCAGCAACTCCAGATTGCTATCAACTTGAGATTTGGCATAGTTGTATAACTTGCTTGCCCGCATTTGTTTTAGTAAAAAAAAGACAACAAATATAATGACCACCAAAATTATCTTTGATCACCAAATTAAATTGTACCTGTAGATCAAATTTAGTAAATGATCACCAAATCTTAGCGAATTATGTCGGTTAGGTTTAGGTTTTTTTTTGGTGGTCATTTACTATTTTTGGTGATCAAAGGTTTATTTTGTACGTTATTTATGACTAAATCTGGTGATCCATTAAATATATGCCAAAAAAATATGAAAGGGAAATTTTTTTTTTATAATTTTCCATGACGTACTACGGAACCCTCGGTGCGCGAGTCCGGCTCCCAGCGAACCGGTTTTTTTTGGTACAGAATCCTGAGGTGTTAGTCTTATTTTCGAATATTTTCGTTAATAAGCAACAATTAAATTGGTAGTTCTTGGATTAATTAATATTCTAAACTAAAATAATGAATAATGAAACTATTTCTGGGGGCCTAGCATGCACCGCGCTTACTTAGAGAGTTTCGAAAATTTGCAAAAGGTACTGAACTGACATAAGCGGCTGACGTTACTGATCGTCAGTTTAAATCAATCCTATACATTTTCCTTCATTTCGAAAATCGCTAAGTTAGCGTAATGCATTTTGACTAGGCCCCCTGTTCTTGATTGAATGATTACATTTAAGAGCCAAGTCACAAAATGTGCACATAAAATTCACTTTACGATATATCAATACATTGTTTGAGAAAACCAATAACGCAAATAGCTATATGAATCTACAAAGTTGTAATCAGTACACGGACAATTCTTCGAGCGTTTCAACCACTGTCATTTCCGTGACCGCCTTGATGTCGAAGTTCTTGTAGCTTTGGAAGCATTTTCAGTTAAATTTTGTAGAAGTCAGGGCACTCTACAAGATAACCGAAAATAACATCCAAAGCTACAGGAATTTCGACGTTAATGCGGCCACGGGAATGACGGAAATTGAAACGCTCGAAGAATACACTAAAAGCAGTGGTTTTTTGTCATAACTGCATCATGAAGATCGACGTCGCTCTTAAAGAGCCGTCAACAAGTTTAAAATAAAATAAATAAATATCAAGGACAATCTCACACAAATTGACCTAGTCCCAAACTAAGTTCTAGGCTTGTATTATGGGTACTAGACAAGTATGTTTATACTTACATACTCGTATATAGAGAAATACATATTTAAATACATAGAAACCATCCATGACAACAAACATGTTTAAAGTGAAACTTCTTTTTCAATACGATATTAGGTAAAGTAGGACACAATAATAAGGCGCGCGGATTTAGCAATAATACACTCTTGGTCAACGACGTAAGGGCTTTGCAGCGCGCCTTACTGCCCTGCTAAGGTAAAAGGCAGTTTTGTATACAAAACTACTGTTTCAATTGCCACCTCATTACTGGGTAATAAGGTTGTAATTGCTACAGTAGTTTTGTAGCAGCTTATTAATTGTGTCCTGCTATACATGATTTGGTAACGTTAATTTTCTCTCCTCTTACTAATATTTTAAATATGAAAGTGTATTTCTTTCTGTGTTATAATGGAAAATAGCAAATAAAATAATTATAATATTAAAACTGTTCTTGAACTAATAGCAATATACCTAAAATGCGAGCGGATCCACGGGGAAAAGCTAGTTTGAAGTGGTTAACTTCACCCTTATGACATTTATCAACATTTATAACTTCTAGAACGATTATCGCCCAACTCATTATAATTTTCTCGAATGAAATCAAAGCGCTACCCTATTCTGAATAGAAGAAATAGAAGCTGTGAATAAGTAGCAAATTCCCCTCATTAACCGAAGCCAGCTGTGCAGAAAAATGATTTGATTCTTTTTTTGCTGACGTATTATCCAGTTACTAATTGTTAAGCTTCTGTAACCAAATGGCATAATGAACCGATTTATTATCACCATGTCAATGGCAATTTACATAGAGATTATTAAGAAAAACTTAATTTAATTAAAAAGTAAAGGTTCACGTTAAAATTTTAGCAACAGGAACATGTAACCACGATGTGAAAAAATAAATTTAGCTTCATCATGTACAGTCCTATCTATGTAAAGCTGAGTGTATGATATCGATAAATTGGTCTATCAATTAAATCTAGATTTATAGAAAATATGGCGAGATATAAGCTCCAAAAATTAATTAAGATAGTTCTGAAGTTAACGTTCATTGAGGTAATACCCAATCTGAGTCTCTAATAAGTAGATACTTAGGATAATTCAAAACAGTAAACCCCAAGGAATGGATTTAATAAACTTAAATTAACATTACTTACTAAACCACCAAAAACGTCCATCGTACCTTTACCGACTGACTAACTTAACAGAACAATTTACTAACGACATTAAAATGGAATTCGGCATAGACAAGTGTAGAATCAATTCAATCAGAGCAGGACAGAAGTATCTACATAATTACATTTTGACCTCTGGTGAACAGATTGAGCCACTTGACGAAGAAGAGACTTATAAATATTTAGGATACAACCAAACACAGCAAATACAGTATAAAGACACAAAACTAAAACTTAAACAACAATTTCGACACAGACTAAACACGATTTTAAAAACACAACTATATGCCCGTAACACAGTAAAAGCCATCAACACATTTGCTATACCCATTCTCACTTATTCTTTCGGCGTTATTAGTTGGACAAAAACCGAACTTAAAACACTACAACGCACGATAAACACGACCATGACTAAATTCAGAAAACATCACCCAAGGTCATGTTTTCAGAGACTAACGCTGCCGAGGAAAGAAGGTGGAAGGGGCATCATAGATATCACAAACTTACATAATAAACAAATCAATACCTTAAGAAAATATTTTGTCACAAAATCTGAATCCACAACACTTCACAGGGCTATTGTCCAAACCGATTGTAAATTTACACCGCTAAATCTACAAAACAATACACCACAAAAAAACGAAAACATAACAGATGACATGACTAAGATTACCGAATGGGCTAGAAAGTCTTTACACGGAAGACACCGCCACGATTTATGCCAATCTAATGTCGATAAAGAAGCGTCGAACGCATGGCTGAGTCGAGGCGAGCTCTTCCCGGAGACCGAAGGTTTTATGATGGCAATACAAGACCAAGTTATCGAGACTAGGAACTACCAACGATATATCACTAAGACTTTAACTACTGACACCTGTAGAAAATGCAATAGCTGCCCGGAAACCATACAACATATAACAAGTGCATGTAAATCAATAGCTCAAACTGATTACAAACATAGACATGATCAAGTTGCAAACATTATTCACCAAAAACTTGCTCACCGACAGCAACTTATTGCCACCATAGAACCTTATTACAAGTACAAACCTGAGAGTGTGTTAGAAAATACAACGACGAGACTTTACTTTGACAGAGCCATCCTCACTGACCGCACCATACACTACAATAGACCTGATATCACATTTATAGACAAAACAAATAGATGTGCATACCTAATAGATATAGCTATCCCCAACACACACAACCTACAAGGTACAATTGCTCAAAAATTTACCAAATACACCGAACTAAAAGAAGAAATCACACGACTTTGGCATCTTAATAAAGTCACAATAGTACCGATCGTTCTTTCTGTTACAGGAGTGATACCAAAACAGATACACCAGTCTCTAAAAACCCTAAAATTGCCGCCAAATATTTACATCCTTCTCCAAAAAGCCGTCGTCTTGAACACATTCCGAATAGTCCGAAAGTTTCTACAAAATGATCAGGAAGGCCCTGCTTCATCCATACCACCCGCACAAGACACACTGTATTCAACCAGCCTACAACATACCACCAATTTGTCAACAAGGAACGACACAGACACTCTTCATCAACTACCTCACAATACACAACATGAGTACTAGCTTAAATAATTTACCTGTTATGCACTTGGCCTAGGCCCGTGCATAACAGTACACCAGTGAAAACTGAGAAAAAAAGAAATAAACAATAATAATAATAATAATAATAATAATAATAATAATAATAATAATAATAATAATAATAATAATAATAATAATAATAATAATAATAATAATAATAATAATAATAATAATAATAACCCTTTCAGAGCGGCTAAAACATTCTGTATTTTATTCTCGTTTTTCGCTTGGGCTTAGCAATGCATGTTATAAAATTTGACAGGTGCTAGGGAAATTAATACATCTATTCCATATTCTAACGTATGACTTAACAATTGAGGTCTAAAATAAGTGTCTCGTCCAGGCTTTTATTACCTTTTATTACTAAACGATTTTATCCGGTATTACTAGAGCAATGAAATAAATCGTTCAAACCTGTTAAGAGCCTGTGCACACCTAGCGTGTGCACAGGTTCTAAGCTAAGCATGATATTTAATTACTCTAGCAACTTTTTACTCGTGATGTCACTTTGTTCTTGTGATGCATGTTAGGCTCGCTGTGCGTCTCTATCATTACAGTCTATATAGAAAGTGATATCCAAGCGACAAACAAGAAGAACTTTACAAGCTCCCCGGTTGACTCAACATTAATTTGTTACGGTCTGAAAAGAAAGTTTTCTGTAGGTACCTTATTATTTTATTTTAACTATCATCATCATCATATCAGCCGAAAGACGTGCACAGCTGGACAAAGGCCTTCCCCAAGGATCTCCACGACGGCCGGATTTGTGCTACTCGCATCCATCGGCTTCCAGCGATTTTGACCAAATACGAAATACGAAGGTTATCCCCAAAAATAGACCGACAAATGCGGTATTGTTAGATTCGTCTTAGAATCGCGGGTGTTACTGGGTACTATTAAATATATAAATACAAAAAGGCGGACTAAAAAGTATGAACATATATGTTACTTAACATAAAAAAATATTTCATTATATTTGTTGATAAACCACAGCTTAACTACAACGATTTGTCTTCCATTAGTGACTTAAAAGCGAACTAGGGCCACATTATGAAATATTAAAATCAGCCAAGTTCCAGGCAACGTAAGAGACAGAGCTATATAATTGCTATTACTGTGTCACTTTCACTCCTTGGAACTTAGCTGGCTTTGACACCTCATAATACGGTCTCTGTAACGTTCGGCTTCGTCCGAGTACTCGTACAGGGGTGGAAACCTTACAAGTAATCCAAGCAGCGACTAAGCTCATAATTCTTTAACGGAATCATTTGTGTGTAATGCAGCAATCACAAAAATTACATTTGTATACGTAAAATAACCCAAAACCTATCAATAACGTTGACACAAGGAATTTTGCCCGCGAAGCGACCACTTTTCGTAAACCGCTACTGACGTTGTCAATTTGACAGGTGACAAAAAAAATTGCGTTCCGATGTACGTCTTAATTTTTGAGCATAGGCACATTGTTTTGAGTTGGACACATTGCGGGAACTATATAGCCACCTTGGAATCAGTTAGGACACCAAAATATGTGCGTGAGAAATATACGCCTTCTATCCAATTAAGGGTTAAAACAAGTTTGCAAAATTAATATTTTTCTGATTCTGAAAATACTAGCTACGTATCTAAACACAAACGATAACGAAACGCTTTGAAGGCTCGAGCAGTTGCTAAACGATCAACTTATCAAACAGAGGCCCTTGAGGGATGACCTTTCGGCTTTGGCTGTTGGCTTTGATTGAAAATGCTTTTGTTGGTGACGCTCTCGGACTCAAAAACACGACATTTCATATGACACGAAGTTGCAAGTACTTTATACTCGTAAAAGGTTTATAAAATCCGAATTCTGAGCAACTAACTTCGTGTATGATGATGTTGAACGAAAAAGGACCAAGGCTCTTTTCACAGCGGAAAATTTTCAAAGTTTTAGTTTAAATAAAATATTGCTGTTAGCGACTTCTCAGCAACAATTGACTAAATTATTGAGTAAATTATGACATTTATTAAATTAGACATCTTGAAAATAAATATATATATATATTTAAGAAAAGCTGATAACTTTTAATTGGCTCAACCGATATCCACAAAACTTAGTTAAAACACCTCCGCCGAAAAATAATCTTTACTTTACATTAAGAAAAATCATCGTTGCAATTGGTTTTCCCGTTTAGGAGCTAGCGATAACAAAAGACAGATTAAATCAAATAACACTATTTATGTCACTGTTTAAAAATGCCAATGAAATCATAATCAGTGATTGATTAGTCCCAAGCTATCTGGTATATTTCAGATTATCGGATTCTATCGTTCTCGAAGGCCCCTGGAGACATCTCTGTGATGGATTGGATTAGTCCGGAAAATCCAGCCGCAAAAGAAAGCGGTGATTGGAAGAATTTAAAAAGGATGAAGGGTGGATTTGATTAAATTGTAAAATCCTTATAAATATAATTAAAGTCATAGTTCAATTATATATTTTTGTTAAAGCTTACATTGTAATGTGTTTTTAGACAAACAAAACATAGATAGCGATGAACAAAAGTTCTGGGCCATATTGAAAGATAAGATAAGACAAGATAACGGGATGATCCAACTATAGCTAGGCAAAATAGATTTTGACGTCATGAATGGAACTGCGAAATTCTCAAGAGACAAACGCCACAAACAGCAGCAGTTTTTGGGCAAAAATTAGACTATTATAAGACATAAAATTAGACTATTATAAGACATAATATCAAAGGGATATAATCACCGTTTTTCATCAACAACGCCCTGATTTTTGGTATTTTTTTCTTGCCAGGCTTGACCAGCTGTTTCTTGTCACATATAAAATAAATATGGTTAGCCCCAAGACGGTGTTATCTTAGTTTGGTAATGAAACACACATTATATTACACTAAGCAATTAACCGATGGCTCATCAACGGAGTCGTAAAGCTTTTACTCTTCTCACGCGTGGTGTTGGATGAAGGTGTGAGCGGACAGGCAACACATTATGCACCTGTGAAAAGGAGGGTGCTTTGATAACCAATTTTTCATCTGTCAAACTTACACCTGAGCTCGCAGGGGATTGCAGCGAGCGAGAAAGCTAGTACCAGCGGGTCTACTGGGGTCCTAGTGAAAAAGGGTATAAGTCTAGTGTACTCCTTAAATGATTTATACACTTTTAGATTACGAGTTAAATCGACTTGTACCCCTTTTTACGCTAGGGACACACTAACGAGGAACGCCGTCAACGTTATTATCACCGTCATTATTAGCGTCACTAGGACATAATGGACGTGTTTATCGTGTGGATAAACGTGGATAAAACATCTGTCACTTTCTGACTAATACGTAAGTGCGAGAGTGATGAATGCTTTATCCACACCCAAGTAGCACAAAAGCTGTATAAGAGCTTATACAGCCCTTAAAATGCTGAAACTAGAGTTATAATGGCTGCATAAGCTTTTATACAGCTTCTGTGCTACATGGGCACTTATCCATCGCGATAAAGGCGGCTATAATACAGGTGCCGGGTGTTATGATTTTTATGACGTGAAGAAGGCAAATGAGTTCAGAGGCCACCTGATGGTAAATTGAATCTGAGGCCCATTTTAAAATGCAGTAAGTGCACCACGGCCACATATCTTGATCTCATACAGATTGTCAGCTGTTCAAAGTTGGAGATTAATCTATTGTGGCCAATTTAAACTTACTGTATTTTAAATTCTGCACGGCAGATGTGATGTCTCAAGACTGCAAACGCGTTGCCAACTTTGAGGAATAAGGTATGTTTCTATGCTAGTTTGATCTCAGACCTAGTCAAAAGGGGACGTATTTATATCAATGCTAGTTTGAACTCGGGCCTAGTCGAAAGGGGACATATTTATATACGTAGGCATCAATCATAATAAAATTGTCCTCTTCATGAGTTGATAATAATATATATAAATTTAATAAATTCAAATTAAGCCCTATCAAATATATAGATGAAACTTATTTAATTATAACAAGGTTGGGTTTACAAAACGAAATTCTCACGAACTAACAGTTTTCACCAACTAAACGAACAAACAGTTTTTTTAGTTACCAACGCTTAGCTTCCTACAATTGCACCAACGTCTTTGACATAAAAACGAAATAGTTTCTGCCACAATAACTTATAAAAGCTTATTATATGGATGCAATAATATAGCCGAAGGCGTCACGGTGCTTTACCGAGGAAATTTCGGATAGCTTGAAAAACTATAGAAGCTCTTTAGTAAGTGGAAAATGTTCCATTTCTTTCCTGGGCCCTTAGCCAAGATGCATTACGCTAACTAGCGTTTCTATCCGTTTCGTTTTTAAACCAATCGCGTCACTGGTAGATCATGTGACTCTTCGTATCACATGATCTACCAGTGACGCGATTGGTTTAAAAACGAAACGAATAGAAACGCTAGTTAGCGTAGTGCATCTTGGCTAAGGGCTCTGATCAGATTATATTCGCCTTCTAAAAGCAACAGTCGAATATTATTTACAAAACAACCTAACCTTACCTCAAAAACTTAAATCCGTCTGGCGACTAATAAATAACGCACCCTTATAATTTTTATATAGCCTATGACACTCGCACGGTTTTGACGAATCAAATGACAACACCCCGTTTAATAAAATCGGTCCAAAAGTTTAGGAAATTGAGTGGAACATCCTTTAAAAGTTATAAAACTGCGTCATACTGTGTTAGAATTAGCTCTTCTACACTCTATCTCGAGCGTATTTTTATGTGACAGTTGCGTATTTTTATGTGACAGTTGCGTATTTTTATGTGACAGTTGCGTATTTTTATGTGACAGTTGCGTATTTTTATGTGACAGTTGCGTATTTTTATGTGACAGTTGCGTTTAGTAAAAATATAGTTTTTTATGCACCTGTCACATATACTTACATCAAATTTCAGTGAGAGAATGGCTCTCACACTACAATGGTTAACAAAATTATGTAAAGGACCTCAAGCACCTAAAATTACTCATTAATAGTAACCGCGTACCAAATAGTAGGTCAAGTGTTACACTCGGCGTCATATACTACTCGTAAAATAATTACTGGTAGTACAGTCACCACACGGGATTGTTGAGCCACTATAGAACCCTCTCACAGAAAGTCGACGGAAAATTTTGACGTAATTTCTTTTGAGTGACTTGACGTTGTCATTATGACAGGGTTCTATGGTGGCTCAACAATCCCGTGTGGTGACTGTACCTACTCGTAGAGCCCGGAAAACCATGCTCCATGGTTCCGTCATTATTATCTGGTATATCCTTTGCTTACCATTTTTTATAGTTGGAAATGACTATACTGTATCAAAATTGATGAATCAATACTTAATTATATCATAGGAAACATAAAATGGTAAAAATATTTATCTTTCAAACATGGAAACGGCTGGACAGATTAAGATGAAATTTGGCACACACGTAGACCATGTCCTTGTCTTTTTAATTCGGAAAATTTAATTTTTCAATAGTAAAGTAGCCAAACAAGCTGTAGACAATTAAAACTTATAATAGGAGCATTCAGTATGTCAACAGTCTTTCTGCCGCACTCAGAGACATCAATTAATTTTCAAGTTTCATTGAAGTTGCTGCGTCTTATTCTATTGCTATAGCAAAGAATGTGACAGCAGCTACTTTAATGAAACTTAAAACTTAATTGACGTCTCTGAGTGCGGCCGTTAGTCTATCTTTACTGAACGTCGGCAGATACCCGAATGCGCTCGTAACGTCCTCCGTAAATATAACATACTCGTAGTATGTATGTAGTATTTACAATGTTTCCTCGAATGGGTACTTTGTTCAACGTTATGTCTTAGATTACGAGATTTCTTCTCAACGTTGGCCGCTGCCGCGTAAAAATACTTCAGCGATAGCTTGAGAAAACAATAAAGTTGAAGCTGTATGACGGGAGTGACAGGACTAAGTACGAGTATAATGGGGTATAAAAGATGAACACGACAACAATGAAGTATGCAAGGGTGCAAAGGGGATTATACAATGTAGGTATTGTCATTGAAAAACTGTTTATATAGGATTTGTCAAATTGTCTTGTTTAAAAGAGACCTTACTGCCCAACCTTACTGCCCAGGTTAGTATGTTTGTGTGTATGGTTGTTTGTTCCCTTGTGGAGGCCGAACGTCGTTAGATTCGTCTAAGCGTCGCAAGTGCCACTGGTTTTTTTTAAATAAAAAAAGCAAAAATGGCGGATTTAAACATACAGACGATAGATTATGTACCTAATTGAAAACTTCGGATCGGATTTTCAAATCCTTTTTGTGATTGTCATTGATATTACAGAAGACATCATGACGTATTGCAAAAGAATTACTAGCATGATAAATATAGGAGTAGGACCACTGAAACAACTATAGAGGCATTCCATCTTGGTCCTTGGACCTACCGAGACATTTGTAATCTGAAGATTAAAAAGTCCACGGCTCTCAGAGTCCCCTAAGTACATGGCGTAAGTCCACTGGTCCCAGAGTCCCCTTAGTACATGAAATGAGTTCACGGGTCTCAGAGTCCCCTTAGTACATGGCGTAAGTCCACTGGTCCCAGAGTCCCCTTAGTACATGAAATGAGTCCACGGGTCTCAGAGTCCCTGTAGTACATGGCGTAAGTCCACGGGTCTCAGAGTCCCCTTAGTACATGGCGTAAGTCCACTGGTCCCAGAGTCCCCTTAGTACATGAAATGAGTCCACGGGTCTCAGAGTCCCTGTAGTACATGGCGTAAGTCCACGGGTCTCAGAGTCCCCTTAGTACATGGCGTAAGTCCACTGGTCCCAGAGTCCCCTTAGTACATGAAATGAGTCCACGGGTCTCAGAGTCCCTGTAGTACATGGCGTAAGTCCACGGGTCTCAGAGTCCCTGTAGTACATGGCGTAAGTCCACGGGTCTCAGAGTCCCTGTAGTACATGGCGTAAGTCCACGGGTCTCAGAGTCCCCTTAGTACATGGCGTAAGTCCCAGTGGTCCCAGAGTCCCCTTAGTACATGAAATGAGTCCACGGGTCTCAGAGTCCCTGTAGTACATGGCGTAAGTCCACGGGTCTCAGAGTCCCTGTAGTACATGGCGTAAGTCCACGGGTCTCAGAGTCCCTGTAGTACATGGCGTAAGTCCACGGGTCTCAGAGTCCCCTTAGTACATGGCGTAAGTCCCAGTGGTCCCAGAGTCCCCTTAGTACATGAAATGAGTCCACGGGTCTCAGAGTCCCTGTAGTACATGGCGTAAGTCCACGGGTCTCAGAGTCCCTGTAGTACATGGCGTAAGTCCACGGGTCTCAGAGTCCCTGTAGTACATGGCGTAAGTCCACGGGTCTCAGAGTCCCCTTAGTACATGGCGTAAGTCTATGCGACTCAGAGTCACGTAAGTGTTTTTTTTTTAATACATAAATAATACTCGTATTTGAGTAATACGACCTTTTTACAACAGACTCCTTACCCGGAAAACCTTTCTACCTTGCGTTTGTATCAAATTATCCTATAAATAATGTAAAACCCCAAAGCTATGAAATTATGAATCCCTTTTTCAATATCAAATAAAGCATGTCAGAAACCTTCACAACTTCGACATACCTTTTCCCTATTTGGAACATTTATTCCAGATTGTTTTACTTTTTCCCTAATAACTGTGTGACCTTTTAGGGACTTATCGTATTAGGGACCTGCGAATTTGGGATCTTCCTCGTTAGATGTATGAAATGCTTTCCCACTATTTATTTTAATGGTGTTTTCTTTTGATATCTTTTTGACTGTTTTAATGGTCCAGTGATAGATGCCTACTGTGCCGGTCATGATTTGAAATCCCACAAAAGCCAAATTTCCTCATTTCCTAAGCGTGTTTAGTCAATAAAAAATATACAAAGACAAGCTTTCGCCCGTGATTCCGTCCTCGTAGAAGTCGTTTATCACAATTCCCTTGGTAACTGTTTAATTTTCCGGAATAAAAGTGCCTTAGGATACAATCTATCACCTTGCCAAATATTACTAACACCCGTTCAGCCGTTAGGTTATGAGAAAGTAACAGAGTTTCTTTCGGATTTTAAATATTAATAGTTTTTGCCCGCGACTTCGTCCGCATAGAAACCGTTTATCGCTAATGCCGTAGGTACTATTAAATATTCCGGGATAAAAAATATCCTATGTGTTAATCCAGGTAATAAACTACCTGTGAACCAAATTTCATCCAAATCCGTACAGCCGTTTTTACATGATTGAGTAACCAACATCAAAACATACAAACTATCACATCTATATTATTAAGTATAGATAACTAGTCTATTAGCTTCTTCCGAGTTTCTACTTTGTGATCTAAACTGCAGAAACAGTCAACCTAAGTATTAACAAGAATCCTGTAGCTATTCGATTACAGATAGAACAGGAACAGGATAGAACAACAGAACAAGTCGGCGGAAATTCGCAGACGGGCCACGGGATAAATAATTTTCCACTGCACCTTGCAGATAACAGCTGGAAAGTTAACGGAGTTGCCGCAAATGCTGGAGCTGTTACAGCTGGCTTAACATTACATGCACGAGATAATATTTGACAGGTGCTAGGGAAATGAATACATCTATTCCATATTCTAACGTGAGACTTAACGCTTAAGGTTTAAAATAAAAGTGTCTCATGCTGAATTTTATTACCTTTCATTACTAAGCGACTATATTGATTTTCACATTTTTATGGCGATTTTATTAAGACGGGACACTTTTATTTTAAACCTTAAGCGGTAAGTCTTACGTTAGAATATGGAATAGATGAATTTGGTCTCCTGCATGCATGCTAAGCCCGCAGGGATGTCTGGAGTTGTGTTTTAGATTCAATTTGGATACGTTGAAATTGAAACGTTTTTGTTAGTTATTAGGTAGGATATCCTTTAGAAGACAATTTTTTTGCTTGAATAAAATTCATGTAACAAACAGTAGCGAAAAAATACTTTGCGAATAACTATATAAAAAAAAAACAAGATATAAGCCATTCAAAATTTGTTTCTATATCTTTCTAGCAAAACAGAATTTAACATGAGAGTTTATACTCGTATGGCCATAGTGTACGCTGACGTCACAATGCATGTCGGATGCTCTGTCTAATACCTTGTAGTTTTTAAATGCATAATATATCATCCGTATTTTCTCTCTTACGGCATTTCCATATTTTGTTAAGAAATGCGATAAAAAATTGCATGCGTGTTCCCTATTTTTTTAAACTAACATTGCATGATATTATAGGCCACCCTATCATATACTTCGGATGCTCAGATATTACCCTTGCAAATTCAACTCAATTTCACTTCAAAAATTTTGTAAAAAAAGCAAAATGCGACGTTGTTATATTCGCTTTTGTAAAAGACATCTTAGAATCAATAAATCTACTTTATATCCCTGAAAATTTAAGAATCTAGTAAAACCTTGTCTCATCGTAGATGTTGGTGTCAATTAGACCACTGCTGGGCAAATTTCTCTCGAAGCAAATCACTTAGTGCCAAAACTCAACAGTTTTGTTTACAACTGCAATCAATCATTTAGGAAATATGAAGTTTTGACAGACGTAAACAAGGAGAGAAAATAACGTTCATGATTACTTTGAAGCACTAAGTACGAAGCTCTGTATCTTTCAGATTAAATTTATTACGCAATCGAGAGAAAAGGATGGTCAGGTTAACGTAGTTAATCCTCAGCTTTAACAAACTTGCCTTTTAAATCTTTGGAGCCACAAGATTAACAAAGCTTTCTTAAGGTGATTCCGCCGGTTTTGTAACCCCCGACGCAAAAGTTATAAGTTTGACGAGTGTATAGTATTTGTGTGTAAGTGAATCTGTTTGTGGATGGAACAATTTTGGATTTAGTTTTTTGTTAGAAAGGCGACTCAATCGAGAGTGTTCTAAGCTTAGTTTGATGCAAATCCATTAAGTTATTTAAGAGTTATGAGCTCTGAAAGTAGGAGTCACGCTTTTTTCGGTTTTTTTTTTTAAATAAATAAATAAATTTAACCCGGTTAAGTTATTATGTTATAACTAACGTCTTACTTATTGTTATTTCATCAATTCAAAAGTGATTCTAGTGCATAAAAATTCTGGAGAGTTACGTATCATGATAATATTTACGTTACGTTACGTATAATTATTGCTCGAAGGGTTGGCCGTGTAACTGCACCGTTACTGTAACTGTTTAATTTTGGTATCTGTGTGTGTTGCCATTCTGTTATAATCTGTAATCTTTGTTTTGTTTTTTTTTTTCTTGTGTTCGTCGAATAATATGAAACTAATAATTTAGACTCGAATTAAACAGAATATTGGAATGTTTTAAAAATTTAACTAATGTTTTGAGCTGAAACTGACCCCTGAGCGGCTAGCACATCTTGTATTTTCTCGCTTGTCGCTCAAGGCGTCTCTATCGTTACAGACAAGTTAGAAAGGGAGATTCGAGCGACAAACAAGCCGCGGACAATTTGTTCTAACCATCCTGAGTCGTATTATAAAGTTTTAAAGTCAAAAACTGCCAAGTTCCATGCAGTGTATATAAGGAACAATTTTACAGCAGTAGAATCCACCAGCATGCGACAGACATATTTTACTTCTAAATTTTACTCTAAAAACCGGCCAAGTGTGAGATGAACTCGCACACGAAGGATTCCGTACCATCCTACAAGATTTAGTGGCCCTATATATAGGGTTAGTGGCCCTATATATAGGGCCACTTATACACTACGGGCACTTATACTATGGGGGCCCCTTAATTTTTTAATGCTATTCGATTTTTATTATTTGTTGTTATAACAGCAACAGAAATACACACTGAAAATTTGAACTGTTACCTATTACGGTTCATTAGATACAGCCCGCTGACAGACGGACGGACAGCGGAGGCTTATTAATAGGGTTCCTTCAGCACCCTTGTGGTACGGAACCTTAAAAAAGAATTATCTTGACCGCTGTCAACTGTTTGCCCTTCGTGTGTCCCCATAATGACCGGAAAATTGTTATGGCACATACGTCGGCCTTCCCGTTTCGAATTACACTTTAGGGTGATCCAAAATTATTTTATTCTATATCTTACGACATTTTTATCCGGATAGTAAATTGATGCTTGTCCTACTAAGGGTCCTAAAAGCCTTGTCACCAATGATAGCTGTCAAATAACATCGGAAAAAACAATTAAAGTGGACGGTTCAACTCCGTGGAAAATGTCTTTGAAAACATTGAGTAATGAAATGATACTTGAATATAATGTTTGATGAAACGTGGGCTTAGCACGAGACTTAAAACGATATTGATAAATGAAAATTGTTATTCTTTGTTATATTTGTTCGTTCTTCTAATACGAGTATCTAATATGATTTAAATTGTTCGTCTAGTCGTTAACTTGACTTTTCCAATGTCCTACTAAGCAAAGGTCAATCACTTTAGATATGTGTGACTAAAGTTTGATCTTTAGGATCTGATTATCTAGGACACGTAATTTAATAAACATTGTAAATTAATGGTTTCTAGGACTAGTTGTTGGATCTGGATCGCTATTAGGGTACCTAATTCTTCGAGCGTTTCAACCGCCGTCATTCCCGTGGCCGCATTAACGTCGGAATTCCCGTAGCTTTGGATGTTATTTTCGGTTATCTTGTAGAGTGCCCTGACTTCTACAAAATTTAACTGAAAATGCTTCCAAATGCATCTGCCTATTACCATCTTACGTACTCATAGGGTAACCTGCCACCAAGCAAAGTTGTCCGCAATGTTGTGTCTCGGCGGGAGGAAGACAGCAAGTGAAATGAACAGCAGAGAGGTATTCCATCTAATAGTGGTGTAGATTCTTAACGAGAAAATAAATACATAACGAAAAAATATAATATTATTATATTTTTTCCGGTAGTGTTTAATTTACAATTACCGAAATTCACACTTTCATAATTATTATATTTATAATATCTTTTAAATTAATTGTACAAACATTAATATTTCATCCTCGTTATCACGTGACCGCAAACAGCGCGTGACGTCACGTTCCTCTAAACAAACAACATTTTGACATTTGCCAAGAAACAAGATTTGCGTGAGCTCACAGACGTCATAGCGACGCCATGACAGAAGTTAGCGTTTTAGCGGGAAATTTTAAAATGAAATTTATTTTAAGGCATTTTAAATGAATATATGAGTGATTTTTTTTTAATATTTTTTTTTTATTAAAAAATCGTCTACACCCCTATTTGGCAATGCCATGAACTCGGAGAGCACTTACCATTAGATGGCCTCTGCATTCTTTTGCTTTAAGCCATAAAAAAACATCTTTACTACCTACGGTATGGTCTGGTGGTGTAAATCTTCTAAAAATAAAATTGCAAAAGATTATAGAATTCAAAAAGGAAAAATAAACAAACCTTTTTATTTAAAGATAACCCAAACCAAGAAATTACTGAAAATAATCTGCAAACAGCGTTCCGGTTTCGAGTCACGTTCTCGCTTTATCAAGACAAATTTCGGTCGAACACCTAACTTTATTTTATATCAGTAAAGTAAACGTTTTTAGAATCTGCCTGGAATTTGCATTTGCGTAATATTTAAAAATAAATTTCAGAGATTTTTATTGTAATTAAATTCACAAAAATACAGGATGCTCCGTATTCGAGTGCAGGACTTTCTAGCGGTTAAAAAAAATATTTCAATAAGCTTTAAATTAAAAATATTTTAAAACAACTAATAACTTTTAATAGCTTTTACAAGTTGTTCGCAAGGAAAAAGAGAGATAATTTAAAATAGGACGACCAATATCACAAACACTATGAGATTTAGTTAATAGTAAATGCAGCCAAGTTCGGTTGCAATAATTGGTATCTATCCCTTAGCAAATGTTTCCCTAGACGGATTCATTTAATTCTACAGAGCTTTTTTCCCCGCTATTACGAGTATTCCCATCCATCGTCTGGCAAGCTGCCTTGGCTCTCTAATCTACCCATTAATACGTCATGATAGACCTAATTTATTCAGAATTCCAGACGTCATCTTATGGGGCTTAAGCGTAATGGAACGTCAAATAAATGACAGTTCTGGTGAGACTTGGCGTATCGTTGAAATAGCTTGAATTTTTCACAAACGACTTAAGTTTGAGTCAAAGTTTTAATTGGCTATGTTAACTCTAGAGCTCTATCGGTGACCTATTTTTAATGACTTTTATTTAATAAATGTTGGCTTAATAGAACTTAATATACGTCCAAATCCATCCAACTGGCATGTTATCCTGTTAACGCATCGTCCTTCACTTCACTTTTACTGAGTCGAAGAATAACCGGCGGATTGACGTTGTCCGTCATTTATGCGTAAATGACATTTAACTGCCTGCATTTTCATTTAGTCGCCGGTTTTAATCGACTAAATGAAAGTGCAGGCAGCCAAATGTCATATACATACCTAATGACGGGCGAAGTAAATTTGCAGGTTTTCTTCGATTCAGTTGATATGATGGTGAGACGATTAACAGAGTCACACCCCTGCTCGTTTTTCTTTGAGTGCATGTACATTCAAGGTCATAAATATGTATACATTTTAGTACCTTGTCTTTTTACTGTCATGTTTAAACTGCTAAAGTGCTAAAATGTATACATATTTATGACCTTGACTGTACACTATGTACGATCTAATAGGTTTTACTATCGTAATTTCAACCAAACAAGTTTGCTGGGATAGGAATCGGTATTTTGTGCTAATACCGATCGCATGAAGCCCCAGGTAAAGCACATATATTTAGCCTACATTAATTGCGTCATAAATAATGTTTGTAAACTGAGTTTCTAAAGTCATTTTACGAATTCCAATCCAAGAACTCCATATTGTGCCAGTTTCGTAAGGAAATTAGGGTGTCTGGTCCTGAACAAGTTGCTTTTAAGTTTTTGATCACAATCAACATGGGTGTTTAACTGCGGTGTATTTTAGGATGGAAACAAGGAAAGAGCCGAAAATGAATATGAAATTTAGAGAATAGAAATTTAAAATCTAAGAACATTTAAGTGGATTATAGTCTGTTACCCACTGATAAACAAACTATTTAAAATGCACTCATACCCATATTTTCAACTATGAGTGCACACTCGAGGGAAAAACTACCCCGTTTGATTATCGTTCGTTTATATTGTATGGTCATTTATAAGGCTGCCTTTCCATAGAAGCGGAGACGAGCAGAGCGGAGAGGAGCGGAGCTGTGAAAAGAGGTATGTGATTCCACTGTGGCGGAGACGAGCGGGAATGAGTGGCGTACTATACAAATTTGATACGGTCGTCTCCGCTTGACTGTTTCCATTGAAGCGGAGCGGAGACGAGATGTGGACTACAACAAATGTGATTAGTCGATTCCTACATGGCTCCTCTCCACTCCGCTCGTCTCCGCTTCTATGGAAAGGCAGCCTAAGAGTTCTAAAAACAACTTTATATGCAGTTCTTCGGACTTTGGACCAATTTCGATTCATCACCCTGACCTCCAGTCACTTTATACCTACTAAGTATATTTCCATTTCCCAAGAATTTTCATCACCCTCCTCCAGTCACTTTATGCTTATTAAGTATACACCCTATCTTCGTTTCTCAAGAACTAGTCACGGGACTCTGCCGTTTGGCCAAAATATGTTTGATCGAATGTATCATTTGCCAAAAAGTTATTTCCGGCCGCAAAAATTAGCATTTTATGGCGCTCACAACTCTAACCTAACCTAACCTATCTAAATAGCTTTTTGGTATCCTGAAAATAAAACAAAAGTAATACAAATAGGTTTTTGGGAAATGAAAATTTTTATTTTGGCGAAACAAGAGGCTCCCACTAGTCACTGAATACAAAACAACGTATACCAAGTTTAGTGCTGGCAGTGCGTTAACGGTAGGTAAGAGCAGGTTATGCTCCCTAACGAGGTACAGGGGGTGTAAACGGGCCATCGGAGCGGGGCTTGACTGGAATACTAAGTGATATTGGCGTCGTATCACCTTTAGTGGAAATATGTTAACTCTAGGTTTATACTTATAAACAAAGTATTAATGTAATTGGGAGAGGTAGAAAGGTATATTCTCGTTAGCAGTCTACCTGTAAAAAGTATTACAAATACTCCTTCCGCGCAGATGTTCTGTAAGATACATATATACAATATCAAAAACATTACCTTCCTTCATAGGTGTCAGAAGTGCGAAAGAAGCTTCTTGATTGTAAGGATAGGATCCGTAACTATACAGGATATAAAAATACTCAGTCATAACAAAAATGTTAAACAAATTTATTTTTCAGTAATACATCGTTTACAAAATAATTAGTATCGAAAGTGAACACTTTAGGAAGCGGAAATGAACGAGGCTCGCAGCTTTTTAATCTCCTAATCCGAGTCCCAATCTCCTCTGAAATTTATTTTTAATTTCGTCATCAAAAAACCTCTAACTTCACAAAGCTAAGGAATCATTGTTGAAAAGTTCCAACAATTTCTCGGAATGGTCTCAGTCTCGGAATGATAAAAATGGAAATCAAATGTTAGTGTCCTATTATTATATTTTGCGTGGTTATATAACTTCTGAGGGAATGGCGAAATGCAATAATGCACCGCAAATTACCATAAAAAGGCCTTTGCAGAATAATAAAATATTAAAATGGCGTGTTGCGTCATCGTTTAATATTGCACAGAAATTCATTTTAGAATTTTTTTTGCAATTGCAACCAGCCGGTTGGTAAAATATACTTTTGACAATAATGTTAAGATGTTTTCCTGCAGAACTACGGATATATTTTATATTATATTTACAGTTTTATATTATTGCTAGAATTAGGCATAAATGCAAAAGTAAAAGTACGTCTTTCTGTTACCTCGTTTTTTTGGGATAAAAAGTATTATACGTCTGTCTCCTAATACGAAGAATTAAGAAAAATACGAGTAAATTAATAATCTCATCAACACGGTTGAGGAGTTGAACCGTGACAACGAAAAGAAAATACTTCGCTTTCGTTCTTAGAACACCCTGTTTAATTTAATTAATTTTGTTTAATTTTGCTACGCAGCCAACTTTCAAAGTTCTTTACGTGCGTTGACTTGAGTGTGTGTGTTAAATTGGGCAATCAAATTGTATCGTGTGGATGCCCCATAAAAGTGGAATTCTGAAATCGGAGAAACGTTTTGGGCAATTTGTTCGCACTTTGGAATGTTTTAGTTCAAGGATTTGTTTAGTCAAAAGTATTAACCGATGTTGCAGTCCATACAAAAATATAACTAAATATCTTTAGCGTACAAATGGAAGATTTTGATTTAATCCGAGTGGCTCTGCCGTGTATCGGAGCAGAATTGATCAAACGGAAATCGAGAAATATCCGAAGTTTTATTTATAGCACTACGTACGAGACGGCAAATAGAAGTTAACGTATAAGAAAAAAACGTTGCGGCTGCACTGGAGGTTTGATTTTTTTTATTATCTAACTCTGGAATATTAAAAAATCTCTTTATACAGCAACTCTTAAAAGTAAAAGTCACTTCCATGGATGACTAATGTATGGTAAATTTATGTAATTAGGTACATTCCGTAATTTGTCAAACTCCCCAAGAAGTTCTTTGATGAGGGTGAAGGAAGGAAACGCAAAATTTATTTAATTAACAACAAATATCTTAGAGCGAAATAGCTTTTCTTTGTATTTTTTATAAATTTTACTGCTCAATTATACTTCAAAGGAGTACTTTACGCCTTAAAGATAGCGCGCGGATTGAAATAACGCATTACCTGGTACAGTTATTTGTCGTCTCATCTCGGGGTCGTCTGCCGCGCTCAGGAACGGAAGATCATCAGCAAACGACCGGACCTGGGAGGCACACACTAACTCACAATTAAAACTTACACCAGCAAAAAATATTAAAATACCATGCAATATAATCAAAGACAAACTTCGCTAAAATTTAAAAGAGGGCAGAAACAGAAATTTTAAATGGGGAGTATTTTTTTGAATTAATATTTTTTTTAGAATGGCGACACTGTTTAAAACATTTTTGGTACGTTCGAAAACGTCGTCAGTCGTGCGTAACTTTTCACGTGCGCGCTCGCGATTTCTAGCAGAGCTGACCGAGTCGCAGGCGGCCTTACTTGCTTCTGGGCGGGCGGGAAGGCTAGGGCGGCTGCGGCGCTGGGCGGCGGCGCGAACGGGCCGCCCTCGGCGCGCCCGTTACCAGGAGTTCATAACCCACCAGGAGCACACAAGAACACGTGCGTCGCGACGCTCTGCGCATGCCCGAGAAAACTCCGAGAAAACCCTCAAGTGCGAGCGAGAGCGCCAGCTAAAAATAGGGGTTCGATTGGCGCGAGTGCAACGGAGCGAGCTATATCGGGAGCGTCAAGCAGTCTGAAAAGTTGCCGCGACTGATTTCAAACGTGGTATATTGTTAGCTAGCGGAATAATTAAGTTAGTTCGGTAATTTGTTTAAGTTGATGAGGTTTCGTACGATCTTTATTTAATTTTAATATGCGTGGGGACGCTTATGTTTTCCCGTCACACAGTTAATTATGGTTTGAAGTTCAAAATCAGAAAATTTTCGCTTAAATAAAATGCAGACCATTAGTATTCTCGTTCCTTTCTCAATCAAATTTTTAATAAATCTCCCACTGCGCATTAAGCTTGTTCCGATGCAATTTATTCTTACGTCGAAGAAATCTTCTGTTTTATTATTCATGAAGTTTACTTCTCAAGAATTCAATTTTGCGCCGACGCGGGTAATCATTTCTGCTAATGCCGGAATGAGGCATTCAATTACATAAATTGAAATAAGCAAATAAATACAAACTTTTTGAATATAAATTTATTTCCATCGCAAAAAAAAATATTTTTCAATTAAGTACTTGATTGATTTGACTTACAAATCTACAAACATCAAAATCATTTTCTAAGTTCCTCTGTTATTTTAACGTACTATTTAAGATTATTGGAGTGGTTCAAGTAACGTAACTTTCTAATGTGGAATGAACAAATTTAATAATGTTTCATCAACATTATGAAAGATTATTAATAACTGTTTCACTCTAATATTTACTCACTTCATTGCACTAGCGAGCTTCATCTAACTTTAACAACTTATTCAAGTGTGATAACAGAACAGGTAGCTACGCACACACCGCCGAATTTCAGTCGTTACCACGGAAACTACGCACGTTGACTATCTAACACTTCCTGTTTTCCTGGTACTCCTAACCTTATTACTGAATTTCAAGGAAACCCGATGAAACGTTCCCAGGTGTGACGACATTAGAATTTGTTTACTTTGGTGTTTTTAGATGATTAGATTTGATATGGACATTGTTATTAATGTAAATAAATAAAAAATATTGTCAATAACATCACGAATATTAATATAATATGTGACAGTTTAATTATATAAAATCATCCGTTGATAGGTACTAAACAACTTCCTGTCATCTTTAATTAAACAAAATTTTGTTTGTAATCGTCCGTGTTTTCCAAATTAAACGTGATTTATGACAACGTAAGAACAAAATAGGTACTTGCTAAAAATAAAATTAATAATGATTATGTTTAATAAATTTTATTTTATTTTTTAAATATTTAAAACTTATTTGCATATTAATCACTGGGCAAAAATAAATCAAATAGCCAAAAACCTAAAAATATCAAAAACAATAATAATAACAAAACAACCTAAAAAAAAAACGTACTTAAAAATTATTTCAGGAGTTTCAGACAAATGTCAGCGTGACAGGGCGTGACATTGACGGGCACGCGTCCATTACGTCACGGCAGTCACTTCCCGCCCCCGAAGTACCAGGCTAGCAGAACAGATCAAGAGTTCTATTAGAAAGTCAGGTGTGGAAATAGAATGTTCCCGTGATGTACGAAAATAGGTTCGGGACGTTGCGCGCATGTGCGAAGCCGGTTGAGAACAGCGCCATCTGTATTCGTATCTACGAACTATGATAGGTTACATTTTTCTGTTGCTCGTACGGTTTAGCACTGACTCGAGAGATTGCATTATATTTACATAGATGGAGACATAATCGTGATCGAAATTAAACTAAAGGAAAAATGAGGTCGTTTTCATCCTTTATCCAAAGTAGTCAGTCGGTTCCGTTTGAGCATACATACATATAAACGCCGATACTTTTTTCATACCCAATTTTTCTTCCAATATGTTTTGTACCCTCTAGATACAAACGTTTACAGCATCAACGATTTCTCTAAGTTTTATTCGGCGGTCGGCTAAAACAATATTAGGTATCTTCAATTTTATTAACCATATCGTCTGTAGTCACCTCAATTGGGCGGCCTGGGCGATCCTCATCAAAGACGGTTGTTCTTCCTCGCTTAAATTCATTAAACCAATATCCGAAGGTTGTCATAGAAACTGCACAGTCACGGTAAATCGCATGCGTTCATTTTAGTTCATCACATGTTTTTCCTTCAAAAACAGGAATCTAATTGCAGACCGATACTGTTCTTTCTCCGTTTTAACAATTTAAAGTTCACGGTTTCACTGAATCGCTGTCAAATGGGAAAAAAAACAAAAGAATGCTGTTTTTTTATTTTTTCCCGCCTCTTGGCTTAAAATGGTCATAATGGTCATATACATATTTTCGGCCAGTATTATTTACATTTAGAAAACGCGTACTTATCAAACAGCCCAGGTAAATATGGTTCAAAGTAAAATGGGAAGTTTTGTTGCTATTTTGTCTAATAAACTCGCCGCGCATATTACCTTTTTCTACCAGTCACAGTGTAATAAAATCTGCCGGTCTGTTATCGATGGTGCGGCGCGGTCGGGGAAAGAGATAGGGGGAGGGGAGCAACCGGACTAACCTCACGCCACGTTTAATAATGACAGTTCGGTTGCAACATTGAAGGGTTCGTGCGACGCGTGTTTGTCAACAAGTAACAAAATGGTGGGCTGCACTTGTGCAGTGAAAGAATGTTTATCCTCTGCATACACAAACAAAAAGCTAAGATTTCATCAGTTTCCGCGCACGCAGGAAAGGTAACATAATTTTATTATTAGTTGCGTTGAGCGCGCCGCGCCATGGTTAGAAACGGAAGCCATTTTGTCTCTATATTCTGTCTTGCTCTTTTGCCGCACTAGTCACAATATGTTGTCTCGCTTATATTATGTTGATAAGTAATCGTAGTGCGCGTACAGGGATGACACGGTCTATTATTCCACTTTGGGCTTTACCCTAATTTTATTGAATTTAAACATTATAACTCTTATTTATTTGACATTAAAACACATTATCTAGATATTAAAGGCGCCGAGTCGTACACAGTATAACCGCAATAGGAGTTATTAAAACGCTTTGAGGCCGCACAACTTGCCAGCGAGTTGTTTATTGCTCGGATATCCCTTTCTTACTAGTTTGTTGCGACAGAGAGAGACGTACTAAGCGACTAGTGAGAAATACAAGATGTGGTAGCCGCTCAGGTAGTGAATTCCGGTTTGGGTCTATATTGTCTTCCATAAAGTTTTAGTTCCGTTTTTAAGATTCCATAACGTTTTTAGTCATAAATATTGTTAGTCATAATATTGATTGTCATCATATTTGAGGGTATAATTTGTATTTCCGATTTTTCCGGGTCATTTTTGTCGAGTCATAAAAAATTTATTCATAACTTTTTACATCATACCTAATGTATTACACCTCATAATGTTAAAGGTAATAATATTGCTTGACATAGTGATTATAAGGTCCAAACTTGTTTATCATAAAAGTAAAATACCCAAAATGTAAGTTTTGCCTACTATATGTAAGTATTAGTTAAAAAATATGTTCGGTTCTGGCGCTTCGCCGGCCGCTGCCGCGGCACGCTCGCTTCGCTCGCTCGGCTCGCGCGCTGTAGGGTCGCAGTTTTACCTAACACTCCTCCTCGCTTCGCTCGTCGTCGTACTTAATGGAGACCTTCCTTATATATCTACACCATATTAATAATATCAATTTGAAATTAAAAAAGAAAGAACATTTGGAGTCATAAAAATTACATATGTATGTACCTACTAAGGCAATGAAACAGTATGAATAATAATAATTAGTAGTTTAAATATATGCTTTAAAATATTTCTGTTTAATCATCAATATGCCTTTGAATGTTATAGATACAATTTTTATGACTTATGAAAATTATAATCCTTAACATTATGGACTATTCACTTTAGCATTATTAAGCGTTATGCTTTACAATTTTTATGACTATCGTTAGTTATGAGCATAAATAGTATGACAATCAATTTCTGACTTTCAAAATTCGATACAACAACTTTATGGGTTACAAAGGGATCCCTTCCGGTTTACTTCATTGTTTTCATACAAATTCAAGGTGTAAGGTCTTTTGCACAAGAGAGGTGCCTTGTTTAGTCAAATTTCATTTCGCAACTAATAAATAACGATTTTATATTAGTACAATTGTCATTTTGGTTTAAGAGGATAAATTGAAAATAAACCAACATTTTTTTATGGACACAACAAAACACGTATAGTATGCATAGATACGGGTATCTAAGTGGTTTAATTAATTAATTAATTTAGTTTAATTTAGGAATAAGCTTTTTCAACGTTTATTTGAGAGGCGGCGCTAGGCACGCTGTAAAAGTATTTTTCGGCCAAATTGGACCATTTCGAGAAAATAAAACAAGATTTTCTTCATACAAAAAAAACTTAACTTAGGTACTATTTCTTTTGCCGGAACTATGCGTTATGTATATAGATTTTTCTGTAGTGTCAAATATTGATTATAAGTAGTTACTGATATTGTGTTCAAATATCCTTCCTTCGATTTCGATTTTGATCCGTTTAGCCTCTAGGAGAGAATGAAGAACCAAACATATAACTTTGATATAACATGAGAAAACGGTTTTTCGTGGATTCTGAAAATGACCTATTTTGACTTAGTCCAGTATTGTACTGGGTGTGCGATATATACACAAACATACAGGTCAAAAACATTACCCTCTGTCTTCGGTAGTCGGGTAAAAAGTAACAAAACGTTTTCGGCAATATAAAAACATTTCGTTATACATTTCTTTATTTTCAGATGCGATGTTTGGATAAACAAATGCGGCAGACTCGACTTCGTTGGAAAAAGCTTTACTCAGCTTCGGTATATGTACGTATGTCATTTGCATTTTGAACCCCGGATGTATGCAAGAAAGAACTTGAAAAAAAGTTCTTTTCCGACCTTATTGCTGCCAGCTTCAACATCAGAACAAACACAGGCTAAATCCAATATGGGAATTTTACAGAATCAAACCAGAATGCCAGTAATATGTAATACCACAGCAATCACACAGAATTCAGAGATATCTTCTGAGCATGTCGTCACTGGGGCTTTGTATTGTTCACCGAAGATTGAAAATATGGATGCTTATGAAGATTGTCCATACGAGGCTCAGGAAACTAATATAACAAACACAGAGGAAACTATTGATAAAACTGTGAAAATAGAAGAAGAATCTCAAACAGATGCAAAACTTACAGATCAATGTCCAAAAAAAAGACAGCTTAAACCGACTTCGCACTCACTACAAAAAAGGTTAAAGATGACCAGAAAACCAAAAGAAGATGACGTAACTGAGCTGCAGTTCATCAAAGGTTGTGATAAATTTTTGACTCCCAAATTGAGGACAATTGTCAAGATGCAAATTGGTTTAAAACGACATTGCAAAAACAACAGGCACTCAAAGGAGTTTAAATTATTCTGCCTCAACATTTTTTACACAAGTCCACACTCTTACCGTTTTCTATCAAAAGCCATCAATTTGCCATCTAAACTCACTTTGGCTAAATTATACATTCCCACATACACCAAAGTGAGCAAACAAATGTGGGACCTTTTAACTTCGACTGTAAAACACATGTCGGCTGCAGATAAAGAATGCGTACTCTGTTTGGATGCAATGAGTCTCAAGTGCCATCTCTCATACAATTCTAAAGCCGACAAGATCTCGGGTTTGCACGAAATTGACGGTGAACAGCGTCCCTTTGCTGCTAGATATGCTTTCACTCTCATGCTTCAGGGAATTATTCTGAATTGGAAACAACCTATAGGTTTCAGTTTTATCTACACCAACAAAATCGATGATCAGCTAAGAGCTTGGATAATTGACACAGTTAAAAAACTATTAGCGTTGGGTTTCAATATAAGGGCTGTTGTGTCAGACCATAGATCGGATTTCATAAACTTTTCAAAATCCTTGGGTGTTGATAAAAACAATTCAAGTTTTTACATTGAGGGGAACAAAATGTTTTACATTTTTGATGTTCCTCGTTTGATTAAATGCGTGAGAAATAATTTGATCACATGCGATTACGAACTTGATGGCAAAACTGCAACGTGGAGGGATATTGAAAATCTATACAATATTGATAAAACAAAAGATACGCGATCAGTCCCGCGTTTATCAGATTGTCATGTATCGCCTAATTATTTTCAAAAGCAAAATCTCCGGTTTGCTGCTCAGGTTTTCAGTAACTCAGTAGCCGCAGCATTAGAAAATTGTGTAGCGTCTGATGCTGAAGTATCTGATGGAACTATAGAATTTATCAGTATCATGAACGATCTCTTCGACTTATTAAACTCAAGTAACGTTAACTCTCCAAAACTGTTTAATAAACCCTTCGAAGGAAACGACACACAAATTGAGTTACTAGAGAAAGCTCAAAATATTTTCTCTCATCTAAAAATAACAAATAAAACCACAGGCCTAGACGTGACAAGTATGAAGAAGTTCGTGAACGCATTTTATATCACAATAAATTCATTTCAGCAGCTTATTATGGATATGCAATCCGATAACTACAGGTACCTTTTAACAAGATGGCTAAATAATGAGTGTCTAGAAAGCCTGTTTAGAATTATTAAGAAATCTACTAAAAAATGTCCTAAACCTACGTGTATTCAATTTACAAGAGCGTTTAGAAAAAGCTTTCTATCTCATCTTTTAAAGTTATCAGGCGAAACCAATCGCACAGAAGACTTTGACAGTATTCTTGCACAATTCCGAGAATTTTCAGAAAAAAGGTTTTTGTCCCAGGATTCTGAGATTAATATTCCACAGTCAAAATCAGCAAAAGCAGAACCGACCATCCAACCAACAAAATACGACATACCTGAAGAGAATGCTTTTCAACACATCTGCGACTATTTATTTAGAAAATGTATCGAAAAACATAAATGCACTGCAACAATTAATTACGCGTCACCGTATACAGGTGAACATGATCCAAATAGTTTGTACATGAGGTTAAGGACATACATTACAGATGATCAGTCTAGTGGCAAACAAGGCGTTCCTGAAGATTTTGTAAATTACTGTCACGATTTAGAAAGAGAATTGAAATATTTTCAAGAATTAACCGGTAACAATATTGGGCTAAAACTTTATCAACATTTAATTAAAGTAGATTTCAATACTAAACCTTGTGCTTGTTTTCCAGTAGATTTTTTAGTAAAGCTGTTTGTAAGAATGCGAATACATTACATAATTACATTTAATAACAGAAATGTCAAACGTGTTGGGTCGAAGACCAGTAAATATAATATTCTTTCAGTTACTCATTACAATTTGTAAATAATGTTTATAATATGTAAAAAGGGTATCAAAGTGCACAAACGAATAAGGGTGAAACTACATGTGATTTTGTCACGGTAGAAAAAATTAAAATGTAATAAAAAAAAATTACACAGGTTTTAATATAATTTAAAAAAATTAAAAGAAACAAAAAATACCTTCAGGAAGTTTTTTATTTCACTTTCTTCTGCGATAAAAACTAGTTTCACCCTTATTCGTTTGTGCGCTTTATCCCTGGACACCCTGTATAAAGTGTAATTAACTATACAAAACACCTGTAAAAAAGGTGATTAGGTATTATGTTAAATCTCGTCACTATGTTTTTTATAAGCATCCGTTATCAATGGAGCAACTCTATGTATTAAGGGTTGGTGATATTAATGTGATGCGTAATACAAATGTGTAAACTTCACTATTTCCTTTTGTAAGCATTATTCGTAAATGTACATTTACTTGTCAATAATGAATATCGTATCGATCTGACAGTGTCATAGTATAATTCGGTTTCGCCAGAATTCCGGTTTCGTTGTTAACTGACTGAGATAAAGTTTTTTAGCCATATTACAGAGAGCAATACACTTCCATTGATTAGTTTCTATTTTCGCCAGACGACAAATACCTCCTTTGAGATAAAAAAACTGAACTTTGCAAGGCCAAATTATAAAAAAAAAAAACGAGTAAGAACCTTTTAAGGTTGTTGCCAAGGACAATTCATTTGAGTTCAGTGCTAGCAATCGAGCTTTTTATGCATTAAGAGATATATGGTGGGCAGTACCTTAAGAATGCCTATAAAAACTAACATTGAATTTGTAATTAGAGGCAGTAAATAACCACTTATTTATCTGCCAGTTAAACTTAGCCCTCTCCTTGTCTATTTTCATGTGTAAGAAAGGAAAAGGGCTATATTTATCTGTCAGATCCACGGTTTATTGGGAATTATAGTTATCACGAGTTCCCGTAGGAAAATATGATTATGGAAGCTAGTCAATGTGTGCGTCAATATATTACTCATATAGTGTCCTTAGCAATAATACCGCATATGTTAAATATATTGTACTGCATATCCGACCTTATGTATTAAGCTTTAAATGCCATATTTGCTTCGGTTATAAGATCAGATAAGCCTTTGTTACTTCATTATGGTAAAAATAAATTATTATTAAATATCAGAGATAATCTCTGATACTTGGGAGAGTATAATGTCGTACGGTGGTGCGACGAAATGCCCTTTCTCTCGCGGAAGTGCGCAAGGTCGGCGCAGGCGCAGACAAAGAGTACCACGCAATGTTATGATATATCGAGCGACGCGGTACCAAAGTAGGGGCGACTGAATTGATAACAAGCCTTTTTAAACCCCACCTGACGCAAACAGATGTTATGTTTAACGTGTGTATCTGTGTGTTTGTCTGTGGCACCGTAACATTCAAACGGTTTAACAGATTTTAATTTAGTTTTTTGTTTGAAAGTTGACTTGAACGAGAGTGTTCCTAGCTAGGTTTGCTAAAAATCTGCAGGACCATTTAAGAGTTATGAACGCTGAAAGTAGAGGTCCTAATATTGTAAGGGTGTTTTTATTTATTTCGTTCTCAATATAAAGGGACCTTATGGAGGAAGGCGGTTACGCTCTTTTTATTCTTGTGACTATACGAATACTATGGTAACAGTTCTAAAAACGGCGTAACCGCCTGCGTCCATAAGGGCCCTTTATATTGAGAACGTCACATTTTTATTTTGAAAGAACTCATTTCGTACATTTATTTTCACATTAAAGATTTTGAAACCTAAAGATATCAACGAGTGATTCCAAATATTTTCTTTAAAGCAATAACATTATTATTACAATGCAAAATGGACGAAATTAGTTTCTTACGATTAGTCTAGTAATAAATATTTTTCAATATAAACAGGAGTTATTTTTTTGTTCTTTTCATCATCAGCATCAGACGAAAATAGTTCTGCTACATGTTTCCGACAGTGAAAATTACAATACTAGACATACCTCCGTCCCGTTCAATCAATTCTGTTTTATCGTCCCATCAATAATTCATTCAACCTTTCAATTCATTTTTTTTCAATTCCACCAATGTCAAGGTTTAATAAAACACGTTCACTGCTATTTAATAATAATTTTCATAGTCATTAAATGAATATACTATTAAACGAGAAGCATTATATATAGTATAAATATATGTATATATATTTGTCCTCACGTTCTCGAAAACGGCTCTAACAATTTTGATGATAATTGCGACATTGGTGTTTACGGGGGCGAAAATTCGATCTAGCTATATCTCATATCTGGGAAAATTAATTTTCCCCGTATTTTCACGCGAAAAGATTTCCCGCGCAATATGGTTCCTTCGTAATTTCGCTGTGGCTGCCGCCGCCTGACTAGCGTAATGCTTAAAGGATTGGCTTACTACGACAAAACCGCGGGTTCGAACCCCAGCTATGAACCGGTTTTCTTTTCGTTTTGGTTTTTGTATCGAAAATCGATGAAAATTCGGTTTCGATTCAAGCGACGACGGTCGGCCTCCCGGGTACTTTTGTATTATTTGTTGATTATTAAATATTATACCTAAATCGTCAAAAAAACATTGGAAATAAAACAAATATAGACAATATAGACAAAATAAAGATGCCTACTTCCACGCTTTATGCAAAATCTAAATCAAATCGATTTAGGTATTATATACTGAGGCGAGAATATTTTTCGCAGCACGTTTTTTAAGTTGTTCTTCTTTTTTTGAGCCGCGCAGCAACACATTAGTAGTTCATTTACGTAGGTAGTAATGAAACCAGTAATTCAATAAAATCAGTTTGTTACGTTGTGTATCACAATTAAATTAAAAATATAGCATTCGTGAGTAGATTCGTCATTTTTAATATCGTATGAGAGCAACTTTTAAAACGCGTACGCGTACGACCCGCGGCAAGTATTTTCACTTACTTATTGTATCTGTACTGTACAGAAAAAAAATCGGAATAAAAAGTATTTTAAATATCCTTTTTAGTATACAACCTCTCCTTGCCAAATTTCTTTCAAATCCGTTCTGTCATTTTGTGGTTGGAGTTAATAAGGTTAGTGATAACTCCAATAACAATATGGTAACAAAGAAACAAACAAACAGAATCGCATTTATAATACGAGTACTAGTGTGGATGGGTGGATTAAAATATCAAACAAAAAAAACGTCTATTCTACACTTTATTGAATCTATTTACTCAAGCAAATACGCCGACGGTAATAAAAAAAAACATTTTTTGTCTGTACTTTTGATTTGAGATTGAGTGATATTGGATCGACTCCGTAAATCGTTAAGTCATGATAAATGATTTACTGTCATGATTAGATTTGGTAAATGTCAGTTGCTCCACTTAATTCGTTTCAAATTTCAAGTTTACTTTTAAATGTTAAGTATAAAAAATTGGCACTACTTTTGCACTACATTTTATTTATTGTGACGTTCTCAATATAAAGGGACCTTATGGACGCAGGCAGTTACGCCGTTTTTAGAACTTTTACCATAGTATTCGTATAGTTACAAAAAGAGCGTTACTGCCTTCCTCCATAAGGTCCCTTTATATTGAGACCGTCACAATTAAAGTGACAAGTGTTTGTCCGGGCTAATGTCAGAAACTACTGTACGAATTTTCGTACGGTTTTCACCAATATAAAGAGGAATTGTCTATATAGAAAGGTTATAGGATATCATTTATTAATTTTAAGCTATCCGTGTGGAGCCGGGGCAAGTTGCTAGTATTATACAATTCAAGTTCAAAGTTTACTTGCACTTATTACTCTCTTGATCGGCAATATACTATTTCGCCAAGCATTGGTGTCTGACAATATAATGACAATACAATGACGATAATATTAACGTTCAAAGTTTACTTGCACTTATTACTTTCTTGATCGGCAATATACAATTTCGCCAAGCATTGGTGTCTGACAATAATGACGACAATACAATGATGACAATAGTGTCATTCAAAGTTTACTTGCAATTATTGCTTTCTTGATCGGCAATATACAATTTCGCCAAGCATTGGTGTCTGACAATATAATGACAATACAATGACGATAATATTGTCGATCAAAGTTTACTTTCACTTATTACTATCTTGATCGGAAATATACAATTTCGCCAAGCATTTATGTTTGACAATATAATGACGACAATACAATGACGACAATATTGTCGTTCAAAGTTTACTTGCGCTTATTGCTTTCTTGATCGGCAATATACAATTTCGCCAAGTATTGTTGTCTGAATTGTTGTTCCCGAGCAGAGTTAAATAAAATATAATAAAATAATTTCAATTTCAGTTGAAAAAGCCAGTAAAATTATTGGCTTCAGAGTTTGTGAGTAGTTACGACAGTAGTTAAGTTTTTACCCGTCTGCGCGAAGAAGGGTAATGTTGTTAACAGTCTATGTATGTATGTCATCATCATCATCATCATCAACAGCCGCAAGACGTCCACTGCTGGACAAAGGCCTTCCCCAAAGTTTTCCACAACGATCGGTCCTCTGCTGCTGTCATCCAGCGGTTTCCCGCGATCTTTATCAGATCGTCGGTCCACCTTGTGGAAGGCCTGCCGACACTCCGTCTCCCGGTTCGCGGTCGCCACTCTAGAACCTTTCCGCTCCAACGGCCATCGGTTCTACGAGCGATGTGCCCCGCCCACTGCCACTTAAGGTTTGCTATTCGGTGAGCTATATCAGTTACTTTAGTTCTCCTGCGGATCTCCTCATTCCTGATTCGATCTCGCAAGGAGACACCTAGCATAGCTCTTTCCATCGCCCTTTGAGTGACCTTGAGCCTTCTTATGAGGCCCATTGTATGTATGTATGTATATGAATGTATGTAGGTAAGTTTGTGTGTATGTGACCGAAAATCGGATGTTCCACTCTAGCTCCTACACTACTGGGCCGATTTTAATAAATGGACCGTCATATGATTCGTCAAAGCTATAAAAATTATAAGGGTGCGTCAAACTATTCACCAGTCGGGTTTTCGTTGTTGAGGTAAGTAGGTTATTGGACCATTCGGTCGCCTCAGTGCATACTACAGAGTGGGTTTATACATACCGAAAACTGCACTGAGAATGGTCCAACATGCTCCTGCCCAGTATTTAGAGTTCCGTACCCTAAGGGCGCCCAACGGGACCCTATTAGTATGCCTACTCCATCCGTCCATCCGTCCGTCTGTCTGTCTGTCTGTCTGTCTGTCCGTCTGTCTGTCTGTCTGACCGTTTAGAACCGTACTAGATAGCGGGTTGATTTTTTTTTCAGAATATGTGTTATTACGGCGGATTTACTAACAATAAAAAAAGTGAAATAATACAAGAAAAGTTTATTTTATTTTATTATTTTTTTTATTTGTAAATATATACGTCGTAATAACATATATTATGAAAAAAAAATCAACCCGCTATCTATTACGGTTCAAAAGATACAGCTCTTTATAGTTAGGACAGACAGACAGACAGACAGAAGGACGGTCGGACGGAGAGCGTAGGCATATTAATAGGGTCCCGTTGGGCGCCCTTCGGGTACGGAACCCTAAAAAGCGAGCTTTAAAAACCTGATTGCTTATTTTGATTTTGTCGCCTGTATTTTTAAAAACCTTTTATACCTACCTATGTTGAATCCGTCATTTTTTTAATTAAAGTACCCAGTGACACTCGCGACGCCAAGACGAATGGCACCTCGTATGTCAAAACCGGACTGTCCGTTTAGCCTCTACGAGTAAACAAAGAACCATGCACACATACATACAAGTCAAAAAAACTTCCTTCTTCGGCAGTCGGCTAGAAATATATCTTTAATATTAATTTATTCACTTTATGTGTACACACACATTTGCAACTTTTACTAAACAGCTGATTCTCAAAGTCACCTCAACAGCCATGACCGTAATCCGAGCTGTAAACGAAACAATCACGACTCACGCGCATCGTGTCGTGTCACTGCGCATCTTACTACGTGTGACGTCACCGTCCATTCATCCGCGAGTCAGTGACCGGCAGATGACTCGAGCTTGCATTAGGAGTGATGGACAGCATAATTATAAGTTATGATTAGTTGGTAATGTTATCTTAAGCGTTAAGATGTATATAGAATGTGTTTATCTGTCTTTTCATAACGTTGTACGTTGCGTTAAATTAAATAGAGAAATGTACTTTTTTAACTTAAGGGAAATTTGTAAAACTAGAAAGCTAGGTTATGCTAGGTTAATTTCGTTTTGTTGTTTTTTTTTTACCACACAAAAATCGCTGATCGAATTTAGAATAAATTAAGTACAAAAATAGTTCATACCCTGGATTTTAAAATATACGAGTAAAGGGTCCTTTTAATTTTAAGGTTTTCGTCAAAATAACGTATTAACGGGTTCTCTGCTTAGGTACATGGAAAGGACAAAGTTAGCTATAAGATTTTAAATCACACGTAAAATAAAATATAACCAAAACAAATCTCACGTTACATGTTAAACTTGAACTTGAAAAGGTTACGTGAAGTCACTGCGTGATCGATGGTGCGGGGTCATTGCCGGAATCGGTGCGCGCGCGCAAACTGCAGTTCAATGCCACGGCCGCTTGTGCAACCGGCTTGATGCGTAAAACAGCCATAAACTGACGGTTCAGTTTCCAATTCACATCTAAGTATACTATATATACCTATTTATTTATTTATAAGTAGTTAGTGATAAGTATGTAGTAGTCTAAGTATACTCAATTTAATAAAATTAGCGTTACTTAAAGTCATCCCGACTTGCTCTAAATTGCAACACATTCAACGTCAACTGTGGAGCTAGACAAGACGCTGCGTTATCCCCGACCACAGCTAGGATGAGTTGGATCTTTTTTGGCGGCGCCACTAACTGTTCTGTGTATTCCTTGTATTTTTTTCCGATTTTATTTGACGTCAATTTTTTTTTTATTTACTTTTCTTTACTCATAACAAACAGACTTTCAAAAGTAAGATTTTACACGAATTGTGTGATAAATAAAGCAAGCGATGCACACCTTTAATTAAGTAGTTAATTTTATTATTCTACGTGTATGTTAGTAGTAGTATACAGTTATGCATGACTCTGTTACGAAATACCCGTTAACTCTCCTCTTCTCTTTTTGTTATTAGTTTTTTGTTAAGAACGTTAAGATGAATTAACTAAACAGCTGTATTGATGTCACTCTCTGCAATTTAAGATTTACAATTTTAGATTAACCGTCTGTCACTTGGCTTTCACACCACAATAATTCGAAATATTGTAATCACTCTGTATCTATGCTGTTGAACTTCTCAATAAATAAATAAATAAATTTACTTACAAGTTACAATACGGGCATGAACTAACCGTTCTTAGTTATAATGTCCGTTCGCATTACAGAACTACAATTTCCTTTGAACTTGGACGTTTAGCATTGTGCAATAGATAATGGGAATAATTATTACGATGCCGTAATTAAAAGTTATCGTGCTTCATTGCGATGATTTTGACTGACGGCTTATGGGTGAAGGTACATTTCAAAGTTTAACTCGATTAACTAACTGAAGAAATTGGTTGCGTACGCGCATAATGGTATGGTAGCACTGCACTGCGCTATTACTTGTCAAACTTTCGTTACATCTCTTTCATTCGGTATGTGAAATGAGGGAGAATTATGCATGACATTTCTAAATCGACAGCCTAAATCAATTTACATACTGCGGGATTAGCATGCATGCACAAGATAAAATTTGACAGGGAAATTAATACATCTATTTCATATTCTAACGCAAGACTTAAGCTTAAGGTCTAAAATAGAAAGTGTCTCGTCCTGACTTTTATTACCTTTTATTACTAAGCGATTTTATCGGGTATTGCTAGAGTTATTAAATAAACCGTTCAAATCTATTAGCAAAGCGATAAAGCGATAAAATGTATCATACATTCTTAGCAAGAACAAATTCATTTATTGTATTTTTTGCTTATTTCTTTACATGCACGTATTCCTTTGTACGTAGAGTGGCAGAATCATTAAGTCATGTCCTCGTATCGTTATTTTTAGGGTTCCGTACCCAAAGGGTGCCAAACGGGACCCTATTACTAAGCCTCCGCTGTCCGTCCGTCCGTCCGTCTGTCTGTCGCCGGGCTGTATCTCATAAACAGAAATAGGTAGACAGCTGAAATTTATACTATAGCAACAAAAAATAAAAATAAAATCAAATTAAAAATTAAAGAGGGGTGATTGTTTCGTTAAATCCAGCTGTATCTCATGAACCCTAACAAAGGTAGACAGTTGAAATTTTACAGAGTGTTTATTTTATTTGCCGCTATTTACAGCAAATAATAAAAATAAAACAAAATTAAAAATTAAAGAGAGCTCCCACACAAAAAGCGCGATTTTATTAAGTTTTGTCACTCCGCGGGCTGTATCTCATGAACACAGAGTGTGTATCCCGGTTGCCACTATGACAACAAATAATAAAAAGTACATAGTATTAAATCTTGTACGATGCTACGGAACCCTTCGTGTGCGAGTCAAACTCGCACTTGGCCGGTATTTATTTAAACTTTTAAATACTCTTTATCCAGATATAAGTAAATTTCTGCGCGTGTTAAATAATAATAGAAGAGTAGTAATTTAATTACTTGTAACATTTTTGCCAACTGAATCCACCCGTGACCACAAGGCTCTCCAATTCCCTCGACACCTGATACATATTGCACAAGCAGGATTACTTTTCATATTTCTAACATATAAATTAAGAGATAATTGAGCCTTAATCATAGTTCACAGCTCCGTGGAACAGTCATCAAGCCAGCACCATGATTCAGAAGGTATTTTAATTATAGTCAGTATACAACACTGTTATTGCGTTTAAATTTATATATAAAGCAACAAAGAAATACGTCCTGGTTATAAACCTACAATCTCTTTTTAACCGACTTCAAAAAAGGAGGAGGTTCTCAATTCGGCTGTATGTTGCTCTTTTCGTATACCTATTACTCGTATTAAGTTGGCTATTTTCATTTTGGTCAATAATCTATACATATAATAAAATCGTTAAGACCAAAAAGTCTGTACATTGAAGATTTAAAAAAAAAAACCGATCAGGGCGATTTATAATAAGTAACTGAACATATTAAAACCATTATTAAAATTCTTGTTTGTTTGTTTATTTGTTTGTTTGTTTGTTTGTTTGTTTGACTGAGCATCACGTAAAAACTACTGAACGGATATTGATGAAATTTTCATAAATCTATTTAAATAACATCAGAATAACATTTAGGCTATAAAAATTTTGGAAAATGTTAGAAAAAATGGGTAAAAAGAGGGGGTAAAGTTTGTATGGAAAACCAAATTTTGATTGTTCTAGGATCATGAAACGTGGAAATACATATTAATAAAAATAAAGAAATACCTGTTTTATAGTTTTTTTTAAATCTCATCCAAAAACGCAAAAAAGAGGGTTTTATGTTTCAAATTACTGGAATTCATACAACTATAAAATAAAAACCAATGAAGTTTGACCTTTGAAACTTGCTACATATACTTAAAATAACAAATAAAAAAAACTACTTTCAGCGATTTTGGATAAACTACCACTAAGGGGTGGAAATGGGGGGTTAAAGTTTGTATGGGAGTTTGGTCGTTTTTCAAGTTAGAAACGTGGAAATTGCAATAGGAATACAGATATCAAATAAAAAACACTCTTTTTGGTGATTTTAGATAAACTACCCCTAAGGGGATGAAATGGGGGGTTAAAGTTTGTATGGGAGTTTGGTCATTTTCAAGTTAGAAACGTGGAAATTGCTATAGGAATACTGTTATCATATAAAAAACACTACTTACGGTGATTTTGGATAAACTACCCCTAAGGGGATGAAATGGGGGGTTAAAGTTTGTATAAGAGTTTGGTCGTTTTTCAAGTTAGAAACGCGGAAATTGGTATACTTATAGGCTACTGTTAAGTGTTAACAAATGAAAAAAAAATAACGTTCGGCGATTTTGGATAAACTACCCCTGAGGGGATGAAATGGGGGGTGGTAATTTGTATGGGAGTGTGGTCAATTTTGAAGTTAGAAACGTGGAGATTAGTATATAGGCTACTGTTAAATAACAAAACAATAAACATTCTGGCGATTTTGGAAAAACTACCCCTAAGTGGGTGAAAAATTGTATGGGAGTTAAGTCAATTTTAAAGTAAGAAACGTGGAAATTGGTATAAAGGCTCCTGTTAACAAATAACTTTCAGTGATTTTGGATAAACTAAACCACCCCTAAGGTAAAGAAATGGGGGCTAATATTTTTATGGGAGTTTGGTCATTCTTGAAGTTAGAAACGTAAAATTTGGTATACTTATAGGTTAACAAAAAAAAAAAATTTTGGCGATTTTGGATAAACTACCCCTAAGAGGATGAAATGGGGGGGGGTTTAAGTTTAGTTTTGAAGTTAGAAACGTGGAATGTATAAAGGCTACTCTTAACAAATAAAAAATGTAACTTTTGGCGTGTTTGGAAACATCTACCCCTAAAGAGGTGAAATGGGGGGTAGAAATTTGTATAGGAGTTCGATTAATTTTGAAATTAGAAACGTGGAAATTGGTATAAAGGTTACTGTCAACAAATAAAAAAATATTACTTTTGACGTGTTTGGAAACATCTACCCCTAAAAAGGTGAAATGGGGGGTAGAAATTTGTATAGGAGTTCGGTCAACTTTGAAGTCAGAAACGTGGAAATTGGTTTATTCGCTACTATTAAGAAATAATAAAAAACACTTTCAGTTATTTTGGATTAAGGGGCTGAAATGGGGGGTTAAAATTTGTATGGGGGTTTGGTCATTCTTGGAAAATGGTATAAAAGGCACAGTTAACAAATAAAAAATAAAACGTTTGGTGATTTCCGGAAAACTATCCCTAAGTGGGTGAAATGGGAGGTGAAAGTTTTAATGGGAATGAAGACATTTTTGAAGTTAATGAAGTTAGTGTTAAAGCTACTGCTTACAAACCAAGAGTACTTTCGGTGATTTTGGAAACACTACCCCTAAGGGGGTGAAAATGGGGGTGGCAATTTGTAAGAGAGTTTTGTTATTTTTGAAGTTAGATCTATGAAAATTGGTTTCTAGACTACTAAATATAAAATACGAGTTTTCTTATAATGGAATCCCAGGTAAATTGACGGCACCCTCCAAACATTTAAAGGACCCATACAGCGATTTTCAAACTTCTGTAAGAACTTTTACATTCCAAAACCACCATTTGGTAAAGTGAAATTAATGACCAGACATGACCATGGGAACTCCTTAATAATAAGTATTTCACAACACGCTACTTTTGCCTATCATTTGTAAGGGGCTGTTTATTTATTACTACGTAAGACGATTTGGGGGGAGGGGGTCTGAACAAGTCTTATTTTTTCTTACATGGGGGTAGGATGTTTTTACGTAAGATCACAAAAGCAAGCACAAATTAAAGCGTTTATATATTTTTGCTACTTTTTCTTTGCAATTTTGGTAGATACTGATCTTACGTAAGATTAAAAAGGAGGGAGGGGGTTCATCCAAGTCTTATTTTTTCTTACGTTGGGGGAGGGGAGTCAGAAATTGGTTAAAATTGTCTTACGTTATAAATGAACAGCCCCTAATGAATGAGGTGAAATGGAAGTTTCGCCTAGTACCTACCAGGAGAGTTCTTCAACGATTAATGTCCCTGCATATTGGATAGGATAGACCCATTTTGTCAAGAGTGATGAAGAATTGGCAATAAGCATTAATGGCATGAATGTAGTGTATATGTGCTGCATGTAATACGTAATCACATAATAATTAAACAAACACTAATGGGCCTGACACACGATCGAGTAAGTTCGCGTACTTCGTGACGTTCTGCGTCTCCATTCGTTGGGTTGTCTATGGTCAACCAATCGGGATACAGAACGTCACGAGGTACGCGAACTTACTCGATCGTGTGTCAGGCCCATTAAACGCGAACAAATGTTAGGAAACATTACTATTTTTTTGGAAAGTCTGTCCCTTTATGATACCAACTTAATGAACATTTTATTTGTACCTACCTACTTTTTAACGAAATTACTGACTCTCCGCAGACGGAGTCGCGGGCAGACAGCTAGTTTACCAAATATAATTGGGAGTTCAGTGTAATTTGCACCAAAATTAAATAACTGGTTTCCATTACCAATATCTTGTAATTAAATTTGAGATTGGGTGCTAAACCATGCATAATTATGTATGAGTTATCAATATCTTAAGGACATTAGACATAAACAAATGAGCATTACCATTACTACTATTAATAACATTATAAACTTCCTTGCCTATTCAAAAGTTATTTTTTAAGTTACTCACTTCTGATACACAAATATTTTTTATGTGTTTAAAGAACAATGAACCGTGTCCAAATTATTAAAGAGTTCCGTTAATTTTCCATGGATATTATGACTAAATTACGACGAAATTTAAATAGGACCACCCCTGAGGTATAAAACCCATACAATAAAACGAGAAATATTAAAATTAGTCTTCAATTGGCGAAGATATTGGGTAACATACAAAAAACATATACGAATCGAGAACCTCCTTTTTTCAAGTCGCTTGAAAATTATACTAATCCCGCTGTTTTAAATGTTTATACAGTTTGCGGTTGTCTCCGCCATGATCATCTCATCCAGCTGCATGTTCATCCATCAGTCTCCATCACCCATCCTCATCAGCCTCCGACGATCTCACCCCACATACGACTTCGCGTATTCCGTTAACGACGATACAACCGGCGACATAAAGAGCCAACACGAAAACAGAAGAGGAGATACTGTTATTGGACAATACAGCCTCATACAACCTGATGGATTGAGGAGAACTGTTGATTACAGAGCTGACGATGATACAGGGTTTAATGCTGATGTTAAACTTGATGCTGCTAATCATGGTAATGCTGATGAAGTACCAGTTTCAACTGAAAGGGCTGGTTTACCACCTGCTGTGTCTAGAAGTTCGTTGATACTGCATATTCCCGATCACCGTAATCTATGGGTGTGAATACAAACTCCTCAAATATTTGTAGACACTTGCATGACAATTTAATGTAATCGTTATTGCTAATTGCTAAGATTACAAATGCAAGTGTCTCGAACGAACAAAAGCGACGAATCGACACCGAGAAGTAGAGAAAAACTAGATTATATTATTTGCATTTACACTTATTACTGTTGAATATAGACCAGCTAGAATAATCATCGGTAATTGGTGACCGGTCCAGTCAACCTTGGTATCCAGTTACTACGCTACGATAGAAATTGCCTAGCAATTCTCAAGAAATGCAATAATCATAGTGACATAACTACTATAAACTATGTAATCTACGTGTAAAGTAAATAATTGCAATGACCTTTGCATTTTTCTTTGCTTTGCTATTTTTATTAAGTTTGTATTCTCACACTAGTATTGTTTCTGCAAATGATTGCGAAACTAAAGCGTGATGATGACAGTAAAACTAAACTTACAGTTTTGATAATTTACTTAAGTGGCTAATTACATCTTTTGTTTTTTTTTTTTATCTTCTCTCTCACTCGAACGTTAAATAAATCAGTATAATAAATATTCGGTAAATGTAGATTCCTAAACAAATAGGGAACATGCATGAAATTTTATTATCGCATTTCTTAACATAATATGAAAATACCGTTAAAGAGATGGCACGTCTATATATGTACGTACACACGTACATACGTCTTTTGTTACTTATCCTATCGATATGGTAAACTATAGCCATCCGGAGAGGTTAAACAAAACAAAATGCCTGCAATATGCATTAATAATCCCTGTTAAAAGAGCACCATTGACCATCATTTAACAACTAAGTTATTTAAGGATAATTTGGCTTTAAAACCGTTAATAAATACCATGATACCATTCAATACTTTTCCTTGATATATAAAAGTAAATTCCTTTTAATGTATTCTTGAATCCTGGGCTTATCCGCGTCGTAAATCCCACAACAGACTGGTTTAAAAATAACCATGGTGGATAAGAAAACAACTTACACCACGAAAATTAAGTGCAGACATGTTATTACCAGTATCAAGACCTTTCCAGTGCATCGCCCCGTCGATCTTGACTTTTAGACGTTTCCTGAATGTCTTCGAAACGAGATCTCGGGCAGTGTTTGTGGTCGATATAAAAAGGCGACAGATCTTCGGAGCCAGCATCAAATCCTCTGGACTTACCGACGTAGTCACAACTACCCATCTCATTCAACATGGTTGCGAAGGTAAATAAATATAACATTATCTATTGTGGCGTAAATAATACCTATTATATAATATTATATAATTACGTAATTTACTCAAAATGTTTTTACACTGAATTACATTACTTTTGCTCAGATATTACTTCTACCCATTATTATTTATTGAACTAGACGAAATAATTATTTTGAAAAACTGATTGCGTTCTCATAATTAATTTATGTATGAACGACAATAGTAATATTACTTTTAATTTAAAAAAAAATTACTCGGCAAACTTGAACTACTAGTAGTTAATTATATTAACAGAAGTTTTCAAATAAATGCCGTGGAATTTTAAACATTATAAAAAAGTAATTATTTACCATGCTAGTAGAATAATTTAATTGATCTCTACGTAATACAAATCAAAGCTAAAACTGTATAATTATAACTACCTAGTTATTTGATGGCTCGTTCTAACTTTTAACGCCTCAGACATGGTTCTATTTTTTTCTAATCCAACACAAGAACCTAACAACAAAACTAAAATCACCCTCTGTTTCAGTTCGTCATCGTCCTCGCCTTCGTGGCAATGTCTTCCGCTGCTTCTCTCTCGAGCTTCTCCTACGGCGTCGCTGATCCCTTCACCGGTGACTTCAAGCACCAGGTCGAGAACCGCGCCGGAGACAACGTCCAGGGTCAGTACTCCCTCCTGGAGTCCGACGGAACCCGCAGGACCGTCGACTACGCCGCCGGCGCCGGTGGCTTCAACGCCGTAGTCAGGAAAGACCCTGCCCTTATCGCTGCCCCCGTCTCCTACGCCGCTCCCATCTCCTACGCTGCCCCCTTCCCCGTCGCCTCCCCTATCAGCTACGCCGGCACAATCGGATACCCCTACGGGTTCGGACGAATCTACTAAACTGATCCACGCTTGTTGACTTTGGCATGATTTGTAAATAAACAGATTTTATTGGGATTTTGTTTTTGTTATTTAAGATCCTTGAAGCTATGTACATAGATAGAATAAAAACTAAAATGAATAGTCTTGTATGTAAGTTAGATAGCTATTTACATTTTAAAAGCATTTTATATTCTCAATCTTTTAAATATATTTAAATATTAAAGCTTTAACCCAAATCGGTCCCAAAAGAGGCTAAATAGTAGTTCTTGTCACCACAAACCCCGAACACAACAATAGGAACACGTCTAAACATATTTTTTTGGTCTAGGTATCACTGATTTCTAGTTTTGCACACTTTCTAATAACAACTTTACCCAACACATGGTCAAAAGCGGGTTTTTACTGAAGTATTTAGGTAAGTTCATCCAAATACCAAAAAATCTGATGCAATTTCATGAAATATTATATTTTATTGCAAATTAACATAATAAGGTAAGCTTCAATGCGAATAAAGTAATTAACACGGTTATTGGAGTGCGCAACGTCTTGATACAACACGTAATATTATCTAGCATCGCAAGGTCAAAGCCCAATTTCGATGCATGTAATGAATAAGTATAATTGTTTCCTTTTCGTGTCGAAGCAAACGGAGTATAACAAAATAGTCCCTCGAGTCGAGTCCAAACGGTCTCCAGTTCCGCATACCACCTGAGAGCCAATTCTTAAAACCCCCACCGTGACCTAGAGATTGTAGGTCCGTGTCTCTTACTTCCTATTATTAGCCACGAATGAATGTACAGGACCGATATAAAAAGACGGTGTAAAAACAGGATTAATCATTCGCAGTTCACTGTGCAACCAATAAACCTATCGAAATGGCAGCTAAGGTAAATATAGTGTAAAAATTAATTGTACATAAAGACAAGTGATAAAATAATATTTTTTATTTTTGTTAATTCAGTTCGAGTAAAACACATTTCACTCGGTTCATGTTAAACGAAAACTAGTAGAAAGTGAAAATGTTAATCGTAAAACAAAACAGAATGAAAGTGAAAACACTCTATTTTTTTCCAGTTCGTCGTCGTAGCTCTGTTGGTGGCGGCCGCTCAAGGCACCGCTATCCATGGTGGCAACTACAACAGCTTCTCGTACGGCGTGTCGGACCCGCACACCGGCGATGTGAAGAGCCAGCACGAGACGCGTGTGGGCGACACCGTGCACGGCCAGTACTCGCTGCTCGAGTCGGACGGCACCAGGCGCACCGTCGACTACGCCGCTGACGCGCACAATGGTTTCAACGCCGTCGTGCGCAAGGACCCCGCGCTGCTGGCGCACGCCGCTCCCGTCGCCTATGCCGCACATGCTGCTCCCCTCGCTCATGTCGCCCACGCCGCTCCCGTAGCGTACGCCACGCATGTGGCTCACGCCGCTCCCCTGGCGCACGCTGCGTATGCCGCTCCTCTCGCCCACACCGCGTACGCTCACGGTGCCATCGCCGCTCCTCTTGCCCACACCGCCTACGCCGCTCCCCTGGCTCACGCTGCGTATGCCGCTCCCCTGGCCCACTCCGCGTATGCCGCTCCCCTGGCCCACTCCGCGTATGCTGCTCCCCTGGCCCACTCCGCGTACGCCCACGGTGCCGTCGTCGCTCCCCTCGCCCATGGTGCCCACGGTATCCATGGTCTCGGCTACGCTTCCCATCTGGGTTACTCCCACTACTAGACAATATTAATATTAGACAATAAACGAAGTCATGAGTATGCCATGACGCCAAACCTGCTGTGATTATGTCAAATAAACGACGTTAAATTAATCAAGTTTTTTTTATTCTAAATTATCTAAAACCATATTTATATCGTATGTATTTAATTATTTTGTCTTTTTTGTATTCTGATGGTGCCATTTTTTTTAAGTAATACTTTTTCCAACTGTACTTCTAACACTGATGATAAACTCGCTATAAAAGACGAGTGAAATGAGTTCAAACTTTGACTCTCTCCGGTGAAGTAGTCAAAGCCGTCAGAGGCTAACTACGTAGGCCCGTCCAAAAGAAAAAGAGTTTAAACTCGATGGATTTACTATTTGCCGCTGAGGAGTACCTATGGCCACCTTCCATCTCCATCATGATACTAGCTCGGTGGCACCATATATTATAATATTGTCATTTGAATTACATAAGTATCAAAAATTTCAAACCAATCCGCCTATTAGAAGTAATTGATGATCGACTTGCAAGACCGTATTCCATAGTTAGTTAATCGGTACCATTATTACAAGTGACGCTAATATATTATGTAAGCATGTGAATAAGACAATAAGAATGTATCTAAATTAGTCGCATAATACTTGCTCGAGTTATAATATAAGTCCCTTAAATGAGTGAAACAGAGTTTACACAGAGAGTTTCACATCAGGGCTTAAGGTTATTTTTTTCTAAATAATAATTTATCATTTTTAAAGTGTACGTTTGCAGTTTTTTGATATTGCATGCAGAAATTAAAGTTAATAGCCCGCAGTGATCAGAGCTCCATTTTCGTGGTTCGAATAACTTATTTAATTATAGCTTAGCTTATATTTGCAAGTTCGTTTCAAATTGATCCGACCTCGTCAAGCGAAGGAAATGATTAGTGCGTAGCAAAACTTATATTTACTTAAGTTTACTGCTGCGGTATGTTTCCTTATATAGCACGCAAAGTACTATTACATTATTACCTACCTTCATTAAATTATATTCTTTACTGATCGCTCAGTCTCCAGTGCCCAAATAAATACCATACATTAAATACATATCATACAAAACTAATAGGATTTTTACAAGCTTCAATTCGGTGTAATTTCCAGTCAATTTTACAAGTGCTAATGAAATGAATATATCTATTCCATATTCTAACGTAAATACGCTTAAGGTTTAAATTAAAAGTGTCTCGTCCTGACTTTTATTACCTTTTTTTACTAAGCGACTATTGCGATTTTCACATTTTTATAGCGATTTTATCAAGACGGGACAGTTTTATTTTACACCTTAAGTGTTAAGTCTAACGTTAGAATATGGAATACCCAGATGTATTCATTTCCCTAGCACCTGTTAAATTTTATCTCTTGCATGCATGTTAGGGGACCTGCACTAAGTATGGTATTAAATACGTATCAGTAAAAAAAAAACATTCCATAAATTTGAATAATTTGCAAGCTCCTTTGATTCAATTACAACAAATTAACTTTTAAAGGTTTTGTTTAGATACGTAATCTCATACGCCTTCGCAAAAAAATGCGTTTGCGACATCATTCAATGTCCTAATTCCCCAAGAATTTAAATACTCTGTGAGATATTTAAATCGATATGTCTTACATCAAAATCAAACCGATACATCTAAGATGTACGGAGCCAATCTCACCTTCATGTCGCCTGTCACCCTGTGTTGTGGAACAAGTGTGTCCTGATCTAGTCCAGAAGTTTGACGTCGGGACCACTTTGAACAAAATATAGGGGAAATGGTACGAAATGTGATGAAATTATATGCCCATGTATGGCATTACGAGTATGAATATGGATATGCATTTTTAAACTTTGACTGCTGCGTCGGTTTAAGAAGATAGACAAGAATTTGCAATGGAGTCCCCGACAGTACTATACTAGCAGGCAAATAAGTTCGGCAGCTTACGACGTTAGTAAAATTAGACAACTCACCAATGTTGAGACAGCTCGCTTAGTTTACCATAGTAATTTTCATAGTCTTACGTCGTACGGTATTGGTTGGGAGTAAAGCAGCTGACATACAGATTATATTTGTGTTACAAAAAGGGCCATTCGCTCTATATATAACTTAAATTCTCGTAATTCCTTAAGATAACTTTTTAAACGAATGAATATCCTAACAGTAGCGTCACAATATATTTATGAAAATATTAAATATGTTATTAAGAACCTAGGCTCCTAAATTAAGAATTCTGATATACATAATTTCAATTCTAATGCCCTTACTAATAAACGTTGAGTAACCGCTGAGTAGTCATACCATGCTTTGTCCTTATCTGTCATTGTGACATTTGAATTCGACAGATAAGGACAAAGCATGGTATAACTACTCAGCGGTTACTCAACGTTTATTAGTAAGGGCATAGGAATAAAAATTAAATTGCCATAAAGAAAATTTCGTGTCCGTAAAGTATATAAATCATTTCGACGATGAAATGTAATGACCTACCTATCTAACAAAGAATTCTTTGTTACGGGACCCCTTTGTTACCCATAAAGTTGTTGTATCGAATTTTGAAAGTCAGAAATTGATTGTCATACTATTTATGCTCATAACTATCGATAGTCATAAAAATTGTAAAGCATAACGCTTAATAATGCTAAAGTGAATAGTCCATAATGTTAAGGATTATAATTTTTATAAGTCATAAAAATTGTATCTATAACATTCAAAGGCATATTGATGATTAAACAGAAATATTTTAAAGCATATATTTAAACTACTAATTATTATTATTCATACCGTTTCATTGCCTTAGTACATATGTAATTTTTATGACTCCAAATGTTCTTTCTTTTTTAATTTCAAATTGATATTATTAATATGGTGTAGATATATAAGGAAGGTCTCCATTAGGTACGACGACGAGCGAAGCGAGGAGGAGTGTTAGGTAAAACTGCGACCCTACAGCGCGCGAGCCGAGCGAGCGAAGCGAGCGTGCCGCGGCAGCGGCCGGCGAAGCCCCAGAACCGAACATATTTTTTAACTAATACTTACATATATTAGGCAAAACTTACATTTTGTGTATTTTACTTTTATGATAAACAAGTTTGGACCTTATAATCACTATGTCAAGTAATATTATTACCTTTAACATTATGAGGTGTAATACATTATGATGTAAAAAGTTATGAATAAAATTTTTATGACTTTCGACAAATATGACCAGGAAAAATCGGAAATACAAATTATACCCTCAAATATTATGACATTCAATATTATGACTAATAATATTTATGACTAAAAACGTTATGGAATCTTAAAAACGGAACTAAAACTTTATGGAAGACAATATAGACCCCTGTGTTACATAGGAGGTCATTACACTTAATTTTTTATAATAAATTACCCGACGCAGTTTATAGTTTGTGTAATATTTTGGAAGGCCTAGTCGAAGGAAAAAGACGAAGAGGAAGGAAAACCCAAGCTAGTTACTTTGGCCAAATAAGACAGAAGGCCAATATCGAGTGGTATGAGGAGATAAAAGGTGGCAAAGATTAGAGAAAAGTGACAATTACTCCGTCGACAAAAGCGGTGTCATTACAAAAAACTTAGGGCCGTATTAATAAACTCATCTCAACTGTGATCCCCGTCACAAGATGCGTCAAAAAGACAGTTTTCTACGGATTGACGTTTACTTTGACGTACCTTGAGACGGGGATCACAGTTGAGATGAGTTTATTAATACTGCCCTTAGACACGCCACAAGTCCAAAATGTCAAATTTCTATGAATTTACATTTACTATTATCAACTGACATTTACTGTTATCGCCGTCTGCTAAATCGAAACGTGTCAAAAAGAGTAGTTATTAAAGGGAGTGCCAGTGTCTACGTCAAAACCGTCTTCTAGGGGCAACTCTTATTTAGGAAAAACGTGTTACTGATAAAAATAAATCTTCTATATGTTTAAATAGAAATCAATTGCCGCATTTATGACCGATCGTCACTTGAGAACGGCTCAACCGAATTGGCTGTTTTTTTGTCGTGTTCGTAATTGTCGGGAGGTTTGTATTAAAGATTATTTTTTTAAATTGCTCCCGTGCTAGGCCCGGAGCGGGTCGCTAGGATGTAATAAATAAACACAGTATACATTTTCTTACGAGGCACTGTGGTTTTTATATTTAGCTTTTATAAAATTATGTTCTTTATGCGTTTTTAGTTTAAATAAAACAGGACACATTCTTCTAAAATATGATTCAGTGAGATGTTGAATCAATTAACATCAAAGCAAAAAAAAAGGCACAAATATCCGAATCAGTGATATAGATAGACTGATGGATTATTGTTGGGATTAGAAAATGAGGAAAATAAAATTGGATAATAGGTTTAACATTGTTAATTTATTTAAATTCCATCACAGTCGTCATTGTCAGCTTAACGTTGCTATTGTTTACCATCCATGAGCACCATAGCCGAGACCATGGCCGTATCCGAGACCGAGTCCGTGAGAGCCGTATCCAAGACCGAGACCATGAGCGCCGTAAGCGACGGCGCCGTGAGCGAGGGGAGCGGCAATGGCGCTGTGGGCGATGGGAGCGGCGATGGCACCGTGAGCGTACGCGGTGTGGGCGAGAGGAGCGGCGATGGCACCGTGAGCGTACGCGGTGTGGGCGAGGGGAGCGGCGATGGCACCGTGAGCGTACGCGGTGTGGGCGAGGGGAGCGGCGTACGTGGCATGCGCCAAAGGAGTGGCGTGAGCCACGTGCGAGGCGTACGCTACGGGAGCAGCGTGGGCGATGTGGGCGAGGGGAGCGGCATGCGCGGCGTATGCGACGGGAGCAGCGTGCGCCAGCAGCACGGGGTCCTTGCGCACGACGGCGTTGAAACCATTGTGCGCGTCAGCGGCGTAGTCGACGGTGCGTTTGGTGCCGTCCGACTCGAGCAGCGAGTACTGGCCGCGCACGGTGTCGCCCACGCGGGTTTCGTGCTGGCTCTTTACGTCACCGGTGTGCGGGTCCGACACGCCGTACGAGAAGCTGTTGTAGTTACCACCATGGATTGCGCTGCCCTGGGCGGCCGCCACCAAAAGAGCTACAACGACGAACTGAAATAAAAATAAAACATTAATTTCAGCAGCTTTCTTTCGTGTTTGCTGGCGTATAATTACTTAGTTAGGAAGGAACTGTTAAACTTTTGTATTTTAGAAATACAAGTCACATCGAAAAATATTGCTGTGCCCTACAGGGTCCATGATGATCGAATAGTCTTAAGTTAACACCTGTAATTTTCGTTGTGGTCAAACAATAAAGATTTGATTACTTTGTTTTTCGATAGGTTTGCAAATATTACTGTCACTAAAAGATTCAAAACACGATATAGGGGTTTGTTAATATAATTTTGAAATGCATTTTTTTTAACACTGACTTAGGATGATGCCTACTTGGTTGTTTCTTAAGTTTGGTTATTACCTAGTAGTACAACAAAAATCTTATATTAATACATATTTGTTCCAATTGTAAATTACCTTCGCAGCCATTGTGATATGTGTTTTGCTTCGACTTCGACTTGCAACTGATTAACCAGAGTTCTTGCTACTATTTATATTGCACTGCCGGCCGTCCGATATTATTTCGGAGGTCAAGACCGGAGTCGTTACCCGTGCAGTTAAAGTTACGTCGATATTGTTTGCCAGGTAGATGGAAGACCTTGCCAAGTGATAGTAGCGCAAGAATGAGTTTAATGTGACCAGAAGTTGGGTCGGTCATTGACCTGATTGATTTTTACATCGATTCTTTTCTTGGGTTGAACTCGGAAATGTAATTGTGATTTAATTATTTCTGGTAAGTAGTTTTTTTTTTTATCGTAGGTTTAATACTTAAAAAGGTTTTACCTTTTTTCTGTAGAAGTGTCTAAGAGGAATGTGGCTCACGCCACTACTTTGGCGCATGCTGATTTCATAGATAAATGTACTATTTTTAAGCAATTTCTAATTTTATAAACAAAAATTAGAAATTGCTTAAAAATAGGTTGTGAAGTGTGGAAATCTAGTAAATTTAATTATTTAAAAACCCAAAAGTTCTTAACCAAACTAAAAAAAGTACATACCTAAATTCAACGTTTCTCCTGGTACGAGTACGTCTAAACAAATTATGCGCCAAACCAGGTCGACGGTACAAACTATGTTATTAAACTATTTACAATATTAATAAGATCAGGTAGTTTTGTATAGTTATTAAATAAGAAAACTGATTTTCCGTGCTGAAGGCCGGTTCGTCTTCGATCATATTTAATATAATATTTAAAATAATGGAAATAGATCTTACAGCTATGTTATTCTGTTAACGCATCGTCGTTCAGTTCTACTCAGTCGATGAATAGCCGGCGAATTTACTGCTGGTCGTCTGTGAAACCAGCGACTAAATGAATGTGCAGGCGGTTGAATGTCATTTACCCACCTTGACGGACGACGTAAATTCGACGGCTATTCATCGACTGAGTAGAACTGAACGACGATGTGTTAACAGAATAACATAGCAGAAATTCAAGGAAGAATCAAGAGTAAGAAAAAGAGTGCACGTAGTAAAATTAGGATATTCTTCATTCTTTTTCATATTTTCGTGCTCTTTAGTTTAAGCTTAGACTATCTAAATATATAAAACAAAGGGTTTGTTACACCATTTATAACTCAAGAACGGCTCGACCGATTTTTATGAAATTTGGCACACAGATAGTTCATTACTATAATTATTGGATTAATATAAAAAACTCTTTTTATCCCGTAACTTTTGATATTTGCCGAGGGATAAGCGAAAAATTACTACTACGCGGACGGTGTCGCGGGGAAAATTTAGTATACATATATATATATTTATTTATTTATTCGTATGGCAATTATTATGTATACAGTGTTGAAAAATAAATGTCATAGGCAAATATCCAAGTTTCTTAGCCATTTGGCGGCGTCGGGGGTAAAAAGGATGAAGTCATCGGGGTGACCAGGATAAGCCCGCAAGGGGCATTCCCTCGTGATGTGCTCGATGGTCTGGGACTCCGCACCGCAGTCGCAGCGGGGGGGTTCGATCCAGCCACATAGGTGTTTATAATGGGCGCATCTGGGTATAACAACTTTTAAGGTACTCCCCATTTTTTGAGAGGTTTCACAATTTAATTTTTTTTTGAAAAACTATTTATTTGCTAACGTCTTGACCATACAATCAGACATATAGGCTAACCTTTAAAAAATGTTGTTCTAAAATGGTACAATTTTAAATAATAATATAGTTGGTAACGCAGGGGACGATGTTGTCCCCAGGTTTTGTATGAAAAATGTGCATTTTTCCCCTGAGTCACTGGGTTTTCCGAAAATTAAGAAATATTTGAGGTGTCTAAGGTGTCACGTCCGCAGGATAAGATTACCCACCGCTACCCTGCACGTGCACGTGCCCCCCGGGTGGTGCTAACGAGCAATCAACTTTTGGCGGCTGTAATTGTGTAAATGACCTCACAGCCACTACACATAAGAATGTATACATATATATATGATCCGTATTGATGATCTTCAACTTTGTGATGCAATAGGTACAGATGTTTTGTATGATATGTTATTAACTCCCCGTTGCAGTTACGAGTAGGGGAGACCGGGGATGGTTGACTATAGGGGCAGGTTGACAAACTATCAAAAACTCGTCCGACGCAAAGGCCTTGAGCCAACCAATAAGGCACGAGAGTCCGCCACCTCCCCCGGTGACTGAGCTACCATCGCTTCCTTACCAATATTACAAAAAGCGAAAGCACGGTTGCTTTGTTGTACCTCCTTTTTGCGTCAAAACATAAAAGTGAATACCTAGATAGTTAAGAAAATCCAAGTAAGAAATTTACTACGTTATATCTGGAAACAGCTAGGTAAATATTCACGAGAGAACAGCGAATACTTAATTACAGGCTGGACCGTAATATTATTCAAATACTCAGACACTTCTTTGTTGATAGGAATAGATTGAAAGTAATAATGTTTATTTGGCATGTAACAAATATTCAGTCATAGCATAATAATACACTTAATTATCGTATGGGAGCATGCAAAAGAAAGAATGACTCCCTAAGACTACCTATGATGGCCTAATAGTAGAAGTCTAGACCTAGCGACCTTAATATAATCAATCAATCAATCTCAATCAATCAATCTCTTTACCCGTGCTACTCGTTCATAATTGTTCTCCAACTACCCACCCAAAAATAAGGCTGTGTGTTTCGTGTGCAAATTATGTAGTAATGTATAAAGTCTAGAGCTAAGTTTGGGACTAGGTCAAGTTGTGTGTGATTGTATTACTTTTATTTCCATGCATTTTTCTGTGTGAGGTTTTGACGGCGTTTGAAATGCGAGCTATCGTTGGATGGATTGTTTTATAACCGAGTTAAGAAGAAAAATAAATAAGTGGATTTAACATCATTAATTTATTTGCGGTTTATCACAGTCTTCATTTCCAGCTAAACACCGCGTCATCAGCGCAAGGAGCGGCGGCGACGGCGTTAACAGCGTAGGGAGTGGCGGCAACAGCGTCGACAGCGTAGGGAGCGGCGTCGACAGCGTAGGGAGCGGCGTCGACAACGTAGGGAGCGGCGTCGACAGCGTAGGGAGCGGTGGCGAAGGCATCGACAGCGTAGGGAGCGGCGGCGATGGCATCGACAGCGTAGGGAGCGGGGGCGATGGCGCTGTGGGTGATTGTGCTGTAGGAGATGGGAGCAGCGGCGATGGCCCTGTGGAAGATGGGAGCAGGGGCGATTGCGCTGTGGGCGATGGGAGCGGCGATGGCACCGGGAACGTGTGCGGTGCGGGCGAAGGGAGCGGCGTACCTCTCTAGCGCCAAAGGAGCGGAATGAGCCACGTGCGAGGAGTACGCTACAGAAGCGGCGTGGGCGTTGGGAGCGGCGTACGACAGGGGAGCGGCGTACGCCATGGGAGTGCCATGGGCGACGTGGGCGAGTGGAGCGGCGTGGGCGAGGCGGGCGAGTGGAGCGGCGTGGGCGAGGCGGGCGAGTGGAGCGGCGTGGGCGAGGCGGGCGAGTGGAGCGGCGTGCGCGGCGTAGGCGGCGGGAGCGGCGTGTGCCAGCAGCACGGGGTCCTTGCGCACGATAGCGTTAAAACCGGAGAGCGTGTTGGCGGCGTAGTCGACGGTGCGCTTGGTGCCATCTGACTCGAGGAGCGAGTACTGGCCGTACACGTTATCGCCCACGCGCGTCTCGTGCTGGCTTTTCATGTCGCCGGTGTACGGGTCCGACACGCCGTACGAGTAGCTGTTGTAGTCAACGCCATGGATTGCGCTGCCCTGAGCGGCCGCCACCAGAAAAGCAACAACGACGAACTGAAACCAAAAACCATGACAATTTTGCAGACTCACTCGTAAGTTTTGGAACTAAGTTCTTTATTGCATGTTACACTCCGGACGCTTTTGTTATAGCAAACGCGATGTGCCCCGAGGATAGCCGAACACTCCCAAAGCTATTTAATACAATATGTATAGCAACAGAAACTTCGTTCTAACCGGGTATCCCAAAACACCTCTTGATTTTAGTGTTCCGTACCGAATACTGAAAAACGGAACCCTTATAAGACTTTTGGTCCATCTGTCCGTCTATTCCGTCTGTCCGTCGGACTGTCTGTCCATCTGTCCGTCAGTCCGTCGGTCTGTCAAGGTAAAGGAATGGCTAAAGTAATCTGGCTGAAATTGGGAACAGATTTAGTGGTCCGCACAAGACCTCATTATTAGAATTAAAAAAAAATATTATAGTAGGTAATTGGAAATGAGGTCTAAAAGGGAGGTTTACAAATTGAAGTAAAGCTATTATAGCAATTTTTTTTTAATTTTTATCTATTAGTTTTGGATTTATGACCATAAATGTACAAAAATGAATTGTCCCCCCTAATTATCTTCAATGCTTATTTCAATCCTTATCTCCTTATTTTTTATACCAACATCAGATAATAATAGAAACTACCCCCGGTTCTGCTTCTGTTCACATCAGAAGTTGCTGGTAGGAATGTTAGGTGTCATTGATTTCGTCAATATATTGAAAACGGTGATGACGGCGGATGAAACGTCCCGAAAGTTAGGTATCTAGGAACAGACAGCGGGCGCGTATGGATTCGTCATCTCGATCAACTACTTTCGCCACCTCTGATTCCTGGGCGGCGGAGGAGTGTCATACGGCCGCACTCAGAGACGTCAATTAAGTTTTAAGTTTCATTAAAGTAGCTGCTGTCACTTTCTTTGCTATAGCAATAGAATAAGACGCAGCAACTTTAATGAAACTTAAAAAATAATTGACGTCTCTGAGTGCGGCAGATAGACGTGACTTAGATGCCTAGCAAGCGTTTTGTTGCACGGAGAAAAAAATCTCGTTTCGTGTAACAGAATATTGTAAATTCTACTTGATTTTATTGAAATATATTATATGTGACAACTATACGTTTTTTACACATTAATATAAAATTCTACTTCTGTACAACATAATTTCTAGTACCTATTACCATTTACCTGGTATCGTAGGAAACAAATTTTGTGCAGTAGGTATACAAAACCTGTTGGATGCTAAATGCATATTTTACTCTGTAACTATTAGATAGTAACCATTACAATATCAAAGTTTTCGTGTACTAGAATATTTTAACTAGAATATTCTAGTATTAACAAAAATATGACTTTTTGTCATTAAAAAAAAATCTGTTAACCATAGCTGTAATCTGTTTTCCTACACCAGAATCATAACTAAAAAAAAAATTGGTAATATTGTAAATTTTTTTTTTCTCCGTGTGACTATCTTATTAGCCGTCATAGAATTAAACTGCTATGAAAATAAAGTACATTTATTATATAACAATTACTAAACGTTCAAAATTGGGAAAAACTATATTAAATACAGAACCCTCGGTGCGCGAGTCCGAATTGCACTTGACCGGGATTTTTTTAATACATTTTAAATGCCTTTAAGATTTAACGGCCACTTATCGCTCTTAAGAGGACTGTGAACCAACTGCAAAATCTAGCCTTTTCATACAAACGGCGATAACGTTTTCCACCCCCTAAACTTAACCGAATTCGACCAATTTTTGATATGTGGTCAGTCGGAACAAAAAATATGTTCGTACGTTTAATTTTTTTTAATATTGATTAGTTATAAAGAGATTATGGCCGAAATTACTTTTGTATGAAAACAATAAAACATAAATAAATCGAAATTAATAATATTGATCCGGCTGACACACCGTATCAAAAATTGGTCGAAATCGGTTCACATTTAGGGAGTGGAAAACGTTATCGCCGTTTGTATGGAAAGCCGTCACCTCACAATCCTCTTAACGAAAACTTAAAACTATAGCCTGCTAATTAACAAACAAAAATATTTTTTTTACCTTCGCACCCATTGTGATGTGTTTTGGTCGACTTCGGGTTGCAACTGATTAATTGACGCTTCTGCCACTATTTATATTCGGACATAAATAAGTTATAGGTAATTAGGTAATCACTAATCAAATACGCATTATCGATCAAGGTTAGCGAAAGCAATGGAAGCGCAAGTTATAATCCGAGTGAATTAGCTACACCTGCTATACATAAAAGAAATGGTCTACAGCAAAGAGAATAAAGATTGTATTGTGACAAAGGAAAAAAAAATAAAGTAAGAAATACTTAATTTTCAAAGAGACAATTTATTAAAAAAAAAACCCGATTTAACCGAACTAAGAGCTTCACACAAGAACTGATAAATCTTGATTGGCTCAGTCAGACAAACCAACAGATAGACAGGCAAACAAAGGTTTCAGTCACATAATACCCCTCATTTTTGAGTCTGGTAAAATCTGAATTATGTAATTTAAGCAACCAAGTAAATACATTTATCCTCCTAAGGCCCACCATGCAACGAAATTTGCCAATGGAATATGAACCTATTTTGAATAGAATAGAGTCTATTTTTAATTGTCAGTCATAAAAACAAAAGGAATTCTACTCTATCTCCTTTGCATTGCCATTTTAACTATCGATATTTTTTCCGTACCTAGTAAATACTACAAAATTGTTAAGAACGGCACGTCTCTAGAAATACTCGTAACGCTTTTACGAGCTTTATTTAACTTAATTTGTTTAGCTCGCTTCATCGTCGACTAAATCTTCGTCCTGCAAAGGCAAGAGCTAGTCAAGAGCAGACCCATTATCAATAAAAAAAAATCGATGACATTACAAAAATAATAAAAATAAAATTACTTCGGAAAAGGTTACACAAGAAAATTATCGAAATAAATAGATAATTACATAATGCGAAAATACATAGTAAATATGTAAATATGTATAAATCATCATCATCATCATCGCTACAGCTGTTTGTTATTATTGAATACAATTAAGTACTATAACATAACATTTGTGTGATGAGCATTAGTATAATATTTTAGTAAAAAATTTTATATTTATTTATTATATTTATTATTATTATTATTGTTTCTGAACAGAGTTCATGCTGACAGTTAACATAAACGAACAAGGCTGTGGAGATGAAGCAGAGATGAGCTGTTCATTGCGTAACATAAAATTAAAATAATAAGGGATATGGCATTGCAACAATGAAGCTATCCATCGCATATGACCCTAGCTATTAAATGAAGCTTTTTCATACAAAATAAATCAATCGGTTTGTTGCATCTGAGTTTTCGTAGCAAGTTTTTGTTTTACAAAAATGGATGTATCTCTATATATAACTAGTCCGAATCGAGCCTACATTATACAATATTTTGAACTCCAAATTAACTAAGGAACACGCTGTTAAAATCTTTCAGGTACGTCTCGGGCATAAGTATGTTAATCGTTGTCTAGTACTATGGGTGTATGTATTAAGCCTAAAGTTTAGTGTAACTAGCCCAAGCAGCACGCAAGCTGTATAAGAGCTTATACAGCCATTATAACTCTAGTTTTAGCTGCATAAGGGCTGTATAAGCTCTTATACAGCTTGCGTGCTGCTTGGGAGATTAACTAGGTCAATTTGTGTGAAATTGTCCCCTGATATGTATTTGTTTATTTATTTATTATTGTTTAGGTCGATCAACTTTTTGATGTTGTTATTCTGTCCCGTAAGCCAGGAGACACCAGTGATAGTGTTTCTTAGAAAGGTTATAATACCTATATAATATTAACATGCTTAGAAGAAAGGTCACAAAAGCATGGACCTTTAATTGCCACAAAAACAGGTTAGGTAGATTTATATCTTTTAAAATCATAGTTTTAAAGACTGACTCAAGAGACGTAACCTTGGCAACTAGGTACAGAGAAAAGTTGATTTACCCATTTAATATGAATATTCAATTGGTTCCTTTTACATTCCGGATCTCTGAAATAATGTAAATATTTTTGATTTGTTCGTAACGAAGGAATCAAGATCTTATATCATTATTGTTATCACATCCACACTGAATTATTTCAATGCTATGTGGTTAAACAGTGCATTGCATACTACACAAATATACTTATTATTCATATGTATGCGCATCGAATACTGCGTGTGCACATGCGGCACAAATGTTTATAACATTGTTATACTTAAGTATAAAATTTAAATTTGCAAGAACAGTATATTAAATTTCGCTAGAGGCATTCAATTATTGCAAACATTTTATAAATAAGTAACGAGATTTTAATGAAACTGGATTCATAATTAGAAACAAGTAATGTTTTGTGTTTTGTGTAATGTTCCGATATTTCAACATAACTTATTCCAAATTTTTTTTTTTAATATGTTTGTTTTAAATATAAACGAGATTTTAATTGACAATTATGATATAAAAGGTTTACTAATGGCCCTACAGCAGCGTTATTGTTGATTTGACTGTCTATTATTACACGTCACGTCTAAATACATTTTTTATTAGAATTTTTTTTTATTTTAAACGCGTCTATTTATTATATCTGTCTGTATTTATAGTTTGAACAATGTATTATTTCATCGTTGCAGCATCGCTGTCTGTAGGTACATGGAAGATATTTGAGATAAACTATTATTGGAGGTCTTTATCAACGCAATAGAACCCAAACAAATGATTTTAGATTTTTTTTCTGTTTATCTATTTGTCGGTTTTTCTGTTTGTCTGTGCGTTTGTGCGCGCTAATCTCAGAAACGGCTTAACCGATTTGGATGAAATTTGGCACACATATAGTGTATTACCTGAATAAACACAAATAATACTTTTTATGCCGAAAAATTTGATAGGTCCTGAAGGATACACGATAACAAACTTCTGCGTGGACGGAGTCGTGGGCAATGCTCATTTATAATAAGATACTGATTCCTACCCCTAACTAAGTAACTACTAACTCCTTAAGCAAGTTTTCTATATAAAACGACAGTTTGGAATAACCGTTTAATGATTTACTTACCTTTGAAAAAATACTAAATCAGCAACTTTTTTATTTCGCCCTCTTAAAAATCCTTTCAGAATGTTATGCATCACCCGTGCACAATATGTACATACATTTTGAATATTTGTGAAAGTATATGACAAATTATTTGAAAATATTTTAATAAAATAACAAGTGAATCTGTCTAGAATGACAGGTATACCCTCAGAGCCGATTTACTTCCATGCAATAAAAAAATTACTTAATTTTAAATGTTGGTATCTCTCGCGATCTAAAAAATCGTTTTGCTGCCAAAGAATATCAAGTAGGTCAACTGCAATAGGCTTTATTTTATATTCGGAAAGTCTAGTTAACGAATATTTCGATGAACCTACACCAACCTGTACTTTAATTTTTCACCTTATATATTTCGTGACCCACGACCCGGTGCTAATTTCTTCAGTTTAGTTCGAGTTAAGTAAACTTTGCAAATCATTTGTAATAAAAATAATATCAGCTTGGATATACTCGTAATTCTAAAATAGTAGATTGTTCAACAATGGACTAAAGTAAGCCATTGTGACACGAGATATTTATACATCCGAGCAAAGCGAGGGTGGATGAAGTTCGAGTGTCATTATGGCTTTTTAGTCTCGAGTTAAACACTCTACTTTTCATTTCGAATGCGAGGAAAAATAACGACGTTCTATACAAAATTACAATAGCAAAAAAATTTGTTCCGCGGTTTTTAATTTTCTTTTCTTTTGTAAAGTGACGCTTTAAATGCTTGCATATTTAGACAACAGATTCAAACTTGAAAACTATTAAATACGAAGGCATCAAGCTTGTCGGCCAATAAAGTGTACAAATGTCAACTTAATAACTACAAAAAATATTTCTAAAATATTAGAGGAAATAAAAATAAAAGAGCCGCAGTTCCTTGATCTTTAGGATGATGACTATCGAAAAAAATATAATTTACACCTCTTCCAAAAACTTTACCTACCCAATTAAATTGATTTATTTTCGTAATCATTAATCTTGTTTCACGAAATTAAATAGTTTTTTTTTTAATATTTTTGCACAGTTGTCATTTTGAGGTTATTTCCACGCCCTAAAATTGTCTATACCACAGAATAAGTACTTTCATAGAAACCGAACTATAAGAAACAGCAAAAGACGTATATGATCTTATTCTATTTATGGCATGGCATTAATATCGAGTTAGAAAGAGATGTCGTTAAAGGTATTCTTTTGTTTTCCATCATGTTGTCACAAGGATCTGCCAACGCCAGTGTTGCTGCTGAGTCGACAATAATTCTAGTATCAAATTTTCATGTTTTGAAAATCTGAAAATATCGATATATATTCACAACACTGTCAAACTAATAAAGCTACTAAATGAAGAAGTCACCCTGACACAAAATTAACTATTCGCATATCGACTTCTTAATTTTGTAGTACTGTAGGTTCGTGTAGGGGTCCAATGTGTAATGGCGGGCTCATCGCGGTCCATTAAAATTTGACGTCTTAAACCTTTTGGCAACATGATGGAGAACGAAAGAATACCTATAAGGACATCTCTTTCTAACTCGTTATGAATGCCATAAATATAAAAAGGTCAAACCTACGTCATTTGTTCTTTCTTATATTCCGGTTTCTATATATAAGTACTTATTCTGTAATAATCCTTCATTCACTTACACCGTGATTGGCTGTTTAGGGGATTCCAAAGTAAATTAAAAAAAAAAACTTTAATCCCTACAGATTAAAAAGGAACTTTAGTCCCGATATGCAGAGACTAAAGTAGCATTTTAAGAGCATGAGAAGTGAAAAATATTATATAACAGTAAATAGCAATAAAAAACAGGTTTATTTTTTAAATAAATATAAAATTTATTTTTGACTATCCATCACAGCATTTGCATTTTAGTATCAATTAACAGATATAGTAATATGCTTTGGTTTACCATCCATGGTGGGTACCATAGCCATATCCGAGACCGGCGCCATAACCGAGACCGGCACCATAGCCGAGACCGAGACCGTGAGCGCCGTATCCGAGTCCGAGACCGTCAGCGCCATAGGCGACGGCGCCGTGAGCGAGGGGAGCGGCATACGCGGCATGGGCCAGGGGAGCGGCGTAGGCAGTGGGGTGAGCCACATGGGAGGCATATGCTACGGGAGCGGCGTGGGCGAGAGGAGCGGCGTACGCCAGGGGAGTGGCGTGGGCAACGTGGGCGAGGGGAGCGGCGTGCGCAGCGTAGGCAACGGGAGCAGCGTGCGCCAGCAGCACGGGGTCCTTGCGCACGACGGCGTTGAACCCGGAGTGCGCGTCGGCGGCGTAGTCGACGGTGCGCTTGGTGCCGTCCGACTCGAGCAGCGAGTACTGGCCGCGCACGGTGTCACCCACGCGGGTTTCGTGCTGGCTCTTCACGTCACCGGTGTGCGGGTCCGACACGCCGTACGAGAAGCTGTTGTAGTTGCCACCGTGCACCGCGCTGCCCTGGGCGGCCGCCACCAAAAGAGCTACAACGACGAACTGCAAACCAAAAAAAAACGTTACTTTCTCATTCATAAATAACTTAAATCTTATAAATATTCTTCTTAGGGCTCTATAAATATTTCACAACTACTAAAGCAGTTATTACCTTCGCAGCCATTGTGATATGTGTTGTGGTCGACTTCGGGTTGCAACTGACTAACTTACATTTCGGCTACTATTTATATTCGCTTGCCGGAGGTGCAATACCGTTTCGGAGGTCAAGATTAAAGTGAGTAACTGTTTGCGGACGTAATAATACATTTTTCGTCACGTTATCAAATCCGCACCCTCGATCAAGGTTGACGTATGTAATGTAATGCTGTAAAATACCTTTTATATATTGTATATATTTAATACGTTTTGAATAATCCTTCTACAAACCTTGATGAAATAAATTTTCGGAAATTCAACAGTCGAAATATACTTAGTATTTTTACGCTTTATTTAATTCATTGTATCTCTACAAATGTTACGCTCTGCAAGTTTGGTAATAACTTCAAATGCTTACTTAATATATTTATACATTATCAAAATCAAAATGCAATTAAGTATCTTATTTATATATTATTTTATATCAATGTTGTATATGAGATGTGGTCGTTTAGGGTGGTTATAGGGTTTGATTACCTATATCATACTTAATACGCAACGCTAAGATTGATCTAACGACACCCGTTCTTTGATATCACAACAAAATAATAACTAAAGTATTTAGGTAGGTACGCTTGAAGTACCTATAGTTTGTCATTATCTTTCATTGTGACATATGAATCTGACAAAAAGTGACAAAGCATACTTTGACTAAAATTGGTTTGTTGTGCGTTTTTGAATAAGTGGGTTAGCCTTTATGATCAGACAAAGAAGCATACATAATAGATATAGGTCAATTCACAAGAGCTGACACGAACGCAACGAACGAAACGAATGTCTTCTATGATTGTGTGCGTGCCGTCCCTTTAATCGTTGTTCGAATTTCAAACCGAAAACATGTATTTATTTTACGCACATGTAAACTTTCTTTCCCTTGTTCGATACATAAGTACCAGCTCTTGTGAATCGACCTGTATTTAACTTATTACATACATGACCAAGTACTACTCTGTCAAGAAAGTACCGGGAAAAGATCAATAATACACAAACTGTTTGTTAATCATCCAAATTTATTTTATCACCTTCAAAGTATGCTCCTTCAGAAACGATACACTTACGCCAACGAATAATCCAATCATCAAAACATTTTTTAAACGCTGTTTCCGGAATTGAATTCAGTTCTCGGCGCGAATTCTCCTTTATGTCTTCTACCGATTGAAAACGGGTGCCACGAAGTGGTAATTTGCGTTTAGGAAAAATAAAGAAGTCGGCAGGAGCCATATCTGGTGAATATGGTGGTTGCTCGATGGTATTTGTTGAGTGTTTGGTCAAAAATTCTTTCACAATGATTGCCTTGTGCGAAGGCGCATTATCGTGGTGCAAAATCCAAGAATTTTCATTCCACAAATCTGGCCTTTTTCGTCGAATTTGCTTTCTTAAATGCCGCATAACGCTCAAATAATATTCTTTATTTACCGTTTGACCTTCCGGCAAGAATTCCGAGTGCACAACACCGCGATAGTCAAAGAAAACAGTCAACATGACTTTGACTTTTGATCGACTTTGGCGTGGTTTCTTCGGTTTCGGTTCAGTTGGAAGGCGCCACTCCGAAGCTTGTTGACTAGTTTGCATGTCAAACTCGTAAACCCACGTCTCGTCACCAGTAACAATGCGTTTCATGAATGTTGGGTCGGAATTGACTCGTTCTAGCATGTCCTCAGCGACTCTCATGCGATTGAGTTTTTGGAGAAAATTCAGGTCTTTTGGGACTAGCCGAGCGGTAACATGTTTCATACCCAAATGATTAGTTAAAATAGTACGGATCGACTCGTGAGATACAGAAAGTTCGGCGGCTATCTCTCTCAAAGTTGAATGAGGATTTTCAGTCACTATTTCCTTCACTTTTGCGATGTTAACTTCAGTTGCAGACGTTGATGGCCTACCAGAGCGAGGCAAATCTTCCATCACATCTCGACCGCTTTTGAACGCTTTGTACCACTCATAAACACGTGTTTTTGATAAAGTCGAATCACCGTAAGCCTTCTGTAACATTTTCAGTGACTCCGAACACGAAATTCCATTGGCGATGCAAAATTTAAGACAAACTCTTTGTTCAATGTTTTTGTCCATTATGAAATTCGCAATACACACTAGATATGATATAACTAAAAACAGCACTGTATTTAATATAAATAACAGATGCAACTCAAACTCCGCGCCAAAATAGAAAACAGTTGTGCCAATCTAACAACAACAAAAAAAAACAAAAATTTGCATTTGGAACCATAAACAAATCATCCATTCCCGATACTTTGTTGACTGAATGTATTAACTTCTTTGGACTTCGACATAGGTACTCGGTTTAAAGCCGATATAGGTATGCGTCCTTTAACCTTTCATGATCGTAACGCATGCAAACGATGAGACTTTTGTATTATGTAAATTTATTTCAGATTAGAGATTAAACGTTGTAATCACTAATCACTCGCTTAGTGGCAAATGAAGTGATAAAATATTCGTGCTGTATTAGTTGGTATCAAAGTATTCAATAAGATATTTATTATTCCTGTTTTAGAACTGAGCCAAAACTTAATCGGCGAGTGACCGTTTGCTATTTCCTCGTTATGACAAGGTTTTTAGTAATTCGCTCTCGTAAGTCTGGCTGGAATCTTAAATTGTAATTGACGACTTTGAACCAATTGTAACAACGGTGAACTATGAATAAATAAATAAATTTCCGTTATTGGAATGTGTAATTTTGCACGTATTAGGACCATTATGATTATGATAATGATGCGATTTGATGATAGAATCGTAAGGGCATCATTAAGTAAACGTAGACCCACCGAGTTTGAACTAGTTAGATTAGTGGTGATGTAACTACAAAGAAGAGTCATCAAAAAATTTTGCAATATTTTTAAAATAAATATCAATATATCAATAAAATAATTTTGGACAAAAACTTTTCTTAATTTATATTTGTAATTGCTCTTATCATTATTTGTTGATCACATGAATAAAATACTAAAAACAATTGTTCCGTTAATAATAATTATCTGTATTTATTTAAGTATTTCTCAAAATTTAAAGTTAAGCTGTCTAACCGCATTTCAATGATTTATTTGTACGAAATTGTTGTTATTTTTACCAACTACAATTTGCATCGTTGTGCTTTTAAAAACCGATATCTGCATACAACTTTTCAGTAGAGCAAAAAAACTGTATTGACTTCAATCTAACTTACTTGATACTAAACGAATACTTTAGTCATGTGTAAAAAAAGTGTTTTTGCAACGGGTTGAGGAGTAGATGCTGAAATTAATGCCGTTTAGCAGCTATTTTTCTTCTCCAGTTTTCGTGCACATTTCAGATTTGGTACAATGGCAATAGCAATTTTAAAGCCCCACGGTTATCATCCGTCCTATGTAGTGTTAAAATTAAAATAGCTAAAGTTACCTTTTAACTAATTTTTAACAATATAACCTCAACAGTACTCATCACTTCTGCCATTATGGACGAATAATTTAAAATTTAACTTGTGTTAACCAAAACCTGATAACGTGATAACTGTCGTTTTTTTTTCTTCAAAAAATAAGTGTTTGTGTTATACTTGTCAGACTTTTTAAAATGGCCACGGCACATTAAAGACTTTGTATATCGGTTTGTATCAAGAACTTCTACATAATAGTTTTTGCAACAGATACGGCCGCAAAAATAAATGACAAATAGCTGATATTTTTTTAAAATGCACATATCAGGTTTGGCAAGTGCAACAACATGTGATCAATTCAGTGACTTTGTACTTAAAATCAAGCTAAGCATCATCATCATCATTTCAGCCGAAAGACGTCCACTGCTGGACATAGGCCTCCCCAAGGTTTGCCACAAGGACCGGTCCTGCGCCGCTTGCAACCATCGGTTTCCCGCAATCCTAACCACGTCGTCGGTCCACCTTGTTGGAGGTCTGCCCACGCTGCATCTTCCGCGTACGCGGACGCTATTCGAGAACTCTTCGGCCCAAACGGCCATCTGTTCTACGAACGAAACTGAGCTCTTAATATTTGAAATAACTATGTTAAAATTGTACTTGTTATTCTTAACAGATCCACACCAAGTTATTCCAATGCGATATATGTTTAAATACTTCGTCGCAAACTCACACAAATAATCAATTGTATGTACATGCTATTGTGTACGTGTGATGCATCTAATTCGAAATGCATATTTAAAAACATGAATGAAAACGTGTTTAAAATGGGTTATCGAACTACTGAATTAAGTCTCCTATTCTCCCAATGTAAAGCAGGAAAAGCATAAATACGTAAAAGTCGTTTATGACTTAACCCTCGGGAAATATCCAATTTTCGGGACCGAAAGTACTCAATGTCCTCTTCAACGGAATGAACTATCTCTCTACCTTTCATGTCGATTGGTTGAGGCGTAGAAGGAACAAACAAACAAATACAGCGGTCCCGGGTTCGAATCCCGGTATGGGCAAACATTTGTGTGATGAGCGCGAGTATTTGTTCCTGAGTCATGGATGTTTTCTATATATTTAAGTATGTATTTTTCTTTATAAGTATATATATCGTTGCCTGGCGCCAATTAGTGTGAGATTGTCCCTGATATTTATTTATTTTTATTTTATAAAATTTTGGCACCTTCCCAAGTAGCACACAAGCTATATAAGAGTTTATACAGCTCTTGAAATGCTGAAACAAGAATTATAATGGCTGTAGAAGCTCTTATACGGCTTTTGTGCTCCTTGGTTAGTGGAAATCGGGCCATCCGTTCAGCCTCTACGGGGAAACAAACAACTATACATACATACATATAGGGCAAAAACATTACCCTGGATTTGAAATTGTATTTATGTAAGATGAAAACATTTGTGACGTTCTCAATATAAAAGGACCGGTTACGCCGTTTTTAGAACTGTTACCATAGTATTCGTATAGTTACAAGAATAAGAAGAGCGTAATTGCCTTCCTCCATAAGGTCCCTTTATATTGAGAACGTCACATATTAGCTTGCGAGTTACTTAATCACTGCCGCCCTTGATCACCACTGGCAGTTCAAGAGCTTGGGTTATCTGTCCGTTGCCGGTTTTTTAGGTAGATGAAAATTTCAACGTATCTGAGACTTACATACAGATTTATGTACACAAAACATGATTTTGCGGCGTTTGACCTTGGATCATAAACGCGGACCCGAATATGACATCTGAGCTAAAAAAAAATAGTACTGTTTTTTCATCTGACAGATGAATTTTAGCTCTATCTATCTTATCTCTATCCTTTGTTCAAACGACAGATAAAAGGAAAGTGATAACTTTAACTGACAGATATGTATTTATCTAAGTGTTTGATAAATCGGGCCTCAAACGAATTCATTAAGTTTGAATCGGAGGTAATTTTTGTATTTCACTTGATTATAAACAGAACAGCAAAACTAAAGGATTCTGCTAAGGTCGGAAGGACTATTTTGACTGAGGGGTAATTATACATACTAGGTATCAATATTACAGTTACCCCTCAGTCGAAATAGCCTCGTCCCATCTTATTAAGTTTTAAGACCTCAGGGACCTTACATCAACATCATGTAACGTGATTTTGCAATAAAAAATGAATAAAAATAAAAAAGTAGGTTGTCTTTTCAAATAAATATACAATTTATTTTTGAGTATTCATCACAGCATTTGCATTTGAGTATCAGATAACAGATATATCTATATGCTTTGGTTTACCATCCATGGTGAGCACCATAGCCGTACCCGAGACCGGCGCCATAGCCGAGACCGAGACCGTGAGCGCCGTATCCGAGTCCGAGACCGTCAGCGCCATAGGCGACGGCGCCGTGAGCGAGGGGAGCGGCATACGCGGCATGGGCCAGGGGAGCGGCGTAGGCAGTGGGGTGAGCCACATGGGAGGCATACGCTACGGGAGCGGCGTGGGCGAGAGGAGCGGCGTACGCCAGGGGAGTGCCGTGGGTGACGTGGGCGAGAGGAGCGGCGTGCGCGGCGTAGGCGAGGGGAGCGGCGTGCGCGGCGTATGCAACGGGAGCAGCGTGCGCCAGCAGCACGGGGTCCTTGCGCACGACGGCGTTGAACCCGGAGTGCGCGTCGGCGGCGTAGTCGACGGTGCGCTTGGTGCCGTCTGACTCGAGCAGCGAGTACTGGCCGCGCACGGTGTCACCCACGCGGGTTTCGTGCTGGCTCTTTACGTCACCGGTGTGCGGGTCCGACACGCCGTACGAGAAGCTGTTGTAGTTACCACCATGGATTGCGCTGCCCTGGGCGGCTGCCACCAAAAGAGCTACAACGACGAACTGCAAACCAAAAAAAAACGTTACTTTCTCATTCATAAATAACTTAAATCTTATAATTCTTCTTAGGGCTCTATAAATATTTCACAACTACTAAAGCAGTTATTACCTTCGCAGCCATTGTGATATGTGTTGTGGTCGACTTCGGGTTGCAACTGACTAACTTACATTTCGGCTACTATTTATATTCGCTTGCCGGAGGTGCAATACCGTTTCGGAGGTCAAGATTAAAGTGAGTAACTGTTTGCGGACGTAATAATACATTTTTCGTCACGTTATCAAATCCGCACCCTCGATCAAGGTTGACGTATGTAATGTAATGCTGTAAAATACCTTTTATATATTGTATATATTTAATACGTTTTGAATAATCCTTCTACAAACCTTGATGAAATAAATTTTCGGAAATTCAACAGTCGAAATATACTTAGTATTTTTACGCTTTATTTAATTCATTGTATCTCTACAAATGTTACGCTCTGCAAGTTTGGTAATAACTTCAAATGCTTACTTAATATATTTATACATTATCAAAATCAAAATGCAATTAAGTATCTTATTTATATATTATTTAATATCAATGTTGTATATGAGATGTGGTCGTTTAGGGTGGTTATAGGGTTTGATTATATCATACTTATTACGCAACGCTAAGATTGATCTAACGACACCCGTTCTTTGATATCACAATAAAATAATAACTAAAGTATTTAGGTAGGTATGCTTGAAGTATAGTTTGTCATTATCTTTCATTGTGACATATGAATCTGACAAAAAGTGACAAAGCATACTTTTACTAAAATAGGTTTGTTGTGCGTTTTTGAATAAGGGGGTTAGCCTTTATGATCAGACAAAGAAGCATACATAATAGATATAGGTCAATTCACAAAAGCTGACACGAACGCAACGAACGAAACGAATGTCTTCTATGATTGTGTGCGTGCCGTCCCTTTAATCGTTGTTCGAATTTCAAACCGAAAACATGTATTTATTTTACGCACATGTAAACTTTCTTTCCCTTGTTCGATATATAAGTACCAGCTCTTGTGAATCGACCTGTATTTAACTTATTACATACATGACCAAGTATTAACTTCTTTGGACTTCGACATAGGTACTCGGTTAAAAAGCCGATTTAGGTATGCTTCCTTTGACCTTTCATGGTCGTAACGCTTGCAAACGATGAGACTTTTGTATTATGTAAATTTATTTCAGATTAGAGATTAAACGTGATCGTAGTGATTACATATCGCTTATTCGCTAAGTGGCAAATGAAGTGATAAAATATTCGTGCTGTATTAGTTGGCATCAAAGTATTTAATAAGATATTTATTATTCCTGTTTTAGAACTGAGCCAAAACTTAATCGGCGAGTGACCGTTTGCTATTTCCTCGTTATGACAAGGTTTTTAGTAATTCGCTCTCGTAAGTCTGGTTGGAATCTTAAATTGTAATTGACGACTTTGAACCAATTGTAACTACTGTGAACTATGAATAAATAAATAAATTTCCGTTATTAGAATGTGTAATTTTGCACGTATTAGGACCATTATGATTATGATAATGATGCGTTTTGATGATAGAATCGTAAGGGCATCATTAAGTAAACGTAGACCCACCGAGTTTAAACCAGTTAGATTAGTGATAAGAGGTATGTAACTACAAACAAGAGTCATTAAAAAAAATTGCCAATAATTTTAAAAATAAATATCAATATATCAATATAATTTTGGACAATTTTGTAATTGCTATCATCATTATTTGTTTATCAAATGAATAAAAAACTAAAAACAATTATTATGTTAATAATAAGTATCTGTACTTACTTAAGTACTTAAATAATACCATAATAATACTTATTAAAGGTACTTAAGTAATATCGGGAAGTACTTAAGTGAGTACTTCCCAATATTCAAAGTTAAGCTGTCTAACCGCATTTCGATGATTATTTGTATTACTTAATTGTTGTTATTTTTACCAACTACAATTTCCGTCGTTGCGCTGGTCAAAACTGGTATGTGCATTTATACAACTTTTCAGTAGAGCAATAAAACTGTATTGGCTTCAATCTAACTTACTTGATACTAAACGAGTACTTTAGTCAAGTGTACAAAAGTCTTGTTGCAACGGGCTGAGGAGTAGATGCTGAAATTAATGCCGTTTAGCAGCTATTTTTCTTTTCCAGTTTTCGTGCACATTTCAGATTTTGTACAATGGCAAAAGTGACCAGGTATTAAGTGACGAAAATAATAATTAAAAATAAAACAAACCGGATAGCCATAACCTACTATTATAAATTTGATCACAAATAAACTTCTTACTATGATATATTAGTACATTAAAACAAATGGTTATATAATAAAACTTAAATCAGTTTTTCCGTTGCGTGATTTTTATATCACTGCCGCCAAAAACAGTCTTGCGCAGGTCACTTGTTGCCGAGAAGCACAGCAGGACTGAGGTTGCGGTGGCGTTTTTGGGTGGCCCAAGGTCACTTTGTGCGCTATTTTGTGTCTGACTAGCGTGCCTAGTTTTTGATTTAGGTGGTCCAATCAAAGCGCTGGTCCAATGATCGCAACCTTCCCCTATATAGGCTAAATTAATTTTATTATTGCACTTGTCAGACTTTTTAAAATGGCCACAGCACATAAAAGACTTTGTTTATCGGTTTGTACTCGTATCAGGTACTTCTACATAATAGTTTTTGCAACAGATGCGGCCGCAAAAATAAATGACAAATAGCTGATATTTTTTTAAATGCACTTAATAATATCAGGTTTGGCAAGAGCAACAACATGTGATTAATTCAGTGCCTTTGTACCTACTTAAAATCAAGCTGAGCATAATCATCATCATCATTGCAGCCGAAAGACGTCCATTGCTGGACATAGGCATCTCCAAGGTTTGCCACAAGGACCGGTCCTGCGCCGCTTGCATCCATCGGTTTCCCGCAATCCTAACCACGTCGTCGGTCCACCTTGTTGGAGGTCTGCCCACGCTGCGTCTTCCGCGTACGCGGACGCTATTCGAGAACTCTTCGGCCCCAACGGCCATCTGTTCTACGAGCGAAGCTGAGCTCTTGATATTTAAAATAACTATGTTAAAATTGTACTTGTTATTCTTAACAGATCCACACCAAGTTATTCCAATGCAATATATGTTTAAATACTTGGTCGCAAACTCACACAAATAATCAATTGTATGTACATGCTATTGTGTACGTGTGATGCATCGTATTCGAAGTGCATATTTAAAAAACATGAATGTAAACGTGTTTAAAATAGGTTATCGAACTACTGAATTAAGTCTCCCAATCTAAAGCAAATTCGGGACAAAAAGTAGGTACTCAATGTCCATTTCAACGGAATGAACTATCTCTCTACCTTTCATGTCGATCGGTTGAGGCGTTGAATCATTAAGAAGGAACAAACAAACAAATACATTTTGGCACCTTCCCAAATAGCACAGAAGCTATAATAGCTTATACAGCCCTTAAAATGCTGAAACTAGAGTTATAATGGCTGTAGAAGCTCTTATACAGCTTTTGTACTACTTGGTTAGTCGAAATCGGGCCAACCGTTCAACTTCTACGGGGAAACAAACAACTATACATACATACATATAGGGCAAAAACATTACCCCCCTTCTTCGGTAGTCGGGTGAAATAGGCAGTAGTTTTGAAATTGTATTTATGTAAGATAAATAACCTAACCGAGTTAAAAACCCCCGATATCAGCGCCTAAAAACCTTCTGAGCAATGAGCCAAACCTTCAACGGGCTCCAAGCACGTACATTTTCACTGGAGGGACTAGAAGATTTCAAGAATTAAAAATTCCCCTCCCCTCCCCTCATTAACTAGAAAAGAGCTGATGATTTTCAAACGGCTGAACAGATTTTCATGAATTATGGCTAAGAACACTTGGGATAAAATTATCTATGACACGAAAAAAACTAAACGAAAATCGGTCCATCCGTTAGGGAGCTACGATACCACAGACAGATACACAGACATACACGTTAAAGTTATAACACCCCTCTCTTTTTGCGTCGGGGGTTAAAAACATATTAACTTGCGAGTTACTTAATCACTGCCGCCCATGATCATCACCGGCAATCAAGAGCTTGGGTTATGTGTCCGTTGCCGGTTTTTTAGGTTAATGAAAATTTCAACGTACCTGAGACTGTTATACAGACTTATCTACACAATAGTACATTTCGATGCTAGTGCGGAAAGTATGTCATTACTTCACGAGTAACGAGATATCTTGCCACGAGCCGCAGGCGAGTGGCAAGACTCGGGACGAGTGAAGAATGACATTTCCGCACGTGTATGGAACGATGTTTTTTAACACAGTTGCGAAAAAATAAATCAATTTTAAACTCTGATTCACTCATTTTATAAGCAACTTTTTGAAAACTTAAGATTGGTAAACAAATTCGTTGTAAGTTCGATCTTTCGCAGTGAACATTTTTGACATTATGAAGAATTTTTTAGCTTTTATTCGACTAGAATGGATTTTGTTATTATTATTGAACCCACTTCAATGAAAGTTTTTTTTTTCAAACGCATATTCTATAAGACATAAACAATTGTAAATATAAAACATTGTACTATTATTACCTAAGTATTGTTATTTACGATTACCTATTTGTGTATCGTATATTTATAAAAACAATATCGAATGTTGCCTTTAGAAACTTAAAAAATGCTTGCAGTAAGAAAAAACGCATGGCTTAAAGGACTTAGCATCCAGGCCATAATAATAATAAAAAAAAAAAACGCCCCTTCATAATGTCAAAAATTTTGACAGGCGTTTCGGCAGCTATTCCATTCCATTCAGACAACTTATTAAGAACGGTTTTTCAATATTCAATATTAAAAAATAAACGTGTTATAATGATGAAGAGGTAAGTAATAAAATATGAAATATGTATATTTTTCGTATTCTTATATTAACAGTAGGTTTTTATGTTGATTACGATGTTTAAAGGAAACTAATATAAACACTCATCAATAAGTAGTCATGAATTGGAACAAGTATTTATAAATTTTAAAAAATTGGAAAAGTATAAAGCACTAGTTCGCGAAAACCAACTTTCCGCACGATATACAGCTACGAAAAGTACCACTTTTTAAGCAACTGTGTTAAAAAACATGTTTTTGCAGCGTTTGACCTTGGATCATAAACGCGGACCCGAATATGACATCGGGCCCAAAAAAAAAAAAACTATTTTTTCATCTGACAGATATGAATTTTTGCTCTATCTATCTTTATCTCTATCCTTTTTTTCAAACGACAGATAAAAGGAAAGTGATAATTTTAACTGATAGATATGTATTTATGTATGTATTAGATAAATTGGGCCTCAAACGAATTCATTAAGTTTGAATTGGAGGTAATTTTTGTATTTCACTTGATTATAAACAGAACAGCAAAAGTAAAGGATTCTGCTAAGGTTGGAATGGCTATTTGACTGAGGGGTAATTATAACTTTAATTCTGCAATAAAACGTAGGGGAAAGTGGGGCACCTTCATACACTAGAGCTATCTGTAGTTAGGCACACAGAAATTGAACGATTTATGCGTGTGTGCGTAGCTTATTTATGAGTGTTTGGATACACGCATAAGTCGTTCAATTTCTGTGTGCCTAAAAACAGATATCTCCAGTGTATGAAGGTGCCCCCTTGTATGAAGGTGCCCCACTTTCCCCTACTAGGTATCAATATTACAGTTACCCCTCAGTCGAAATAGCCCCGCCCGATCTAATTAAGATTTAAGACCTCTGAGCCCTTAGCCAAGATGCCCATCGCTAACGTTTCTATTCGTTTCATTTTTAAACCAATCGCGTCACTGGTAGATCACGTGACTCTCCGTATGACGTGATCTACCAATGACGCGATTGGTTTAAAAACTAAACGAATAGAAACGCTAGTTAGCGATTGGCATCTTGGCTTAGGGCTCTGGTACCTTACATCAACATGTAGCGTGATTTTGCAATTAAAAAAACAGGTTGTCTTTTCAAATAAATATACAATTTATATTTGAGTATTCATCACAGCATTTGCATTTTAGTATCAGTTAACAGATATATCTATATGCTTTGGTTTACCATCCATGGTGAGCACCATAGCCGTACCCGAGACCGGCGCCATAGCCGAGACCGAGACCATGAGTGCCGTATCCGAGTCCGAGACCGTCAGCGCCATAGGCGACGGCGCCGTGAGCGAGGGGAGCGGCATACGCGGCATGGGCCAGAGGAGCGGCGTAGGCAGTGGGGTGAGCCACATGGGAGGCATACGCTACGGGAGCGGCGTGGGCGAGAGGAGCGGCGTACGCCAGGGGAGTAGCGTGGGCGACGTGGGCGAGGGGAGCGGCGTGCGCGGCGTAGGCGACGGGAGCGCCGTGCGCGGCGTATGCGACGGGAGCAGCGTGCGCCAGCAGCACGGGGTCCTTGCGCACGACAGCGTTGAACCCGGAGTGCGCATCGGCGGCGTAGTCGACGGTGCGCTTGGTGCCGTCCGACTCGAGCAGCGAGTACTGGCCGCGCACGGTGTCGCCCACACGCGTCTCGTGCTGGCTCTTCACGTCACCGGTGTGCGGGTCCGACACGCCGTACGAGAAGCTGTTGTAGTTACCGCCGTGGATGGCACTACCCTGGGCGGCTGCCACCAGAAGAGCTACAACGACGAACTGTAAAAAAAACATTTAATATATTACTCGTCACGTCAGTAGAACTGCTGATTCTCATTGACCAAAAGACTCTCAGCTACTTTGGCCAAAGGTTAAGCCTTGCGAATCAAAAAGGCAATGCCTGGGAACCATAAGCAGTTATGGCGATGTGGCTAGTAGTTTTTATTCGTATCAAACTTATTTTATTCTAGTCATTTGTTAAAATTAGCTTATTTCTAAGCTTTTTTTGTCATTCTAAATGAAAAAAATAATTATATTTGATGTTTTATGTGAAAATAAAAGAACAATGAACTAAAAATACACATTTAAAAACGTATCAAATAAAGATTTTAGCAGCATTATTATGCTGTGGACGTCATGTGGACTCGGTTAATCCAATAATTTCGTTATTTTATTAAACAAGCATTACCTTCGCTGCCATTTTGATATGTTTGTTTGGTCGACTTCGACTTGCAACTGATTAATCCTGAAGTTTATTACTATTTATATTCGAGCACCGGCTCCGCATTGCGCGGTTGGAGGTCACAGTCGGAAGCATGACGCGTACGTCACAAAACCGCGGCGACTTGCGTAGTTATTAATGTTATGGTTGTACGAGTAAGTACGAGCATGAAGGTAACTTTCGCCCGTCAGATGTTTGACACTTTGGTGAGATTATCATATGTTACGTTTGACATCTTGTCTATCAACACATGGAGTACTGTTTCTGGTAAATATCAAGGGCACTTTTAAATAAATCGAACTTTCTGAACAAACAATCGGATAAACAGCCTCTGTTCTATTTTGAGATAGTAATGTAGGTAGAGCATGAAATATCTAAGACTTTCAATACGTAGCCCAGTAGCACTTGCGGCTGTATATGTAGATTATTTCATCCAGTAGATACCTATGTAGTCTTAGTAAAATATTCTTGAGTAGATGGTACAAATCCATTCAGTGTTCAGAACTATAATATTATCAACATAATATCATCATCATCATCATTAACAGCCCGTACTAGTCCACTGCTGGACAAAGGCCTCTCCCAATGCACGCTACTGCTCCCGATCTTCAGCTTGTCTCATCCAATCTACACCGGCCAATCTGCGCATATCATAATAATATAAAATGATTTTATTATTCATCCAAAGAAAACCGTAATATTTAACGTCAAGTTCTGGGACACCCTGTATATTTATTAACATTATAAAAACAAAGTCTCGTTTTATTTAGTGATAACATAAAAACTTACAATAAAGGAAACTAAGCTACTTAAACAATACCACTAAAATTATAGTAATTATAAACACAATTATATAAAAATATGATAATTAACAACCATTATTATATTATTCACTATATTAATTATTTTATAAATAATCAGTTCAACTTTATTTTCAAAATCCAAAAACCTTTTTCGAATGAAATCTTATCTGCATTATTTATGAACCGAAACTGAAAGGGGTTTCCGCGAGCGTAGGTCAGCCCAAGTTTCGTACTTCCTGTAGGCGCTCGGAATGCGTTACATACCTATTAGTGAGTATTATAATTATCCAGCCATATAAATACATGCATCCGCTGCCCATTGCCAGTCGTGGTGTAGCAAACAAACAAACATGTTCTCAAAGGTAACACAAAACAAGCTATGACTTTGTGACTAAGATTCTTCTTAAACTTGGGACACAGGGTTTATTCAACTCTGAAATTATTATTTTATTTAATATATTAAGGGCGTTTTACAATCGATAAATAAATTTATCTGCTAGTTAAACTTAGCGCACCCCTTTGTATTTTCAAGTGTAATAAAGGGAAAAAGAGCTATTATCTGTCAGCTGTGCTTGACGATTGATAAACAGGCGGTCATACCGCGGCTTACACCCTTATTCACAAACGCACAATAAACCTATTCTAGTAAAAGTGTGCTTTGTCACTTTGTGTCAGATTTAAATGTCACAATGAAATATAAGGACAAACCATACTTCAAGCATACTTTTCTATGTCTATTTTTATACTAACAAACTATTTTTTTCAGAATGAATGTATTCTATTACCTGTCATAGGATACAATCTATCTTCTTGCCAAATTTTATTGAGATCCATTCAGCTAACCTGTCGAGAAAAGATAAAAAACTACGAACAAACAAAACGAAGTTACTTCTACATACACAATAGTTAAAATATTTAAACACTGTAAAAAACGTACTTAACTTAAAATAAAAATATAACACTTTCAATATTTTCATGCTAACTCCCTCATTTTTCTATCAGATCGCCGTCTTCGCTCTGTTGGTGGTGGCCGCGCAAAGCAGCGCGGTGCACGGTGGTAACTACAACAGCTTCTCGTACGGCGTGTCGGACCCGCACACCGGTGACGTGAAGAGCCAGCACGAGACGCGCGTGGGCGACACCGTGCGCGGCCAGTACTCGCTGCTCGAGTCGGACGGCACCAAGCGCACCGTCGACTACGCCGCCGACGCACACTCCGGGTTCAACGCCGTCGTGCGCAAGGACCCCGCGCTGCTGGCGCATGCCGCTCCCGTCGCCTACGCCGCGCACGTCGCTCCACTCGCCCACGCCGCTCCCCTGGCGTACGCCGCTCCCCTCGCCCACGCCGCTCCCGTAGCGTACGCCTCGCACGTGGCTCACGCCGCTCCCCTGGCGCACGCTGCGTACGCCGCACCGCTCGCCCACACCGCGTACGCTCATAGTGCCATCGCTGCTCCCCTCGCTCATGGTGCCATCGCCTACGGCGCTCATGACCTTGGTCTCGGATACGGTTCTCATGGACTCGGTCTCGGTTACGGACATGGTCTAGGATACGGCCATGGCCTTGGCCTGGGATACGCTGGTCTGCAACACTACTGAAACCCCCACCGCAACTGACTAGGAAAATATTATAATTATGTAAATATAGCTACGTTCAACTTGAATTGACTATAATAAATAATCCAATAAAATTGGTAAAATAACTTTCCATGTTTCCTTTAATTCCTTTAACAATGCTGCAGATATATTTCTTCGTGAAAAATACCTGCTCAACAAAATGTTAACTTCTAAAATAAGCCGAACTACATTCCTAGTTTCGGGTAGACGTATTAATATCGGGTCTCTGCCGTTTGGCCAAAATATGTTTGGTCCAATGTATCATTTCCCGAATTTTCATTTGCTAAAAAGGTATTTCCCGTCACAAAAAATAGCATTTTATGACACCTACAACTCAAACCTAACCTAACTGGACTAAATAGCTTTTTTGGTATCCTGAACATAAAACAAAAATAATACAAAAAGCAAATTTTTGGGAAATGATACCTTCGACCAAACATATTTTGGCGAAACAAGAGGCTCCCATTAATATATATTATCTTTAAACCAAGATTTTTTTTCAATATAAACGGGCAGCATTTCAAGACTTATACCTAATTCTAGGTTCGCAAAAACAGCTTCATGGATCTGCTATGTTATTCTATTAAGACATCGTCGTTCAGTTCTACTCAGTCGATGAATAGCCGGCGAATTTACGTCGTCCGTCAAGGTGGGTAAATGAATGTGCAGGCAGTTGAATGTCATTTACCCACCTTGACGGACGACGTAAATTCGTCGGCTATTCATCGACTGAGTAGAACTGAACGACGATGCGGTAACAGAATAACATAGATTTTCGAACTAAACTTGGCAAGATGATCTAATTTTACACAAAATGTGTCGATTACCACATCAAACTCTTTTTGCCGAGCTACCTATGTATAATTTAGTAATGATCAGGCCACATATTGGTAGACTATTTTTTCTCCTCCGCACCACAGACTGGACAATAGACTAAAGAAGGTCTCGCAATGCAATGAAATGGGAGAACGAAATTTTAAAGACGAGCTTTTTCAAGTAAGTCTAGTAGGTACTATATTAAGTATTATTAGGTATTATATTAAGGTTAAAAGGCTATGAAGCCTTGTACAGATGACTGTACATTCCAAAACAGTTTTGGCATTGCCTAGTACCGATTTCACCATTCGATGTTAAATGTTAATCGACTGTTAGTTTTGACAGCTGTTAACACTCTAATCGTCTATTAAGTTGTTGGTGAAATTGGACACTAGTTTCCTAAAAATGTCTTAAAATATCATTATTCCATTTACGAAGTTTGTAAAGCCAAAAAATTCTGAAATAATTACAGTTTAAAAAACATTTTTTTGCCTATTGCCTGCGTGGGCAATTGTACAATAAATAAACCTCATATTCCAACAGAAGTTAAATATAACTTAGACCCAAAGCAAACTAAAGTCAACATTAACCGCATAATAAAAATGGCTCTCCATAAACCCATTACTCAACATTAAACATTTGAAATCATTTTAACTGATCAAACGAGCTTAACCTTTTCCTTATCTACCTGAACTGGATCATGTTTAAATAAGTTGTACGCCCAAAAATCAATTCGATTTTTAAATTTCCTGCTTGACACGTTTACAAGTTGCAAAAAGTTGCAAATTACGATTAGGTATATAAAATAGTCGTCGTACTTACATTAGTGTCCTTGGCGAAAAGGATGTAGTAATACTCATTCATCGCACTCGACAAGGATTTGTACTTACCTACGAGTAAGTATTATTTGTGACGTTCTCAATATAAAGGGACCTTATGGAGGCAGGCGACTGCGCCGTTTGTAGAACTGTTACCATAGTATTCGTATAGTTACAAGAATAAGAAGAGCGTAACTGCGCTCCTCCATAAGGTCTGTCATAGTTATTCCGTTGGTAAATATTTCATTCGTGTCGACTCTGGAATTCTTAGATAACTAGTCCTTAGCCCGGATTGACTCATACGATTTTTATCCTGGAATGATCGTTTGTTCCCAACGGAAAAGCGATTAATAAACAACTTTTACGCAGACGGTGTCGCGGGCAAAAGCTAGTGCATAATACGAACAAAATTAACATAAGAGCTGGTGTTCTATTGAACAGAGATTTATCTAAACTTTTTAATCAATGTTAGAGCAATCAGGCAGATAGCTTAATTGCAAAACACATACAATGTAACATGCAAATTTTATCCATTTATATTCACTCTAGTTTAATAATAAAATCAGAGAATTTAATGTTCACATTTTATTTTATTGCTTTAGTTTGTGAAGTGCAAATACGTGGTTAAAAATTACATTTAACAAGTCAATTTATCTGCCAGTTAAAGTAAGGCCGTCTCCTTCTCTATTTTCAAGTGTAAGAAAGGGAAAGGATTAAAATGTATCTGTCAAATATACATTAATTCACGATAGTGTAAATTAACCGCCTGATTCACAATCGTCAAGTAAAGAATTTCTGAGGGATTTAACTTTTTACAAAATACTATTCTTAATAGGTAATCGTTTTTGGGCATTTTTCAAAAAAGTGTACCTACATAGTTAAAGACAAAAATTAGGAAACGGTAACTTTTCCGGTTCGTCACGAAAACTAACGATACTAAAGGTAAGACTAATTTTAATGAGGCACTGGAAAAGTTAAAATTCCTTAATTTTTGTCCTTAACGCTGTACACTTTTTTGGAAAAACGCCCTTTTAAGTGTATTTTTATTATTAAAGGTTGGATAGCTACTTGTTATACTTTAGCGTCCTTTTAAGACAGCCTACGCTGTGATTATCGCTATATGCGATGCCAAAGAAATTGAAAATATTGCTCGCCTTGAGACTAATAAGGAATCGGTTCAGAGCAGTGACGTCAGGAGCATTTCGTCGATGACATTTCAATACCGCGTAACTAACAAATTCAAAAAAGGCCAAAATGCACTTTACCGAGAAGTCAGTAAGATTAATTTTACAACGTATTAAATTTGTTAGTTAATTTGCAGTATCACTGACGATTTGCATGAATATTTACTTAGAAATAAGTAGTTAATTTGTTTAGCATTTTATTAGACGTAGTAAGATTAGAGCATACTCCAATGTTAAGGTTTTCATTTATTATCGTAATTTTTGGTTTAATTTCGTATATAATACATTCAGTGTCTAAAAGTTGTTATTTAGTGAGGAAATAAAGAGCCGAAATGAAATGAAATGAAATATTTATTATCCAAAATACTAATGAATATGACAAAATCATATAGGTGTTGTCATATCATCGATATGCAAATGTCAAAGAAAATATAATATGAGAACGCTTTTAATGTAAAAGTTTTTTAGTAATTAAATGCAGTCCAGTAAGAATGCTTTTTAAATGTAAATTGTTTAAATTTAAATGGAAATAAATTATTACATGGGATGTCATGGGATGGGATGTAAGTCGGACTAAAACCATAACTTGAACCATCAAAGATTAATCTTATGCCCGTTTCCCAAAAAATGATACATTTTATTATCGACAAATGTCAAATTTTAACTTCACAGGCCCCCCCTAGCATGCATGCAAGAGATAAAATTTGACAGGTGTTAGGGAAATGAATACGTATAATTCCATATTCTAACGTAAGACTTAACGTTTAAGGTTTAAAATAGTAAAAGTGTCCCGACGTAATAAAATCGCTATTAAAATGTGAAAATCACATACTCGCTTAGTAATAAAAGGTAATAAAAGTCAGGACGAGACACTTTTATTTTAAACATTAAGTAAGTCTTTCGTTAGAATATGAAATAGATGTACCTATTAATATCCCTAGCACCTGTCAAATTTTATCGCGTTCATGCATGTTCAGCTGGCAGTTTTAACATTGAGTACGGGACGCATATGAGCAAATTATTACTTGGGATTTGAAGTTGCATCCTTATGATAGCGACAGTGGCGCAACAAATAAAGTCGGTGGTGATAGTAAGCTCGGTTTACTGAAAAGTAACCATCAGAACAAAGGGAATGGTACTTATCCATTTTGTTGAATATCGAATGCTTAAGAAGAATTTCTTTGCGACGTTGCGGCGGTAAAGTAAACAAAACAAGATAATAAATAAAAAAACAAAAACACTCCCAATGAGATAATTGAGTGAAACAAATCACTCAAGACTTAATGTGCCGCAAGAACAATCAATCATCAACTGCATTAGCCAAGTGCAAGGCGAATTGCATTAACTGGGTTCCGTACACACGTTTTATAACGTCAATAAGGTACTTCAATTAATTTATATTTAAAAATGTATTTTTAGTTGATTATTATAAAATACAACAAATCGCAAAGAGAACGTCAGAATTTGGCATTAACTTTAGGGCTTCATTTTCACCGTTTTTCATAAAAATGGTAAAGTACTTACAAGATGAATTAAAAAAATTGTACATTGTGAACGTTAAGTAATAACAAATCTGGTATTTTTTATCTATGGTAATTCATACATTCATATGGTAAACTTTCGTTACACAAATGTTCGTTCTTAAATGTAAAAATTAGTACATTAAAAATGTAACTTTAGCGTAAGCAAATTATTAGAGATAAAATTTTCATTTATTTACCTTCCTTTAACACTCCTATTACACACTTGACTCTTACTTAAATTTACATTTCACCACGTTACTTAACACCTATAAAACAAAAGCGTCCGACAAACAAAAGCCAATTTCACAAGTGTCCATTCCAAAACGGAACACTAAAAAGATCGTGTCTTCTGCCGAGAATAAATTACCCAAAGAATGCACCACAGTCCAGATCAGTCAAGAAACGGCCTTGCGTTTCCGGATACATCGTTCCATCGCATACGCCTTGCTGCGCCTGCGTCTTAAAGTTCTACTGGCGACAACTACACATGGCGCAAAAAACAACTTAATCCCGACTTTATTTTTAACGTGTTATGGCCTAAGGTGGGAGTCAAGTGTAGGTAACAAGACTCAGTGTCCATGCTCTCTGTACCACGCCCTCGTGTTTGGTGCTTCCTATATAAGAGCGTCTCGGTTCATAGAGAATCATTCTTCGATTGGAAGTACTCTAGTCCATACGCAATGGCCGCTAAGGTGAACTTCTAATTATTAGTGCTGTGATATAGTGTGATTTTAATCATAACGTGTTGACATTGTAGGTCTGCGATGTCGTAGAAAAGTGGCTTTATTTAGTCAATCTCGACAAAATTAGATCTAAAATACTTGTTGGTTATTCAAACGATATTAAGTTTCTAACACAATATGTGACGTTCTCAATATAAAGGGACCTTATGGAGGAAGGCAGTTACGCTCTTCTTATTCTTGTAACTATACGAATACTATGGTAACAGTTCTAAGAACGGCGTAACCGCCTGCCCCCATAAGGTCCCTTTTTATTGAGAACGTCACATATTGCTTTTCTTTGATTTTATTTCATCAAAAATATTTCTACACCAAAACCTTCCCAAGTGATACATTTAAGTAACAAAGTTAAATCACCAGCTGTCAAAATCTAAACCCGATAACATCGTTCTAAAAGTAAAAATAAAACTGATAAATCTTGATTTTTATAAAACAAAGCTAAATGACTGCATTAAAATTGGGTTATTACTTGGTTAGATAAATAGACAGACAGACGAAAGCTTCAAACTAACACCCCTCTTTTTTGTGACGGGATTTATAGTGGTCTTAAGAATTAATAACATATTTCCATGGACCATCATGTTTTAAATAAACCCTTATAATAGGCAGAAGCTAGCGCCTGGTTAACTTAACAAACTATCTAGTGATTCACCTATATTATTTTTAGCATCTTGAATAATTTATATTGCACTGAAATTATTTTAGTTCAGTTTAACAATAAAAACACACAAATATAACACCTATAAGGTCACTTAAGGCAAGTGCTTTTACGAGCTAAGTGCGACAAACATCTATCAACCAACCAGTCAATCACAGTTTAAGATGGACTTTATCACAGTTTATGACGCGTAATTCAAAGACTATATTATTTTCAAAAGAGATATGGATGGTATGACGCACTTTCCCCGTACTGCCCCTTAGGCGCATTTACCAAAAATTAAAACTATACTTTTATTTTTCAGTTTGTCGTAGTACTCGCGATGGCCTGCGCCGCTCAGGCGTCGGTGGTGCCGCTGGCGCGCGCAGACGACTACTCGAGCTTTGCGTACGACGTGGCCGACCCCAACACCGGCGACTACAAGAGCCAGGTGGAGACGCGCTCCGGCGGCGTCGTGCAGGGCCAGTACTCGCTGCTGGACGCCGACGGCACCAAGCGCACCGTCGACTACACCGCCGATGACGCCAACGGGTTCAACGCCGTCGTACGCAAAGATCCTGTTGCTGTCGCCGCTCCCATTGTAGCCGCCGCGCCCGTCGTCGCCGCTGCCCCTGCCGTAGTCGCCGCGCGTACCGTCGCCGCTCCCGCTGTGTACTCCGCCGCCGCTCCCGCTACTTACTCCGTTGCCGCTCCCGCTACCTACTCCGTCGCCGCTCCCGCTACCTACTCCATCGCCACTCCCACTACCTACTCCGCCGCCGCTCCCGCTACGTATTCCGTAGCCGCTCCCACTACCTATTCCGTAGCCGCTCCTACTACCTATTCCGTAGCCGCTCCCGCTACCTATTCCGTAGCCGCTCCCGCTACCTATTCCGCAGCCGCTCCCGCTACCTATTCCGTCGCCTCCCCCGTCACCTACGCCGCTGCCGCCCCATCGTACTCGTCTTCGGTAGTTTCTTCCCGCACTGTTGCCGCGCCGACAGTATACGCCGCCAGCGCCCCCGTGGTCGCCGCCCGCACTGTTGCAGCCCCCGCCGTGTACGCCGCTTCCGCCCCAGTCTACGCCCGCACTTACGCCGCTCCCTCAGTGTACACTGGCTCTTACTACGGCACCCCTTACACGTACGGCGCCTACGCCTCCCCAGTCGCTTACTCAGCTCCCGTTACCCACTGGTAAACAAAACCTTGCCTCAAGGTTCATTAGATATAAACCACGACGTGTTCCATTCGTTGAATGTAAATAATTTAAACGACGTACATACAAGTATGTATTCGAAATAAAAACTGTTATATTTCAACACCTACGTTTTATTTACAACATATTTATGTACTGGCATAGATCTTGAACCCTAAAGGTGTGCAGTTTCAAATGGCATAACAACCATACATGACCCTGCCCATCAATCTTGTCGTATAAACGAGAAAGACGGTAAGTGACACCTACCTACGAGGGCGGTATATTAAAAACTGCTGTAGGTTGCTGAGTCATTTTCTCTGTAGATTATTGGTGATAAAGAAATGGCACAACATAAGGCTTTACCTTGAATCCCACACGATGGAATAGTTCAATCTGTACTTCCTTTAAGGGAAACTGTACTTGCGTAAGTGTAACACATTCGATTAGAACGATATTATATTCAATTCTATGATTTAATGTATTAGTTTTTACCAAGGAAGAAAAGAATGGTTTACATATTTGCTGCACCTAACTGCATGCGATTATACATAATATTTTCCCTTCGCACTAAGCTTTAGAGTAAGTAAAGAACATTTTTTTTTAATAAAAAAACCGAATGTATCCAACTAACAGTCTTTTATTTAATAATACGTTGAGCAGCCTTAGGCCGGCCTTACACAGGCTGAATTAAGAATCTTAATTCATAATTTGAATTCATATTATTAATTCAGAAAGCACGGAATTGCATACAATGTAATTATTATCCACACACAATCAGATTTTTTCATATTATGAATTTCTCAGATTGATCTGACAGAACGCACCTTTCAGTTTTTGTTTTCAACCACTTCTTGGACCCTAGCTTAGTTTAGACCCTATAGTTGTGGGAGAAGTTTGATGTGTCTTATTCTATTGCTATAGCAAAGAAAGTGCTGTCACTACTTTAATGAAACTTAAAACTTAATTGACGTCTCTGAGTGCGGCCGTAAGCTAGCAAGTAAGATCTTAACACACACAAAGCTAAAAGTTATTTCAGTTCAGAGAGATCTATTATAGGTATCAAAAGGAAATATTTTGGCACAATAACTTAAACTCATGATGATGTAAAGCATTTCCATACTTTTACTACCCTCAAAAAGCTATACATATTATAAAACAAAGTCGCTTCCCGCCGTCTGTCCCTTTGTACCTACGCTTAGATCTTTCGAACTACGCAACGGATTTTAATGCGGTTTTCACCATCAGTTTTTTTCCACGGAAGGTTTATACATATAATAGCACCCGGAGCGAAGCGAGGACGGGTGTGTTTGTTTGTTTGTACAATTTTCACGATTTTTCAACCGATTGACGTAAAATTTGGTACAAGATTTACAAATAAAGTCCGGAGATGAACATAGGATAGTTTTATCCCGGAAATCTAACAGTTCCCTAGAGAATAGCGATAAACAACTTCTACGCGGACGAAGTGGCGGGCAAAAACTAGTTTTATTAATATAAAACTGTTAATGAACCCTAACACAATTAAACCTACTTGGTCAGACGTTTTTACAAATTAATTTTGAATCGAATTTGGTAAAATTGGTAAGATATTATTTAGAAAATTGCGTACACTTAGGCCAAGCGGAGGGCAAAAGCTAGTACTGTTAGTATACAGTCAAGGGTAAGAATAACTATGTAAAACAAAAATAAGTCGAATAAGTTGAATTGATTTTATTATTTTTTCCTTGCAACTGTGTGTCCTCGTAACGTTGATAAACTCTCGGCTCACTTACGCCCTTGCTTAAAGCAAAGGCTAAAATCTAAATTTAGCACACTCGTATCATAATGTACTATATTTCTGTATCTCGTGTCCAATAAAAATTAACAACAATTTTAAGCGACGTTTTAATTACCTTATTCAATCGCGTGTTCAGTCCTATGTCATGGTTGTCTGAAATAGATCGCTATCTAGCGATAAGACCGCCTATTATCTACCTGTAATACTTTTAGTTGTACCTATTGATTTTTTAAATGTTTTTTGTATGGTGGACAATAAAGTGTTTAGTATTGTGTTGTACATATATAATAAGTATATATGTATTATTCATATTTATGTCGAATTTCACCAACAAGTTAACAGATGATTAGTGTTAACAGCTGTCAAAATGTTTGAACTAACAGTCGATTAACATTTAACATCGTTTGGTAAAATTGGTATTGAGCCTGACAGTGACTGTAACTTATACTTAATCTTGCAGACTGGTTTTCTTTAATTTGATGGAGTATGCGGACTCAATTTTTGGGGTTCCGTACCTCAAAAGGAAAAAAGGATCCCTTATAGGATCACGTTGTTGTCCGTATGTCCGTCTGTCTGTCTGTGTGTCTGTCCCTTTTTCTCGGGAACGCGTAAAGGTATCAAGTTGAAATTAATATCAAATTTATTAAGTCTGCAATCCCTCGGATAAGTGAAAAAATCAAACATCTAAGTCAACGCAATCAAAATATACGGCCGTTAATGCCGAATATTCAAGGGAATCTCAAGGGAATCAAAACCTATAGGGTACTTCCCGTTGACTTAGAATCATGAAATTTGGCAAGAAGCAACGTCTCAGAGCACAAGTAAAGGAAAAAATCCGAAAACTGTTAATTTGTAGTTACATCACATAAAATATTGGTCCAGTATAAACTGACACGCACTAAGTTTGCACACTCATACTTAGTGAGGGTCAGCTTATAAACCGGGTTCAAAAAGAATTAGCCAAATCGGTTTTGCCGTTCTCAAGTAATGCGCGTACATACATTCGGCAATTGATTTTTATTTACATAGATAGATATACATAGTATATTATATAGATACAAGTAGATAGATATGCCTATAGGTGCTTATTTTTTCGCAAGTTGATGTAATTAACAAAAACACCGTTTAGGTAGTTTCACTATTTATTTTACATAAATACAAGTATTTACAACAAGTGACTTAGTATCCGGGAAAAATGTTCGTTGATCGCATTAAATCAATTTAGTAGAATCCGTAAGGAGAAGTGTAGTAAGGGCTGGCGACGCCGGCAGAGTAGGCGACAGGGCTGGAGGAGTAGGCGACGGGGGAGGAGTATGCGACGGGGGAAGAGTAGACGGCGGGGGAAGAGTATGCGACGGGGGAAGAGTATGCGACGGGGGAAGAGTAGACGGCGGCGGGAGCAGCGACGGTGCGCGCAGCGACTACGGCAGGCGCGGCAGCGACGACGGGAGCGGCGGCAACGACGGGATCTTTGCGTACGACGGCGTTGAACCCGTTGACGTCATCGGCGGCGTAGTCGACGGTGCGCTTGGTGCCGTCGGCGTCCAGCAGTGAGTACTGGCCCTGCACGACGCCGCCGGAGCGCGTCTCCACCTGGCTCTTGTAGTCGCCGGTGTTGGGGTCGGCCACGTCGTACGCGAAGCTCGAGTAGTCGTCTGCGCGCGCCAGCGGCACCACCGACGCCTGCGCGGCGCAGGCCATCGCGAGCACTACAAAGAACTGAAATCGGGATATTTGATTATTATGAAAGTACTCATATAAATTAGTACCGTACCTTGGACCATAAGAACTATTACAATCTTTAACTATTAAGTGTCGAAACAGTTTCAAACTATGGAATCATACATAACTTGTAAGGTTTTAATTTGAAGGACATTATTCAGGGAAGGACATCGTTCAGGTGTATTAGGTATTTCAATTTATGACTTTTTAGCTCTACAATCACAGTTTCGTGAAAATTTACTGCCTTCAATTAAGCAAACACCTTCGCCTTCGCTTAAATATGATTCACTGCACACCAACAAATAAAATTCTATTTTTAGTCGTAACCGACATGAATATTGTAATTGACATTCTTTAAGATTTGTGCACTGAATTTAAAACACGTAGACTTATTGTGTTTTGATAAATTATATATTATTGTTATAAACACTGAGTTATTATCTTACGACATTATATATTTGCGAAGTATGACGCCGCTTTCTGCTTTTAAGCAAGTTAAATAAAAACAATTGAGCATCATTGTTTTGTTTGCTCCATAAAAGTGGCTCAACTAAACATTAATGGGATTTATTAACAGAGTATGTACAGTCAAACAATTTGATTCCTAGTACACTATGGAACTACGTCTAAGTGACTTTATAAATCAGATATTAAGAAGTCCCCCAAGAATTGATTGATTACGCTATGATATAGTGAATTATGAATCAAATTAACTATATGTCTTATTGTAATAGTTACCTTAGCTGCCATTGCTGATAAAGTGGATCGAGAGAATGATGCCTACAGCCTCAGCGCCTCAGTTTATATACTCGTATCCTGATAGGCGTCAGCGATATCGGTCACTAGTCGTTCTTGAAATAGTCCGGACGCACTACCAGATTAATTGTTCAGGATTTTTTTTAATGCCTACGAATATTTAGTTCTGGTTTTTGCTTCATTATTGTTTTATGGCTGTTTCTCTTTTGACATTAACTGTATTTTTTGTACTACTCAATTAAGTTTAGTATCATATTTTCAGTGTTATTTTGGTCATTTGAAACACATAGAACTCACTAAACACAAAGTTTTATTAGAGAGAGCTGTGTATTTATATATCAGTAATTAACTTTATCTTTTGTCATTTATTCTAAGTGTAAGTATCTATCGTTGAAATAAGACATTAATTGACGTCCATGGATCTGAGCTTTATTTTGCGATAACCTCCTGCGGCGCAAAGCAGAATACAGCTCATTGTCATTGCTAACCATGGTCCTACCAGTAGTACTATTATTTTATAAGACGACGCGGTTAGCCTAGTTGGTAGTGACCCTGCCTACGAAGCTAGCGGTCCCGGATTCGAATCCCGGTATGGACAAATATTTGTGTGATGAGCGCGAGTATTTGTTTCTGAGTCATGGATGTTTTCTATGTATTTAAGTATGTATTTCTCTATATAAGTATGTTTATCGTTGTCTAGTACCCATAGTACAAGCCTAGAGCTTAGTTTGGGACTAGGTCAATTTGTGTGAGATTGTCCCCTGTTATTTATTTATATTATTTATTATACACATTCAGACCCAAGTACTTAGGACACTTCTTTTAAATTTTATTGTACTTGTATGGCACCAATAGTTTTTGGGCGAGTTTATAATCAGTATATGATACAGTGCTACAGGGAGGACCATGGGCTTTATATAATTAATTATTTAAATTTGATAACAAAATGGCGGGTTTTGTAATAAGTTCTACTGGTAGGAACATGGTACGATATGACTATACAACTGTTAAAAGAGCTGGGTCTGAATAACAAAGGTAATTAGTCCTATAGGTAGGACCTTAGGTCGCAGGAGGATATTGGACTTGCTCTTTGCTGATAGGTAGGTACTTACTTCGAGAGATTTCCGACACCGGTGACATTTAACCACACCGAACCAAGCGGACAGCCAGAACAGTACTATCTCGAATGCATTGCCATTGCAATTTGAACCATCTTCTTTAAACGGTAAAGTTGCTATTCATAGCTTATCTTGTCGACAAAAGTTTTCTTTATAATTTTAAACTAGCTTCCCACCCGCGACTTTGTCTGCGGTGAGTGCTGACTCACCTCTAGTACTTTCGTAAGTTAAAATATAGCCTATGTCCACCCAGGCCCCCTAGCATGCATGCACGAGATAAAATTTGACAAGTGCTAGGGAAATGAATACATCTATTCCATATTCTAACGTAAGACATAACGCTTAAGGTTTAAAATAAAAGTGTCCCGTCTTGATAAAATCGCTATAAAAATGTGAAAATCGCAATAGTCGCTTAGTAATAAAAGGTAATAAAAGTCAGGACAAGACACTTTTATTTTAAACCTTAAGCGTTATGTATGTTACGTATTCCCTAATACCTGTCAAATTGTATCTCGTGCATCATGCTAAGCCCGCTGAAAGTCCTTTCTAAATGTTGGTGGAAGAATTTTTGAAATCGGTCCAATAGTTTTCGAGTTTATTCGTTACAAACATACAAAAATCCAAATCTTTCCTCTTTATAATATTAGTGTAGATAAAGTTAGTTCCTAGGAAATCGTTAACTGACATTTTAACTTAAAATACTTATAATCCGAAGCTCTACAAACTCAGATCATAGAAAGACAGGATCAGGTCTATTGTTTAAATGACGACGTGGTTAGCTTGATTGGTAGTGACCCTGCCTACGAAGCTAGCAGTCCCCGGTTCAAATCCCAGTAGATATGGGCAACTATTTGTGTGATGAGCGTATTTTATTCCAGATTCATGGGTGTTTCCTATATAATATTAGAATGTATTTCGCAATAAGCCTAGAGCCTAGTTTGGGACTCGGTCAATTTGTGTAAGAATGTCCATGCATTTAAATCAGCCGGATAATCAGGGAACAGGGGCCTTATGTTTTCACAATCTCTTGACAAAAATAATGGTTTATTTTTTTCTTTAGTAACTTCTCAAGGACCATGTAACACTTAGCAAAAATGTCAGTTGATCGTTACTCACACTTGACATTAAAAGGTAATTAGATTACGTACCAAATCAGGGCAAGCCGGTTTGGTCATGCCTTACGACAAATGTTAGCATGCGATTTAGATTTAATACACAAGATTGTCTTAAGTGAACTTATTACATTGCTTGTGAACATAAGTGCACATGCCTATATAGGCAAATGTAGTCGGAGACTCACGCTTAACCCAGTAATACTAGATAGTTGCGTTGGAGGAGTTTGGTAAAAATTTAAATTGAGAACATGATCCCATTTTTAGCCAACATTTGAGCTAAGGTGGTGTGGCTCTAACTGCCGCACTCAGAGACATCAATTAATTTTTAAGTTTGATTAAAGTTGCTGCGTCTTATTCTATTGCTATAGCAAAAAAAGTGACAGCAGCAACTTTAATCAAACTTAAAAGTTAATTGACGTCTCTCAGTGCGGCCGTTAATAATTATCTATCTTAATTATTATTTCGATCCTACGGTTCCTGGATCATTAACAATACGATTGCATTAGGAGTAAGGCGTTTCCGCTGGAGAGGGGAGACGATCCGAGCGCAGCTGTGAAACAAAAGTGGTGTAGCTGCTTCCACTGAGGCAGAGACGAGAGGAGCGGGACTATGAAATATGAAAAGATGTAGGTTCGGTTCAACGCGGCTGGGTTTCCATTAAAGCGGAGCGGAGACGAGTTGTGGATTACAATGCCGCTTATTGGTTGATTCATGCACGTCTCCGCCTCAGTGGAAAGGCAGCCTAAAAACGCCACGGAATAGAGGCTAGAATAGAGTCTTTCGGTTGCTAAACTGACGCCTGTGACTTCGTTATAGCGAATTCGCAGTTCATGCGCTCAGGTAGCATGTAATATAATATTAGATGATTATGTATTTGTAACGAAAATTGAATAAGGTCCTTTAGGTTAAAAAAGGTTATTAATAATATCGTGACATTTATGGATGACCAAGAACAAGAAAGAGAAGTAAAAAAAGTGTTGACTTGGTGGGTAAGGTAAGGTACTAGCAATGTGTGTGCAAGATGACACTGTCCTTATGGAACTCCAGGCGTATAATAAATATGTAAAAACCGGGCAAGAGCATGTCCGGCAATACTCAGTGTAGGGTTCCGTCGCCATTACTACAAATACAAATAAAGTGCACCAGTAAAAGAGCGTATCTTCATAGCACTTACGTCCTTTTGTTGTGAAGTGCAGTTTATCAACAATAACTCAAATATCCGATTATGTTGAAAATAACTTTAGTTGAAAGTATTACGCATATTAAGCGTTACCTTTGTCATTTTTTTCATATTTTTTGGACTTACGAAATAAAGATAAAGGGGGGACACAATTTTTGCAACTTTCGGAACGATTATTTCCGAAAATATTCACTTAAGCAAAAAAATTGCTGAAAAAGCCGTAGTAGCTTAACGATTTGACCTGCCGACTCTTAAGCAGAGGGTCGTGGATTCGAACCCCGGCACGCACCTTTAAATTTTTTGGAATTTATGTGCGAAATATAATTACCATGAGCTTTTCGGTGAAGGAAAACATCGTGAGGAAACCTGCACACACCTGCAAAGCAATTTGACGGTGTGTGTGAAGTTCCCAATCCGCGCTGGCCCGCGTGGGAACTATAGCCCAAACCCTCTCATCATGAGTAGAGGCCTGTGCCCAGCAGTGGGACGTATATAGGCTGCATTATTATTATTATATTATTAATTAATAGAACCAGTTAATGGATAGGGCTGAAATTTAGAATACCCGACCACATTGCAATATTATGGTGTAATTAAACTGGTCTGATGATGGAGACGGATGGTGGTCATAGGAACTCCTAAACTACACATTCTCTTGATAAGCAGATACAGTCGGAAATAGAAGGTTGTCCCAAAAGTTCATTTTTAGGGTTCCGTACCTCAAAAGAAAAAAACGGAACCCTTATAGGATCACTTTGTTGTCCGTCTGTCTGTGTGTCTGTCAAGACCCTTTTTCTCAGGAACGCGTGAAGGTATCAAGTTGAAATTCACATCAAATACTTAGGTCCGCAATCCCTTGGATCAGTGAAACAATCAACCATCTAAGTCAACGCAATCAAAAGATACGGCCGTTTATGCCGCATATTGAAGGGAATCTCAATGGAATCAAAACCTATAGGGTACTTCCCGTTGACTTAGAATCATGAAATTTGGCAAGAAGCAATGTCTTATAGCACAAGTAAAGGAAAAAATCCGAAAACCGTTAATTTGTACTTACATCACATAAAAAAAAAGCCCAGTATAAACTGACACTCACTAAGTACGAAAGTGCATACTTATTGCGTATCAGTTTATACTGGACTTGTTTCTATTGTATTCCCGTGATTTACGAACTATTTACATGCCTACAAGTTTGTGCGTAGTCCGACTCGCACTTGACCGGCTTTTTAGGTTATTTCCCACTGACCGTATATGTACTGCATTTTATTAAGGTTAAGGGATAACAGAAAAGCCGGTTAAAACCAGAACAAACAACAACATATTTTAGCAACAATTTTTTTATTAAGAATTCCACAGTGGATCAAATGTTTCTTCCATATAATAACTATTATCTAAATTCAGGTTGTAGGTTTGTGATGTGACGGCCATGGGCCTCTATTACGTTACCGTAGTGTTTGTGGACAAATATAATTATATTTACCTGTATCGACTCCACAGGTTTACATAGACTTAGTTTAACCTGTCCGAATACACGCTTACATGTATAACACCGATCATACAAGGTGCACCGCGAGCGGCCGCATGGAGCACGGCTTCAGTCAAGCATTGGACATTTACGGACTATTCGATACTAAACCCGGTACGTGTATCCGAACGCTTACTAAGCAAACATAACACCACGTACTCAAAACGTTCACCACATAACACAACGCAAACCGCAAAAATATTAAGACACTAAAAAATTCGCTAGAACCATTAAAAATTACCAATACAATCATTCAATAAATCATTTCGCTAATCAGAAAAACGAGCCACGCGTACTCTGATCCCACTTCTGCCTTTATCTTTTACAAGCAGTTAAGACGTTTCAGTACACGCGACTCGAACGCTATTCCCGCAACGCATGTGGTCAAACCATTACCAATCATCAACCGATTCCGTAGACACTAGCCCGTATGTAAATATGTACCTATTTAGATAGCTATACACATGTTATGCACATCCAACCCCCCACCACACTACACCACAGCTACGTTCCTATCGTATAGTACAAAAAAAGAAGTCAACTAATAAATACCTAATGTAAAATCACAAGTAGTGCTATTCTTACTGTTAAGGAATATTTTTTCCTTTATATAAAAAAGTCGCATAAAAATCACAGACAATCACTTTCCCTTTTACAGACATAGACCACCGATGACCGCATTTTTACTAAGCATTAACTTGCTAAGATACAAAATCCTACTTAGTTTTACAACCATGCTGGTTTACAAAATGTACATACCTTACAATCGATCCTAGCTCACCCCTCGCCGTGCGCGCGCGCCTCGACCCAACTAATAACGAACTCAAACGAACGGAACCGAAGCCTCCCGCCTCGCCGCGGGCCGACGAAACTAACCCTTTGTACTCTCCTCACTTACAATTAAATAATTTATCTGCCGAAAAATACGATTTTGGCAACATTTACGTAAAATCCGATACCATTAATTTGTACTGGCATTAACTTTTAATTTAAGACTTCAGAATTTGTACTTTAGTTCTTGTGTAAGGATTGCTCGTTGTTTTTTTTTTTGTTTTTTATACCATTATGTGTAGCCTACACTTACACAAAGTTGACACCAAGAACATAGTTAAAGACATCGATACTTAACCCACCGAACTTAAACTTTAACGGCAAACATGTACTCTATTATTAATGCTGTATTTACATTATGTATGAATGTGTACTTTTGCTGTAGTTATTTGTAGCTGCCTTAAATTTTCCGTGGCATCGATTTGGCCCCGTTCAGACACTGGAAAACCGCACAGACGGCAGTGACAACGTTTGAACCAATGTATATATGCTAATACATATAAATAAGATCTGCGCGGTCGTTCCGCAAGATATCCTCCGTGTCTGAACGGTGTCTTTTTTTCCCTTGGGCTGGTCACTGATTTGAGACAGTATTCGTTACCCCAAGCTTCCTCTACCTAGGTTCCCTAAGGTTTAGGTACAGTGATCCACATTATTAACTCCTCAACTCTATTGTCAAGTTCATGGGCGGCGATTAACCTAGTGAATTTAAAAGTGATCGTTATAACATTAACATATTAATTTATACTTACATTAAATGCGACAGAACATTAATATTTTCTTCATTATAAAATTCGTAGAGGTGAATCCCCGAGGTATGCCCGAGATCGATTCAATGTAAGTGCACCCTTAAAATATAAAAACATCGAATGACTCCTTAAATTATTCCTGTTCAGTTAAGTGCAACTATTTTATGAATATACTTAAACGTCAATTCCTTAAATAATGTACTTAAGTATATTACAATAAATATTAAACACGATGGACGGGTGTAACTTGTCAAAGTGAAATAAAACAAAACAAGTGGGAAGGAAAAAACGGGGAAAACAAACAAACAAAAAATAATAATTTTGTTACAATTTTTTTAATTCGCAGAAACCTAACAAACAATAATTTTTCATTTTTCATCTCCTTAAAACATAGTAACATCTATGTAACACAAAAAGTAACTGGGGAAAAAGTAATAATAATAAAAATTACGAATAAAAATGTTTTATACTCCGGAGAGTGAAGGAAGGTACAATTAGATTACGCTGGGACCGGCCGACTCCCCGGCATGCTTGTGCTTAACAAATGAGGTAGACATCTATGAGATTATTACAACTAGCCTAATTAACACTTAGCCTACAGTTAGGGGCGACACCTCAGCGGCCCACCGCATTGCGACGCCATTACGACGTCCAATGTCGCCAAATAACGTCTAATGACGCCAAATAACGTCTAATGACGCCAAATGACGTCTAATGACGCTAAATAACGTCTAATGACGCCAAATGACGTCTAATGACGCCAAATAACGTCTAATGACGCCAAATGACGTCTAATGACGCCAAATAACGTCTAATGACGCCAAATAACGTCTAATGACGCCAAATAACGTCTAATGACGCCAAATGACGTCTAATGGCGCCAAATGATGCGACAACGACGGACACCGAGATTCCCGCCTGTGCTAGCCTCGGATCTGAACGCCTATGAGCATTATTTACAACAGCTTTAACAATATTTGTTCCACTAACGTTCAGTCCACATATTTAAGTATTAAATCGTCTCGCATTGAGTATAGAAATCTTAAGTTTGTAAATACTCTTTAAATACATCTGGAGAATAGTTATAGAATTTAAAGTTAAAGTGTTGAATCCTGAGGTAGCATAGTTTTGTACTTTACTTTATTTTTTCGCAACACGCTTACACACTAAATTTATATTGTTTGCATATAAAAATCTATTTAAAAGCTTATTTATTACTATGTTATATTTCTCGAGGTAGATTAACTTACAAGCTAGACTGGCCGTGCGGCGGTCCGCGTTCATTTCCTTCTAAATCCGTTCTTTATTCAAATTGGTCTATTTTTTAAGACCGTGGAGGTCGAATGTAGATTCACCGTACGGCCAGTGTGACGGCAGAGGGTCACCATACCCGTAACAATCTTTGGCTTTACCATCACGACATATCGCGATATATTAAAAATAAACTTAAATTAAACGTAAAATTAGCATAGAGAATAGTGGAGCCGTAAAATAAGCGAAATAAAATGCAAAGGCAGTTTTGATCCAGCAAAACAATCAGGCTCCATCAACGTAGAAAAACAGCAAACATGTCAAAGACTATTAACCATACTAGCAAGCTTGACGTAATACAGACCGAGGAGTCTATTTCTAGCTTTCCGCGCATGTCCACTGTTTTCCAACCAATACTCCAAATAATGGTAACAGTTTTCTTAAATTAAAAATGCCCTAAATCAACGAATGGCATACTCAAGCAAGGGTGATGCTTAATAGTTGTTGCTACAATGAATTGTCATTTCAATGTTGACCACCCTTATTTGAGCAGAAAGCATTTGTAACATTTTGGATCCGATCACATGTACCGTTTCGGTTCGGCCAACGTTGGCGGTGTTTGCCAAACGTTTGGCGCAACGTCCACGAGTACTCCGCACTATCATTGCCATCTTAACAGAATTACAGCCACAAAAGGGGAGTCTGGCCCAGTCTTAGTAGGGAATTGCAATACACCGACTAAACGTGAATTTCACCTATCACATCAAATACAACATTACAACTATTTAGGGACTCTAGTAACTCGTCCGCTAATTAGCTTTAACAATTCAACTTAATTTAATCGTGTTATCCAATATCCCAGAGAGTAGGTATACTGTTGTGTGTACAGTCATCACTTGAACGAAAACATTCAATACTTCTAGAAATAAACGGTTATTAATAAAATTGACGCACGTTATTTTTGTAATCTAATATTTGTACCTTATTTTTTAAGAAAGAAGTAAATCCAATAATGATTTCGACGACCGTCCCAGTGTTTCCAGCAATCGTCGCAACATCCTTACCACTAAACCCATCATTCTTAAAACAAAAGAAAAACGACAAAAGCTAAAAAACGTGATGCATTAATGCAACTCTCTTTTATGTATCACAAAAACATTTAATGTCGAAAAGAAAATAATCACAACGATGAATTTTGAATTCACAAAGAAAACGAAAAGACAAAAATAGAACTATTAATCTTCCTTAATTTTTTTTTTCAAATTATTTTTATCGAATAAAAACGTAATGTTAACAATTTAAAATCGAATTAGCAAAATATTGTCGTCTTAATATTAAAAAAAATATGTATCGAAATAATGCCACCAAATAATTGAAACTCAATCATCTTGAACTAAGATCAAAATGAGCGTCCGAGGGACGGTTATGAAATAAAATAAATGTTTGTAGCGATAAGCTCTCGATTATAAAAATTGCCAAAGCGACAGCGCGCCGGTCGCGTTCGACACGACGGCGCGCGCGTCGCCGGCTCACAGCGACGCTCACCGAGACTCCACTGGTAAACCAACACAACATCCCTGCGTATCAGACTACACCACCCCGACACCGAACCTAAGGAGGAGCCCCAATGTAGTAAGAACTCTCTCAAATAGGTTCTTAGTCAGATCCAGCGCAGTCCGAAAACACGAGCAAAAAAGAACGATGAGAACCAACCTACCAAAAACCCACAAAGAGATCTCAGACAAAACTTGACTCTGTGCGATAATAATTATAATTCCAATTATAATAAAGTGTATTGTCGGTAGACAGGACAGCCTGCGATCTCTTGCCACGTTAAAATACCTATCCGAAACCAATTCTACCTTTGAAATCAAAACTGAGTTACTCACACCCGTATTTATAGAGGAGTAAAGTCATTACTTTAGTAAAGATACTTAATTATTCCACTAACGATTTTCGAAAACGTTATTGAGTAATTACTTGTACTCAAGTAATGAATTACGGGTGTTATACTTGAAAGATACAATAGAAACTGCATTTAAATAACAATATGAGCATAGAAAATAGAGATAGTCTGTTTTTATTATAAAATTGTACTCTTTCATATTGCTATAAAGGTAACGTTACTAAATAAATATCAATACGGAGACAAACAGGGGTCGAGTCAAGGTCGCACATTCAGCCATTTCGCTTCAGTTATTTTATTAAACACTAATGTGTATATATAGAAATGATTGATATTAAAATGCCTTCATTTGTTATTTAATTTTTCATTATAAAATGAACGACAATGGTATCTGTCAGTGGATGACAGTAAATGACGATCAGCTGACCCGACCCAGCGAACCGGACTAAACTACTACATGAGAACAACAGTAACCCAAAACCATTAAAAGAGAACTAAAACGCTGTCTTCCCAATGGTAACCTAACAGAAACTATAATCACTAAAATAAAATCACTGAGCCTTCGTAAAGCATGTCTCTTCATAAATATATTCAATAATGTATCCTAAATATAAATATAATAAATATGAGTGCAGCGTATTCCTAAATATCAGGAATATAACACACAGTCACTACACCCACACTTGGTAAAATAAAAGAATATAATGAAATAAATAAATTGACGCGAACTTAAACTGAGGATATTTGGCACTGTCCCATCTGAGTTACAAAAACTAAGAGCATATATTGCAGCGGAAAGTATCGTGACTTCTCGAGTGTCTGCGCGGGCGGCGGCGCGTCCACACAACATATAATACAATGACCCGCGACCGCCCCTAAATTATCATTAAATAATTAAAAAAACCTCAACTGGTTGCACTTGAAATGACTAGGAATATTAAAGTGTATGTAAGTGGCCTTCACCTAAATGCACTATGATAAAAAACACATTATAACGGAATGTTAAAATCGACACCATCCCCTTGAAACATATAATTATTTTGGTCTCAACAGTAACACCCGTGCAGGCGAGCCGGGCGGGCACCGATGTAACAATGCGAGAGCAAAACTTGAAACGTTTTCTTCTTATAATGTTGTTAAGAAAAGTCGCTGGTGAGACAAACAAGCGAATCGACATAATTTAATCATTCAATATGGACTCCTTCCGTTTAGAAAACAACCAAATTATGTGAAACGGCGCAGTTATTTCGGTTTTGGCCGCGCTTTGTTACGAGGCGACCTGCCAGGATCGAACGAACGACAGAAACTATGGGTTGTATGTAACACATTCATGCATCGAATCTCACGTGCATTGTTATTCAACACGATTTTATTTTTTACCTAACTACTTATGTAACTATCGGCAAATTGTACTTTGTACAAAACTAAAACCGTTCAAATTCACTGTACAGTACAAAACTGCTAAAAATCTACTTTTGCATTTCCACGCAGTTCCAAAACCCTTAGAGAGGACAATGTGGCAAAAACTTGGAGAAAAATATATGTCAGTTTATTGTGGTATCACAGATGTGTTGCAGAAACTAAACCGAGTCGGCGTTAACTATTGTAACTATGTATAAAAATGTAAATAGTAAGTAATAGTAAGTGCAGAGTTTGCCACATTGAACCCAAAAAACGCGTGTCTCAACCTAGGCCAAGGCGTTATACAATATTCTCCTATTATTTACATACACTTAGCCTATGACCATCAGTCTCAACATCATTTCTAAGATTCCCTGGCTCAGGTAACATTACAAGCTACATCGACCGAGAGTTCAAAACGAATCGTCTATAAAGGTAACTTCATCTCACAGTCATCCGGACATAACCGAAGGTTTAAAACCGAAAGTTTCGAAGCGAAGGTACGATAGTTCTACACGGTACCTTAGGAGCGACAACGGGAGTCGCACATGAAAAATATTAAGTAACAATTATCGCACAATTAAAATTAACCTTAGATCAATTTTTGAGGTAGATTACCGGTTACAATATGCATCGACGAGGTATTTTATTGTACGTGCGAGTCGGCCGGGGCCCGAGCTGGCGGCGAGGAGCTCACTGCGAGTGGTTCGGCAGCGACGGTTGCGGCAGGTGCGGCGTCACCTGGAAACCACCATATTTCGTTTAAACTATTGTCATTTCAATATTTTTACATAGACCCTGTGCCTACTTTCACACGTCTGAATTAACCAGACTGAAATAAATGACAGACGTAAAAGTGACAAACATAAAACTAAAATAGCTATCTTGTGCTTTTATGAATAAGTATTGATGATGTTCAAATGAAGCTACTTCTTAAAAGACAAATCTACGGAACATCCTAGATGCTAGTTTCTGAAAGTGTTTAGCTCGCGTTAAGAGACTATTACTCGTTTATGAGCAGCAAGAGCACAGCACTGAAATAATAGCGAAACGAGTACTCAAAAAGCTATTAGGATTAAGGGTTAGACCCAAATTTCGTGCGCATAAGAGTGAAGAATCTTTCGGAGCCTTTGTTAGTCAAGTCGCACTGGGAGCTCAGTATTGCGAGCAGTGTACGTAATCTAGTGGGAGTGTACTAGCGAAGTCTGTACTGAGCCCTTAGTCAAGATGCCCATCGCTAACTAGCGTTTCTATTCGTTTAGTTTTTAAACCAATCGCGTCATTGGTAGATCACGTCATTGGTAGATCACGTCATACGGAGAGTCACGTGATCTACCAGTGACGCGATTGGTTTAAAAGCGACACGCTAGTTAGCGACGGGCACGGAGGCCGCGGGCCGGGCCGGCGGCGACCTGGTGGCGGTGCTCGCGCGCGATGTGGCGGCGCACGGTGTTGTTGCGCGTGAAGGTGCGCGAGCAGTGCGGGCACGGCACGCGGATGCCCTGGTGCCGCTGCCGGATGTGCGCGCGCAGGTTGGTCTCGTACCCGTACAGCCGCTCGCAGTACGGGCACTTCAGCTTCTTGCCTGCAACACACGCATGCCCTACTTCAAACACTTATTACTGAAACCTAAACTATCGACACCCTAAAACAAGAAAGCTAGATTTCATAACCTTTCAACAACGATTCGATATCCTAAACTACACTTCTTCGTCTCTCGATTTGGTTCGGACATTGACACTGAATAGTAACTAGACATAGTGACACTCTTCCGATAGCGGTGGAGATAGTCGACATAAACAAAGAAAAGGACTAAATTATCATACATACATACATACGTAACATACCTTCACGCCTATCTCCCAATGAGGTAGGCAGAGACTATGGAACGCCAAATGCACCGGTCCAAACATACGTCTTCCGCTTCCAAATCATCAAGCTATAAGGGCTAGTTTTAGAGTAAAGATGCCAATGCTAACGGCCAATGGACTGAAACGTGGTCAAAACACCACTCACCATTATTAGCTGTGATCCCACCAGCCATAATGGTATTAAGCTTCACCTAACATGTATCGCAATTTATAGCAAAATTATTAAAGTCAATCAAAAAGTGACAGTGTGGAACCGACTACACTACAATAAGCCTTTAACTCTTTCGGATTCTGATAAAGTCGGTTAGACTAGCATAAAGCGTATGAGAACAAGTGAAAGCAAAGTGTACAAACCCGAAGGTTTGAAGAGCTATTGCACTGATCTGTAGATATTCAGGTCACTCACCGTCAGCAGTAGCGATCCCGCCGGACTTGCTAGTGATGAGCTTCGCCGGCCAGATGTCGGGCGTGGGTTTCGGGACAGGCGAGGTGGGCATGGGTTTGTCGTGGTAGCTGGGCGGCATGGTGGCGGCGGGCGGCGACGCGTTGTTGTAGCCGCCGCCGCCGTGGTACTCGCCCTCGCTCTTCACCCGCAGGTCTGCGGAGGGAACCAGTCAGTTCGTGCTCGAGTACACGCCGGCAATGTTCAGTGTTATTTGTATATGTTTGTATAATTGAAAGTGCGTGTTGCGGTCATTTCTAATATTTATTACACCGTAATTAGGTGCTGCTAGAACGCGCACCGTTTGGCGAAATACGTATCGGGTGGTTAGTTGACAAATAGAAAATGTGAAGGTGTTTTTATGTTTAACTAAAAACGCAAGGCGCTTACAAACGTGGCTCTCTTTAATAATTCCTAGAGCAGAGAATATTAAGCTAGGTAAAAATGAAGATGCTCAAAGAGAAACGCAACCCTGAAGATTCTGATCCCATTAATTTTCTTGTGACTCAACTACAAATTCACGCGGGTAATAGACCTCGCACGTCCGATGTTTGTAAGAACGTGTTTTAGAACGACTCTAGTGTAAGTATGTATGCGTGCTGAGGTGGTGGTTACCTTCAGCCCCCTGTTCAGTGTTGAGGCGCTCCATCATGTCGTCATTACCCGGGGTCCGTTCGTATCCGTTGTTCTTGATGGCAAGTTGCGCGCAGTCGGGCGGGTTCTCGTCGTAGCGCTGGCCGGCGCCGGGCGACGAGCGCGTGTCCGGCTCGTCCGCCACGCTGCCGCAGTGCGACGATGACGACGATTGCCTGGAATCGTACAAGAATTGGGTAAAATAATGTTTTTTTTTTGTGAAGATGGGTTTATGTTAAATGTTCATAGAGACATGACATACATGACAGACATGTATTGTCTATCTACACTTGACAGTGACCTTTAAGTAAAAATTTTCGCATCACTCTTCCGCTTAGTGCGTGATATTTAAATAAACAATCAAATAAGATCTGATTACCTGTAATTCCTAGCGTGCGGGCTTTGTGATGGTGAAGGTTTGGGCGGCGCAGGCCGGCGGTGCGGCGTCGGGTGCATTGGCACGTGCGCCGGCGGTGCGTATCGACCCATGCCGCCTCCTGCGCCGTGCATCGGCAGTCCATACTGCGGCATAATCGGCGCGAACGACGTGTGTGACTGCGCCGGCTCCTGACCCTCGCAACTAGCAGACCCCACAGGGCTCGTCTTTATGCGAGCCTGATGACGCTCTGATGACTGCTGCGTCTGTTGCTTCACCCAAGCGTCTTGAGACATTTCCATCGACAGACCTTTGACCTGTAACACCGCAACACGAAGTACTTTATAAAAACTGAAGTGAAAACTAATAACACATCTGTGAGTGGTTTGTGCGCAATAAAACTAAATGTTTTATGATAAAAAAACAATTATAATGCTTGTAGCTCGACTAGTTGTTTTATAGAAAATTAAAAAAAACTGAAAAACCATAGTCAATATTGAAAATTTCAATTAGATCCGCACAGATGCTACACGTGATGGCGTTGGAGCTTGACTTTATCGTAAAACTTTATAGTTGAACTGACCTGTAAATTTTCCCCGCTCTTAAGAAAGCTCGAGAGCGCATCCTGGCTAACGTGCACCTCCCCCTTGTACATAAACTCCAGGAGGGCCTGCATGTTGTCCGCCGTGGTGGCTTCGAGGATGACGTAGCAGGCGCCCGCATGGCTGGGGGGCGCAGAGTCGAACAGCTCTTGGAAGTGTTTGCTGCACGCAGCTAGGATCACCTTGTGGGCTTTGAACTGGCGACCTGAAATAAGGAAACTTAAGTTCAGTACAGACAAAAGTATAACTTATCAAAGGTATAAAGGGCTGTTGTGGAGATGTATATACGCGCGGATCTAGGTACCACTCATCGCAAATTAATGTTATGTTTATAGGTGGTTGTCGAAGTTTGCTGTTGGTTTTAACATTTTAAAAAGAAAATAAAATTTGCTATTATACATGTTATAATTTTGTTAAAACGTGATCTCCTAAAATGAGGTTTTTTTAAGCCGTATAAAAACCGAAAAGTAGAGTTTAGGTGACGTCATTAAGAGAAATTAACAATAAAATGAAAATGTTGACACCCGCCGTGTGTTTAATCCCTAAAATACTCATACATAAATTATTTAAATCGCGTACTAGTTCATCATTTATCCAGTGAGCCGAATAAAGTCATTTATCCCAAACGCTTCCTAATCACTTAATATTCATATTGAATAATCTCCATAGTAACTGAATATCATTAATTTTCTACTAACAAATACCATTTTATATTAATAGACAGTTTTGAGTCTTTTGTTCATTACTTAACCTTAAACTAGCTCGAATAAAGGCATTAATTTATTATTCAATTAAAATAGAATAATAATATATCGCCAAGTTATCTATCTCTATAACTTTATTTTATTTTTCGACACGTCAACGTCACAAAAGAATGCTGGTGAAAGGTACAAATAGAAACATTTTTTACGAACTGCTGCTTAGTATCCATCGCGTTACCAATTGAAAATACTGCACTTCCACCTGTCATCGCGTCGAGCTCTTTTTTCCCAAGCTATAAATAACTATTACTAGTGATCGTTATCAACGTGCAGTTTTCGTAGCAAAGTATATGGTTGGAAAAAAAAATACACGTGTATTTTTAATATTATATGTTTAAAGAAATGTGAGATTTATAAATACACACTTATCTTATATATTTTCATTGCAAACCTTTCATCGCGTACCTTCATCCGTCATTATAAAACACCGGGTATTGTAATAAATCCAGTGATATTACGTGCACTTTGTTAGTACTCCACTTATCAATTACGTAGTTAAAATAATAATAATAATCCAGCCTATATACGTCCCACTGCTGGGCACAGGCCTCCACTCACAATGAGAGGGTTTGGGCTATAGTTCCCACGCGGGCCCAGTGCGGATTGGGAACTTCGCACACACCGTCAAATTGCTTTGCAGGTGCGTGCAGGTTTCCTCACGATGTTTTCCTTCACCGAAAAGCTCATGCTAGTTAAAATAAATACCAATTATTGTCAATATGAAGTGTTATGGATGATTTAGAAATTAAACACTTCAGACAATGTATTACATTTTTAACTTTAGTTGTATTTTGTTTTAAAAAATATAAAAGGCCGAAAAGTGTTTTGTACCTGAAGTATTTATTTTATAGTAAAAAAAATAATAAATAAATAAATAAATCAGGTACAATCTCACACAAATTAACCTAGTCCCAAACTAAGCTCTAGGCTTGTACTATGGGTACCAGACAACGATATACATACTTATATAGAGAAATACATACTTAAATATATAGAAAACATCCAAGACTCAGGAACAAATACTCGCGCTCATCACACAAATATTTGCCCATACCGGCATTTGAACCCGGGACCGCTAGCTTCGTAGGCAGGGTCACTACCAACTAGGCTAACCGCGTCGTCAAAAAATAATATTTAATATTTACAATGCATTTATTTTTTTGCCAACCATACTTTGCTACAAAACTGCACGTTGATAACGATCATTACCTATTACACACCACTTAAGGTGCCGGTTGGTGGTCCCCCAGGTTCCTCGAACCGTATCAATAGAGCTTGATGTAATGTAATCGCCTCTTAAACGAGCCATATGACACAGGATTCACGCCCTTGTTAGGATCTTGTGACGTGTAAACAACTTGTGCGGCTGATTTAGCTTTAGGAAATTTTAAGTATTAAAAAGCCATTCTTTCGCCTCCTCTTTATCATGGACGCTAGGCAACCTGGTTGCGACAGCCAATTGTTCAGTTTAGGCAATTCTTAGCTGCCTAGTGACCCCAGTCCCCTCTGTAATATTCCACAACCACGACTGCCTTCTGAGGCTAATGCGCCTCTTCCTCCATACGGGTCACAATACTTAAGAAATCACAGGTGCATTGCCGGTGTTTAAATGAGTGTAAAATCAAGCAGCGATGGCGGAAATGGTTTGGAACCAGGGCATCTGTAGCTGTCCTATTTCTTCACAGTAATGCGTTTTTGGTCCACCATAACTGGACGTAGCTTAGGAAAAAGGATCCAATTCAACCATTTCACACTTGTAGAATTTAACATAATATTAACAGCAATAGAATTCAAATTTAAATACATACATTACATATTATTATTAAAAGGAACGCTTTGACAGCAGAGTATTATAGTTTTAACCACATTTTTTTTAACAATGCCTAAGTATTTTTGTCATGTTTAACAGCCTACCTGTCATGCATTAACATAAGTATGGTTTGACCGTGACCGTCCAAGGAGGATTTTTTTAGAGTGTATAGTGTGTTTAATCCACGAAATCTCGCCCGTACCTATTCATAATAATAAATTTAACGCACATTACGCAACCTTGCAAGTCTTGCAATGTCATATTGACTGAAAACACTATTAAATACTCGTATTATGGACGTATGCACTCATGTCTGTTTATGTGACCTACTGTAGGCGCTTGACGGATTATGAAGTGCGAGGTATTATTGGATTGATCTTTGTAAGAGTGTCACAGCATATATTTTGCAATTTACTAGGATAGTTTACAAGTTTATAAAAAAACAAGCAGTCAGGTTTTGTCAAAAATAGTAAAATAACCCCTGCATTCTCGCTACAGTGGAAACACCTTTACGTTTTCCTGCTGCAGATAAGCCGCGTACATCTGTACTGTGACGTCACGCCTCGTGTAACAAAATACGACTGGCCTTGAAGAGTATGCGCACGCGCAGGCTGGCTAAACAATCGCCACGAGGCGTGCAAAAAAAAAATTTAAAGAGTTGTCAATTTAGGTGGAAAAGATAGAGCCAATTATAATAATAGAAGGTAAAGAAAAATACTACTTAGAATAACTACGTCCTACTACTTACCTACTACTATTTTCAGTTTTATAACGAATTATAAAACTTCACGCAACGCACGCGAAAAAGTTTTCAATCAAAAGCAAATCTAAATAAATCTACTAACTCGAACTTACGATTATTTCGAAGGCAAACGCTCGCGCAAAACTATATCGTCATACCTTCGGAACTGTTCGATTTCGCGGGGTAAAAAAAACCTGCCTTCCGGGTTGCCAACCCCGTCTGGCTCCTAATTTTACATCGATTGGTTAAGAATAAACAGGCACAGATTTGCATACAATTTTTTTTTAATAACGTAAGATTTAAAATAAACGCATGTCTGCAGCCGGCCTTACTCGCTTCGCTGCACGAACCTCAATGCTCCACCTACGAACTAGTCCTAAACACTTCCTCGTTCGTGAACGTTGCTTCTTTCTGCACTTCTAAATTCATCAGCTCATCTAAATTTAACTCAAAACTGCTTAGCTTAAGGCCCAAATTTAAAGAATAGGTAGAATTTGTTTATACAACGATCGGTTTATTTACAATTTTATTTCGAGGTGACAAAGTCCATTTTGGGTTACGTTTTTTTGCGCATTAAATTGAACGCATGCATACTAAATAAACAATCGTCACTTTAAGTGTTGTTTTATTTGGTAATACGAGTAGGTATAACACAGGTACGTCAATGTGTATCCCCCAAAATTTTACTATGTAATTATTTACAGGATTAAGACTCTGCATAATGTTGGTATAGTAGGTACATATTTATTATTTATTATATTATTAATATGTAAGCACTCATATGTATTAGTGTATTGTAAATTATATACATGTATTTTATTTTAGTATACATACAGACATTTACATTTTATTTATAGAATTTTAAGAACTGGTTTCTCTAAAAATAGCACCAACCTTGACACGTTTCTGTTTGGCCTGTTGGTTGACTGTTAGAGAATGCCTTAATAAAGTTTAAATAAATAAATTAATTAATTATTGAAAAACCATTTCATGGAATAGCTTACTGAAGCACAACATTTAATTATATTTGTTTTAACCCCCGACGCAAAGTAATTATATAAGTTTGACGTGTGTAGCTGTATTTGTATCTGTCTGTGGCACCGTAGCTCCTAAACGGATGGATCGATTTTGATTTAGTTTTTTTTGTTAGAAAGGTGACTTAATCGAGAGTGTTCTTAGCTTGGTTTGATGAAAGTCCGTTAAGCCGTTTAAAAGTTATGAGCTCTGAAAGTAGATCCCGAATTTGTCGTGGGTTTTAACTCGGTTAATGTTATCTTACAAATGAAAAACCTGTCTAAACTTTGCGAAGCATTTACTAAAAAAAAAAATATACTTATAAAAATTATTAAAATGCACTAATGGACGAAATAAAGTTAGTAAAATTGACTGTTTTAAATACTGTTCAGTTAAAATTGGGGTTATTTTTTAACGAGTTCACTAATTGTCTAGATGTTGTTATAAATCTAAAACAGGACTTATCACATAAGTCGCGTTTTAAATTTATAACAGTACATATTTGTGAACATCGCGAGTGTCTAGGTATTACCGATTAATGTCAGAATAATTCGTTCGCGCTCCAAAATATTATTCGCTTCTGTACTTGTTTACTTGATTACAAATACAAAAAAATATTCACATAAATTTAACACCATGCATGCACCTTTTTTTCTCTTCCCCGTGTGTTTTTAATATAATTTTTGGGACAAGCGCTTTTCTAGCCGACCGTACTTTTATTTTGCACAGTCATCATTGCTTATCAAGACAAACCCAACGAGCCCAAACAAACTTGTTTCATCGCGGAGTTCCTGTAGCCACCATCCGATTGTATCATCAGACCAGCTCCACGGAACAATATTATTGCACTGTCACCGAAGTTAAGTATACAAGATTTGACCTAAACAATGTAACATATTATACTACGCGTTTTGTAACTCAATAGACAAAGGTATAAACTCTAAGCCTTCTTTAATAATTATTGGTTTATATACTTAGTAATTCTCAAACTTGTTTCTTTTTCTTTATCTATGTCTTCATTTCGCATCATTTTGGCAACTCAAACGGCAAATTGGTTACCTACGATACAGGCTGTGCCTAGTGTAGGAACCACTGTATCTTGGATTGGGTAAGCGTAAAATCTCTTTAATATGTATAAGCATCATCTTCTGTACAATATTTGTAAAGAGATAAATAAATAATTATGAATTATTATGAATTATGAACTCGTACATATACAAACATTGCAAGTTAAATAAAATATTATTGTGTCACTATATCTGTTAACAATTCCACCTTGCCCCTAAGTTATTTATAATCACCCACATTGACCACATCTAAAATACATCCCATATTAATATTTGACATACTGCCAGAATCGGCGTCCTCGATCTATGCTGTAATCTCGACTATCAGTCGGCTCACCTTCAAGCCCTTCGTGCATTCAGATAGCGGTATCGCCTACACTGTAACTAGAGATAGAGATAGGTATTTATTGATAATAGTTTTTAAAAAGGAACTCTGTTAAATAAACTTTATAGACCTAATAGGGAAAACGACAGTATTAAAAAAAATCTAATTATCCATGGTATTTTTGCGGATAAGTAACTATTTCATATACACCATTCATTCATTCAGTCATTTCATTCTCTAAATAAAGACTAAATACTGAAATTGTCATTACATTACAACAAACTAAATTCATATTAAATAATTAACGAGAAATTGATAAATAGGAAAAACAAGTTTACTTTAAATATAGCAATTGCTTGAGGATATCAGGGGACAGAGGACATCAGGGGACATTAATCTCACACAAATTGTCCTAGTCCCAAACTAAGCTCTAGGCTTGTACTATGATGGGCACTAGGCAACGATAACCATACCCATATAGAGAAATTATAATTAAAAAAAAATATCCATGACTCAGGAACAGAGCCCTTAGCCAAGATGCCCATCGCTAACTAGCGTTTCTATTCGTTTCGTTTTTAAACCAATCGCGTCACTGGTAGATCACGTGACTCTCCGTATGACGTGATCTACCAGTGACGCGATTGGTTTAAAAACTAAACGAATAGAAACGCTAGTTAGCGATGGGCATCTTGGCTAAGGGCTCTGATACTCGCCGCTCATATTCAGGCCACATTTATAATAATAAAGTGATTTATTAGAAGTTTGGAATAGTCCTTACATAAAGCCAACACATTTGTATGTGCTGCTGCATTGTACCTATACAAACGAAAGGCACAAATGATTTACACATAGCTATACCTATGGCACGTCGGGAGCCCAACAACCTGGAGAAGCTTATACTGGTTGGCCGTGTGGAGGGATGAAGAAGCAAAGGAACGGCACCAACCCGCTGGACTGATCCACTACTGGAAGTCCTAAAGTGCAGCACCCAGTCCGCACTTCATCAGGCTCAACAAGGAACAGCCTGGAGAGCTCTATCCAATAGGAACACTTATGGTGGTCACGACGCTCAGCCATGAGGAAGCGACGAAGAAGAATACATATGAAACTTTACATTTGTACCTTGTGGATTTAACGATTTTATTGTGGCCGATTTGAACTCTACAATGGAAATACGCAGTAAATTATAAATAAATAACAATGCCGCTTTAAAACCGTTTGATTTATGTAAATCAAGCATTCTGTGTGACGTGTGGCCGGGACAAGGAAACCTGCATAATTGTATGCGTAAGATTAGTTAGCAAACAACTAAAAAACTAACTAATTTAGTCGTTGGACAAAATGACAAACATTATTCGTCTATTTTCCGCACAAAATTGAATAGCAGGGCTTATATTGGACATTTATTTATTTATTTAATTTGTATTGCACAAAAACAAGTACAAATGGCGGACTTCATGCCTAATGGCCTTCTCTACCAGTCGACCACACATATGACATTGGAAATTGTGTATTGTTTCCGATCGGTTTTACAAGTATAATTGTTTTGTCCTACCTACTCTTGATTTGCCAAGAAAAGGAAATGAAGCAAGAGACAAAACGAAGCAATATAAAAACGATGATCGGAAATTATACCTTAAAGTTTTTAAAACAGAAGTTATTATATTATAGCTTGTAGACAAAATATGTGTCAATTATTATTTGTTTCAACAATAACAAAATACTAAAAGGTTAAAATATCATATTGAACTAATCGAGCTTAAAAACACCAACCTCAGTTTAAATTTGGGATGTGAAGCGTGATGCATTTTCTCACCTCTTTTGTAATATACGTCAAAAAGAGACATACTGTGCGCCAAAGAGGTCGCAGACAATTCTTGTATCGGTAATATCACACTTGGAATCTAATAAAGTACATCACTACTGCTCCATCAAAATCTTTCTCCAAGTTTTTTTCTTATTCCCAATCAATTTATCAAAAGCTTTCAACTAAAACATACACACGCACCAATATAAAACGCATCATTGCAACAGCACAACTATAACGAGGAAATACGACATCGGTGCGCACTCGCTTGCAACACTGACATTGGCCTCATTTCGGGACCTACTAACTCTTATCTGCGTCACTACGATGCGCTGTGCGCCTTATTCAATTCAACGTTTTAATTTTTTTAATGCGTCGATGGTTAATATTTTTGTTATTTGAAACGTTATGGGTAAAATAGGTATTATGGGTAAAACATATCCTGTTAGTCACATCATCAATAACTACCAAAATAAAAGCAACATGACTTACAAGCGAAATGACACAAATCTGGTGATCTGGGGGGCTAAGACAATTAACTTTGACTTGTTTATCACTCCCTTTCTAACCACAGAAATGCACACAGCGACAATCAAGTACATATAATTTATTTCCGGGGCTCTACTTGAAAGAATGAAGATTGTAGTTGGGTTTTTAAACTATTATACTATTCACTTCTTCTGGTCAAAAATAATTAGCATAAGTGTTACAATATAGCATTAGAAATTTCCAATTTTGTGCTTCAGAGCTAACCCTCACGATTATCAGATTCGTTGATTTTTTGACGAAGCTGTTGTACCTTAACTATATCACAACACAGTATTTGAACTACATAGAACCACTTTTATGGACGATGATCATCTACGATACTGTCCTATTGCCACGCTCGAGCAACCAAAGACAAAAGCCAACCAAAGACGGTTTTGTCAATCGTGTAGTCATAATGCCCCAAAATCGTCCGGATGCCAGCAAAGAAGATAAAACAGAGGAAAAGACGACAGCTGAAGCCGAGACAATGATGGTAATATCCACTATTGAAATGCCGGGCCCCTATTCTAAACTTGCATTGCTAAAATGGGTCACGCCAAATAGGTCAGCCCAGCACGACAATGATGCAAGCGACAACTGTTAGTTAGTAAGTTTACTAATAGGATAATGGTAAATTATTGTTCAAATGTTACCGTGGGCGGGTAATGAAGTAATATTAAACGTCCAAGATGGGCCTAGATTCGTGAATTACTAGGGTAAGCTTGTAATCAGACTAAGCGAACCGTTGGTCCCGACCAAATTTACACAAGTGATTACGAGTATATTATGTAATCATGTTGTTATTTCGGAGGTACTTATTACTTTAAGGTGACTTACAACAGATTAATAGGTTGAACCTTTAGTTCAATTAGCGGAACGGTAGACATTTTTACCTTTCCTTTTATAAAAAAGAAACGTAACTGTCAGATATTTCTATCTGATGATTGAAACGTCGCGTGTATAGTTAGCGGGAACCCTAAAGGGTGACGAATGGTTGGGTCCTTCACGCATAAACCGGTTATCCGTAACAATGCACTGGTCAGTGTAATGCAAAATAGCGCAACCGCAACATTCTACGCCGGCTCCTTTATGCCGCTACTCAAGCTTGACTATGGTCAATATATAGATATACCTGTGGAATTAGTTTTAGTAGTTTTCCACACTTGACAAACACTTGTTCAAAGGTAAAGTGATTTATGTTGATATTAAAACAATAGAAAAATGTAATATCTGAGGAAATCCATGTGCATGTAAATACGTCATAAAATGGAATTTACATAACAAAGAATAAGGACAAATACTACATGTATTTAAATATTAAGCACAGCTGTCGCCCGATGTCGTACCAATCGAGGCCGCTTTGCGTCGTTGCAAAATTAAAATAAATATTAAAATATATATTGCAAAATTTTGCGTACGTTGCGTAGTTACGCACGGACAAAAACATAGCTGTACGATAAAACAATAACAACGCTTAACTTGGGTTACCACGACTTCCATCAAAACTTTATTGCACACAAAGCACAGCTTCCCGCTTCTCTAAAATGAAAGGGAAAATTCGTTGCCGGCGCCATAATCAGATCGAAAATCGGGTTGTACGCATACATACAGACGTGGATATAGCCAGAGCCCGGATGCAAGTGAAAACGACATCACAAGTGGGGTGGGGAACGACTAACCCCGTTTTTAGCTCACCCACACGACCAAACAATGTATAGATGACAACGCATCCCTTGCCAGACGTCTGTGTGCGCCCGCCCTGTTTCAAGGTCGACCGGGCCACGCTAGAGAGGGAGAGATACACACCCCCACTGAAAGTGCAAGTGAAATGTGCGAGAGAAAATCAATCTTGCACGGAGGGGGAAAGTGGGGGTACTGAAAAACTAGGTGAACCGTTTCGGACGCTCGGTCCGGGCTACGTGCGTTGGTTGGCGACCCGCCGTGCGTCTGGCGTTTGCGAAAATTGCAATCACACGCAGACGGATCGCTATATCGAAGACGAAAAAATCTATTGTATAACGGTGTCTATTTAAATATTCTTCACCAAATACTTGTGTGGGCAAGACTAGATTTTCTATAGACAAATTCTAACCACGATTATCTTTCGTGAATTGGTAGGCCGTTTACATACGAGTCATGCGCGCGGACTAAACGAAAGGCCTAAAGACATAATGGGCATAGCATAGCAACACTAAGGACCAGCCTAAACCTATTCAAGTTAAAATTTTGGTCACGAATCCACTTACGTCAGAAAATTAGAACCGCTTTCAAATTTGACGATGCGTGAGTACTAAGCTGTGATGAATTTAGACTGGCTACTGGACCTGCACCAGAGAAAATAATTTACCCGCGTTATTATTTCGAATGTAACGATTCTTCGAGTTCTTTTAATAAAGGTTTATATCGTTAATTTCTGTCAAGTGTCTAATTTCAATAATAACGGCATTAATAAACCGCAAGCTTAGCTCATAAAGAATATTAATTTCACTTAAAACTTAGTAATTTCTGAAAGTTTCTGAACAAATTAGTTTAGTTTTTCAGCAGGAAACTATTGCCATCATTCAACAAGTAGGTCGGGACAATAGACGTTTTTACGTTTATGTCAGCGTATAAAAAGTGCGTAAACATAACTCCTCTGAAGTACGGCTATAAAGGAACTCCCAAAGATAATTCTTACTCATTTCAAACAGTACAAAACGAATGATAAAAATAAATCAGTAGTACTCATTAAGTTTAACAGAACAAATTATAACCTGCAAAATTTTAATAAGTAATGAGTCTAGTGAATGACACACGTACTCCCTTCGCCCATTAACCGAACTGTAAAGGTTCTACCCTAACGCACATCCCTCAAGCGTTGCAATTAACTGACACGACCCTGCAACCCCCTAAAGGGTTAAAAATTCGTGCCTCCAGTCACCATGCAACGCACATTACTCCTGGGACCCACCCCATGGGCTTTTGTTCTACGTATAATGCACTCAAGTATAGCTCGAGGGAGGCAGTTGCGGTATCAACTCCCTCCCTCCTCCTATTTCCCATCGTTTGGCCAACCGCACCGACACCTTGGTTTTTGACGTTAACCTAAAACCAACCATGTGGCAAATGCTACTTTAATGTTCGACGGAGTATAAAGAAATGTCTTCGAGCCTGTTTGTCAAGACGCCTTGCCAGTGAAAAAATAAGCTTGTCTTCAAGATTGTATTAGTGTCACATTTACGGCAATGGTTTTACGCCCTGTTGAAGATCCATTTAGGTACTTATACCTAAGTATCTACGTACTTAAAACGTAAAAGTAATTATCAAAAAACCAGTGCTTCATCGAAATCATACGAATCAAAACTCATTATTGATCTAAACATTGAAATTGAGCTATAAATAGGACGTAAACCCCCTTTTATTGGGCGTAAAACTGAAATCGCCTCTCCTCATCAAGTATTCAAGATTTAGCGACGAACTATTGTCGATTCCTTTGAATCTTTTAACCCTTGGCGGCGGTTAATCTATTAAAGTTTTATCGGGGATTCCATTTATCGCTTTAACTATGATAACAATGAATTTATCTATGATCGATTGTGCAGTTTGTAGATTCGAATAGTTTTGTTTCAATGATAAAGTACTGTAACAGGAAACTGAATGCAAAGACAGAAATAAGTCCATTGATAAACGTGTAGTGTAGCGTTATTACTCCGTCTGTTGTTAGGTGCTCGACGCACACTCCAAATATTGTAACAACGCGACACGGTGGCACACCGAAGTATTCCCATATATTGACTCCACATAACGGCCGTATCGCACATAGTTGCCGAGAATAAACAATCCAATATTTGCCACGTAAACCTCCGCCCGCCCCACATTTGAATAAATGCACGCACCGAATTTCAACAGAAAGTGAAACCATAAAAATGATGCAGAAGGGGCGATCCTTCCAACTGCCCGTTGTTCTGACACTGTGTCTGTAATCAATTCCGTGGAGCGAAATTTTCGAGGGCCGCATTAGGCGGTGTTAAGCGTTATGTGACTCCGTGAAGTCCGTGTCGGCGGCTGGAAAACAGCCAAGTCGAGAGTGGGAGCGTTTGGGAGGTTTTTGGGTAGGCCGGGAGGGTCGGTTGCCTCGCGACACATATAGCGGCTCGGTCGATAAGGGAAGCGGGCCGCGCCGATGCGTTCGCCGACGAAACGCATATAATGCGGCACTAAGAAACTGAAACTGTATTTTTTACACTAGTTACTACATATATTTTCTACTCCGAAGTAATCTAGGTAGTTACAGCAACGTGAACGTTAAGAGGTGACGGCTTCCCATACAAACGGCGATAACGTTTTGCACCCCCTAAATGTTAACCGATTTCGACCAATTTTTGATACGTTGTCAGTCGGAACAAAAACTATGTCCGTACGTTTCTTTTTTTTTCAATAATATTAATAAATTTCGATTTATTCCCGTTTTATTGTTTTCATACAAAATTAATTTCGGCCATAATCTCTTTATAACTATATAATATTTAAAAAAACGAAACGTACGGACATAGTTTTTCTTCCGGCTGACCACATATCAAAAATTGTTCGAATTCGGTTAATGTTTAGGGGGTGGAAAACGTTATCGCCGTTTGTATGAAAAGGCTAGATTTTGCAGTTGGTTCACAGTCCTCTTAAACGCGATAAGAAAGGGGTGATGGAAAGGGTGTTAGTAAAGTAATGTTTGGAAGTGTAACGAGCATGACGAGATTACGACGCGTAAACAATTTCGACACGAGTAGCAAGTCAATAGATGCGTGCGAGTAGCAAAGAGCGACAGCGTATATCTTAGCAAAGGAGCATTATAACGAGAATTCGAAGCGGCCATGCAGAATAACGAGATTCACCCCAGCCTCAGAGGTAAGTGGCAGAAGAGATCCGCCGAATATCCGACGTGCGTTTGAAGCTACTGGTGTCTCAAAATTAGGTAATATCTAGATAAACAGATATCAAATATCAGAGTAGAGAAAAATCGTGATCAGATTTTGAAAACTTCATGTTCCTAAAAATTATATTACAAACGTAAGCTGATTCAAATTAGAATGCCCAAAAAAACGCAAACTAAAGATCAGGCGAAGTATGAATTAAATGATAATTATACCTACTCACGAAATTATGTTTATAAAACAAGCCTCATTGCCACAGCTGCAGAACAAAACCATGTACTCATAATGCTCGGCTAAGCACGTAACATGCTAACCAAATTCCCGTTTCTACAAAATTACCAATAACAAACCTAAAATTCTGATTTACTAATAAGCGATTTCTCAATTTTAAAGCAAATTTCGATTCCCAAAAGCCATCTCCGCTAACTGCAAACATTTCTACAGCCCAGTCCTCGGCGGCGGGTGACGCACTTCACTCCCCCACCACCCACCCCCTCGCCCTCGTCTAGCACACTTGTTTGGAGCGACCTCGAAAAGTTACGACTGGAAACCTTACAGGAAAAAAACTCCTATAAAATCCACTGAAACGGCCCAGTAAATTAACTGCAATTAAGACCTCATTGTCAAGTCGGGTCAAACAGAAAAACTCTAAACTTCGCAAACTCTGCTCCAACAATGCGACATGGCGGCAATTTCTTTTCATTAAAAAAAAAACTGTGGCGTAATATTGAACTTATATTTTCAAGGCTTCGAAACGATTTCCGTTTGCTTATCAAGTTCATATTGCGTTATCAAGGGGGCTGTCGGTTAAGGGGTAGATGTGACAACTATTCAGCTCAGTTATTCCCCGACGCATTCACGGGACGACGTGACGTGTTTTAATTAACACCCAAATTTGAATAGAAATGCGAACCCGTATGGTATGCACAAACCTTAACAATGTAAGTTTACAGCATTAATAAACCCCAGGTGAAATTTAATATCAGGACGTTTTACAGCCCCATGGCTCGATGAGATATTGCGACCCGATTTTTGCGTTAATTTGCGATTATTGGCGTAAACAAGTCATAGTTACTTACACGTGTTTCATAAAGGATAACGTAGTACTTACAGATAACGACTGCATTCGTCAGCCTGTTGTTTTGTGACATGTTTTAGTGAGACAAGCATAATTTTTAAGAGATATTTAAAGTATTTTTGCAAATTTGGGAGTGTATTTTAATGTATAAGGTAAACTAATGCACTTGGTGATGAACTGATGATATTTTGGCACTCCGATAGTTCACATCCTGAACTTAAAAAGATCATATTTCAAAAAGGATTATTATTATTTGACTATTATTATATGCATTAACAATTATTATTATTTGGCGGACAATGTGCCCGAAAGATGTGTGTGCACTATATAGGCTAAACTCCTATCTGTATATAGACGGTGGTCATCAAAATAGTTAATAAAAATCATTTCACAATAATTCCAATCGAAACTAAACTTTTTAAAATCATTCAGAATTTTCCGCTATCGACGGACCCGAAAAATTTAATATCTGCAATACAATATTCTTATCAATTTGATACACGCTTCGTTAAATGCAAGCTTCAAGGCCAGTGGGGATAAAAGGCAAATTTATCGCGATCAAGTCAACGACCTCTTTATCACTTAGCAAGATTCGCGGACATGCATGCTGCTAAACGCCGGTATTGACACTTAGTGATAATTTCGGGTTAATATAATGTATTTATGTATCTATGTAAACTCTTTATTGCACAAAAAGTACTTATGTAAATAATACAATGACATCGTAAAATTAAAGTACAAAGGCGAACTGAACCCTAAATTGGATCTCTTCCTGCTAACCTATACAAGTTTTGCAAAAATATTAAGAACAAAAAATAATTCAAAAAATATTAAACTAACATCAATTAAAAATATTGAAATACATGTAAAAATAATAATAATTAAAAAAATAATAATAATTTGCAGCTTGTGACGCTAATGACGATAATGACGCTTGTGACGCTAATAATGTATGTTTAAATGCGTACTTTGGTACCGTTTTGAATTATATTGGAATGGTACCTACTACTACCTACCTACCTACATACTACTTTTAGCTAACGAATATCACGCGACCAATTCATCAAACGTGTGCTCACGGCTCATCACCGCATCATATTGGCTGCTTTTATAGTTCTCTATTGAGATGCTCAAAACGTTTCCCAAAAATCATAAGACGTTTTGACACTTCCGGCATAATTTTTTTGTCGTCCTCGTAACTATATGTATGGGCGTTTTTCAAAAAAAGTGTACATGGTTAAAGAAAACTTAGGAAATGTTTACTTTTTCCGGTTCGTCACGAAAATTAACGATACTAAATGAATGACTAATTTTCGTGATGCACTGGAAAAAGTTAAAATTTCTTAATTTTTTTCTTAACGATATACACTTTTTTTGAAAAACGCCCGTATAACTAAACCTAAGGTGTAACGTGCATTGGATCCAACCGAACTGTTATTTTATTATGCCATGTCAAAAATTAAAAGAAATGTCAAGAAAAGTTGTACCCGATTCAGGTCTAACAAGACTAGAGTTTGACGTGTCTAACCGCCTGTTTCACACTCGTCAGGTAAAGCATATCTGTCAAATAAATTTAGCCCTTTCTTACACTTGAAAATAGACACGGAGAGGGCTATCTTTAACTGACAAAGGAATTTACTTGTCGATTATGAATCAGGCCCTTAATCTAATATTTTGACGTCTATATTTAGCTATTACAGTTACGAATTTGGCCCATTGTAAAACAAGCATTTAACATACTTAGTCAGAAATACCGACACAAAATTTATTTCAGCGTTAATAAATTGGGCTGGCATTTGACCAAACATTTCTCTAGTCATAGGAGAGGCGCCATTTGTTCGCATAAATGCCCAGACTGCCTTACTGACTCCGATTTCACGAATATTCCATAATAATTAATTTTCTTTTTTCGCAATTCAAGACGTTTTATTCACTCTTTTAATTCTTAAAAGAAAATCGTTTAAGTCCACAAAAGCCACGGAAGATCTTTTACTTGGTTTGATGTCTCACCTCGGAAACGACTCAATTCTCATTGAAGCTTGTCGAATTATTTAGATAATGATAATGATTTACGAAGCTAGCGGTCCCAGGTTCGAATCCCGGTATGGACAAATATTTGTGTGATGAGCGCGAGTATTTGTTTCTGAGTCATGGATGTTTTCTATGTATTTAAGTATATATTTCTCTATATAAGTATGTTTATCGTTGTCTAGTACCCATAGTACAAGCCTAGAGCTTAGTTTGGGACTAGGTCAATTTGTGTGAGATTGTCCCTGATATTTTTTTTTATTTTTTTTATTTATTTATTGAAAGCGACGGTAATTGAAATTTTGGAAAAAACAATATGTCACTTGTTCATAAAAACCTATTGTCTTGATATTTTAATAAAGCTTGGCTAATAAGAAAGGAGGCCTTTGCCTAGCAGTGAGACATAAAAACTGGCTAACAAATAAAAAGAGTTTGGCGTGTTGACGGTGGAACCGCTGTATTCTCAAGTGGCGACCACCACATAAAGAAGCAAATTTTGAGTAAAAATATAAACTTATTTAATACAAATAGCTATTTCTCTTGACAAATTCTTATAATCAATTCATTCATTAAAAAAGCTGGTAACGTCTTAAATTCAAAATCAAATTGTGTCCTGATTTTGCTACATGACAAAATGCGTAAAGAAAACATTCGCCACCTACTATTTTTATTTTTTATGAGTATGTACTATAAAGATACAAACAGTAATGACGTATTTGCATAAATAATTCGGTCATATTAGAAATATATCAGAAACCACAAATAAATGAAATGTAACGTAGGTATATATTTTTCAATTTTTTTAGCTCCATTTTTGGTTAATTTTTATTGTATTTTAATGTATTTTTACTTACATATATTGTGTACGTACAGTCACACCAGGGGAATCTTGCACCACTTGCTAGCATTCTTAATTCGGTGGGGTTGTCAAATCGTACACGGTATATTACTTCGAATTTGTACGATTTAACAACCCGACCAATTTAAGAGTGTTAGCAAGTGGCTCAACATTCTCGTGACGTGACAGTAGAACATAGGAAGAGACATACATAGACAGTAAATACTGGAAACAATGCGACATTGACGGACATTGAGGTCAGGTCGATAGAAAACGCTCCTAAATTATTAATTTGATTACTGGTGACGTCAATTTCAAAGGAAACCTTGAAGTGAAACTTAAGGTAAAGCATAAATAAAATAACTACTCAAACCGCGGATAGATAAGGATACCTCGAGTTCAAATTTGACATTTGCCATAAACAACATGTGTCAAATTTTAATTTGAAGTACGAGTAACCTTATCTATCTGTTGTTTGATTATAGAGACCGGACATAACGGGAACATTTACTGACAAAATAGGAAATGTGAGTATCATTTCTACATGTTGTCAAAAGTACTTTCGGATCTTTAATTCATCTCCTTACATTGCCATGTCTATTAATCATTATCTATCTGTCTTCACTCACTGCTAACTAAATTTATTTTAAGGAAAATTGGTACAAGATAACTTAAGTCCCAAGAAATAAGCTTTTAACCCGGAAAATTCCTAGTTAGTAGGCTAGTTTTATCATAATCTCCAAAACTTAAGCAGTACTATTGAAGATTTTATTTTATATGTCGTCATTTGACCACACTTAAGATTAACAATTAGCGCATTACTGGTAATTGCGAGTTGTTAGCGGTTACTTAACCTTCGACAAAATGACCTCGACGCACTCATTGAAGATGTTTGATGCAAAAAGTTTCCGAAATATGGATTCTTTAAACACGTAATCACGGTCAGATGACCACTGGAAGTTGCGAATGAAGTCGACACTGGCAAAAGCGAGTTTAAATATAATAACAAAAACATCTTACCCTCTCATTATGAGTGGAGGCCTGTGCCCAGCAGTAGGACGTAAATAGGCTGCATTATTATTATTAACAAAAACATCTTATGCCATCCCTTTATTTGCATTAAGCACTCTTACTACGTTGTATTTCTCAAGTATCTAAAAATCATGCCCACGCATTTTTAGCAAGCTCCTCGACCGTTGCCGTGGCTTATGTTTCTCCTCGTCTTAATAGTGTTTTCCTAAAGTGTGACAGAGATAACGACTCTATCATCAAGTACCTACACAAACAAAACAACGTTTAACATCTGGACGTCCCAATAGCTCTGGGAATGTTTCAACATTGAGGGAAAGGTTTCAAGTTCATGAAGCCGTTTTCCTTGATAATTTTGGTTTTCTCTCATTATAAAGCTAAACAGGATAAATCCTGTTGACGTTGTTCATCTTGTAATTATGTGACGTTTACGCATTGTAGTTGTGTATAACGCGGAGGCCTAACATAATGGTCGACGAATATCTTCTGTACGTCCGTCCAACTTAACTAGACCAAACAAGCGTTTCAGTATAAAACAGCCGGTGAAATTACCCTTAGGATTTGCCAATCTTTAGATTGCTATGCTCATGAGCCTCACACTTGACGTGTGCTCGTTTATCCACCCTATGTCATAAAAAGCTAGTTCTAACTGTGTGCGACAGAGATAACTCACCTTCGCAGTACAATGTGACGTCGGCGAGACTCTCCGAATTCCAAAGGTTCGCGAACGACGTGGCCAAGTTTGAACCGAAGCTGTTCCATTTGAGGCAGTACTGCTGCTGCTGAGAGTCCATGCCCGGGCCGCCTCGGTTACCTTCCCTGCAAAAGAAACGGAATGTTCCTAGTATGTCCACATAAAACTGCCTATTGCTTTACAACAGTAGGTGATTTGTTACATTGCAGTCGAGTTCAAACATATGTGCACCTTACTATTTCAATGGGATAAGGCGCAATAGTAGATTGTACAACAAGTGCATAAAACGCACCATTTTACGCGAGACGTTTATCCATCCAAGCGAGCTTGCGAGCGAGGATGGATATAAAGTCGAGTGTTAAATGGGTTTTATGGACGAGTTGTACACTCTACTTTTCACTTCGATTGCGAGGAAATGAAACAGCAACATGATAAAAATAATAATAATAATAAATGCGACGAAATAAAAATTATAAGTTTATTTCATGAAGCTTTATTGTGTACTTTGGCTGTTGGTATCCTTGCTTTCGTCTTAGAATACTAACGAAACGAAATAAAATAAAGAGGTTATTCTATGAAGTTAAAATTGTTCGTGTGGCTGTTGGACCGATTGCCTAGGTCTTCAACGAAGATTTTACTTTATGCTCTAGAGCATAAGAAGCGACTTTATGTCGCCTACGCACGACATAAAGACGAACTTTTAGAGCATGAGAAGTGAAAAAGTGTTTCCTATAATATTCCGTTATTCGTAGCAGATTTCCTTCGAAAATATTCTTTGCTGACGCGTTTTGTCTTATTCTAAAATTCAATTCGACAGTGTCGTGTCGATGGAGCTCAGCTTTCACGGCTCTCCAATTTCTGGGTGTTTTGGCCCCTGGGCATGCTGCTAAACTAGCAAGGTAAACCTACTTATATATTTTGATCAAATTATGTTTAGCCATATTTCCTGTTATCTATAATACCTGGGTTCAGAGCGGGTACAAAACATATTGGAAGAAAAATTGGGTATAAAAAAGTATCGGCGAGATGAGTGCCGCGTTTACTCACGGAGGAACAAAAATGGAACACACTGACTACTACGGAGCAGTGTTTGGCCGTGTTCAAACGTAACCCGAAGGAGTTTCTGCGTCTTTTCGTGACCGTAGATGAAACGTGGGTTCACCACTACACCACGGAAATGAAAGAAAATAACACACGAAGCAGTGGAATGTACCGGGCGAACCTGCTCCAAACCGTCATCACCGTCAACCGAAAGCATAAACCGTCACATCGGCCGGAACGGTAATGGCAACCGTTTCGCAGGGTAAAATATATATTGACTACTTAGAAAAATGGAAAACGATAACAGGGCAGCACTATTTAAATAATTTTTTTTTTTTTTTATATCACGACAACGCACCAGCTCATTCGTCCAGAATTGTGGCCAATAAATTAACACAGTCACGCCACGATCTGCTGCCTCACCGCCCGCCCCCCCTATTCTCCAGATTTAACCCCATGCATTTTTTTTTGTTTCCCCACATGAAAAAATGGCTCGGTGGTAAGCGATTTGGATCAAATGACGAAGACTTTCAGAAATCATACTTTTTGGATGGTTTATTGAAGCTTGAATATCGGTGGAACAAATGTATAATGTTAAAAGGTGACTATGTAGAAAAATAAATGCATATATACAAAAATAACTGATTTTTTTTCATAAACGAGTAGTTATCAAACAGCCCTCGTAGATGTTATCTCCTTTCATCCTCTTTCTTTGTTGGGCAACACCTAATTCATAATTTGCGACCTGACTATGTAACCTGAAAATCTACTATTTATTATAACAGAATTGTGTTGCAGCGTACTGATGTACATCAGTTTTTAGAACTCTTTATTCACTAAATAGGATTGCATAATAAACTAAAATAAATAAGAATTTTTAGTTAATCATATTTATTTATGTAAAACTTTTAACAAAGTATTACGGTTCACCACCCTTATTTTAGGAGTTTTAAAAGGGGTTTTAAAGTTGAAAAGGTTCTGAACAATTTATCAAATCCTCATAATCTATCAAGTCGTAAATCCATCAGAAAGCCAATATTTCGACTTAACATACGAATACCCTTAAAAATAAAATCAAAGTATCAGGTAGGGACCTTCGCCCGCAGGGCGGAAGGTGGCTCGGCCCAAGGTCGGGTGAACAACCGCTGCATGATCGATACCGGGCCAGGCACCATGAATATGTAATGCCGGTGACCGCTGGTTCCCACGGTACAACTGGGTAAATCGTGCAGGATACGTACATTTCTAACAAACTTTGTATCAAACGTGACGTTGTTGATTTAGTGTATGTAACTAGTTAGTCTTAAGCCCGATATATCAGATCAAATTTTAGTACATTTTTGACATTTCTGATCGAAATCTTTATGTAACTTACTGTTCCAATTTGAGGAGAAACCGTTTTCAGCTTAGCGTTACAAATATTACACCAAGAAGCCCAAGCAATGCAAGATTATACTTGCCTTCCTTATTAAATTCTACGTGTAAATTTATCACCGATACGGTTTCAAAATGTATTTAGAAATAAACTTACTAAGCCATTCTAATGCTGAAACCCCTTATCCTTAATTATTTACAAATTATTAAAACGACAGTGCGCTTGTTGGTTTTTCCGTTTACATGTCTCAACCGATGGACGGGAATTTGGTTTATAGCCCGGGGGGTGACATAGTATAATTTTTATTCCGGAAAATTGTGAAGTTCCCGAGAGAATTGCAATTTCTACGCGGACAGAATCGCGGGCAAAAGCTAGTTGTTAATAAATAATAATATTGTGAATATTGAACAAGTTGGTAACGAGTACGGCCCTCGCCCTAATCTGTCACGAAACAAACAGTTTGAGGGATCCCAGAGGTCAGCCCCCTTCAGATACCTTTTATGTTATAATAACTTAGGCACAAAGCTTACCCCATTCTAACAATAAACATATTGTTTCTTAAGATATCTTGTTTCCCGTCATTTATTATGATCCCCAGAGGTGACACCATAAACTCATTATGTCCTTGTGTGTGTGTTATTGTCACCTTTATCATATTTTAGGCGAAAATTGATGGTTAAAATAACATGATGCATTTTATCAAAGCTTTTTTTTCTATCATAAAAATAATTGCTTAATGATACACATGTTTCCAGATTATTTATCATGCTTCTAGTTATTCAACACCAATCAATCTTCCTGAATTTGTTACCTCGGGGGTACGTGTAGTTTCCCCTACCCGGAGTATCAGAGCGATCATTAGTACTTATTACGCCCCACCGCATCAAAGTTTCCCACCCCACTATCCCAATTTATACGGAGCCTTGTGAGCAGAAGTTCAAGTTTCAAATCCGAGGGCAGGTATTCAGGATATTAAATTTTAACCCTCTTCGTTATTTTAAAACGTAATCACTTGAGAAGATTGTCAATCTCAAGTGTCACGACAGGGTAGATGTGCTTGTTAAACGAGGATTGAAAATGTCCAAACCCTTTGTTGATATTGCAAATTTTTAGAACGCCAAATTTAGTAACCTTCATTGAAAGATGTATAAAAGCTGCAGCTAGATGATTTTCTTAAATAACTGATTTCCGATTTGTCAGTGAATTTATTGGCCTAAGTTGTCGCGTCAGAGCATTATCAACCTTTAAGTGCATGTATTTTTAATTTAGTCGCAGGTTTTGTCGACAAAACAGCCCAATTCTGCCTTACGGGCGTGAGCGCGCAAGATAACTTTAGTTCGTTGGTTAATACTTCATAGTATAATTAAAAAGCGAGTTGTTGAATGGAATAACATCCCTGATTAAAAAGAAACCTCAATTTGGAAATTAAGTTGCAGTAAAAAGTCCAGCCCCACCTCACTTAGCAGGTTTTCCAATACCAGTCGCCCCAACATCGTTTTCAGCGGATATCCCTTACCCTATGGTGATTAACGTTTGAAAAGCGCGACCTTTCGTGAGTTTGAGTTTACTTGAGATTTTATAAAAGGTCTATGTCCGGGAGAAGCCGTGGGCGGTGTTGTCGAAGTGTATTTATTAAATATGCAGGCAGATAATAGAGAATGATGTAAAGTGTATTTTAGGATCAGTGAAGTGCCATGTAAGTTTAATATTTAGTAGCAATAGGCTATTGTCACTTTACCAGGACAAAATATAAGTAAATCCACGACACATGCTATCATCCGTACATTCAACTATAAACGAGGAGAGTGAAAGTTTAGTCATTTCCTTCAAACACGTTAACACAAGTAATGTTTGATGTACTTACCTATACTAGCCACGGTTCATTCTAATTATTTTCTCCATAAAATTAAAGCGTAGTGATGTGTAATATTCCTCCACGGACACACGGACATAAGCAGATAAAAACCCAATAATTAGCAACAAAACTTTAATTACCTATTTAAACTTATTACTATTATTGATCTACTCCTTCCCACGTCGCGTCGCGGTAATTCATACCAGAAAAAGCTTTTAAGAACAGTTTAATATCCCCCACCTGTACTAAAAACACTAGGCTCTTAATAATTCACACGCTTTAACTAGGCGGGTGCAAGTCGATACGGTATCGATTCGATTCCCATCCTAACTGTACATTTGCATGCGTGCACGTATAATACATGGCTAGTATAAATTGAGCTGTGATGGCCGAAATTCGTGGGTCGTAGCGCGCTGATTGCTTCAGAGGGGGGGATCTAGTTACATAGGCCGGTTTGGTATTTCGGCTGCGACCCGATTCCGGTATGCAGCACACGCGCACGCGTACCGGGCGGGGCGCGGGGGGGGAATGCACCGAGTTGCGCAAAGTACCGCGGCTGCAACGGCCCGGTGTTGCCAGCTAGATGACCTACTCACTAAATTTGTGGGAAAATCTCATTTATATATCGTATATATGCAGCTAATAGGATGCTTGCGTGAAATAAAAATGTCCCTTTGAAGCGGAGTGTCATGAACAGTGTCTACCTAATAATAATTCAACTAACTCAAGGATTATAACGAAACTCCAGTGAAATAATAAATACACAAAATTTCTGGAACTTCCGTTAATTAAGTGAAGAAGTACGGCAAGTGTAGACTACATAAATACCTAAGTTACACGTGCCGCTTCAGGGCATTGTCGACCCTTGAACGTTTGTAAGGGCTTGCTTTGATATCATGACTATAGTACGAGTCATGTCAGACTGACCAGGCTTGACCAGGCTAACAAAGGTTATTCTGGACCACTAATTAAGTAAGAAATAGAATATTCCGAAATATGCAATAAAAAAAATACTTTTTTCGAGATGTCAAGTTGTCAGCCCCGTTAACCCGCTCTATTTTATCTTCTGGGAATACAAATCAAATAGCTGGCAACACTTATTGTACTGCGCCCAGTGAGGATGGGAAAGTAGAAGTTACATGATTTTCAATTCTTACTGCCCAAATACATTCATGTGATCTAAAACTTTAAATGCATAAATAAAATATGAAAATCCCAATCTAATTACAAAATTCCCTGAAAACTATGTTTAGGTTAACCTTAACCACAATTTATCACGAAACGGTAATTCCGAGGCTTAGTCAATGCAACCTCGCTGGCAACCCGTTATCATTTCACGCTTGACCCTTTTGATAAACTAACCACATTTGGGTAGTTATACATTATCCGGTATGACATTCAAAAACGTCACTATCAAAACTAAATATCCAACAAAGCAGTGAACTCCAATCCCTTTCATATAACTTCGCAGAGCTCTACCTATAATTTTCCATCTATCTATAATAAGCAGGTACATAATAATATATCTAACGGATTCTAAACAAAGGCTTGCACTGCCTTTACTACTAAATCCGTATTCTGATAACATTACGCACTATAACCGTAACACTGCAATAAAACGCTCACTCAAATATAAGAGAGCGAGATTTTGTTGGAGTTTTATGGAAGTTTTATAAACGGAATGTACGTACTGCATTCACCGATCCCCTTGTTCCCCGAGTGTGTTATGACTTGAATATTCGTGATTCCAATATGTATTTTACGCTTATGAAGTAAGGTCGAGCTTTGTGTGTCTTTCTTTGTCATCATTTATTATGGTAGCAATAGATCTTTGTAACTAAAGACATCGAGCCGAGTCCGTAGTCGAATTTAACGATGCTTTAAGATGGGATTTCATTGTTCTTATCGTAGTTAAAGCAATGCTTTGTTCGCATTTGTAGGATTACTACTTAAACGGCAGTACATGCGTGAGAGCAAGTTTATTACATATTACTTTAACTTCGCAAGCTAATAGCTAAATGAGTAACTGAGAACGAAGCACAATTTAATTCAAGTATCTAATCACATCAAACCGTTTTTGTACTGGTTTAAATTATCAGAATTTGTCATACAAATCGCCAACAAACTGGGTAACAGTTTGGCGAGCATTTATATATAACGCATGTACCTTTTTTGAACAAAATAAATAAAAAAATAAAATAAAAAATTGTCAAGCTTTTATTGGCATCATTGGCCGTATTATGAACTCTTAAAACTTGTCAAGTTCCAGGCAGCAAAGGGGACAGAGCTATATTTCTGTCTCTTTCCTGGAACTTGGAGCGTTTTGACAGTTCATTGTAATTTTTTCGCACTAGCATCGTCTTCCGTCTCAGGTTGCCATTTTGCCTTTACTTTTAGAACGCAGCATTTATTGGTCACATAAATATCATCATCATACTATAGTACTTGAAAACAGATGAAAGCGCATGCGTCCACCCTAACCGCCGTCATACTAGGTCAGCGCGTGAGTCGAGTGGAGCGACGTCACTTCCAAACATTACGCTATGGCTCAGGAGCCGGTGGTGATTTTAGTATATTGTTCGTAGCTGACAGTTATATCAGTGCTACATAATTCGTTTTTTTTTATGATTAAAAGATATTTATTTCTGTAGCACCTACATACAACTTAGTATTAAGTGTACAACTCGTGATTCTGGCACAACTAGCTTTCATTACATAATATAAACTAAATGTAGTTTAACGTATCTTGATCAAAAAATTTAAGCTAATATAATTGATTAAAAGTGTTAGAATTATAACTTTAACAAAAAAACCAAAGGATTTTTAATTTATTCTACCGTTTAGTAATAAAAAAATATATGTTACTTTTTTTTTATCGGGACCCCAAATGCTTTCATTAATTAAACAGTTGGAATTGTCCCTTCTGTTCCTAAAAGTTAATGACATGGGAGTTTTTAACTCATATAATTTCGATACAGGCCAAAACTACACCAGACTCCCATTACGAGGATATATCCTAACCCGAAAAGTTTGGTTTCAAAGTCCTTAACTTTCTGGAACAGGAGTGACAACTTGTTTCTGTGACTGTGTATGACCCAGTTATTTCCTTTTATCCGCTGGTCACAATGATTCTATAGGTACCTACCGTAGGAGGGAATGATAACATCTTTCCGCAACGAGCTCCCAAACCACTAGAGAAATGCATTCTGCGGTTGTGAAAGAAAGGTGCGGCACTCCGGATGACCGACGACGCGATGCGTACAACCGACCAATATACCTGTACCTCTAGACAACAAGAAGATTGTACTCCGAAAAGGGTCCCATTTTTTGGCTGGTTAACCTACTCGGTTGGTTGATGATTGCTGCGCCTTGCATAACTTGAACTCTTTGCTCTACCACGTCGTACGTGTGTGAGAGTTTTTCTGTTACTGGGCGCTTCAGTACTTTGGTTTGGTGCCGTTTGCTCCGGAGATTATGTAAACTAGTGGGTTTCGACATAGACGTTCGTACAAACGGGTTTTCTAATTATTAACTTGAATTGAGCTTGCATCCGAATATTCTTTCGATTTTTTTATTACAAGTGTTTCCCGTGTAAGTTTAATTAGGTGTTTTATCATCTCGTAATCGTTTGGAGTATGGATTAATCATAACAATGACAACAATGTAGTGTTTTTAAAGCATAACGGAAATATGACAACTTAATTAGTATTTTATAGAAACAAAACTTTTTTTTTATATTTGCATATTAAATCTACTAATATTAAGTATAAATAGGCACCATTTTGTGTGAACGGAGACCTCACGATTCCTCCATTCACTTGTATGCAGTTCAACGCGTGCATATGTAACTATAGCAAACAAAACTTTCTACGGCTTTTCCTGCACAAAGACGTGCAGCCTACAAAACGCCGCCAAAATAGAAAGTTGCAATACGCACGCTGCAAACGCACGCGCACCGCTGCGTTTACAAGCGCGTGTGGGTGAATTGTATTAAACTTTAAACACGCCGGCACCGCTGTGTGTAAGGCTCTTTGTAATACGTAAGTCATAGGTATACATATAGTAATATTGTCTAACATTGGCGATGAAGACTTAAAAACTACTTACAGCATTTCCCAATAACTTATTGTCCTTTTTTATCTGTAATTACAACAATAATGCTAGCGGTCAGTTAATTATTTATTTAGGGAAAGACAATTTTTCATTAGGCAAAAGCAATTCTATCGGAAGAACTATGGGATATAGGTATTTAGAAACATGAGTTGTTTTATATTAAATAATTGACGTAAGTTAGTAACTCATCTCAAGGTAAACTATAGTTGCTTAAAACTCGCGATCCTTTTCAACCCGTATAATATTTCATTTAACTTTTTCAATGCACGGAAATGCAATCAATAAGATTCCAAGTATAATCGATGATTGATTACGAAACCGACAAATTTTGTTTTAATTTAATATGCACAATAATCGAACATAAGTAGGTTGATGAAATAAACCATCAAACGTGCACATTAAAAACACGTTCTACGCAAAGTCTGCAATTTAAAGATGACAACTTTCGTTTCGATCGATTACCATTACATAATACTTACTAAATTCGACGTAAGTACGTTACTTAAAACTGGTCCACCAATGTTTGTCAAACCTTCAATGAACACGCATATTTTCTTCAGTCACTATTCTCAAAAGACTAATAGACTAATGGGATAACCTGCGATTATAATCGATGACGATTGCAATATCGTCGAAATATCGGGAACTAATCAAATATTTTAATTAATTGTGGTAAGAACTCGTTTTAAATTTAGTATTATGTATAATAACCGACGACGGCGACCGCGAACCGGGAGACGGAGTGTCGGCAGGCCTTCCACAAGGTGGACCGACGATCTGATAAAGATCGCGGGAAACCGCTGGATGACAGCAGCAGAGGACCGATCGTTGTGGAAAACCTTGGGGAAGGCCTTTGTCCAGCAGTGGACGTCTTGCGGCTGTTGATGATGATGATGATGATAATAACCCCGATAGTTTAAAGAAGTGTGATGCTCCAGAAGTGTGATTGTAAAGCTCCAATTAAACACCAATAATATTCACCTCTTTATTTCGTTAAAACACTGATTTTATAACTATTTCCTACATGAGGCTTTTACTCAATTACGATCTTCGACAGACTGTCCTTTCAAAAACGCATAGACATTCTAAACGAGATTCCAAATTCAAACCTCGTCAACATTAGATGCAGCCAGCACGCTTCACGTAGCAAACCTTCACAGTGTAGTAGCTTTCATACTTGTACCACAGCGTAAAGGTGGATTTAGTCGACGCGTGATAGCGCGAGCCGAGCCATGCCCTTGTAATATTCCTTGTAAGATCCGTGGATTCTGACCGTTTTGGTCATACAAAATTTGGAGAGCCCTTTCTCTCGACTTCGGATATGATGAGGTGCCAAATCGCTGTTGACTTTACTTTATAGACTTCACATTCAAAGCCACAAACTCAAAGTTGTATGAAAATCAGGAAGCCTGATACGGAATATGTTAACTCTTTGCTCCCTCCATAAATTAGGTGACAATGGACATTCTTCGTGTCCCTTAAATTTCCGGGTAGGGTGACCAAGAACCGGGTGCGTTTTGAAAGGAATAATCCTTGACCCAATTTCAGGCCCAAAATGCAAATACAGGTTTTGGAACTCGAAAGTAAATCCCACACAGGTCAGATTACTCATCGTTTGCAAACGGTTTGTGATTACCTACTTGGAAATGTTGAATAAACCGCATGTTATGATGTACATTTATATCGTTTACGTTTAGAAACAAATATATAGAATTAAATTTATATAAACCAGTTACAGAGTCAAATAGAACTAGCTAAACGACCAAAGTTCTCATACTTATAAAAAGTCGAGGACGGAAGTCATCATTGTAAAAAATATCAATGTTGCAACACATACAGAGACACGCAATGCAACTGATGCGACCGACACAGAGCGGACTTCAAACTGATATTCTACGAACATTTATAGAATAGAATAGAAAATTATTTATTTAACGCCAAACAAAAAAAGAAATTACAAAAGAAAACACAAGGAATGCACAATTGGTGGCGCGAAAAAGGTTTCAACTGGTCAGACGACCACAGCGCTGGTTTTCAGTAGGCACGTTTGTTGTTATCATTGAAATACCTATTTATTTATTTTTACACGGAGGAACTTCATTATGGCATAGCATGTAGTAGGCAAAAAAACACTCACTCCAGCTCTTGATAAGACGACTTTTAAAACCATCAACATACAAGATTGCAATTATAAATATTATAATACTTGTGAAATTATAGATTTGATATCTAATCCAACGGTTTCAATTACAAAAATCCGTAAAAGTTTTAACGGAAGCTTTCATAACATTTGATAGTTTCTTTGTAAAAATTATTTTTAGAAAGATCTATCGTAAATAATTAAAACCGACCTCGAATCCAAGGCAACATTTTCGCTAAAAATTTTCCAAACATAAACGTCATTAATATTACACTTCATTGCATTAATATTCAATTACTCAAGAAAACATGATTCACCTTAATTTTTATAATTGTGCTGAAATAAGCGTTGATGATAATAAGCTATTTTAAATAAATAAAATTAATATCCGGGGACAATGTCATATAAATTGAACTAGTCTCAAACAAAGCACTAGGCTTGTACCATAGTACAAGCCCCCCATTGCCCCCGTTGTCTATGTATGTAGTACCCCATAGGGTACTACATACATAGACAACGATAAACATACTTATATAGATAAATAAATACTTAGTTATATACGTAGAAAACATCAAAGACTCAGGAAACTCGTCACCCTACTTATTACACAAAATTTTGCCTTTACCGGGATTCGAACCCGGGACTGCCAGCTTCGTCCACTCCCAGATCACCACTGCCATACAACTAGACTAACTGCATCGTCAAACTTAATCATAATGCATTTTATATAACTGTGGTTTGGTTGAATCAAGCGTGTGGTCACTGTTTTCCATCTAACGTTTTCTCTTGAGTCAATCAAATTATTTGTGAAAACCATGAGAGGAAATAAACATTAAAATGATAGATAGACCGATGTCGGATTTTGATTGACAATATTATAGACAGACTCTTGTTTTCAGAACTGACTCGTATTTAAAATAATTAATTTCATAAAGCTTTCTAGACACACGGTAGTGTCCAGCCAAGTTCTAATAAAAAGTCGAGTGACACTGCAGCGTCTATATTTACACGAACACATTCAGGCCATATTTCCCACCCCTATAACTTTTTTCCAGTAGGTAGGTACAGCTAGGAACCTGTTTTTATACTTATAAACTACATATTCATATCTATCATTTAAGAATTGCAAATTTCAAGGGTAAAGTCACTATTAGGCCGGGGCTGCACTGGTCGGGCGATGGGGCGACGCGACGGCGTATAATAAGTCCTCACGAATCCGCTTAAAAAATGGTAAGTTTCGAGCAGTCAACGTTTAATACTACAAGGTTTGCATTACGCACTATTTTCTTAACCCCTAAACTTCTACATATCGATAGATTACTAAAAAAAAACAAAGAAAACCTTGTATAAAAACAAAAGCAAAATAACCAGCCGCGTCCAACGTTGGCCCAAACATTAGTCGCACACATGCGTTCGCCGTCACGGCCGCGGTTGCGTAAGCGACGCGTCTCGAAGGTCCTCCGAGAGTGTCCTTGGCCTCCCCTCCCAACCCTCCGGGGCCTTCGGGAGGGCCATTCGGAAATGAGGGCTCATTATTACAAAATCAGTTAGGCGATGACAAAGTTCGAATACGTTCGATCAGAATGTAGGATGTTGATAAAATTGGTGCAGATGTGACATAATGCCAGAGTGAATAACTATAATCTACCGAAACGATTTGTTTCGTGGTTTTTTTTTTTTGCATAAAGTTACTCAGTTCGCATATCAGAATTATAAAGCATTTTCTTATTATGTTTTTCTGTTATTTTTGAGCTCAAAAAAAATTACACTTATCTGAAAACTGCTAGCTATTGTTCTGGTTGTAAAATAGCTTTTTTACTTCTAGGTACAATCTACTTACTACGGAGTGTATATTAAATAGTTTTTTTAAAGGTCCAGTTATTATCAGCGGTTCTAAAACATCTCATTACGTTTTGCTTGCATCGCTTGAAGTTTGTTTAGCGCTCCTTCTAATCAAGCTCTTATCAAGTAGATGACGAGTGCGGTAGGCCTACGAAATGTAAGGTTATCACGCCAAAAGATAAACACGTGTCGTGCGTGCCTTACCAGAATTTTGTTTCTGACCAATTCTTAGAAACTAATGTCGTAGCTAAATACTCATTTTACCTTTGTTACATAGTAATAAAAGCTGTAATAAGTTAACTACATGAAAATATGTTAATGACTTGTAGAGTAATATTAATCTAATCATTCTAAAAAATCTAATATCTAACATAAAAACTGTACACAAACAATTTAAAAGCAAGTAGTCCGTGTACCGCACTTAACCTATCCTCACATCTGCGCGTCACCCAATCTATGATCGCATAATTGAGTTCGAATTTTTAAAGTACTTTCGGCAGCATGGTCGCGCTCGCGCCGCTCGGTCCCCATTGGTCGGCGGATTCGGCAGTCACGCGTACGGAAACGCAGGCGAGTATAACAGAAAGATTGTACTATAAATTGTACAGTCGACCTTCATACCTACGCCCGAACCACACAATGATCGCCGCGATATTACACCGAGGCGATCTAATAAAAATAAACTTTTATTACGGCTTGTAAAAAAATGCGCTGCTTTGCGATGCAATAATGTAAAATATTCAAGTGCAGATTTTAAAATTCAAGGCAAACTTAATTGAAAACAAATGAGTCACAGATTCAAAGTGCAGGCAATTATGCGTACACACATGAGTGTTCAACTGTTCACCATGCGGTAACTAAACAATATTATTACAATAACATTCGTAAGCTCAAGAGGGGCGAGAGTTGGTGAAGAAGGCTGGAGGTGCGCGTGCGCCAGCGGCGGCGCGCGGCGGCTGCGCCCGCGCGGCGGTAGGTGCTAATCGGCTGCCACGGCCCGCGCAGGGCCACAACGACAGTTTCTATGCAAATGCTAATGCGTTGCGAGACCAGTTTTGCCTCACCGAACGGTTCCGGGCCTACTCTTGCGCACGATCTATTCACGCCCATCCGTAGTCTCAAGCGTACGCGTACGTTGCTAAACTGGATTTTAAGATGAATCTATTAAAAACTACACGTTATATCTCTTTGATTGGACAGGATGAATAGCCGTTGAAATTTGTGGATGTGATTAAAATTCGTAGCTGAAAACATAGTAAACCGTCAAGGTAGGTAGTTAGTGGTGTTGCTATGTATTGTATAATTGCACCGGTTAAAGAGCTCATGAAAAAAATTAATGATGCAATATAGTTTTACAAAAAAAGAGATACGGTCTTATTATCAAGTTCAATAGCCCCAAAGCGAGAGCACGTGTATGCAAAACCAGGAAAACTGCGCAGCTTTGTGCAAAAATGTCCTCTCTCTGAAACATTTTAAGGTGCACTCTACCGGAGAGCTCCGCGCGCTTAATATTTATCATATGCTGCGGAGTATCAACACAAATTTGTCAATGACATATCTGAGTAGGCACTCATTAAATCGGTTTGCCTAGATGACTCCTTGTTGGGAGGCCTCACATTTGCAACACAACTTCCCGGTTCGAAACCACTATTCAAATATATTAACACCTACAAATTTAATTGAATACTAATGTGGCACGTACATGTTCTAAACGCTAACAATACGCAAAGGATAATACTTTCCTCGTATCCATGTTAGAAATTCCTGAGTCCTTGAATCGTTAATAGAAAAGCCTTAGAGCTTTAACAGCGCACATATATCATAGTTCGTATCACTGAGTGTGTTTCGTTCACTGGCGTCACGTTGAGGTATCACTGCAGACACTGGTTTGAGTTTGAGTTTGGCACCGTGCGTGTTCACTTCCGCATGCTGCGCGAGCGCACACCGCGCCGTCAGTGCTCGTCGTAGCAGCTGAGAGCCGAGCTCGCGAATGCCACGCGACCGCCGAAAACTCTTCGCGCCGTCCGAATGCAGAAAATTCGGACGCGTCGAGTGGGGGGCGCTCTACGACTATTCGAAACTTGCGCGTACGTGCAACGCTTCGCTATGAAAAAGTCCAAGGTTAACTCGCGCTGCCAAAAACAGACGCACGCAAAATTAAAAAAAGGACGGCTAGAGAGGCGCCTTCGGTGCAGGCGCAGCACGCTACCGCGCCGGTCTTCTAATGTACCAAAATCACCAACATACGGTACAAGAAACCTATTAACTAAAATATATATAAGGCACATTTGTTACCTTATTTTTTTAAATTTATTATTAAAAGCCGAGTAGACTATCCGTTTGCAAGTCAGCACCAGAAAGCAATCTATGCGGCAGCCCATTTCCCGAGATTGAATGAGATCCCGCCGGTGGCAGACGGAGCTGGCTTCGTGTCCATAAGAACTGATGATAAAGCATTGTCCCGAATCAAATTCCGATCTTTCTTTAGGGGCTCATTTCCGACGTGAACTATTACTTCGATTTAATAAATTCGTAGTTACACTTTGCTGTGTACCTTTATGTTATTTTAATTTCTTACTGTGTTCGTTGTTATGAATAAATGTTTTCTTTTTCTTCTTCTTCTTCTTCTAAATGTGTTTTCAAGGTCTTTAAATTATTAAAATTTAAAACGACCATCTTCCATGGATTATTTTATCCCACTAATATTAGATATAAATGCCAAAGTTTGTGTGTGTGTTAGTTTGTTACTCCTTCACGCTGCAACGGCTGGACGGATTTTGATTTAGGTACTATTAGTTATTCTGTGGTACAGATAAAACAAAATGCATACAACAGAGACCTAGCTATCACTTTCATAAAGCATATAGATGTGTCACCGTAGTTTTAAAAGTTTGATTGCAATACCAATAACAACTGTCGATTGATAATTAGCCCCACTAAATTTCAGTGGCCTCCCACAGTTCCGCGTACATATCTAAGCATAATTACAAAATGCAGCGTATAAAGAATACATTTCAATACTGACTCTGTTTCCTTATCAATCATAGCAAGGCCACCTGAATTATGATATGATAACGTCCGAATTAGAATACAGGCTGTTGTTTTATTCCAATTGAGCTACAGTACTTCCAGTTTTTAATAGCTTTCGGCAATCTTCTTTTTTCTACATATAAATAAAATATCAGGGAAAATCTAACACAAATTGACCTAGTCCCAAACTAAGCTCTAGGCTTATACTAAGGGTACTAGACAACGATAAACATACTTATATAGAGAAATACATACTTAAATATACAGGGTGTTTTTTTATTCGTCTAAAAAAATTTTGGGGTTAAATCAGCAAGTCATACTGACCAACTTTGGTCAGTATGACTAACTGATTTACCAAATTTGGTCGTGACCAACTTTGGTCAGTATGACTTACTGATTTAACCCCCAAAATTTTTTAGACGAATAAAAAAACACCCAGTATAGAAAACATTCATGACTCAGGAACAAATACACGCGCTCATCACACAAATATTTGCCCATACCGGGATTCGAACCCGTGACCGCTAGCTTCGTAGACAGGGTCACTACCAACTAGGCTCACCGCGTCAACACACGGGTGACAAATATACTGTCAGTTGCGAGTGCAAATGTGATAGCGAAAGCCAGCAGAACGCTGTTAAGAAGCTGAAAGTACTTTACAGCAGGACATGATTAATATCGCGTGAATTAAGCAATAACAGACTCTTGGTCAACGGCGTAAGTGCTTTGACGCGCGCCATATTAATTGTGTCCTGTATACATACATACAGACATATTTTTTATTAGTCGAAGTAAACTGACGGTTCAAGAGTCGTTTTCTTTTTGTGAAATTTAACAGAAAATGTAAACAAAATTAGTTTAAATAACCAATATAAGTATTTGTTATAATCAGTGATCGGGAGTTTTGGATGCAATTCGCGGGATTTCGAGTCGTAATCATTATGGATGTGACTATAATCCCGCGACCGCGTCTGTATAAAAAAATGTGTTTGTCTAATAATAAATACATTTATTTCAAACGTTGACCTGTAATTTCGATTAATATCATGTAAAATAAAATAGAATAATTATCCTCCAACATCAATACAAATCCCGGGATCCCGGGCATGTCTATTATTACCTAGCATAATGTTTAAGGTCAATCACCCCAGATTGCACTGGGAATTCCGATCACTGTGATATATGACAAAAAACTGTCCTTTATCAAACCACACGAAGCCCGGAATCCCGCGGCATATCCATACTAGCATAATGATTGAGGTCATTCACCCCGAGACGCATCCAAAACCCCGATCACTGGTTATAATATAATACTAATAATTTTATATACAACTAGCTTTTCCGCCGACTTTGTCCGCGTAAAAGTCGTTTATCGTTATTCCCTCAGAAACTGTCCCATTTTACGAAATAAAAAGTATCTTAATATGGCCTTCCCCGGAACTCAAAATCTCTATACCAAATTTCTTCGAAATCGGTTCAGCTGTTTAGCCGTGAAAGCTTAACAAAGAAAAAGACAGTTACTTTCACATTTATAATATTTGTATAAATGACAAAATGTCAAAGGCCATTGTAGCTAAGAATTGGGAAGCTAAGCGTCGTTGATACTGCAACTTGTAGGAACGTGGTATACATTACTACAAGTTCAAGAAAGAACAAAATGCACCTTACAAAATAAGTCAGTAAGGCGCATTTTACAACCTATTCAGTTTGTTAGTTACACGGTCTTCAAGGTTCCGGGTCCATCCGGGGCAAAAATTAAATTCCCAATCTATATACAGACATTATAACAACTTGTTAATTTGATTCGAGCAGAAAATACCACGTGAATGTACTCTGATGAACCATAAGGTTTTTCAAAGAAAAAGACGAGATAGCATTGTTATTTTACGACCCTATGGCATTCAGTATCTACTATTATTATAACAATATGTACTATCAAAGAAATCTTTAAAAGCACATACGTAGAATTAGATTATGGTATAGGTATGTAGAATTACATATGATAATCTACGGGAACGAAATATAATCAATCATACCAACCAACCAACCTTTTATTAGATTTGAAAGTATAAGCATTGACTTGCATTGTAGGGGAAAGAATAGGATTATCGTACTTCCGGTTTGATTCGTCAAAAGTAAACAGTGAAGGTTGTTATTACTAAAACAGTATTATTGTTTAATATATGAATATTATCTTTTAATTTGTAATAACTAATTGTTGCATATTTTTTTGTTTCAATCGAAGTTATAATTAAAATATTGAAAAGTTATATGATTGTAAAAGTATGAAAAGTGTCTCTGAGCGCATGCGCGAAGGGAATGTTGTTTTTACCCGACTGCCCGAAGGAGGGTTATGTTTTTCGATCGTATGTATGTCTATTTCTTTGGCACGCTCTGCAGCCTAAACCGCTTGACGGATTTTAACATATGAAGTGTCATTCAATTCGTATTAATTGTCGGAGTGACATAGGGTATATAATATTTCAATGTGACGTCTGCAAAAAAAAAGTGGAGTGGGAATAAAATTTTTTTTTTTATTTAAACAATATAGGTATCATATGAAAGCTAATAAATAGCTTATTCCAAATATATATACATTATAACACTTTGCTGCTACCATTTTAATAAAAACTAAAAAAAACTATGAAATAAAAATAAATTAATTTAAAAAATCAAAACACCCGACTGCTTTAAAAAATATCATTAGTAGGCTAGGTCTTTGTTTTTGGACGCTCACTTTGGCGGAAATGAGCTTGCGCGTTAGATTAGGTTAGGTTAGGTTAGTTTAGGTTAGCTGTGATTTTTTGTTATGGTTAGGCGATAATTTCAACAAGTCCTCATACTTTCATTAACCAATTTTTTGTGCGGTTTTACAATCACAAAGGTTTCATAAAATGCTTTCAATTAATTTCAGCCACAAACAAGTTGAGAGTGAATAAAAAAGGCAATAAATTCCAACAGCTCAATATTTGTTATCTTTATATTGGGACTTTCAAACCCCATTGTGAATGAGAGTTTGTAGAAAATCCCTTATTTAATAGTTGGTAATTTTAATTTACAGGAATACCGAGTGTTCCGTAAAAACTAACTTTAAACACGACTTCAGAAAACAAAACAGCTGGAGGGGACGTTGATTCTGATAAGTTCAAAGAATCATAACGCAGATGAAAAAATATCTCTAAAATCTGAAACCACTGAACACGCCATAATAGCACCGGTATTGCACGACTACCTTTAGATATTTATTATAAACCGAATAAGATTCATAATACCACGTTTCGTAAACATCGTACGGTTGGTAATAAGAAAAGCAAACAGCATTCGAATTTCAAACCGATCGAGTCCGTTGTCAATTTTTCACGGCGGCTTTTCAGGCGCTTCACATACATCTGGGCAAATATTAGCGCATGCGTAGGCTCGAACCGTTCAATGTCAAACGTTTGCATCTGACTAGATAAATTGGTATTCCAGTACCACCTGGTTTTAGTATAATTTAAAGTTTTCAAAAGTATTATAAAATATTAGATCCGTTCTGAACGGGTAATAATAATAAGCCTTATTATTAGCACGTTTGTAAGTAATTAATTCAGAACATTCGAGCGTTTTTCTTTTATTAATTTCTTTTATTAACTATTTAAATTGAATAACAAAAAAAAACAATAACTTTTTTAAAACACATTATTAAACTGGCGAGTAAGTATTTTACGTGTTTACATCAAATATTGAAAATTAAGATTTCTGATCTTTAACCACCAGATATTTTCAAGCGGTTTAAAATTGTAAATTGTAATTTTACACTTGGACGAAAACAAAAATGTAAAAATGTTTTAATTAAGAAAAAAAATGGTGCTTAACCGTCAATCAGCTATTTACATCAAATATTGAAAATTAAGATTTCTGATCTTTAACCACCAGATATTTTCAAGCGGTTTGAAATTGTAAATTGTAATTTTACACTTGGACGAAAACAAAAATGTAAAAATGTTTTAATTAAGAAAAAAAATGGTGCTTAACCGTCAATCAGCTATTTATTATCAACAGGTAGTTCTCTACGAAGAATCACGACATTTCAACCAGAAACAGATTTGTGCCCGAAATCGTAATATTTTAACCGGGTTTTTGCAAACCACGCATAAAAAACTTTTACAAATTGCCAAAAACCCAAACCTCATCGTAACAAACGACCACGAATACAATAGGACAAAGGAAATGCACGTATCCGCTGCAAACGCTATAAAACGGTTATAATTGCCAAACAGCAATTTCGTGTCATCCGCACATCAGGAATCCGGAATCCGTAACACAGAATAAAGTCACGGTACTCACGTTGAGTGGTCACTCCGCCATCGGCGAGCGGCAGTCGAGTCGGCAGCCGGGACGCGAGCCGGGTCAGGGGAGCCTGATGCTGCGCCACGGACGCGCGGTATCGAGGAAGTAAGTCCGGGCAAACTGTCAACGCTCGTGCGGAAATCGGGCGGCGTCCGCACCGCGCACGCGCGCGGCACCCGTCAACAGCCGCCCTGCAGCCACCCCCCGCCCGCCCCCGCCCGCACGCACCTACCCTTTAAATCGAACGTCATATCCCGCCACACCGCTCGCACCACCTTCGCCCGCCGTAATTTCTGAAAAGCGCTGACTGCCCCCCTCGACCCTAAAAATGCATTGCGTAACGGTTTTATAAATTTCCAAAGTCTTTGTTTGTCCAATCAATTATCCACCTGCGTACGAGGCCGCCGGAGCGGAGACAATACCGACTGATCAAACCCCATAATTGTGCTTGCGGCTTTTATACACTCCATTTTCAAGGGTTACTAAAAGTTTTACTTGTTTTTTATTGAGACGCTGTCATACCGGAATATTGTCGTCTAAAATATCTGGTTTTATCGCTTCCCGACTACCCTAAAGATGAAGAAGCAGAGAGAATTGAAATATGTAGGGGTTGAAGCGTTATAAATATTCCCGCAAATTTTTCTTTATTGAATTCTGTAAATTTCAGCCAGAATCGAAGACGATCGCAATTTCCTGGGGATGTCCCGCACCGACGCCGGAGCCCCGTCCTCTGCGAAATGTTTAAATATAGAACAAATAGAGAACCACAATCTGTTTCAAATTCATAACATTAACGAGCCATCAGAGCGTAGAGGGAGAAAAGCTTATTCCAGAACCTAAATTAATAAATTTGACGCCGTTTTCCGACTTGACAAAATAAGTCTTTTTCGCTTACAGAATTCGTCCTAGATGGGCGTACGCGTATGTGTAATTTGGGCAAATATTGTAAATGATACCAGCAGACACGGGTACGCACTGTCATTGGAAGTCCTAATTGGTAAACAACGTTTTGTGTACTTTATACGCTTGACAAAAATGTAGCGACCTTAAAATACCTCTGAAGTCTCTAAACTTCGCTTCCTCAAGTACGATGTATTTTAAAATTTACTGAACAGATTAGGTAAATAATTGTGAAATCCAGATTGTTATCAATTAGGGTAACAAGCGACTAGATATCGCGTAAAACTAGTTGTGACATTCGAAAATCCTTCATTTAGCGAAACATTGGCCGTGACATTTAGGCGAAGCTATGAAAGTAGAGTTCTTAAAACCTCAGGCTCGACGTAACAAATAAAATTTGTAGACCTGTCGCGAACTAGAACGTGGGATAATTTCAATTGAAGACTTTCTTCAAAGCTGTCTCGGATTTTTATTAGCTTTTTTATAATTAAGCACAAAGCTGTAAAAAATCAATCAAGAAAATATTGAACAATTTTGAAATTCTTTCCTTACTAATAATATAATTAATTAAGTTCGCCTTTGTACTTTAATTTTACGGTGTCATTGTATTATTTACTCATACTTTTTGTGCAATAAAGAGTTTACATACATACATAATTTAGTGGACAACTTAATATTTCAATAGCCAGAAATTCGTATAAATTTACGATAACGCGTTTATGCTCAACTGTAAACTAGATAATATGTATGTTTAAAACTATTTGACACAGACACCTTATCATGTTATCATTTCGCGACTATTTTTCCTTTACTTTCTTTGATTCTATTAACATAACTAGTAATTTTACAGCAATGGAGTATGACCTGATGCATTTTTGCTGTATATATTTTATACATGCATTTAATCGAATTAGAATCAATATAACAAGTGCAGAAAGAGAACCCAGAATTTAAACTCGCACCGCGTCATGTCATCGTCGTAAATTGCCATGGATATATAACCAGACAAAGGACTGGGCGCAGTTAAGTGACGCGCGCTCTAAACCAGGTCATAGCGGCTGCCCAAAAAATAATGCAGCTACTGCTCTCTTTTCCGAAATAGACCGATAACTAGGTCAAACGATGCGATGGTTAATTTCGCTAGTTTTATAGAACTACAAATATATGAATTTAGAATTGACATTTAAATAGTAATTGGAAATAGCTATCATACTTGGAGTTCCAGGATTTAATTATGAAGAGACGCAGCCAAACATGTTTACTTTTTAAAGTAATAATTTATATGCATACCAACACATTTATTTGTATTAAAATATATACTTTTCCAAAATAGCTGCAGTTACTAATCTAAAAGATGGGACAGTTCAAATCCTACTTTTTAAAAACCCACACACTAATATTTATGGCTACAGCGTCACCTTCATGCACTACATACACTTATATTCTCCAGCGAAATTTAGGATGCGGAAAATTATTTGGAATAACATATTTTTTTAAGTATTTTTGTAAGTATACAAATTGTGTTGTCCAAGGCAAACGTGAAAGATACAAACTGCCCAAAATCACGTGCAATAAAGATCTTACAAGTTCCAACTATTACGCAAACACTAGCGAATGTTAAAGCCAAAGTCGACCTCAACCGCGTTGCAATCGCATCAAACTTCATTAATTAATCGCTAAGGTCAGAATGTAAAAAAGTATGTCAATTAACCATTTTATTTAACAATAACTCAATGTCTCGTGATAAACTATTTTTCAGCTCTAATGCATTTGTGCATATGTTGTCTTTATCAACGGGAAAATACAAATCTGTTGACGACTCCGTTCTGATTTTTCATTCAATAAGAATCTTGCTTTATATTCATACTGGTCAGATAAATCAGAGTGAAATCAACAAAGAATGCATCAGCGAAACATCCGCGTCCGAAATAGCCCTGCCGGTAGAAAGTGGGTCAATCGCGATTTTTTTCAGATGGCCCACCAGCGGGCTCAACAAGTCCAGGTAACTAACATATTAAAATTCAAATTCAAATTCAAAATATAACCAACCAGGAGACCAGAAGACAACCAGAGAACCAGGGAGAAGATTAACCCTCTTATTCATAATCGCACAACAACTATACTATGCTATAAGTATACATTGTGACATTTGAATATGACAGAAAGTGACAAAGCATACTTTTACTTAAATAGGTTTGTTGTGCGTTTATGAATAAGGGGGTAAGAATGTATAGGTATTATAAAGAAAGTTACTTTAATATTACTAAGTCGATGGCGATAATGATAATGACAGCGCAACTAAATCAGTAGGTGTAGACGAGTTAAAAGAATGGTATTGACGTAAGTTGACGTGCGTTCAATAATATTGTTGTGTTCATTTCACGTATATTTTTATTTTTACAATCACTCTGATTAATGGAATGCATCTTAACACTCTAAAATGAAATTTATTGGTAATATTCGCTTTTGAAATACAAAAAAATTATATGCAATTATTGTAGCCTCGAAAAAAAACACAAATGGAGAAAGAAATCTAACAGGGTGTACAGTAAATGTTGATTTAAAATACCTAGGAACATTTAAACAAGGCGTTAAGGCGTGAAATTGAGTGTGAACTTTACCAATCAGGTAATACACTTCAATGGACTTTTTTATGAATTTCATCTTCACCTTTCACACGTAAAAAAACATTAAGCGGGAGTGTTTAGCGAGAACACTACTATACTTTTTTTATTTATTCAAATGTACAGTTATTATCAAATAAATGCACAAGAGACACAATATGACGATGATGATGATGATGATGATGATGATGATGAATATAATAAACACACAAGTGTAGACTAAATATTAAAAGTATAGCAAGTGCAAGTCAATTGAAAAAAACCGTACCTAATATCAAACCAGTAATAAAAGATAGCTCCAGAAGAATAATTTTATATTTCTCACGTGTATTTTTCTCTTAAAATCTCAATCAAAAAAGCAATATGGTACCAAAAACAACGGTAAAAACCAAGTGGAACTGGATGGTTACCGAGAAACACTTATTTCGAAAATCCTGATGCACCATCTCTTTCACTCGTCATTGTGATTAAATCGTGAGAAGGGGAAGGAGATAACGTAATTTCAAATTTCGATTTTCAAGCCTTAGTCGTCACTGCTTTACATATGGCTGTTGGATTATCCAAGCGTTTTAATGGGAGCACAAGTGTGACCCGATCCGAAGGTAAACACAGGCTCTGCGGGGAAATCACTTTCATTCGAATAGTTAGGATCTTGGGCCCGATTTTATAAAGGCCCGTTAATAAATATGACAGATAAAATTTTAGTAACTTCATACAACTTTTGACATGACCGAAATTTGATCTAACGGATCTTTATAAAACCCAGCCTAAGTACCAATTTCACCATACGATGTTAAATGTTAATCGACTGTTAGTTCACACATTTTGACAGCTGTTAACACTGTAATCGTCTGTTAAGTGGTTGGTGAAATCCGACATAAAATGTAGGTAACATTGATTTGAAAATAGAAATAATCTAAACCAATAGATAGAGGTTATGTATACGGTGTATTTTACACGCGGGTATCAAGAACGCGCGTCTCCTGCGCGTCGTCTGTGCTTAAATAGCGACAATTTCTAACTGAATCGCGTTTGCTGCGCGTCTCAGTTGCGCATGACGCGCGTCCTCTAGGCGTTTAAACAAAGGACGTGTGCATATATGCTAATATAGTAAGAAAGGGAACTGACCCTTAATTAGATAATGTTCATCACAGTGAAAAAACATATTCACCTTTTTATATTTATTGTGACAATTTTTTTGCTGTTTTAAAATCTTAAAGAGGTTTGAACACCCGACTTTTTTTTTTTGACCAATTAAGGGTAGAAATATGGTATTGCCACTACCAATGTCGTTTTATTCCAAAGACGTCAAAAAGTGACTCAGTTTGCTTGTATTTTTTAAGTAAGTTTACGATGCGATATCATTTATTTTTTAATTAAAACGGGCACGTCACGGAAAATTTGGAATCACAGACGTTTCCAGTTTTTAAAGAAGTTACATACTACCAAAGACAAAAGGTCTCACTGATTGATTTTTAAAAACTTAAAAAAAAACACTGTGTACCTTGGTGTATACATTAACAAGTGACAGGTGTCTAAATGAGGCATTAGCGCTAATGAACGTTTGTGCAACTGGCTGAAAGTCACTATTTTACTAATTTTTATCTACTTACATTTATATTCGAGATATCTTGTGGAGCAGATGATCTAAGTCCCGCGAGATTTGAAGGGTTTTTTGCATTTTTATTTACTTTATGAATGCGAAATTTGTCCTTTTTTATCCCCTCAATTGATCGATGATGGACCTTTTAAACAAAAGTGGCAGACAGGAGAGTGACATAGGTTCACAGAAGAATAGTCAGTTTCTGGTGAGATATCGTTGACTAACCCCATTAGCTACCAGCCGTATGATCGCCACGTAGACATTCGACATCTCGACATACACATATATATAGACATATGTATTAGACATCCAAGGATCACTACAATAAACTGGCTGTGCCATCAAAATCTAACGAATTTTAAACTTGCGTACGAGTACCTAATCCAAAATCTACACTAATATTATAAAGAGGAAAGATTCGTTTGTTTGTAATAGAAAAAAACCTGAAACTACACTACTGAACCGATTTTAATAATATTTCACCACTAAAAAGCTTCATTATCCAGATGTAACATTATGCTATAATATTTTATTTCAAAGGTAATAATTTAAAGTATTTTACCGAAACGAAGCGAGGGGTGTCGCTAGAATCTTGAAGGCTTAAATTAAGGGGCTATTTCACAATCGACAAGCAAATTTATCTGCCAGTTAAAGCCTTTTCTTGTCTATTTTTAAAGTGAAAGAAAGGGAAAGTTCTAAATGTATCTGTCCGATATGCTTTACTTGTCGCTTTTGAAACAAGCGGTGCATGTAGACATCGGCAACGGAATATGTCAATAGAAAAACTAGATTTTAAATTAAGAATGCTTTTTACTTTCCACTAATACAAATAATAATATGCATAGTGTGTGGTGAATATAATTTCCCATTAAAAATAATGGTCTAGGTTAAAAGACTTTATAAGAGTTCAATTATCGCTCTATTATGTGACTAGCGCGTCTTCTGTACGTATTTCCTTCAGTTTTTGCATCCCATTTATATTTAATAGCCTGAATACGAGCGTTAAGGTTGGTTTTAATATGATTAAATAAAACTTTAATACGGTGGCAAAATTATTAGCGTGGTTTTCGTTCTCATAACATTGATTTTTGAATGTGTACGAAATTATTACTAACTAGCTTTCCGTTCCCCCGCGACTTCGTCTGCGGAGAGTCAGTACTTTCGGCAGTTAAAATATAGCCCATGTCCACCTTGAAATTCTAAATGTTGGTGAAAGAATTTTTGAAATCAGATGAGTAGTTCCGGAGACTGTGTGCTGCTCTGCAGGCGCGCCACCATAATGAAAATCAATTAATTATATGGTAGAATGATGTACGTTGAACGTTCATAATGTACGTATGCTGTTTATGGCTGTATACCTGTACTAGGGAAAGAAATAATGGGCATTTAAAGTGGCTTTGTTGGGGAGCATACTCTGCAGCAGAGCCACCGTATGAGCCGGGCATTACTGAACTTCGAAATTCGAACTTCGGGTCGCCCCAGCTCATACTGTTTAGACGGCACGCGAAATTAATTAAAATAAATAAAACCACTAATTAACAAAAATAATTTCGAATTGGGTTCCAAAAGACCGGACACGACGACGCGGCAGACCACGGCGCAGATGGCGAGACGAGCTCGACACCTTTCTACAAGATTGGCGGGAGATTGCCCATAATCGAGATACGTGGAAGGATGGGAATGAGGCCTTTGCCCAGCAGTGGGACATTCCAGGCTAATAATAATAATAATTAACAATTATTATTTTCACTAGGTACACAATAAACATCATTCTTACATCAATTTCCATAAGAAAAAAATAGCTAATATAATTTCTATCTACGAGTTCTAAGTGACTCTGCTGCAGAGTATGCTCCCCAGCAGAGCCACTTTCAATGCCCATGATTTTTTTCCCTAGTACAGGTACAGTAATAAACAGCATACGTACATTATGTACGTTAAACGTACATCGTTTTACTGTATAATTAATTGATTTTCACTATGGTAGTGCTGCTACAGAGAGCATCACACCGGAGATTACCCCCTACATTAAAAAAAAACTAATTTACAAACTTTACCTCTTTATAATAGTTGATACTATCATATAATAGTATTAGTTTATTACAAAGAAAATAACAATGCAAATTAAAATAAATGATAACATCGAATCTTACGAACAATTAAAGAAAATTAAGAGTTAACTATAACGCCGTAGTGTATTTTTAAATCTATATTTATAAGAAAATTCTGATATTTTGTTAGTTTTATCATAATAGATAAGATTTTAACAAAAACTTTCAGTTTCGTACTTAATTGACTTTTGATTGGCTGCGTAATTATTGATACTAGCATTAGTATTAGCATTGTATTCTTATCAAAAATACTCCAAAAAACCGTATGCGCTCGAGCAAGATAACACAGTGATAAAGGCACGCAAACATATTGACAAACATTTAAGACCTAGGTATTGTACGTTAGTGCTACGCCGTAGCACTTACTGCGTAGCATTGCGTTAATACTAACAATATCTATAACAATCACAACAAAACAAAATGGTGTTATTAAATGCGTATTATGCAATCACCCATTTAAATGGCGTCAGGTAAACACTATTTAAGTTATAGTAGACTAATATATACTTTCTACTATAATCTGATTAAAACCAATTACAATGGAATGGTCCATATTTTATTGACCTATTTCTACATTTAGCATTTTTTATTATTCGATAAATAATAAATATATCCAATTATAATCATCTCTGACGATCTATACAATACTTCAACACAGTGAAGTCATAATAATATAATAAAATTCGTTGTAATCATGTTTAATGTATGTTTACGTTTTATTTTATGGAACATTAAGGAAAAAAATCAAACAACTATTTGTGTTCGTAATAATAATGATCGTGCTTTAAATTACAATTTGTATAAATTTACATTATTCTAATCCATCAATTCGTACCCAACCTTTGCATAAACGCCGGTGCGTGCATGTGTTCACATTTAAATAGTATTCGCGGCGGGAGCGGGGGCGGGTGCGGGAGCGGGTGCGGGGGCGGAGCGCAAACATGATGCATACAATGCCTGCCAAAGATCGCATCCACATGCCAGCGACAAAACGCGGCACGTGTAACGCCGGGGATGGACTCGACGCACTCAACTATAATGCACATTGACGTACAAAACTGCTAAAATACACTATTAAAAATGTTATATCTACGGTTTTTAAAAATGGAGGAGTAACATAAGATTTTACTACATGTTCCGAGATAAGTCAATTGGGAATTTAATAGGTTTATCCTTGTGTTTATCACATCAAGAGTTGTTTATTTCAGCGAGCGAATTCCGTCCCTAGTGCGGCCCTGTAATCGCATTGTGCGATAACGTCATTCACGCACACACACGAGCGCATAGCCGAAATTCGTGGATGTATTTTTCTAGCCATCGTGGATGTGTGCGTCGCAACGCCGGTGGCGGCGCGACGGAGATATGCGAGTAGGTGAGAGTGTGAGCGGGATGGGTGTAGCGTTATATAACGCATTATTTTTATAATTAACAAGCAAAAATTGAGAGATACGACCGTGTGGCCCTGGGCGCGGGCAGCGACCTGAGCGAACGAAATTTGCACAGATCAGATGTGGGCGACCTCGGTCCGGGCTAGTTGCACGCCCGCACACACACCGCCGTCCCACTGCACACATCCGTGTCGGGGAAAATTCTCGAGTTCCGCATTAGAGCCTACCTGAACCACCACACTGCTACGTATATGCACATATATATATGCAACCTCTATCGATTCATGCGCCGAATTTAAATCCGATTGTTACGCGAGCTTCCTTATTACTTATTGATTTGGGCAATAGCAATTATTATCCGTAATCGATAATAAAATCTCGATTGTTATACAAATACGCCGCACTGTTTTTTTGACTGCATCGTTGTCCTATCTTCGATAAGATAGCCTGCCCAGTGTGTCAGTCCACAGTGTCCCTAGTTTATTTATTTTGCGTATTTGCACATTTTTACCCAGCTTCACACGCCAGTTTGACAGCTGAAAACCAGAACTAAATTCAACCTAACGTCATAGACACTCTGGTCTGTTTTTCACTGTAAACCGTGGCGGATATATACCAGTGGTGCGGATATATCCGCCAATGGTGTTGTAAAGGTTAATAATATGACGTTTATGCAGCTTAGAGACGAGTTAATATAACTAAAAGGTTTCATAGATTAACTACAAAAGAACCTTCAAGTCAAGGAAGACCTTCAAATACTATGCAAGCGAAAACAGCGTTTTGAATATTAATCCATTGCCACTACTACTCGCTTCTAGGAAGGTATTCTAGGCTTTTCCGTTTGTTCTTGCACCGACGCGACGGACGATGCCAAAATTGGACATTATTAAAATAATAATAATAACCGATAATTCTTCATTCTCTTGTTCTGTTAAAAAAAGAGAAAGAAAGAAAAATATGAAACGTAGCGATAAAGTCAAGGCTCGGAAAAACGCCCGTCATTTTGAAAACATAACCCTGTTTCGTACAGCAGAGACTTCCTTATGATCAGTGATTGGGGTTTTGGATGCAATTCGCGGGATTTTGAGTCGTTATCATAGTATGGATGTGACTATAATCCCGCGACCGCGTCTGTATAAAAAATGTGTTTTTTCAATATTAAAAACATTTATTTCAAACGTTGACCTTTAATTTCGATTGATATCATGTAGAATAACATAGAATAATTATCCTCCAACATCAGTACAAATCCCAGGATCCCGGGCATATCCATTATTACCTAGTATAATGTTTAAGGTTAATCACCTCAGATTGCACTGGGAATTCCGATCACTGTGATATATGACAAAAAACTGTCCTTTATCAAACCACACGAAGCCCGGAATCCCGCGGCATATCCATACTCGCATAATGATTGAGGTCATTCACCCCGAGTTGCATCCAAAACCCCGATCACTGCTTATGATGTTAATAAAAATATTCTTAGGTACATTATATACTAACAACATAACTAAATTTTTGGCGGATTTGAGTCATTGGTATCATAGTGTTCGTCTAAGAAGGAGCTGGGTATCTATGACTGGGTATATATTGACGAAATCAATGACACATACCAGCAACTTCTGACGTAAACAGAAGCAGAAGCGGGGGTAGTTTCTATTTGCATCAGAAGTTGCTGTAGGTGTCATTTATTTTGTCAATATATTAAAAACGGTGATGACGGGCGGTTGAAACGCCCTGAAATCCACCCACCTACAAGTGGTAATTTATCGATAAATGGTTACATGTACTAGATATTTTGTGTAAACGTGTTAATAAATAAATAATATAAAATATTGTATCGTAACACCATAAAGAAGTCTCTGCTGTACGGCACAGGGTCATGTTTTCAAAATGACGGGCGTTTTTCCGAGCCTTGGATGTAGTTAATAAGTCGGATTTTAGTCCGTTAGTAGAGTTAAGTAATATTTATATTGTGTAGACTCAACTCAATACTGTCTAATTTAAGTCCAAGTAATGTTTCACATGTTACAAGCGGCCTATGAGTATTATCAGCCGGGCCCCATATTACTTTATCATTAACGTGGTTATATAATAAATACCTCTTTATGTTATTCGTTTTAAACAAATATTAAATAATAAGTTAGTAAAGTAACCACGGATAACTGACGATATAAAAACTTTTAATTTTTTATGTTTTGTAAATTTGAGAATTTTACTCGATTCTATATCAATAAACACGAAAAAAAAAAAACAAAAAAAAACCGGCCAAGAGCAAGTCGGACCGTAGCCGTTACTATAAATAAATGCACTACAGATAAAACAAAAGAGCGTATCTTCATGGTACCTACGTCCTTTTGTTGAGAAGCGCAGTTCTTCGGCAATAACTCAAAAACAGTATATCCGATCGTGTTGAAAATAATTTTCGTTGAAAGTATTTATTAACGTTACCTTTGTATTTTTTTTCATATTTTTTGGACATACAGTTTAAAAGATAAAGGGGGGGGATACAATTTATACAACTTTCGGAGCGATTATGTCCGAAAATATCACGTAATCAAAAAAATTGCTTAGAAACCTTATAGTGTTTTTAAATGAACTGTCGAAATATGTGCAAACGTTGTTTGTTGAAAAAAATGCAACTTCTCTTACATGTATGGAGTGCCCCACCTAGAAATATTTATTTTTGTTATTTAACTATCAACCTAAGTAGCGGATTATACAAGACACCTATACTCCAAATTTCATCAATTTACATGTTGTAGTTTTCAAGTAAAATGCCTGTGAAACACGGACGGACGGACATGACGAAACTACAAGCGTTCCTTTTTACCATTTTGGCTACGGAACCCTAAAAAGCGACGTTCAGCACAGCACAGGTTCTTAAGTCCTCGCGTATCCAATTAAATAAATGTAATTTTCCAATTAAACAAATAAACGTATCAATTTCGGTTCGTTACTCCAATTCTACGCTTTGATTTACCAGATCTAGACTTGATCTGAACACTAATATTATTAAGTGTTTATATTTAAGTGCTACGCCGTAGCGAGCGTAGACCCTAGACTTCAGTGAGAACGATGCTCAAGTTTCTCATTTGTATTACATACACTAACATTTGCTCGGTATATAGAATAACAGACTTGCATAATATTTGTTTTCATTTGCGTAATGAAATCGACATGTTTTTAAAACACGACCAAAACGTAATATAAAGTATTATCTACGCACACATTGGATATTGTGCGGGTGTATCAGGTGGCATAATCATTGTTTGACCTAATATATTGTTTGGTCGAAAACGTTTTTTTCAATAGACAGGATTTTTTTCAGAATGATTATAAAACTAACCTAACCTAACAAATCTACACAATAGATATTTATTAGATCCCGAAATTTCAGCCTAAAGGGAAGGCAAAAATATTTTCGATCAAACAATACATTAGGACAAACAATATTATGCGTGTCCACGGGCTCCCAAATTGAGCAAATATCTGTAACAAATGGGTGTGCAACAGATGCAATATACAGGTTAGATAGCACTTTATTAGAATATAAATAATGGATTACGGAAAAAGAAAAGTGGTATGATTTAAACGGTTGGCAGAATATTGACGTTTTGGTCAGCAACTAATGGTCAGCTAAAATATCAAAATTTAATCAGCAAATAATGTCACATTGAGCTGCTCTAAAATCGATTGGTAAACTATTTAAATATATTTACTACATTTTGTGAGACACATTTAATAAAATTTCGATTAGCTAAAGAAAGGAGAGCATAGTTCTTAATAAATGTAAGAAATGTACGGCGAAGTCTGCGTGGTTAAGGCGCTTTGTGCCTTGACACAAATCTAAGCTGACCTACCTATCAAGATGAAATTGATCTAAATTAGCAAATTTGATATTCATGCTAACCACTTAAATTTTACTGCTTACCAGTTGTGTAATCTTGCTGACCGATTATTCATTTTGCGGATCAAATAAATATTTTGTATCGCGATTATTTATTTAGCTGATACATAATATTTTAAGCTTACAAAATATTGAATAATTTGCCTTTAATTAATTTGATTTCGTTGCGGACCACGTGTTGCGCCCGGTATATTTATTTATTGCCGACCGAAACATTATATGCTGAACAATCGATTTAATTGCTGATTTTTGATGCTGATCGAATAGAAAAACTGCAAACCAAAAAGTTTACTCCAAAAGTAGCTGAACTAAAGATTGAGCTCAAACGCAGTGGTGAAAAAGTGCAAATACTACGAATTTTCGGTAAAACGTTTCACAGGCATACAGTTCAGTATAATTTGACCGTTGTTTAGACCTCGCGCCTGTAGGTAGCGACATCTGGTGTCAAAACAAACATCGAAAACCCTCAATGGTTCGGTCCGTCTTCGGCTGGTCTACCCTTTGGTGTCAATGTGACGTACCATTTCTTGGACGCCCTATATTTGTTAAACGTGCCCAGAAAAAAATCCAATTCAACCTTAGTGGTTCACTAATGTTTGCCTAAATATTTTACTATCAATTGCCTTTTAAAAAATAATCAACGCAGTGTTTTGTTTTCGTTTTCAAATCTCCTGCTGTTTGAACATTTATTTTGAAGTCATTATGATGACGTCATGATATCCACTCGCAGTTAATAGATCTAACAACTAATCCAATAGATTTCTTATCCGTTTTTATAGTCTTTGTACATCTTATCAACTACTTATTCTAAATAACGAAGCTTAACTATAACTAGAATCGTAGGTAACTATATCTATTAAAGCAGGAATCATGTAGGCAGTTTCTAAAATTCCAAAAGATTCTGCTCCTAATTAAAATTCGTAGAAACATGCCTAGCATGGACTGGTTTTGCATACCTACAGCATCGCTGGCTCTAGGGCGTGGCATCATACTTGCCTCCAGGCCAGCAACAGTCATTCATAGCAACACAGTATGATATACGATCACCCATACACCTAACCTAAGTACAGGCACACCGAATGAATAACTATAAAGCCACAAGCTTGTAATTTTAATTCGGACGTGTTGCTATTAACCAAGACGGAACTCTAAATTAAAACGGGTATTTCAATGCAGCGGATATAACACGACAAAATTAAGATAAACTAGTGGCTTGACAATCACTTGGTTTGGCTGAACTTTAAGAACATTTTCACACTGCTTCTGGTTTCATTCTTATGGTCAACTCATACGAAGCCCTTTGCCTCTACGTATAGCATTATTTTTTTAAAGAAATTGATTACTTTCGTCTTATACAACCTGTTTTTTTAAAGTAGTGACTGAATAAACATAATTCATCTTTAACATCATTTTCCATCAGTGGAGATTGTAGTCAATTACATTCCTTTGTTTTTGAATAAACTTCAAAAATAAACTTGCATGTCACTATGAATGTTTAGTTCACATCCAAATCTTGCAATACAAATTCAAGTCACTTTCTTTATGGAGTCGTAAGAAAGCAACAGGATCCCAGCGGTCTGCGGTACACCAAGTTTGGACAAGAAAAGGAACAGTTCGCAAAACAAACTCATACACACATCCAAATTTTTTTTTTAACAAAAAAAACTTCTCTATCAATCCAACCAATAGCATCCTGATCGAATGGTACTTCGTGGAGTACATAAATGTAAGGCAATTTTATGTCCTTTGAAAAGAACATAAAAATTGCCTTCATTTGTACTTCATGCAGCACATAGGGAAAACCGAGATTTTCCAGAAAAGGTTTTTTATCTATTTTTCCAGTCAGTTTTAACCCATAATCAACTCATTCTGGAAGTTAAATAAAAAAAATCAACTTTAGAGGTTCTGGTCGTCAGGAGGTTAAAAATCGCACAAGCGTCGATACCGAATCACAATAGAAACAGTGTATGTTCATTGTCTCAAGAAATAGTTTTGAACTTGAGTGCGGCCGTGAACCCGCTCGCTGCGCTTGCGTCACCCGGCCGACCACTTGCATAACATTAGCAACTTCCTAGTAATATTTAAAAATACTACATTACATTCGACATTTAAGTATGCACTAAATTTTTCCTAATATATTGCAAACGGGTCTATGTTCAACATTGTCAAGTATAATTTTACTATGTTCCATATGTTCCGTCCGAAAAGGAGAGAAGGGGGACAGGTAGAACAACATTAAAACTACCAAGACACTAGCTTAAACAACCAGCATTGTTAGTTCCGGCGAAACGAGATGGCTTAGGTTAACAGTGGTATGGAATTCCAAAGAAGATCTTTAAAGATAATAAGCATTCGCAATGTCAAAAGGAATTGGCGTCCTCATTCAAAAACTCATTTAAACCAAAGGAGTTCATGACACCGTAAACATAATAAATTTCTTCGCACACACAACATAAGTAATTTCAAAAGAAATCCGAACGTTTTAAGATTTCTCCTCCCCTTTTTTTTAACTTCATAATATATATATATGTATATATACCTTTGCTTTTACTTATAACTTCAGCAATTGGCAAAAAATCCAATGGACTTCGTTATGGATAACAGTTTTCGAATTGCCTAAACTTGTAAAAATCCCTGTACTTATACTTAATGTATAAAGTTTTTGGCTTGACATGGTCAGTCGATAATCATGTAAAACTGATCAATTTATGTCAATACTAAGATAACAATTATCAACACGCCTATCCCGCTTTGCCGCTGGAACAGCGAGCCTATTATGGTAGTGTTTATCGATGTGGATAACGTGAATTAAACATCTACTTTCTGACTAGTGAGTTTGTGCGAGAGACGGTTGCTTCATCCACTTTAATCTACGGCGATAAAGGCGACCACGGGGGCAGTGACTCGTTGCCCTCTTGTGAGGACCACCTCGCCATCTAGCCGGAGGGCAAGCTACACTAGTATTTATAAAGGATAGTATTTAAAAACCCCAAACGTAATAGCGACATAAATCCACATTGAGAATAAAAAATAGTTGAGATATAGATAAGAATCTAGGATTTTTATCCTCATATCGGCTACATTTTGTAATGGAAATAATAGTATGTAATGGTTATCTCAAGATATTAAAGGATAAAATTGTATGATGTGTACCCAAGCCCACGTCAAGTACACTACAAAATGATTGGTTGCTTCATGCAAATTTTTTATTATTGTGAATAAGCGACTTGACTCCATACAAGTCTGACATGATGTTACATACATCAACAAATATGTAATTTAAATCACAAACGAATTTTGCTGGTTGCTATTCTCAGCTTTTGATGATAAAAATATTATAGACTAGAGAGAGGCTGGTATTAGAAAGATGTCCTGCCTGAACGGGTGACGCTGTGGACGGATGACGCTTCAGTGATGAAGAGGCACTTTAAAAAGAAGCTTAAGAAAGAAGAACGAAAACATACATTAACGTTAATGTATGTATACTTATAGTAAGTTCACATTCCTACATTAAACCATATTGCATAAAGCCAAACCGACAGCCCAAAGCAGGCCTCCAATCGGTATTCTAGCGTAGAATACCTGATAACTGGAAACAATGACCTTGCATGAATTGAATAACTTGCTATCGCGCCAACACAAGGAGCACGATATCTTTCACAATTGTAAAACAAAACAGAAACAAAATTATTAAAAAACACGAGGAAAAAATAAGTAAATACCATATTAAGACGCTTAGATAAACTACGAGTATCAAGATTCCGTGTGCGTTTCAAGCAATCATGACATCTAAACAACCAAGTTATAAAAGTCAGAGTTGTGTAATGAGAAGTGAACGCATAGAGGCGTTACGTAACGAACTTGAATCAATGTTCACGGTCATGGTTTACTTAAAAGGTCAAGTCCTAGAGATTATATCTGAGGTGGAAGCGAATGATCACGTGTTGTATAATATAAAACGCCCTTAATCAACATTTGTATGAATTTTTGACACACTGTGTATGTCATAAGCGAATTCGGTACACCACACAAAGATTTAAAAAAATACTTAACTAAATATAAAGGCTGTTTGTACGCCAAATTAAATGAATAAACCAGTTTTTTACGATACTTTTAATTAGTTGAACTTAATTAATGCGTCCCTTAATTTATGCGATATTGTCCGTAAACATTGCTTATACTAATATAAACAACTCAAAAGTTAGCTAATAGTTTCTCACGTACACATTTGGACGCAGCGCCGAGAAAAGACTCAACTATGCCATTATTCCCGGGTCGTTAAACCCGAGGTCAACAAAAAAAAACAGATTATAAATCCCAGCATAGTTATGAATGAACAAAGACATCTAAATCCATATACGAACGAAAAACAATGACGTCAAGGTCGCGGGAGAAGTAAATTGCGCTAGTAAAAGTGACTTAACTTTTTAGGTGCTCAACTTCGTTATTACCATTCGTATGACCCCAATGGCGAGTTCTGGGCAATATTAAAATATTCGCGAACTCTCACTTAATGTAATTCAGAGAAAAACCGCGTTGTACTGTACCCCATTATTGAGCACGCCGCTCATTTCTTTGTCGAAACAGAAATTCAACTCTTCATTTGTCGCTGTGTAAACAAAATGAAAGAGTTTTCCGTGTGTGCAGAGTTTCTACCGATACCGAAATTAATTATTTATCGCTTTGAGTTGGAGCATTTTGATCTTTATAATCAGGGAGCGGCTTAAAATCGGGACCGGCGAGTATCAAGACTTCGGCGTCTCCATAGCAACGAACCCTTTACCGGATTTCCCAGGGCCGCTCTAGTTCGCTCACTAATTTTAACACATTCAGTGCTAAGCTGCCTGATCGTTATATAAAGCGGGGGTGTTATTGAGTCATCGGCTCTGAACATGTTTAAATTCAGAATCATATAAGTAAATCATTTGACGCATGCGGCTTTTAGGTGTAGTGGTACCTAATGCCAACACTATAATGATGACGCACTCGTATAGACCTACTTATTGTAAGGTTGGATGCCAGTTGCGATTCTCGTCTATTTGTGCATGCTATACTTACACACATAAGTAAACGTCACACTAAACCGACTTAGCACTTGCTGTGCTCCTCGAACTGTATAAATGTCTGTCATTCTCTCGCTTCTAATTCGCAGTCTTATCAAGGATTAGGTCACGTCAATTATCTTTTAAATTATCGCGCGGAATTGCCATTGTTGCTAAATCTTTGTAACTGACATTTGGTTTCTAAATGCTTTTTGACACAGTATAAAGCATGACGTTTTAAAAAATGTTTGTTTTAATTCCATCTCTAATGTAACTCGTTCTGAATTTCCCAGAATTCAACATTGGGGTTTAATTAGGTTATTTAGATAGTTTTCCGGGTTTACCCAAGGGTAAACCCGGAAACACACTGTAACAAGTTACAGTCAGTATCGAATAGATATATCGCAATCCATCCTTATTCCTATAATAATAAAGATGTGTTGCGATATATTTGGCCACTTTCGCTGCTCCTATGTGTTTGATGCTGACTGTACATCCATACTCACTATATAATCAAATCATTTCATAGGATAACCAATTCCCCGATTATTTTATGTAACGTCATCATTATTCAGGATGCGATGATATATTTTTGAAAAGTATATCATTATTTTACACCTAGTGTTCCCAGAATATTTTTCTGTTACTCTAATTGACTTTCCACATTGGCTTTTTATACAGATTTATTTTAGGAAGTAACAAAACGCGCTTTATTAGAAAATCAGGAAACTGATAACTATTTCAGTGCGTCATCTCCACAGCACTTCAATCTTAACTCGCATAATTAAATAGTTAATAATCACCTCGAACTGCAAAATACCTCTTTTAAGGGGTTCTTTTCCTTAACGAATATTCCAAATGTTAAAAAAAGTGTTACGTGTACCTACCTAAATTTAATTTTCATTTTATTTATATTGTCGTTATTAATGACACAAAACTCTCTCTTTAATTCTTTTCAAACCCCTGAACGCCTGAATAATTGGCTTGACAGTATAGTCTTAAGTTTTATTAAAAAAATGACTAACTGTTGGGAAGCGCTAGTAGATTTTGACGTGTAAAAGTGCCCGTGCGGCCTACTTACTGAATAAATATATATATTATTTTTTCTTTAGTTAAATAAAAAACAGGAACAATCACAATTATTTCACTGGCACCGTGCTGTAGCGCTCAAACAAGCCAAAATGTAGTATCTCAAACTAAAGAAGAATTGAGTTTCTGCCATAATTAATAAATTGGCAAGTACTACAAATGTTCTATTATCGCCTTAAATCAACTTCTAGACCTAAATCCATAGACAATCCTGTGATCGATGAAAGCTATTCGTCACCGCTAAACAATCGTCCTTTGACAGACTAACCAGAGGGTTATTATAACTTGGAAAATAGACGCTAACTTTATGCTCTACCTACTATAATAGGCAGATTAAAACTTTAGATATTTGTATCAACTAACGTAGTCATCGTTCAGTCACATTATAAATAGTCTGTATTCAAGCATGAATCGATACTCTTTTGTCATCATATTAGTTGACATTACAGCTTAATTGTTTAAAGTTTTAATAAGTTATGGTTAAAAATAATCCCTGTCATCATGTCTCAAACACACTCGAAATTATTGCATTGTTATTAATTTAACAAATCAAGTTAAATATAACTGACAAGTTAAAATCCTGAGTTTATTATTTAAACACCAAAAATTTAATTGTCATCAGATACGAGAAATAAGAGAATAGATTCAAAAATCAAATGCAACAAATCTTCTACGTATAAGATGTATTGTCGCAAATACTTCTACACGAACAGGTGAAATAAACAACGCTTGTAAAAACCAAAGACAACAAGACAAAATGGTTACAAAACAATAAAAAACCCCAGCCTACACAAACGCCATCTTTGGACGATTCATCGAACTTTTTCGAACTAAGAGGCCCATTGGATTGAAAGGGCGATGATGCCTTATAAGATGACGTGTCTTCATATGGCTGCCATATTATGGTATTGATGCGTGACGGATATCTTGATTGTAATGGGAATAATGTGATTAGAATTTAGATATGGTGCCCTTTTTACTGATAGATCAATACACAGTCGGGATTTCTGATTCCCTTACAAAATGGTGCGGACTTGGAGGTATGGACAATAAATATAAAATTAGCTTGTTTTTTTAATATTTGAGACTCCTTTCAGCACTGTCAGCTAAGGTACAATAGTGCTTAACGTAGGATAACCGTAAAGGTATTTAAAATATGCGCCAACGACAAACAGCAAAATAAAGGGTGTCCCAAAAATGGTACGAGACATTAACACCGGAGGTAGACCAGCCTAAAACGCACCCAACCAGCCTTACATGACCTCTATAAAAGTCACATGGTTTTCAAGATATTTCCAGTTTAAAGTATAAACTGGCAAATTTTGAAAACCATGCGATTTTTACCGAGGTCATGTTAGGCTGGTTCGGTGAAGGGTTGATGCGTAACGCACTTTTCACTGCGTCAAAAAAAACTGATTCGGCCCGTCTTAGGCTGCCTTTCCATAGAAGCGGTGACGAGCGGAGCGGAACGGAGCGGAGCTGTGAAAAGAGGTATGTGATTCCACTGAGGCGGAGACGAGCGGGGATGAGTGGCGTACTATACTTTGATACAGTCGTCTCCGCTTGACTGTTTCCTTTGAAGCGGAGACGAGATGTGGATTACAACCAATATGATTGGTCGATTCCTACACGGCTCCTCTCCACACCGCTCGTCTCCGCTTGACTATTTCCATTGAAGCGGAGCGAAGACGAGATGTGGATTACAATTAATGTGATTGGTCGATTCCTACAAAGCTCCTCTCCGTTCCGCTCATCTCCACTTCTATGGAAAGGCAGCCTTAGGCTGTTTTACCTCCGGTGTCAATGTGACGTAGGTAACATTTTTGGGACACTGTATAGCTAAAAGTTATGTGAAAAATTACGTCATTTTGAAACCTCAGTTGCAATTAATTTGCAAGACATTTGGCACCATCTATACTTAGTAACTTCCAACCCGGTTTTACCATTTAAGTGGTTTTTTTTGTAAAATATGGTTAAAACAATTCCTTAACATTTTTCTTTCATACCGAAATGGTTTTCGATTTAGTTTAAATTAATAATATGGAACATGGAACAGTATTTTGATTTGCCTATATTACTAACTCAGAAGGGTAGAATAGTACTGATTCTTCATAAAACATTTTATTATCAGTGCCACCGACACCCTTGCCGCGTTTGAAATGCTTAACAATCTCTAATTTGGGCAATGGATGTATTAAGACTCGCTCGTCAGATAACCTGCCAACATAGCAATTTGAGCTCCGAACATTAGAGCAAAGATATGGGGGAGACCTGAGACGTGAAATACGCCTACGTGGCACTGAGGTACCAAAGGTAGATGTGCCGATTTGTAGTAGAATTAATAAAAGTGGATAACGCCGGTAGTACACCTCCGCCGCGGAACTGTAGTAGCGAAACTCTGGCAACGAAATGAAGTTCAATTTCGTATTAAATATCACGATTCCGCCACAGTTTCGCGGTTTCGCGGCGGAGGTGTGCCATCGGCATAAAGCATCCGTCCCTTTCGTACTTACGTACTAGTCAGAAAGTGGCAGATGTTTTATCCACGTTCATCCACATCAATAAACAAGACTGTAATCCCGCAGGACGTGAAGGGGTAATTCATTTCATTTCGTAAAGTGAGATGGTATAATTGCCTGATACCCATAGTACAAGTTTAGAGCTTAGATTGGGACTAGGTCAATTTGTGTGAGATTGTCCCCTGTCACGTTACACGTCACATTTTTTTTATTGAACGCAATTTGAAGCGCTATCGCCGTAGACAAAGAGTTTATTATTGCTTAATCCGCGTGCCGTATTAAGTATTTGTGTCTTAGGGTGCATCCACACTGGAGTTATATTTTGTTACATAACATTTTGTTCGGCATATTTTCCTTCTCATAAGACATTTTGTTTTTATTTTATTTTATTTATTATCATGTAACAAAATGTTCAGTGTGGATGCAACATTACTACATTACTACTGTATATAATGGTGATTAGGTACTTAAACTATGTATTTAGTTTGTCTAATTTACCTAAAGTTACTCGATACGGTACTTTATAATTAGTTGTATTTTAAAACTCGCGGTTAAAATACAACTTTGCACCCTTGTGTAACAAACAACTATTATCGTTGCCTAATACCCGTTGTACAAACTTTAGGCAGAGCTTAGTTTGGTGATATATCAATTTGTGTAAGATATTTATTTATTTATAATATGTTTCATTTGGTGTGACAATAACAGGGAGGTAAGTAGAACAGTTTTATAACTAACACATAAATACCGATTTATGGTACTTTTTATCTAATTATGAAGTCATGAGGATATATTAAACAGGTAAGTGTAAACGAGTTTATAATGTACTTAATAAAACGATTAATTATTATTTTTTTAATTCTTTTTTTTAGTCTACGCTGATTGTATGATTGTAGACATCATGAATGAAAAACCCAATTGTGTAGTGATTCTTGTAATTAATTCGAGATAACGAAAATTTTATTATACGAATATCTACGACTTACTTAGTTATGCTGTGAATTGTGCCGCGGCAGTTTAGCGAAATTTTGTAAATTTGAAGTTATGCATATTATATTTTTACTTATGCATATAATAAATAAATAGAATAAATATATATAACATCTAAATATCGTTCTGACATAAGTTTCTTTTTTCAGGACCGCAAATTTATAACAGTAACTCTGTGATTTAATTTAAAATATTCTTAATACTTTTGTCTATAATACATTTTTGTTACTATTACAGTATTATTAACCTTCACGGTAACACAAACCTATTCCAATTTCAAATCGGAGAAAATTCGCATTCCTTCTTTAAAACAAAGAACGATTCAAAAATGGAACGCTGCATTCGAAAAACTCGCTCACCCATGATGGACACCAGTGCCCCATCTACTCAGCATTGTCTATGAAACCGAGAAGCCGCGAGGCAGGGGGGCGGTGCGAGATTCGGGGGCCCGGCACAAATAGCAAACTGCGACTTGGCATACAGCGAACATCCCAAAGCAGGGCCGCACTCGGGCCGATAGGAGAATCATAGTTTTTATGCGACGGTTTTAAAGTCTTCTGATGTTTTAAGACGGATGATTGACTCTTAATTATTTATTTTAAAAAATGTCATAGGCATTGATAAAAAAAAATTATGCGTGTCTCCTTGTTTTGCAGACACTTATTTTTTCATGAAATGTGTCGTCTAACCGAATTTAATTTAATCGAAAATTTCTGTTGAAACCTTATTGTTGGTTATCTTAAGCATGGGTTTCGTAGGTTAGGTTACGTTAGACCTGTGACTACCAAAAAATTATAACTCCTGCACGTAGAAATGCCTGTCGATGAAATGAAAATTCGGCGAAGTAACACATTCTACGAAATGTTTGTCGGATTCTGAATATATTGGCAACATTAACTTTATAAAAGAGGCCTTGGAACTAAAAACGCAAACGAGTAATACCAGATTTTACCAGATATTCATTTTATACATTTTAATGCTTCAACTACATTTACCAGTTACAAACTATTTACATAGAGCAATCTGACCTGATTTATTTTGTGTACAATAGCGTAACGTTCAATAAAAGCTGTATTTACAAGTTTTCAGGTCCTAAGTAAACGTGCCTAGATGCTCTGAAAATATTTCCACAGCTGTACAAAACAGATCGTCTAGATGTTACAACGTTCTTAATGGACCCAATCATGTGGTATTTCTCAAGATACATAAATTTGTAACATTTAGGGCCTCCATCTGTCAGTTAAATATAGCCCTCTCGTTGTCTATTTGTCAAGTGTAAGAAAGGGAAAGGGCTTTTATTTGACAGCTATATTTAGTTGACGATTGTGAAACAGGCGGTTATGGTAATTGCTAAGCTTGAGCTAAGGGACGTTTTTCCAACTACAATGCGACAATGACAATTAAATATATAAAACGTTTTTTTTCTGATCGGCGTAAGTTGCACAATGACAAAAAACTGAATTATATTGTGTCAGAGACATGTAAGAAAAACTTATGTATGTACATAACAGTGATGTTGCTGATCATCACAGTTGTGTCCCTGATCAAACAGAGTAATATATCGTGGAGGCACATGTTCCCGGCAGACGAGAACTGTAGACACGAGTCTACCTACAGCCTCGGATATTAAATACATGATTCCAAGAACCGAGCCTCGCGTGGCCTTTCTTACATCTAGGTACTTCTTTTTACAAAAACATATAAATAACATTTCCGTTAAATAAATTATGATGTTTGTACAATACGGGTTTATCAAAACACAAAGTAAAAAAGATTTTATTTGCAAAAAAGCTCAAAGGTTTTCATATGAAATGAGATCGATGTTTATATGTTTCTGATTCAAGTATTTAATTTGGTTTCCAGGGCTTTCTAAATAATTAAAGTTTATACAGAATATTTTATGCTTAAAATATTACCGTGATTTTCATTTCGTTAAGAAACTTAGGTCAAGTAAAAATGAAAGATTTTTCTGTTCATATACATATCTAAAGAAAAACATATGCCATAGCGTAAACAAGTTGTTATGGACAACGGAGTCTATTCTATAAAATCGTCAACAATGTGCTCCGTTCAGACCTTTCTCTATAATTACTTTTAATCATTCACATTTCCACCTGCAAATCGGTAACTGCGAACGTTATCAAAAGCCTTAGTACCTTCGCATATTCATTTGGCCTTCAGAATGTATCCAGGTATAGATTCGGGCGGTATTGAGGGAAGTTGAAAAGAGCTTGAAATAAGCGGAGAGGTAGGAGGGGGGTGGCGGGCGGCGTCACTATCGCAACGAGCTCGCCCGCTCCATCGCCATGGCTACGAAGGCTCCGCGCCGAATTCGGCCCTGGGTGGCCTTGCAATGGAATGGGGAGGGCAATAGCCCCGTCTACTTGCAAGTCGCTATCAATTCGCGCTTGCCAACGTCTCTGGCGACGTAGCCAGCGCTTGCCGCGCACCAACACCGAGTTTTCAAGGCCGTCAACGTGCTTGCATTGCGAACAAATGTTTGAGTACCTACATCGACACGTTTTAGGCGCCCCGACGCTATCAGTTTCTGCGATACGATCGGCACGTATCAAATTTTAACCTTTTAATTCAAACACCTATTTAAACAAATTCGCATACCGAACGTGGATCGGCAAACATTGTGAACTAACTGTAGAACGTTAATAACTAAAGTTGGAAATCAGCGAAATAGTTTTGATAGATACTCGTACGCTCGACATATTAGCTGATTACAGATTTCAAAGTGAAAGCCTACGGTTGCGTGTCAAAAAAAAACCTAAGCTACAATTCCTGCGCGTCTAAAACAATTTACAATACCTAGGAAACCTTATAACTAGGGTTTTATCTGAAACCTTAATAAAATTCACGCGATTGCGTTCTCTATTGCTTTATGGTAAGGTATTTTTGGTCACTGGGGTGCGATTGCAGATGTATGCAGGAAAGCGATTTGATCGGGCGCGTGATATACATTGCGGGCCGGGCAGGGGCCGGCGGGAGGCGTTGCATGCCGGGCCTAAAATATGTAAGGATGTCAGCGATGCTATCGCTTTCGAAGTGGGCGATAAGGCGTCATAGTGGAGTATGAAAACTGGACTTGCGTGCGTTTCCGTGCGTGCCTCCAGCCAGTTTCCCTCTATAAAAGACTGGGCGGCCTCGATTTTCAGCGCTTATACTGTTATAAGTTATTCCACCCTGCACACAATGTACGCAGAGAAATTTAGTTACATCTATAAATAACCCTGTCTATGGTAGTATTCAGCGTATTAGAAGGATAAAATATTGCTACGACGCCGCCTCTGAGGATCCGGCAGAAATAAGAGTGGGAACTGTGGAATAAATTTATACTAGTTCTTGGTATGATTCGTTTTTTTATTCACTTTATAAGATACACATAGCAATGGGTGTTATCACCTGAACAGCCTTCGGGCGACTCTCGAATGTTCTACAAAGAATTAAAAGCAAACGTGACATAACGTGCAATATAACAACGCGTTCAGAGTGCTGATGGGGCTGCCGCGGCACTGCAGCGCGTCGGCGATGTTCGCCGCGGCGCGCACGGACGGGTTCCACGCGATCATGCGCAAGAAAGCAGGCTCGCTGCTCCGCCGCGTGCGCGACAGCCGCAACACCATCCTGAACGTGGTCGCGACCCGACCTGACTGTTATGTTCTCTCGCACCTGATAGCGTTAAGCATTGGAGCTTCTAAGTAATAATAATGTAATGTAAAATAATGTAATGTAATATTAGGTAAATTATGTAAAAATATAAATAATACTAACACTCATAGAATAAGACATTGCAATCTTACTAACAATATATGGAGTATGACTCTGAAATAAATGAAATTTAATTTAATTTAATTTAATAACGTATGCAAATGCAACAAGTTCTAATCGCTAATTGCAAACTTATTGCATTACAGTACAGTCGAGTTCAAAGATATGTAAACACTTTTATCTACACCCGTATATCGTAAAACCTCTACAACGCGTTCAGAAACTGTAGGTTATAATTAATATAACCAGCTTTACGTCAGTCAGTGGTGTTGCTTTCGCGTTGTCAAATCGTATCTGTGGTTGTAATGTAAAGTTCACTTAACGTTTTCGCTGCCGATACTGTTATGGTTTTCGAATTTCGAATTAATTTGAATCACGATACAATTTGATTCGGCGATTTCTCATGTCACTCGACATGAAGCACCAATCAAGATGAAATATCACCTATATAATATGTATATAATTATTTTTTAATCATAGAGCATTTACAATATGAGAGTAGATAATAGTACACGACTCCACGTAATGCGGCTCGTTTCATAAACCACACTCGTGTTGTAATGCCTGTCATTACGCAGCCGTCACTGAAACTACTATTGCGCCTTATCCCATTGAAACAAGGTGCAAAACTGTGTACATATTTTTGAAAATTGCACTCGTATTATTTAGATTGTTGATCTGATAAAAGTTGAGGGTAGCTACTGGACGAATCGTGGTAGAGATATTTGGAGAAGGTGGTCCACCGAATGACATGCATCGGATGATGATTTTAAAACGTGTTATGTTGCGTAACCATTTTTTTAAACAATCTCGTGCATCGGCTACAGATTTTTTTAAGCATTACAATCACACGCAAGACGCAGCTATATGGGTTTTATAAAACTAAATTGTAACAAATACATAAAATAGTTCCTTGCCTATATTTGTACTAAAAGCTATGTTACGTAACTGTTTAACTATTATAACCAGCCCAAAAATCATGCTGCCTGCACTACTTACGCTGCACGCTCGGTCAGCGAAAGACCACGTTTCACTCCTCTCATTCAGACGGTAAAGCACGGGCATGCATCAATTATTAGACTCGTTCGTTGTTTGCGAAAACCCAGCAAAGTGAAAGAAAGTTCATATTCTGGAGCTGGTTTATGCGCCCGGACAGCAGGCAGTCGGGCCGCCTCCCCCTGCCCCCTAGACTCAGTGTCCTAAATACGGAGCTAGCCCAGAATCTCTTGTGTACGCTTTTTGAGGTACCGTCCCAAAAAACGGGAGATTTTTACACGGGTTTTTCATGTTCGCGACCTATTTGTAAGGACAGATCCTGGATTCGGTTCAGGGGCTACCAAAATACCAAAAATACTCAATTTTTATGGTCAAAATGATATATTGATAAGGATATTATTAATATGTTGACGTGGCTTAGGGGGGTCACGACCCGTTATTTGGAAATAAGACTCAATATGCACAACTCAATATATATTGTTTGATTTCTGCAATGACGTTCGCAGAATGCAACTTTTCTTGGCCCACTCATGAGTAACTTTAATAATTTAATAATTAGGTGCAAATAAGAAGATTGTGCAGTATTTCTATGTATTTATATTTACTTGTTTCTTATCTTATGGTGCGACTTAAGACACCTGTAACGCCGAACGCACAAATTGACGAGTCACGGAAGACACTGACCTTTCCGATGGATACCGCAGAGTTGCTTCGTCAGTTGATACCTTACTTGTATGCTAATTATAATATTGTGTTTATATTATATACCTAGTTGCAGATTTTAGGCTACCTACTATATATTATATGTAAGACTAAGACGTCCCTAAAACTTCTGATTTGAATCTAAAATATAATATTTCAAAAAATTGCTTGCTAAGCGACATTATTCAGGAAACCTTAGAATTTATTTTAGTTTTTGGGCAAAATCGAAGGCAAATTATAGTAACTATTAAAGCGTGACGTAATACTGTATAATACAGTTTTAGTCATCGTAATATCCGTAATCGTAATCATATATTTTTAATATTTACGGAGTACTTTTGTCTTCTTATTCGGGGAAATCAAAAGGAAAAGAACCAGTAAAAGCGTATCTATAAAACTTGACGAAATTAAACAGTGCCCCTGGACGGCTAATTAATAATTAAAAAAAAATTAGATTCTCCTCACATTCGATTTGGGAATTCAGGATCCAAGTACCTAATCAATCATTCGATAGGTAAGCTTTTAGTAATTTTAATACATTTTTGATTTATTTAGGCTAAGTAAATTAATTTTCCAATTTCCGTAATGAGAGTAAAGCGTTACAGTATAAATGTGAACCTTGTTGTCTTCGCATCGAGTTCAAATTCGCACCGAACGATGGAGTCGCCCACGCAGTTTTCATGCGGTTTGGAATAAAGGTTGTCGCCTATCTATTGCCTTCGCACTCTAATGCTTTTACATTCAAATGTGTGCTTTTAAACGTATGTTATTATGTTCATTTCTGTTTGCGACTATGTTACTCAACACTATTGAAAATGAATCAAACTATTGTTCTTGATCGTCGTCAGCAAAATCAAATGGTGCAAAAAGCAAATTGGCATCTAAAGAAATGTGATCCAAAAGGGAACCTACTCAATGAATTAAACTGCAAACGCTTAAAAGGGGTAAAGGTGCGACGGTACTACGTCGTCAGTTTCGCTAACGCTATACGCGACGTCCAACGCCAGCGTAACGCTAGCGTAATAAGATAGCGTCCATAAGATCCTGACGCAGCGTATGACGTGACGCTGAAAACATGAGACAAAGGGCCTTAAGCCAGGCATCAAAAGAAAACAATCGTAGCAGGGAGACGGAATGTGTTAATTTTTCACCAATTTCTTCTGAAATTAAAATGCTGACTTGGAAACGGGCGGGCGGTTCTAGAAAGCCTCGGGGAGACAGAACTAAGGGGGAAGATTGTCGACTAAGCGTCAACACCTGTCGACTACCGACTGACTACTCTCAAACGCGTATCTAACTCAGATCTAAAATTGCGAAAGCAAGTGTACTACCGTAAGGACAAGTTTCGGATTTCGAACTATTGTATTCGCGAGATACGAGCTTGAGAAAGCATCCAGACGGTCTGTTTCTATGCGGCCGGGTAATACCCACGCGAATTAGAAAGGGCTCGTGTTAAATTTCCGAATTGAACAGCCAAGCAATAAGCTCATGCCACCAGAGCCTATTTGACTGGAACTGTTTTAGGAGCATTAATTTAAAGTACGTGTTGCTTAAATAACGTTGAGTTGATTAATATTATCTTGCCTTCATCTCATTTGTTTTCGTAGCCTAATTAATTCACAAGGGCAATATAGAATATAAATTGGAATTAGTTAAAAACAGATTGAAAGTTTACCTTCCGTTGTAAAAAAAACTGAACACTGAAACACTGGGCTTAAACAGTTTATCAAAACAACTATTGATTATTTTACAAAACTCGAGAATTTCAGAGAACATCCAATAAACAACTAATTAACTCCATTCAATCAATTAAAACTCTAGCGAAACTTGTATAATAAACACTCTCACGGCTTAGGCATTTTCGGCAAACACGAATCTGTTTACACTAATAAACTTTCAGAAGTAAGTATTCATAAGAATCGCCTAACTTAGTTAACAAACGGCTCAAAACTCCGAACAATAAACACAAAACAATCAAACAGCGTGGTCATTACCATTACGCCGCAAAGATATTATCTACACAATGACAACACTTTAAACATCTTTATTTCGCCGCGATTCATAACTGGACTGGACCCTCAAAGGGTTGGAGGTGTGGAACCGTCTAGACGACCCTACAGGACGGGTTTTGATAAGGGTGTTGTCGACGACCTTGAACTTTACAACGACTTAAACAAATGAGGCATCCCCCGCTTATACGCGGCGCGCTCCGACATCTCTTTTTCCATAAATCATGAGACTGCTCACCATTCATACGGAGAGCGCTTGGAATTCCGGCGATAAACAAAGGAACTAATTTGCAGACTAGTGCTTCAAATTATTTAAGCGACGCTCCTGAAAATGAAATTGTACAAAGATAATGTCTAATTGTTGAAGGCTCCGTCGTAATGGAGGCGTGGGCAATGCGCAACAGCGCAGCGATCCTTCAGTGCCATAGCCTAGACCCGGCCCGGCACGGACGTACTAAAATAAGCCGAGCCAGTTCCTAAACAAAAAGAAACTGAAATAAACAAGGTCGGGGAATCGACGCCGCCGTCGCCGCCGCCATAAAGACCGACGTCCGTCCTTGAAAATGGGGGGTTCTTACAAATTGGGTTATTATAGGTGGGGGCGTGGGGGTCGCGACGGGCCGTGCGAGCGGGACGAAGGGAGCTTTCGGCTATGGTCGTCGTGAGAAGGAGGGAGATGGGTGCGCGTGGGCGTACTTTGCGCCACCCTCGCGCCCGGCACGCCTTTCCAGGAAGGAGTCCCAGCCCAGACTAGGGCTCCGGCGCCGATCATTATAATTACTCTCTAAGGTGAGTCGGGAGCCTGCAACCCCACCGGCGGCCTAATCCAGCGCGCCTCCGCCGAGACCCGACAGATATTCCCAACATGATATTACGGGCACCAAACACTTCTACTGTAATTAAAAGCACTTGAACATCATCCGCCTATCCGAACGATGGCAATTATGAAGCAAATTAAAAGGTGCTTGATAATTTCGAGGGTAGTTATCCTTAGATTTCATGTACAACGTATATATTACATATATACGCCAACGCATGATAACCTTCAACCTAACCTCGCCTAACGCGCCCGCCCTTATCCCTGTGCGTCAAAGCGCTGAGTTAGCAAAAATAACTTTTTTCCGCACAATCCGAAGCCGTCAATTAAGTAAAACGTCGACACTTTACATCTCGGCAGTTCTGAACTCTGCTAATCACCGCGAGTTGGGAAGTTGGAGTAAGTTGGCGTTTTGTGCAATGTCGCTTAATGGGGGCGATCAGGCCTTAAGGTGTCAGTCCGAGGCTGAATCGTTAGCGTTTTACTTTGAAGAAAAAGGCAATAAACGTATTTTCTTTCTTTCTTTCTTTCAAAAAACGAACAGGTCTCATGGGGTTATCGCCGCTTACAATACGTATATCCGATACGGAATACATTCTCCGTATTGCGATTTAAAAAATAAGTTGTAGATAAATATGTAGCCAGGAAGAAAGATAGAAAGACAGCACGAACTTGAATAATCACGTCTTAGGGCCGTATTAATAAACTCATCCTGAGTGAGATGTCTGTCTCAAGAAGTTTAACTTTTTGACCGCCGTAGTCTGATATGTAAGACACCACACCATAGCTAAATGTCAACCTTCCTCAAATACACTTAGGTCTATTGTACGCTGTCAACCATGACGGCTATAGCCGTCAATGGCGTTCAGAAGGTTAAATAAACGTCAACCCATCTCTCTCTCTCTCTCTTAATTTAAGAGCTCTGCTCTTGTCGGTGGAGCCATTTCCATTCCTCTCTCCTCTCTGCCAGCTCCTTGACCTCTTTATACGACACGACCTGCACCTTCTCCTTAATTTGGTCCATGTACCTTCTTCTTGGTCTTCCTCTCCCTCTCCTGCCTTCAATCTTTCCCTCTATAATCTTTTTGATAAGCTTGTGCCGCAATAAATGGCCAATCAACCCTCCTTTTCTGTTCTCTATAATCTCCAATATCCTTCTTTTCTCCTTTACCCTCGCCAACACTTCTCGATTCGATACCATTTCCGTCCAACAGATTCCTTACATCCTTCTCCAACACCACATCTCAAATGCTTCCAGCCTCTCTCTACTATCCCTCTGTTTTAGTGTCCATGCCTCGCTTACATATAGTGCTATACTCCATATGTATGATTTTATAAAACGTTTTCGTCAACCCATAGGAAACTAATTTTCGACGCGTCTTAAGACGGGCATAGCTATAAAGATCAGTTCATTATACGGCACTCAATGACACGTAATGAATGAGGAAGGGTCCTATTAATAAACGAATTTTTGGTAGACGCCCGTCTCTAGAAAAGTTAAAATTAACAGTTTTACTTTGACATTTATATTTGACATATCTTGAGACGAGAATTTCACTTAAGATCCGTTAGTCAATGCGTGTAATGCCAATCAACCGCTGCGCGGTGAGCATCACCGCCCTGCAATGGAGTGAGAATTCGCTCGCCGCTGCCGCCGTCGTGCCGCTGCCCGCTGCGCTAGCGTCGAGTACGCCTAAGTCGTGGTATGGTAGCTCATTCATAGCTCAACCGGTAATTGGCTAACGCTAACAGCGTTATATTGAAACCAGTTTTAAACCATCTTATTTTACCGCGTAGATTCAATTCAGTTTCAAGACTAGCTTACAGACTTTGAATGCAGTCTTGAGCAAGATCAACTTATTCCTAGTACGCAGCCCAGTCTTCATAAAGAGCCAAATAATAATCGCTTAGTACGGCAATACGGATGAAGTAAGTGCCCATTGAGTCGCGGGCTTATCAATGAGACTCAAATCACCAGGGTCCTCCCCGATGGGAGAAATAGCTACGCAGCGCTGGAACAACGCAGCATCTCATCTTACTCCTGAGAGTTGGCAACGAATTCGCACTCTTGAGATTGCATGCCTCAACCAGTTTAAAAAACCGAATTGCATGTTTTTTTTTTATGTCGTCTATCTAAGTTACAGATGTAGTGCAAAATGATTTTCCTTCGTACTTTATCGGATAAGTTCGTATTTATCGTGCTCTCTCAATTAGCTTCAGTACCCATCTTACAGCCGTAGGGGTAAGTCGACCAATATATATTGTATATATAGAGAGTGGCTAACACGCAATTCAAATATTCGCTATAGTTTTGATTATACTTACAGTTTACTTATAAAAAGGTTGTATTACAATTTCAAAACGTCGAAAACGGTTATTTTGCTGCATTTTATTTTAACGTAAGGAGAGTGTTTCGTTTACGAGCGACAATAAAAGTACTACTTACCTATGAGTGTACTTCTAAGTTTCTTAAGGTGGTTATAACATCTCTATATTATACATTGCCATATGCTGTCATTTTTTTATTTTGACATTTGACACTAAACAATAAAGTTCCATATTAATGGATATGAAAACGTCACTCATTTAATACAATCATTGATTGACAGTTCGGGTGCAATCGTATTCCGATTGAGATCCGAGTTTACCCGAAGGAAAATCATTTTGCACTACATCTGTACCTGGTATAGATTTTGAATTTCACCATTTCGGCATTTTTATGGTTCCGTACCAAAATGGTGACACTTCGTTGTCTGTCTGTCAGTCTGTCACAGCAGTTTTTTATTCAAGTACCTATTACCTTCATTTCGTTTGTCGAAATCGGGCCACCCGTTCATCTTCTAGGGGTAACAAAGGAAGCAAACATACATACATACAGGTCAAAAACATTGCCCTCCTTCATTAAGTGAGTCATACTCATAATTCACTTTTAATCTATTATTTATAACCAACTGGCAACCTCATTTCCGACCTTGATACTAATTTCAATCATACTTATCTTGTATGATTTTATTAAAAGTTAATTTTTCTAATTAACCTGTTTATATTAACATTTTATATCCACAACTTTAACACAGCGCGTAGGTATGTCCAGTAATCGTGACGTTCTCAATATAAAGGGACCTTATGGAGGAAGGCAGTTACGCTCTTCTTATTCTTGTAACTATACGAATACTATGGTAACAGTTCTAAAAACGGCGTAACCGCCTGCCTCCATAAGGTCCCTTTACATTGAGAACGTCACAATTTATCTATTAAACCCATTCGGCGACTCGCATTCCTAACGCATATTACCACAACACTACGATAAGCATGACGTAATGCGGCAGGCCGGGGGCCAATTATGCGTGGATATCCCCCTGACAACAAAGTGCGTCGTCAAATGTAATACAAACCCACGAGCGTCTCTTGACCCCTCAGCTATCAACAAAACCCCCGCAGCGCCCGCGGTTTTTAAGAACTCTGCGGGGAAAGGAAGGTCTGTTACCGCTGGTCCGCTGACTTACTTCCTAGAGTTCTTATTGTGTATGTTAACTCAATTTAAGCTCTATTTCGATTGTTTTATAGTCGTTTTTGTCTACGTGCGTAAGTAAGATGCTAATTAACAGTGGACATGCTGTTATAAATTCACATGCAGAAGGCAACTGATTAATTTATAACCCTCGACTCAAAATAGAGGGGTGTTATAAGTTTTACACTATGGATTTGTGTACCGATTTTTATAATATTTTTTAGGGTTCCGTACCTCAAATGAAAAAAAAGAACGGAACCCTTATAGGATCACTTTGTTGTCCGTCTGTCTGTGTGTCTGTCGAGACCCTTTTTCTCAGGAACGCGTAGAGGTATCAAGTTAAAATTAATATCAAACACATACTTGTCTGCAATCCTTTGGATCAGTGAAAAAATCAGACTTTAAGTCAACGCAATCAAAAGATACGGCCGTTTATGCCGCATATTTAAGGTAATTTCAAGGGAATCAAAACCTAGGCAAGAAGCAATGTCTTATAGCACAAGTAAAGGAAAATATTCGAAAACTGTCAATTTGTAATTACATCACATGAAAAATAATGGCCAGTATAAACTGATACTCACTAAGTACGAGAGTGCATACTTAGTGCGTGTCAGTTTATACTGGCATTTGTTTATGTTGTATTCCCGTGATTTACCAACTATTTAGATACCTACAAGTTTGTGCGGAACCCTTGGTGCGCGAGTCGGACTCGCACTTGGCCGGCTTTTTTGTATGAGGGATGACTTGATCGAGTGTTCTTAGCTGCTAAGTCTGGTGAAAATCTGCTGAGCCATTTGAGAGTTAGGCGCTCTGAAAATAAGGGTCTCAATTTGTTTTTCGTGACTTGACGGTGTTATTGTGACAGGGTTCTACGGTGGCTCAACATTTTAAGGTTGTACGTGATCGAAATTTTGAAGGTCACTGACCTTACCACGTGTTCGGTTTGAAGACATGTGAACGCATAGCATGTAATTACTAATGGAATTATACACTATTAATACAATAGCGATAATGTAGTTTTTCTTGTCACAGTTATTTTTTACAATTTTAAATATTATTTTTGATAGGTTAAAAAAAAAACAAAATTATTATTTAAACTAGGTGATGTCACTTATTAACGAGTACCTACCCACGCAATTGAACGCGGATCATTCGATAAATTAATGAGATGACGGAAAAGGACTGGCTTAGAATTAGAGATAATTTAGGGAAAAAGAACCCTAATAGCATACATATTCTGCGAGAGGCCATATACGTATACGCAGAGAAGCGTCACGGGTAAACCCATTTTATAAAATAAATAAAATAGGTACGCGTGTTCATTTAACTTTCTGTGGTAATTACTTCTTTTGGCCACCAATTTAAGGTGCCTATCACCAAATATTATAAAACAAAGTCCCCCCGCCGCATCTGTCTGTCTGAACGCGATAAACTCAAAAACTACTGAACGGATTTTCATACGGTTTTCACCAATGGACAGAGTGATTCGTGAGGAAGGTTTAGGTGCTCTCTGCTACCCGTGCAAAGCCGGGGCGGGTCGCTAGTATTTTTATATAGTAGGGGACGGCCGGGTTAAGCGAACATCCCAGGACGGCTAGCACAAGTGGTTTGCCACTTGTTTGTCGCTCGGACCTCTCTTTCTAACTTGTCTGTAAAGATACAGACGCACTGAGCGACAAGCGAGAAAATACAAGATGTGCTAACGGCTCAGGTAAAGCGAATACTCTTCACCACTCCCAACTTTGACTGTGAGCCACTTTATGCTACGTTCGGGGGTCTTCGGATCATTAGGGTTCCGTACCAAAATGGCAAAAAAGGAACTCTTATGTGAGACTTCGTTGTCGTACTTTTTGATTTATAGCCAAAAATACATTCAGTCAACAAAGTATCGGGAATGGATGATTTGTTTATGGTTCCAAATTCAAATTTTTGTTTTTTTTGTTGTTGTTAGATTGGCACAACTGTTTTCTATTTTGGCGCGGAGTTTGAGTTGCATCTGTTATTTATATTAAATACAGTGCTGTTTTTAGTTATATCATATCTAGTGTGTATTGCGAATTTCATAATGGACAAAAACATTGAACAAAGAGTTTGTCTTAAATTTTGCATCGCCAATGGAATTTCGTGTTCGGAGTCACTGAAAATGTTACAGAAGGCTTACGGTGATTCGACTTTATCAAAAACACGTGTTTATGAGTGGTACAAAGCGTTCAAAAGCGGTCGAGATGTGATGGAAGATTTGCCTCGCTCTGGTAGGCCATCAACGTCTGCAACTGAAGTTAACATCGCAAAAGTGAAGGAAATAGTGACTGAAAATCCTCATTCAACTTTGAGAGAGATAGCCGCCGAACTTTCTGTATCTCACGAGTCGATCCGTACTATTTTAACTAATCATTTGGGTATGAAACATGTTACCGCTCGGCTAGTCCCAAAAGACCTGAATTTTCTCCAAAAACTCAATCGCATGAGAGTCGCTGAGGACATGCTAGAACGAGTCAATTCCGACCCAACATTCATGAAACGCATTGTTACTGGTGACGAGACGTGGGTTTACGAGTTTGACATGCAAACTAGTCAACAAGCTTCGGAGTGGCGCCTTCCAACTGAACCGAAACCGAAGAAACCACGCCAAAGTCGATCAAAAGTCAAAGTCATGTTGACTGTTTTCTTTGACTATCGCGGTGTTGTGCACTCGGAATTCTTGCCGGAAGGTCAAACGGTAAATAAAGAATATTATTTGAGCGTTATGCGGCATTTAAGAGAGCAAATTCGACGAAAAAGGCCAGATTTGTGGAATGAAAATTCTTGGATTTTGCACCACGATAATGCGCCTTCGCACAAGGCCATCATTGTGAAAGAATTTTTGACCAAACACTCAACAAATACCATCGAGCAACCACCATATTCACCAGATATGGCTCCTGCCGACTTCTTTATTTTTCCTAAACTCAAATTACCACTTCGTGGCACCCGTTTTCAATCGGTAGAAGACATAAAGGAGAATTCGCGCCGAGAACTGAATTCAATTCCGGAAACAGCGTTTAAAAAATGTTTTGATGATTGGATTATTCGTTGGCGTAAGTGTATCGTTTCTGAAGGAGCATACTTTGAAGGTGATAAAATAAATTTGGATGATTAACAAACAGTTTGTGTATTATTGATCTTTTCCCGGTACTTTCTTGACAGAGTAGTATTAAAAAAATCACCGTACCGTATCCCCGCATCTCCGAAGTTTATGAACCGAACAATCTGAAAAATTCCTAACTTATAGATAATTACTTATATTTTACGGGAAAACTAAAACGAAGTGTTCAAAATTTATAGTTTTCGAGAAATTGACAAAACACTTTAAAGATCTGTACTAAAATTTATGCAAGTCAAAATGGATCTGATGTCATACGAAATAAAGTACATAAAAAGGCATATTTATGAAGTACTGACTTAAATACGGAACCCTTGGTGCGCGAGTCCGACTCGCACTTGACCGGTTTTTTTTTTTGTAGAAACATCGGTGGCCTCAGAGCTTAGGGTGTCGACTCATAATCGTAAGGTACCAAGTTCAAGCCCCAGCGGTTGCTAATGTATTAACTAGTTTTGCTAACTTAAGTAGGTACATTACCCGATGCTCGTCCGGTAACTAAGTACCTATAGTTATCAAATCCTTGCCAGAAGTACTACTTTTATTTTTTTACAGTAAAATATTAAAACACTTACCTATTATTTAAGCCATGATCATGATCCCCACCCTGCAAAAAGAAACACAAATCAAACCCTTAATTCATAAGAAAAATAGCTATTTTGATGGCTTACACCTTAAGTACCAATTTCACCATACAATGTTAAATGTTCGACTGTTAGTTCATACATTTTGACAGCTGTTAATACTCTAATCGTTTGTTAAGTGGTTGGTGAAATCCGACATTAAACTAATTAATCCAAAGGGATAAGGGGAGGGTTAAATTACAGGACATTTTTACGAAGAAAGTAAGTAGAAATATTAGTTAGTAGAAAGGTAGTTTCTTGTTGGACGCAGTCAGTCGAATTTCAATCTTAATTCACTATTAATAGAAACGTTCACGAGCGCTTCAATAGTAAATAGTAACATTTAATTATTTAAAAAAATATTTTCCATTAATTTAAACTAAACTGACACTATAAATTCACATGCATAAGTAAACTTGCTTACGCCCGCGAATTCTTCAGCTAAGAATTATTTTTTCAATAATTATCCCCTTTTTCCCCTAACAATTTTTTGTGGCTCAGACAAAGGCTAGAATTAAATAAATTAAAGGACATTAATGAAGCAAACGTGTGGCCGTTTCATAAAATTTTATTTATAGCAAAGTTAGTAACATATGTTGTTAATTAAATACATACATACTTTAAACATTAACTATTGTCATAACGCAACACTTGCACCAAGACAAATAGCCTGACTTTGGAATTATATAATTATTTTACTTTTACAAAAGCATGGATTATAAATAAAGATTACACAAGAAAATAATAGAAAAATACACATTATGTTGGCTGTACCCAAACCAGATATTCGTTAACCATTAAAAAAAACTACAAAAACATGGCTCTATCCCAAAGGCCAGATTCCCATACCAATTTCAAACCAGGCAACATTGGATCGTATAAAATTCACCAACAAAAAGCATAGTGAATCACCAATACGGAAATATACGCTCCGAAGGTTGCGCGCCTCTGGTCACGATGCAGTTGTTTGCAACCGTTGGTTAGTCAGCGTTACTCATAGATAATGGAACCATAGACTTGCAAGGACCGACTTTTTGCATGCGCTGAACAAAAAGTGTCAAGGTCGAGATAGGCTAGATTAGTGTTTAGTCAATTGGGTTCTTTGATACTGAATTGTGTAAAGTTATTTAGAAGAAATATTGTTTATTTTAGCTCTGAAATCTGGGCATTGTTTTCTAGGGGTTTATTTATTATTATAATAATGTTTTATAGTTACTTACAACATAAGATACCGCTATTATTATTATTAAAGTCTAGCAGCCCGTTCTGGCTTCGCCCGAGTGCAATAAAAAAAAATTACATACAAACCGTTTCCTGACAATTACAAACACAACAAAAAAAGAATTAGCCAAATCGGTCGAGCCGTTCTCAAGTTAAGCGCGTTCGCAATTGTTTTTTTTTTTTATATAGATAAAATATCCAAGCCGGTTTCATAGGCTAAATAATCTTAAACACTAATTGAAAAGCTCAAAATCCTTGCAAACATAGCGGACGTTGAGCTAACAATCGATGTTTGTTAGCCATTTACGACTTAAAAGCTTAACGGGTACCGCCAGCTTCGATGTTTAGAGGATGGTCCTAGATTAACATACTATTTTACAGATGGAAAATGAACACTCCCGAAAAATCACTACACGCGATCGAAGTTGCAAGCAGAAGTAAATAAAAAAAATCTGCCTCGATGCAAAAAATATATACACACGTAAAATAATTAAATTCTCGACGCATCCTTTCATCTCCTAAGTTATTCAAATAAACTAAGCTTGCATTTTTTTTTCAAATGTTATTGCAATTTGAAATAAACTATAAAAATAATCGTGAGGCATGACAGTGACAGGTGTGTTGTTTATTAACAGTTTTCCTAACAAAACCTGATAGCCTGTCTCCTGCGATATTGACAAGTCGTGCCGATCATAAGTGATTGATCCACTTACGCTCTACAAAAGAAAATTGCAAAAAGGTGTTAACTTAGTCAATATCTCAAATAATGTAACAGGACAGTTTAACGCAACATTCTCTGACAATAAAGCCTGAACCCTAAATACTTACACGTGCAGATTTTTCGCAGAACCAAAGTTCAGTCAACTGTCAAAATTGCAGCTCTATTCTTTGTTCAGTTAAAATACTACAAAGTTATTCGTAGTGGCGCCACCGTCCACAAAATTTGTACGATAACATGTTAGTTCCAAATTTGGCCACTATCATAGAGAAGTTTGTAAAGCTAGGCCGTCATCGTTTAAAAAAAGAAGAGCCACATGCAAAGTAAATACGCGAATGGGCAGACTCTCAATGAAGCGCTCGATGTTGGTATTCTGTGGCGTTCGTCATGTGATTCAAAGGAATCGATTGCCAATTTTTGTAAGAAATAATTATGCGACGTTATTTTTTTTTTTTAGGTTTTGCATGTCTTTATTTCATTCATATTTTAAAAACGATTAATGAATGAAGAAACTGACGTATAATAAGGAGATTTATGTCTGATTTTCCGGAATAAAAGTATATTATGTCCGTCTTTAGTGCCCTTACTAATAAACGTTGAGTAAGCGCTGAGTAGTTATACCATGCTTTGTCCTTATCTGTCGAATTCAAATGTCACAATGACAGATAAGGACAAAGCATGGTATAACTACTCAGCGGTTACTCAACGTTTATTAGTAAGAATTAGAAGACAGAAAACACCAACATTTCGTGACTACATTCTTACTGTGTGTATTTTTTTGTCCTTTGCTGATATCGGTCACGAATAAATGTTTTTCTTTCTTTCTTTCTTTCTTTCTTTCTTTCAACAACAAGCATTTATAATGATTGTTATATAATAGTGAAATAAGAAAAATTGTGATACGATACGAAAACGTAACTAGGTACGTTGTAGGTAATATAGTAAAATGCGCTGCGCGTAGGCACGATCCTATTCCGAGCCGGCGCAGCCGCCAAAACACGCGATTCAAAATAAACCGCCGGGTTCGATAGCCGGCGTCCGCGCAGACGATCAGTTTAGGATCGCAGTACTATGGTCTACTGTTATGAACATTTTGTGCATGTTTGTTTTTATTTATTTTATAATAATTGGAATTAAAATATTCTACTTCTATTTTTTTTTTATAATTCTGTGTGCCAAAGTATACCTTAATTGATTTGACTGTTTATTCATAAATGATTTAATTTTTTGTGGCCACAGCTTAAAATAATAACGTTTAGTCGACTTTAAGGAATAAGAGAATGTAATTACTTAGTAGTTAGTAAGTAGTTATTTTATTGGATGGTCCATCTACTAGATATTACATTAAGTATGTGTAGCGTACCTTTTATGTTAGCAAAATAATGACTTATTAGACAAATAATACTGTCCCCACAAAATCAAACAAACAATCGGCGTAGCTATTCCTGCTACGAAACGCATACAACGTAGATGCGCTACGCGTGCATCGATGCACCGTAGCGAATGCAGCTACGCAACCCCTACGTCGTAGCACTACTACGAAATTGCATGCTTGCAAAAATATATTCGCTAATACAAAACTACCAAATCTTTTTCAAATAAAATGAATATTCCGGTATTGTCAAAAGTGCATTGACACGGCTCGGTGAGAAAAGATGATATTACAATGATAACAGCTGGTAATCAATCACTTAGAAACTTGGTACCTATACCAACGCTCATTTTTGTGTACTATCGTGGTAAGCATTAAACAGCAGAGTATGGAAAGCAATGGAGATGATCTCCAGCATATTTATAAAACCGTCAACATAGAAATCAATTTGCCGTACATTTTTATTTGATAAAAAAGGGAAACCCTCTTTCACCCTTCAAACATTTTCTGTTTGCCCGAAGGTCAACTGGTAAAGAATGCCATTAGGCATTAAGTTTTATTAGGCATTAACTTTTTGTACTCAAATTTGTATTTTTGTGCAATAACGATTAAATAAATAAGTAAATAAACCCTTTAAATACTACTTAATATCTGATTGTTTATTAAATACATTCCATCTCATTACTAATGTGGCCTGTGCGATGTGTCGCACGCAATTCATCTATGGTAATTTTCAGTCACATCATATTATTTTCACAGAAATATATACAGCTTGAAAAATAAGCCTTGAAAAACTTAATTAAAGGACAAATTAACAATAAATTGTCTATTTCCGTTTACTGGTCTTAACTAACCAGTCCACTCTCCTCAATTCTTTGCCTCTTGGCTCGAAACTTTAATGTGTACTGCAGATGTTTCCATGCTAATGACTTTGTAAAAACTGAAGCGAGGTACGTACACTGTCGGAACATTCTCACGGGTCTCACGTGGGGTAAGCCAATAGGCTCGACAACACTATCGCCCGACTATTAATTTGTGATCACCAGCAAAAACTGCAGGACATTACTAAGTTGCAAATTTAAGAACACCCATTAAATTTAAACGTCATTCGTAACAATTGAGAGTTAAAGTTGTTTTTTGAAGTAAGGAGTATGAAATACCCCAGTTTGTTAAAAACTAACCGTTAAATAAACAAAAACCGTCCATATTGTGTGTATCAATACAAATTTAATTTAGTTTTTACTAAAAATTGCTGTGCCTTACACCTGTACTGTGATACACATTGTGGATAAGCAATAAATAATTGGGTATTGAGTAGTTTTGATCAAGTTTTCTCCAGAATCTTCTATGATAGGTGGATAACTCATAAAATAATAATTCTAAATAGGGAACTAAATCCTAGACTCTTCGTCGTTCGTAAAAAAACCATTGTCAGTCATAACGTTAAGTCTGTTTCCTCGAACCATCAAGTCGCAGCAAAGGTAAAAATCCTAGCGGAAGTTCTATTACGCATTCGATGCCCTGCTTTATAATTTCTTTAAAAGCGGACTCAATATAAAGTTCTTGACAAGGAAGTTACTAATTTGGTTGAAGATTAAGATGGGTTTATATTCAACGCGGCATTCCATTCAAGCCGCTCGGCTCACTCGAGATGGTCTATGGTCATATCGTTTAACTTTTCATTGTACCGATCAAGAAACAAATATTGTCCAAAATTGCCACAACTCAACACAACCTATCTTCAGTATTTCGTTGAAAAAAGATCATTATTCATGTATTTATAAAGTCCTAAAAAACGGACTTTTACATAATACCCAAGTAGCTTAGATAACTCTATTTCTAGGGCTGTATAAGCTCTTATACAGCTTGTGTGCTGCTTGGGTATACTGAAAAGAAAAGCCGTTAGGCTGCCTTTCCATAGAAGCGGAGACGAGCGGAGCGGTGAGGAGCGGAGCTGTGAAAAGAGGTATGTGATTTCACTGAGGCGGAGACGAGCGGGGATGAGTGGCGTACTAAACTTTGATACAGTCGTCTCCGCTTGACTGTTTCCATTGAAGCAGAGCGGAGACGAGATGTGGATTACAACCAATGTGATTGGTCGATTCCTACGCGGCTCCTTTCCGCACCGCTCGTCTCCGCTTGACTGTTTCCATAGAAGCGGAGCGGAGACGAGATGTGGATTACAACCAATGTGATTGGTCGATTCCTACACGGCTCCTCTCCACTCCGCTCATCTCCGCTTCTATGGAAAGGCAGCCTTAAGCAGTTTTTTTTTTAAACTTTCATGTATTGCCTTCACTATGACGTAGGACGACAAACTAAAGAGCAAGGTACAACATACAGAAACTCCTTCCTGTACCATTATCATGTCCAGTCGAGGACAGAAAGATGTTTACACTTTTGGACCTTATTACAATGGAATAAGGTGAAAAAGTGTAAACATCTTTCTATCCTCCACTGTCCATGGCGCTCAATCCAACCATTATTTTCCTTGCAAACACTACAAACGTCAATTCACGTCTTCTACCACCGACGACACACCATCGTGTCAAATTCACATACAACTACTAGTCTCGGGCAGCCAATGCGGTAAAGGCCGAGGAAATAATCCGTGGTGAGATCAGGAGTGGCGATCGGGTTTGATGATACCGGTTAACAAACTGGTTTGCTGGCCTTGGGCCGGAAAGGGTTTCCGCATGCGCCGGCGACGATGAGCCACATGCCACATGATATACTTTTGGCCACAAACCTAGAGCGAATGATATTTAACAAAGCGCTTTTTTAAAACGAACATCGGTTTGTGCTAATGATTAATATATAGAAATGTCATCTTCGTTAGAACACATGTTTTTAACACAAGTGACGTTGTGCTAGTGCAAATACAAATCGAAAACATAAATAGAATCTAGTCATATATTTTTATGAAATCATGAGGATTTATTGTGCATTTTATGTATATCTTAGGATAAAGAACAACGCAGACTCTAACAGTGCGCCGGCCTGCCGGCTAAAAGCTATGAAGAAAATGTATGAAATCGTACGAGAAACCGAGTCTGTTTCCTGGGGCATTACACTGAACTTCGAAATTCGAACTTCGTCTATTGCTGTCCCTTTTGTTCTCGACGCGTAGCTAATTCGCAAGAAAGTGACGGGGCGATCCGAAGTTCGAATTTCGAAGTTCAGAGTAATGCCCCTGATACGATGAACTAACAGACCGAGTCAGCCGGCAGACTATGTCTGTTTTGCCTTAATAAAAATATCTTCCTGAATGGCTAGCACGAGTCGTACGCGACTTGTCTTTTTTTTTATTGATAATGGGTTTGCTCTTGACTAACTCCCGCCCTTGGAGGACAAGATTCAGTCTACGATGTAGCGAGCTCACCCAGAAGATGCCTATTCACCCTAGCTTTAAATAGATTCAGATTGTATGCACTCGGAAATACAGACGTCGGAAGCGCATTCCACTCCTTTGCAGTACGCATTATGAAAGATGATGCAAAGCGCTTCGTTCGAAAAGGCGGAATTTGAACCAAGTACGGATGGCATCCCGCAGTGCGCCTGGAAGTCCGATATATCATAAGCATCATCTTTTATAAGCATATATTTTTCTAATTAGTTTGTAACGATAGACACGAGCGGCAAGTGAGAAAATACAAGATGTGCTAGCCACTCTGAAATCATTTACATGTTATTTAGGGTTCCGTACTCGAAGGGCGCCCAACGGGACCCTATTAATACGCCTACGCTGTCCGTCCGTCCATCCGCCTGTCTGTGTCTGTCCTAACTATAAAGAGCTGTATCTTTTGAACCGTAATAGATAGCGGGTTGATTTTTTTTTTCAGAATATGTTTTATTACGGCGGATTTACTAACAAATAAAATAGTGAAATAATAAAGGGTGTCTCCATACAAGAAACGTTTTTTTTTCAACGTATTTTTATTTTATCGTAAAAACGGTAAAATTCGGTTCGATTATAGAACAAACCCTATAGAATAACAACAAATACTAAAAACCAGCCAAATGTGTACGGAACCCTCAGTGCGCGAGTCCGACTCGCACTTGCCCGATTTTTATAAAAGCCGAGTACCTACACGATTCGGTGGCAGGACTACTGGCGAGTCTGCCAGCATAGGTGTCGTGTCGCATTTTATACCTATATATATATATATATAGAATAGAATTCTTTTCTACCTAAACTATCTAAATACACTTCTTTTGACAAAAGCGCTACTGAGATAAGACTAAAATAACACAACTAGATTAGACAAACAATATGTCATGAAACAGCTTATCATGATTTTCTTTAAAATACTTATGTATATTTCTATCTGTATTCTTACTTCTATATCAATAAATGCGCATTTTTCCATAATGCGGTATAAAAGGTAGTATCTAAAGGATTAATATGTATCCTAAACGTAACTCATTTTCATTGCCAGATCAAAACAAAACGGAGTAACGTGTTGAAACAATGTTTTGACGTAAAAACGTCTGTAAATTCAGTTGGGTAGGTCTAAATTATGACAAATCAAAAATCGCAATAACTCTGTTCATCAAACATTAAAATTGTTACGCGGACAAAGTCACGGGCTAAAGCAGAGTTATTATTTACTCGCACAGGGAAATCTTGCAGCACTATCGACAATGCAAGTTGATAATGATAAGCTATCAGCAGCGTACGGCGCCACAGATAAGCGATAGTACGCGTTACACTCATCGCCCACGAAAACGTCATAAACCAAACTACCCGGCGTTTCATTTGAAATTGAAACGCTATGAAAATTAGATTTAAAATCATACGGCATTATTTGCCTTTGTTCTGGTGGCAGATACGGTTTGGTGGTAGCGTTTGATTTTCGTGTCTAGGTCATCTGTCTCAGACTTACTCAGGGAATGCTTCGTTACCGTTTGTGGCATCTCTTTCAGTGCTTCACTAGTCTTATTTCATATACACCTTTATAAAAATTAACTCATGTTTAACAAATAAATATATCTTAGGTAACTATTATCTTATCTTATAGGGTTTCTTTTATATACTTTCGCATTTATAACATTAGTGGGATTTCAGATTGGGGTCGGAAACCACAGGTTCTATTCTAGCCAAAGATCTCGTCATTTAGTCTTCTCATTTGTGTTAAGCGCTTTTATTTTGATTACGATGTATTCCCCATAGAATACATAAAATAACAAAAGATCTAACGCCTAAATCCCCAATCGGCATGGCGACCAAAAGAAACTGTTTGTCAAGAGACATAGGGTACCTAATGTAAAGAAAGACTTTGACACCTAAATATTATTCTAGATTAAGTAGATTTAATTCTACCGCAGTCCAGTCAGTGGAATCTCTTATTTGGACACACCATTAAGATCCCACAAAACCGGTCCAAAATCAGGACAATACGACGTACGCCAATTGTGCTATACTTGTAGGCAAGAGCGGACAAAGGGGCCAGAGCAGTGCTCTTTAGAGGAAGCCCTGCCTTTATTATTAACCCTTGCCTTCGTCTTTCACCGAAACCAGTTTGCGAATAAACAGCATTAATTTGAAATGTAAGGATGACACGCAATTGACAAGAAAAAGCGCAAGTTTTGAAAAACCTGAACTTTTAATACGTAGGGACTGTAACTAAATGTATGCCAAAAGAAGCCTAAAACCAACCTGGAAACCTAAACCTAGGCAATAAATTTTCTAAATGGTCTCATCCCGGTGGGATACCCAGTTGGGTGGGACTGGAAAAAAATATGACTCACGTAGTATCAGCTCTCGGTATTTAGAGATATTACCCGCTTTAGATAATCACGATTTCAATCCCAATCTTAGAATTTATTTTCTGAAACATCAAATTGATCGCAATTCTACTTGTGCACTTTCAGAATTTTCATTTGATTACATTTAAGTAATAAGTTTTGACTTCAATCTGCTGAAATTAGCGAAATTCGGAAAAAACAGAAATGTGTAAACTCGTGTTCCAAACCTAATTCGCAAGCATCGGAAATGTGTAAATATGTAGTTTAAAATTTTAAGAAATTAATAATCGCCTTTCAGCACGAGAAAAGTAACTCATTATTTCTTCACACAAATCAGCTAATCAGTAGGACATCAGTTAAAACAATCGATATTCAAGCATCGATTAATTGTAAAACCGTGAACTGGGTGATGTAACGGAATCGAACCAGACGCCCTTGCCCTTGGCTCACCGTCGTGAATAGTTAAATAAGAACAAACATTTCAAGGAGCTTATGGAAACGATATAACAGCAAGACGAGAGCAGAACACAGAACATGACGACAGGTGTCAGCAACACACAACACTTGCCAAATGACCGATCAATTTGGCCCCGCGCCAAACAAAAATCACAATGTCCCGTAACTTCGCTGCAGACCTCAATTATACCTTTAAATTAGTCGGGGGGATTATAAAACATCTTTATTCGAGGCAATCTTCGCAGTACAACTCAATTTCGCTAATTTAATCAGAGCGTTCCGGATTGATTGTTACAAATGGATAAAGTTTGTTTTAGGCCGCGGAATAACCGCTAATTGTTGAGAATTTCAGGGTGCGCACATGTCATGCTCGCAATATGTGTCAGTATGCGGCTACGGCAATAAATTCATTGTGTAATGGCGAATGCCGCGTTTTAAATTGGGCCGTCCCTCCCTGTAGCGCCTCGCGGCGCATTATCTAAACCCACTCTATTCGTGCCGAAACGCATCTTAGAACCGACTAACGATCGACGACCACTAGCGCCATCTATCCGATAACTAATACAACTACACGCACACTCATGTACTATGCGTGCGAACGTGTGAGTTCGCTATTTAGTTTTTAAATTGCGATTCTACGTGTACAGTATTGTGCGTGATAAAGTACATGGTAGCACGGAAATACTTAAATATGCAAGCTAAGGTCATCTAAGGCGTTAAAAATATTAGAGCCTGCTATACCACGTTCGAAATTGTTATCCAACTTAATAAATGCTTGGGTTTTTTTATCGAACACCTGTTGCTCGTAAATATTTTAAGTAGGCAATTTTTGTGAAGAACATCCATCAATCTTTGCTTAAGTTTTTCAGTCATCAATTTCTAAGTCTATTTATTTTATGGATACCTATTAAAAACGTACAGTAATAATTGGTCATCAAACCTAAGCCCAACCCAAATTAAAGAACCTAGTGGACAATAATGTAACCGTTGTGTTAATTTTATCAGCAAAAACTAGTAGTAAACGAGAATAATTCTATGCAAAATGAACGGACGTGGCTATCTACGCGGCGCACGCAACTTAAATGCGTTATTTATTGTTGCGAGTGTGAGTTGACTTGTCAAGGATTTGCCTCTATGTGTGCGTCTAACGCGCAGCGTACACGCAACACTGCCGCGCATGTGTGCGTGTCACTACCACGGACAGGCCAACAAAGCGCAGCGGTGGCCATGAATATTTTTTTATAACCTACACGTTGAATTTACACGAGGCCATGTGGAAAATGTGCCCATTTAAAAATTAATTTATGCAAATGACGGTTTTATTGGAAATATTAAATGTATCGATACCGTTCACAGCGCCATCTGAGTTCTTTTAGATTTTTAAATTTAAAGCCAAAATTATCAAGTATCGTGATAAATTTAAAGCGTAACAAATTTTACTAAAAATCTGAAAAATTGTTGGTGTTCATACGCGTGGTGTGTAGATACGCGTGCTTGAAAATAACATAACCTATTTTATTCAAAACTCAATTTGTCGGTGTTATTTTAAGCCATGCTTGTTCGACTCTATACGGTAAGAGCGCCTGAATTTAGGCGAAGACGTGGCAAAATGGCATGAAAAATGTGAACAGGGAGGGCGTGCAAGTGACGCAGCCTGCCTGCAGGGTACTTTACGAGTATTTAAAAATAGGGGGCCTAGTTTACTGAGCCCAAAAATTGTGGATCTTGAAAACCGAGTGAGCTCAGTTAGATAAAATTCACGCGAAAATGGGTACTTAACAACGATAAATATGCCTATATAAGAGAAACAAATATATACATAGAAAACATAGAAAACTCAAAAACAAATACTCGCGCTCATCACACATATATTTAGCCTTGTATACTGGATGTTGTATTATTCGTCGAAAAATTTTGGAGGTTAAATCAGTAAGTCATAATAATAATAATAATAATAATGCAGCCTTTATACGTCCCACTGCTGGGCACAGGCCTCCACTCATAATGAGAGGGTTTGGGCTATAGTACCCACGCGGGCCCAGTGCGGGTTGGGAACTTCGCACACACCGTCAAATTGCTTTGCAGGTGTGTGCAGATTTCCTCACGATGTTTTCCTTCACCGAAAAGCACATGGTAAATTTACAAATTATATTTCGCACATAAATTCCGAAGAACTTAGAGGTGCGAGCCCGGGTTCGAACCCACGACCCTCTGCTTAAGAGTCGGCAGGTCAAACCATTAGGCTACCACGGCTTTTTAGTACCTAAGTCATACTGACCAACTTTCACTATGGGACCTACCCCAAAATCGCGAAAATGATTTGACCCTCCCATACAAAACATCGTCAGCTGACTAGCCAAAATGTATGGGATGGTCAATTTTTTTTTCGCGATTTCGGGGTTGGTCCCATAGTGAAAGTTGGTCAATATGACTTACTGATTTAACCCCCAAAATTTTTTCGACGAATAAAAAAACACCCAGTATAAGGCCAAATATATGTGTGATACCAACATTACCAACTAAATAGGCTAACCGCGTCTACACTTTTGCAGTTGCTCAAAAATATCTTTTAACACTACTTGGATCTATATATAATGGCCCTCTCTACGCATATTGACCAATAAAAGACACGCAAATTGCCCAATACGCATAATGCCAACACGAGCGATCAGTCGCAAAATGACCTACGTTAAATAATACGCAAAATGACCAAACGCAAATTGCCCAATACGCATAATGCCAACACGAGCGATCAGTCGCAAAATGACCTACGTTAAATAATACGCAAAATGACCAAACGCAAATTGCCCAATACGCATAATGCCAACACGAGCGATTAGTCGCAAAATGACCTACGTTAAATAATACACATATTTACGATTGTTTCCATTTTATTTGGCTCAGGCTCGTTCTGCCTGTTTCCTAAAATATCTGCTTCTCAAAATGGCCTTCTTCCCACATTGTCAGTACAGGGGGGTTATTATGACATAGCTATGCAGTTCACTTTACGGTGAGATAAAAGGACAGAGCTATATAACTGCTATAGCTCTGTCCTTTACGCTCGCCGTAAAATGAACTGCATAGGCATGTCATAATAACCCCCCAGACCTGCATAAAGTCAGTGACAAATATTATCAATAAAATTGATGGAGTCGCGGGTATAAAAGCTAGTGTTTCATATAAGTAAAGTGATAAGAAAAAGAAGATTGTCAAACGCAATTCTTTTGTGTTTTCGTTCGGATGTCGGTCCTTTTATTAATATCCGACTAATCAGTTCCGACATACCATTCCCACGCCGTAATATATTGATTTCTACTTTAGACATTAGCTCCATATTAAAAGCATGAAATTCTTCAGCATTGATATCCATTCTGCTTTGTTCACAATAAAATATGATGTCTATTAGAAAGCTTTCCTAACTTCACTATCTTGACGAAAATGAAGAAAAATAAAATCATTTTTCTACAGGCCATCTACATATAATATAGTAGATTGTACAACAAGTGCATAAAACGCACCATTTTACGCGAGACGTTTATCCATCCAAGCGAGCTTGCGAGCGAGGATGGATATAAAGTCAAGTGTTAAATGGGTTTTATGGACGAGTTATACACTACTTTTCTCTTCGATTGCGAGGAAATGAAACAGCAACATCATAAAAATAAAAAATAATAATAAATGCGACGAAATAAAAATTATAAGTTTATTTCATGAAGCTTTATTGTGTACAGTCAAGGTCATAAATATTTATACATTTTAGTACCTTGTCTATTTAATGTCATGTTTAAACTGCTATATATGAATGTCACAGCGACTAAAGTGACAAGGTACTAAAATGTATACATATTTATGACCTTGACTGTACTTTGGCTGTTGGTATCACTAACGTTGGTAATACTAACGAAACGAAATAAAATAAAGAGGTTATTCTTTAAACTTTAGTTGTTCGTGTGGCTGTTGGACCGATTGCCTAGGTTTTTGACGAAGATTTTACTTTATAAAGTCGTATAGTTTTGCACTAATGGTCATAAAGCGTATTGGTCAATTTACGTATGACATTCTGCGTATTGAAACTTAAATTGAAATGGTCATTCCGCGTATACGTCAAAATACGTAATGGTCATAAAGCGTATTGGTCAATTTACGTATGACATTTTGCGTAGTAGGTACTTTGTTCATTCTGCGTATTGGTCAATATGCGTAGAGAGGATAATGGCGATGGGTCTCCCTCCAGTCGCATACATACTATTGGCATAATTTCGATTGGAATAACGTTTTGCGCATATAGTTGTTGCTCATAAAACTCTTTTGTCATAAATGATCCTGCGCATAATACTTTCATGGTAATTTTTTTAATTGTCAGATTTTTTTTTTGTCATAACATCATCAATCATGGATCATAATGGTTTTAGTCATAAGAATTGCAATGCATAAATTATGACAATAGACATCTATATGTATATTGTCATAATTTATGCATTGCAATTGCAACTATTTGTAATTGACCTAATTTAGAAAATAATCACTGATCCGTACGTAAACTAATTAGATAAATTAGGTTAATTTCAACTTAATAGGATAGGCTATCAGAATCGTGTCAAGACGCGAAGCGCCTTAACTACGGGGAATAGGAGCCCCGCGCAGCGGAGCTCCGTCGACTTTGTCACACACATCATCTGGTTATAACACAAAACGGTATTGGTTGTACCTACTGCAGTAGATATTGTTAAAAATATGTAGCCCATTGCAATTCGATTTGAGTGTCTGTGGTGTTCGTGTTTGTAATACTTTATTCATACGAAGGATTAAAAATGTTTGTCTTATATGACGTGAAATAGTTATGCGCAAAACTATTATGGCGATTGATAATTATGCTTAAAACTTTTATGCGCAATAAATGTAAGACAATTGTTATTTATGTTCAAACATTATGATTAAAAATAATATGCGAACTAATTTATGCCTCTTGACAGTTATGCGAAGTGATCATTATGACTCAAACAGTTATGCCTATCAACAGTATGCCACAAAACTCTATGCAGCCCAATATGGACCCAATGGCGATATATGTTCAAGTTTATCGGTTTATCCCCGATCTGGAACCCGGATGCCCACAGTCTGGTTTAAGGAAATTTGCAGCGCGATCATTAAGAATTTAAAGAAGCGATTCGCGTGATAAATGGCCGTGGGTACGCGATGGTAATTTAAATAAGCAAATACAATAAACACTGCATTAGTGCAGATAACAAATCAGCTGATGGCCGAGATCGGAATGGGAATTGCACGAAATTAGTATTGACGAGTATCGAATATCCGTGAGAGTGGGTATAGGAACACTGCTAAAAACCCCCATGTTTAATTGAAATATTAAGATTAGACCATTTTACGGGGCTAATTTCGTCCATTTTGAATGTTGAATCAAAGTTTTTTTTCTAGTAAGTTTAAAGTTCGGACGGTTTGATCTCTTTTGTATGAAAATACCTAAAGGTTAAAGATATTGCTAAAGATAAAGTAGGAATAACTTACCAAAAATATAACTAAAATCTGACAATTGAATGTATCCGAAAGTATTTCCTGGATGTGATCTTTAAATGACCATACATCGTAAATATTATGGTGTATCAGTCATGTCATGTCATGAGACCATAAATTGACGACACATATGCGTCGTGAGTCATCACGCCGCATGTGTGGCATTATACATCCGTACAAATTTAAATTAGGATGATACAGTTTCATTCATACGACAACTCGCAGTGAGCCTGGTTGGTACCCTGCCAGTGTTGTTGGTTTTGAAAAGGTTTTAATTCCCTGAAGGAGGTATTTTTACAGTTCCTGAGAAACCGAACATCATTCAAACCAAAACTCTCTACTATTCAGAATGATTTTCCATAAATCACTAGTACCTACTCTGCTTCGTTCAGTTAGTTCCTATGGGCACATAACCTTCCTGAAAAAAAGCTCTAGGTTATGGTAAAAACCTTGACTACTAAAATCTGAACCCGGCTATTTAAGGGTAATTCCACGAGCATTTCAACCGCCGTCAGTCCCTTGATCGCATTAAAGTCGAAATTTCTGTAGCTTTGGATACAATTTTCGGTTATTTTGTAGAAGTCAGAGCACTCTATAAAATAACCGAAAATGGCATTCAAAGCTACAGAAATTTCGACTTTAATGCGATCAAGGGACTGACGGCGGTTGAAACGCTCGTGGAATCACCCTTAAAGATATGTAATTATTTATAAGTCTGAATGATAACATACAATGGAACCGACATTCCTATTAAACTATCCAAACTCTCAAAAATCGTAAGAACACGAAAACCGTAAGACTTCGTAAACCCAACCCCTTTATTCTGGACACCCTTTAAGTCGCCAGTTTCACGAACATACAAAGAGATGAAAAGGGATTTTTAAAGTGAACCTGTCTTGAAAATTGCATTGCAATTGTACTTAAAGCTCGAAAAATAACAAAAAAGCACTAATTAAAAATATTTTACATATTAAAGTAACAGGGCAAAGTGACACTGCAAACATATTAAAGAAAGAGTGCAAAGTGACAGATTCAATCAATGGCTCCTGAAAACATGACACGAAAGGCTCGTAAAGCTATCCAATTCTTTATACAAATGACAGTATTTTATAACCGCTTCGACACAATCTATGCAATTATTCAAAAACACCTAAACCGCTAAATATTTATTAGCAAAGGTCATCGTTGTGTTAGCACCGGTGACGCCTCCGCCCGCCATTGGCCGATAGACATGGAAACTGTGTGAATACCAGTACTTATTAGTGTCGAGTATTCATTGAATTACTAAATATTCCGCTTCGTTCTCTATTAAAGGAAAATAATCTATTTTCGGCAGTAATTCCCTTTAATTTGGTTTCCTGTAAAACGTAAGAAAACGCCAGCGTTAACATTTTGGTCGCATGTGAAGGAGATCGCCAATAGTATATTGTTAACCAAGGGATGAAAGCGATTTATTGCATCTCAAGACATTTACGCTGCACGAGTACCAGGCAGCGAGTTACAAGTTAGTTCACCATAGTTTAACATTCTACTATTCATTTCAGGTGAGAGGAAAGTAGAAAAAAATTACTTAAAAACGATCAAACAAAGTCAGTTATTCTGTAATGGCTGTTTAAGATTATTTAATGGTCTAATACTCGTAATGGCTAAGTGTTTGACCAAAACTTCTTTTCTCCGGGCATATTAGGATAATGAGAGGACTGGGATGTCGAGAAACAGTTTCTAACCGAAAGTGGTAGTGAAAAGCAGTAATAATTAATTAGTGGTATGATATCACAAAAGAGCTAACTCGACTGGAATATTTTTTTTTATATAAGAGGGAGGCAAACGATCATGCGGGTTACCTGATGGGAAGTAATCCCCACCGCACATGAACACCGGCAACACAAGAAGAGTTGTCGGTCTGACGCCGGCTTTTTCGGGGAAATGAACGCTCTTTTCTTGAAGGTCCCCATGTCATAGGTCGGAAATACCGCCGAAGTTGGTTCCAGTTTCACCGTACGGGACAAAATTGCCTGGTGAACCGCACGGTGGAATAACGCCATTCATCAAGGTGATGTTGATGGAATCTGGAGTTACGACAGGTGGTTCGATGGTGGAACTCTGTGAGTGTTCAAATAATTCTTTAGAAAATCTTGAGGATATTATATATTGTAAGGCCTATACAGCACTAATGTAATGTGTCTTTAATGTCACTCTCGCTTGTTTTCCTAATTCTTGGATACTCGTTCTCAAAGATAACTACTTCTATTATCTTCATTACTTAGCCACTGTACCTACCCATCCAGCTAGTATTGTTAATTTAAGCACGTATTGTTTTATTAAAACACCTTGCCTAGCTTCCTGCCAACTTTTCTCAGAAGTGGTTTTCATTGAAACGGTAGCTGATTCTTCATCGACGACCGAAACGAAGCGACGGTAGGCCGCTAGCGTTAAACAAGATATCTTGAAACAGGAGGATATTTCTCATATTACAATCATGTAGTATGTTATTCTTCATTTCGGCGCGAAAAAAAATTTAACTCTTCTCTGTTTAGGCATTCTTAACTAGCAAAAACAAAAACTAAGCAATTTTTTTTTTCAATTTCATTCGCAAATATAACCGTATTGCTACCTAATAGGTAGATTGCCATTTGGGCACATTTTTTAGATTCGTATTCGCACACGAAAAACCAGTCTCGAACGCCGAATTAATATAGGCATTATGTGTGCCAATGAATGAATACTATTTTATTAATTTAAAACGAATGTATTATACAGACATTTTGAAAAACGAAGGTTCTAGTTTTAACCGGTTTTTGACGACTTATCAATGAATACCTTAGATATTAACAAATATTTAATTGCAAGCTTTTGCCCACGGCTCCGTCCGCGTATAAGTCGTTTATAGCTTTTCCCTCGGGAACGATCACGCATTATTAAAACAAACTTTTTTTTTAATAGCTTCGATATCGAAACAAACTTTCACATTTATAATATTAGTAGGATACCCCGTTATCAGCGGAGCAAATTTATTGAAACTAACTCATAGGGTTGTCGCATTACATATTTTATGTACCTACTACAACAGAATTGATATATTTCACGGTGTATACTTTTTTAAATTAGCATCGTTTCATAAATGTCAAGAGTTTTTTTACATAACTTGGCTTCAAATTTTGTTGTCTATTACGCTTGTGTAATCTACGAACTATTCTTAGTCACATCCATTTTATTAAAATATTGCCATCAGCTATTCAGTATGATTAACGTAAATTTTAAAATGAATTTTAAAAACTGATCAAAAGGTTTTTAAGGGCAAATAGAAAAGTAACATGTGAAGTTTACATATTATTACATATTAAAAATATTATGTATTGTGTCAACTTCTGTTTTCAATAGATTTGCTAAACTGAAAACGGGGTATGTTCATGACACGTGTCTTTGTTCGCAATCCATATTCAAGAGATGAGCCACCCAATCATGGAAGTAGGCCCCTGTCCAACAGCAACACCGAGCATATTGCTGATTAGCCTAGAAGGTACAGTCAGCGTCAAATAGATAGGAGTAGCCAAAGCCGCCAAATATATCGCATCACATCCTCATAAAGTAATAAAGATGTGTTGCGATATATTTGCCCAGTTTCGCTGCTCCTATTTGATGCTGACTGTACCAACGGTTGCTCTACATGTTCGAGTACCTACCAAACACAGTCTTATCATGTACAGATGGACCCTTTAGAACAGGGGTGGATCTACTTAAGGGCTTTTTGGGCTACAGCCTAGGGCCCCGTGGATACATGGCCCCCATTGAAAACAATAGACGATATTGTGAGGTAAAAAAATAACAAAATGGCAATTAGTTGAGTAATTAGGAAGGCCCCTAAGTAGTATTAGCCCAGGGCCCCTTAAATTCACGATCCGCTCCTGCTTTGGGATAAACTTTGTGCGCATACCCTTCTTTTACACAGCTGTTTGAATGTGCAGGTTTCTTCACAATATTTTCCTTCACCATAGGAGGATTGGATACGGAATGTAAGTTAGAAAAACTCATTTGTATATGGCAACCGCTGGGGTTCATGATCACCCTAAACCACTAGACCATTCTTGGCACTCTCAACCAAACAATTTGGGAACAAACTCGAAAAGTTCATCTACAAGGTGGGCCAAAAGAAATCACCCTATTGGAAGATGCTCTCATTTTTGCAAATTCGCCAATGTCAAATCTGTTTTGACATTTGTGGACTTGACAGATGCAAAATACAAGTGAACAAGCCATGGAGCGATACACTCCCCAAGAACGCGGAATAATCGTGTCTATTTTTTTGCGTAACAATTCAAAAAAAGAGAGTCAAACAACATCGGATGACTTCTTTTGGCCCACCTTGTATATTAGAGATGAGCCGAATACGGACTTTGCCAAATACGAATATTCGGCCGAATATTCGATTGCGCCGGATCGCTAGAAACAGGTTTTGACACGTCCGCGCTCAGCGCTCCGCGCGTTTCGGACCTTCGCGCTCGCGCCATTTGACTTGTCAACCTTTAAGGCTCGGACAGACAGCATCGTCGCGGGCGTGCGGCCTGCGCGCGACGGGCGCGCAGCGCGATATTTCCATACAAACCGCTAGCGTGGTCAAACAGGCACGCTAGCGGTTTTCAATTCAAGTTTTTTTTTTTCAATTCAATTCAAGTTTTTTAATCTGTACTCCTGGTGCCCAATATACAGGCTGTGCCTAGTTTGGGACCAATGGATACCTTCATTGTTGCAATGCCAGATCCCGTATTATTTTCATTCTCTTTTACGCAATTAACAATTGCTTATCCTCCATTGCCTTGTTCTTTTTTTTTTGTAGACTGTCAGACAATGTAAACAATGTATTTTGTGTAACGTGTTTTGTGTAATAATAATAAATAAATAAAAATTGTATGGAAATAACGCGCTGCGCGCCCGTCGCGCGCAGGCCGCGCGCCCGCGGCGGTGCTGTCTGTCCGAGCCTTTAGTGGATAACTGAGAAAGGTGATTACTGATTAATAAAACTTACTTAATTAAAAAATTAATTAAATAATTTACGATGTCAATGTATTATTTACTTATACTTTTTGTGCAATAAAGAGTTTACATACATACATACATAAAACAACTCTGGTTTTTCTTATTTAAGCTACGGTTTTTTGCAAAATAATTGTATTTATATTTAGACGCATATTTATCTCTTTTTGGTAGTTGCTTAGAATGCTGAAATAGGATGTCAATCCGACGAATTACGAAACAACCTACGCTCGTTATTTACTTTGTTTATTCGGTAAATATTCGGCAATGTAACCGAACCGAACTATTCGGCCGAATACGAACATGGAAAAACTTGCCGAATATGCCGAATACCGAATATTTACCGAATATTCGGCCCATCTCTAATCTATATCGACGGGTCTCTGACTCAACCTCGTATATGAAATTTTACGAAATCTGAATATCTACTTTATCTACACGTCCTAAAGTAGATATTCCAATTTCATAAATTTTCATATACGAGGTTGAGTCAGAGACCCGTCGATATGCATGCTTGGCAGTTTATTTATTTATTTAAGGCATGCTAACAGCATACATATACGCCACTCCTCTTATAATATAGCCTGACAACATTATTCATTATATGTAAGCCTATTACAGGCACGTACAGCATTTCATCCGTAAATAAATAAATAAATAAATAAATAAATATCAGGGGACAATCTCACACAAATTGACCTACTCCCAAACTAAGCTCTAGGCTTGTACTATGATTACTAGACAACGATAAACATACTTATATAGAGAAATACATACTTAAATACATAGAAAACATCCATGACTCAGAAACAAATACTCGCGCTCATCACACAAATATTTGTCCATACCGGGATTCGAACCCGGGACCGCTAGCTTCGTAGGCAGGGTCACTACCAACTAGGCTAACCGCGTCGTCAAATAATTTTAATAATACAAATGATTTTTTGCCTAGGCAGATAAATAGTGACTGTTCTGCTTGTAATTGATTGGGTACTTACCATCTGTGCCCTCTAAGTCTATTAATCACATTACAAGTGTCATTTATTACTATTTATCTTTCAATTTCATGATGAAATTACATTAATTATTCACAGTCACAAACTCTTCTTATATGGCTGTTTGATAAAAATACTCTGTGCTGTCCTTTTTGGTTTTAAAAGGGTTTCTGTAATTAAGTTGAACTATGTATGTAAACTCTTTATTGCACAAAACAATTAACAAATATGTACGTACATAAACTTAGGATTAACATGTACAATGGCGAACTTATCCCTTTAAGGGATCTCTTCCAGTTAACCAGACCATGATCCAGGAAAATGTACAATATGTATGTCTGTTGTTTGCAGTGTTTGTCAAATAAATGTTGTGCGTTTGACTTTATACTTTTGACGTTATACTTTTTCTCTTGTAATCATTCTGACATGTTTTCCTGCAGAACTACGCAGATATTTTATATTATTTTCAGTTTTATACAGGATGTTTTTTTATTTGTCTAAAAAATTTTGGGGGTTAAATCAGTAAGTCATACTGACCAACTTCCACTATGGGACCAACCCCGAAATCGCGAAAAAAAAATTTACCATCCCATACATTTTGGCTAGTCAGCTGACAATGTTTTGCATGGGAGGGTCAAATTTTTTTTCGCGATTTCGGTGTTGGTCCCATAGTGAAAGTTGGTCAGTATGACTTACTGATTTAACCCCCAAAATTTTATAGACGAATAAAAAAACACCCTGGGTATAATGCTAGAATAAGTAGTATCATTGTGATAAGTTTTATTTAAAAAATGACTAACTGTTGAGTTTCTTGCGGCGCTTGATCTCAGCAGTGGTCTCCTCTTGGGAAGCGCTGGTAGATTTTGACGTGTAAAAGTGCCCGTGCAGTCTACTTACTGAATAAATATCTTACGTCTTAATGAAAAAAAGTATATCTTTACTGACTCATTCAAATAAGGCCAAATATGTGGTAGCAAAATTCGATTGGATTAAATTGAGATAAGTATGAACATACACATATCATTAGGATATTATATTGAAAAATATGGTTTTATTATTTAAGGTTTAAAGTTGAGCACCTCGTGAGGCAATGGTTTAGGTTATTTAATTTTGCTAGTAGTTTTCGATTTTTTTAAGCCGCAATATAAAAGTTAACTCTCATATGTTCTGACTCCCACGATACAGGCCCAGGCTTGTGTGGGAATCACTGATATATTGTAATCGTAGTTCTTAAATAATTATTATTATTATTGTTGTAAGTAAGTCCGGTATGAACCTGGCTGTATGTAATTAACTCATTTCAGAACACACCATTGGGTATTTGCATGTGGGTTTGAATGATTGATTTGATTTAGTTCTGTCATCATTACTCGCTCTGCTGACAACCTTGATCAGATAAACCCAAACATAGTGTCATGTTAGGATAATAATTTATATTCAAGTGTTGTATCCATAAATTTTAATAAACGAAGTGCCAAAGCCCTCCTGTTTTTCTATTACAATTCTGGATTCTAATAACGAAATATTCATGAGATAAGAGTACAATGTACAAGTAGGTATAATAAGTAAATGGAAAATAGAATTTGAGAAGTTGAATCGTGGCCGCGTTAAACTGTCCTGACCTGTCCTGTTGTAGAATATTAAATTTATTTGTTGTTTAAGATAATGCTGATCGGCTAAATGTCCCATTAAGCTTGATTTTTTCTCATCAAAAACACGTATCATCGTTTATCGTTAGAAGACACTTATGACCTAGAAAATCAGATAACGTACACTTTGAAAAGAAAATCTATACAATGAAAATTGAGCATATTTTAAAAAATAATTTGGCACCGTTAAGCTAGCAAAATCTAATACCTGAAAGCTTTTGTTAAGTAATAAAAACAATATTTTAAAATTCTCACCATTTGGCTCCGAAGCGGCTGTCAAAGTGACGTCTGTTTGGTTGCGTTCAGTAACTTTATGTTTTCATTTATTTTCCTGTTTTTTTTTTTTCTATGGCAATACATAATACAAATAATATAATAAGCCGCGCCAATAACGAATAGAATCCAAAAGGGAGTAAATTAAAAAAATATATTTATATTAAATAAATAACCGGACGCAACACTTCGTCCGCGACTAAATCAAATATTATCGCCCAATTAATCAATATTTGGTTAGGTTAAAATATTATGGTCCGCTAAATAAATAATCGCGAAACAAAATAATTATTTGATCCGCAAAATGACGAATTGTTCAACAAGATTACACAACTGGTAAGCAGTAAAATTTAAGTTGTTTGCATCAAAATTAGGTCAAATTCAAGTTGATAGGTTAGGTTAGGTCAGGTTAAAGTTGTGTCAAAGTGCGAAACGCCTTAAATTCGCAGAATAGGAGCTCCGTCCTCCGTCCGTCGACTTTGTTGTACCTACACAACATTTCTTATATTTAGCATTATGCTGTAGGTGCTTTAGCTAAACTTTTATTTGATGTGTCTCACAAAATGCAGTAATAATATTTAAATGGTGTCGCGACGAGCGCGAAACGACACGATACGACACAGTTAGCCTGACAGGTAATGTAAACGCTGGCAGCATTATCGAGTCTGTATTGTCTATGATGAGCTTTTCTTAAATCTGTCAGTTCACTTATAATCTAATTGGCGCGAAGAAGTTAAAGCCATTTCTAAGTAGTGTGAAAAGTGTGGTGTCTAGTGTTCTGTGTTCATTAGCCGAAGGATATGAAAGCTAAGTACCTAGCATTGATCCCTAATATATTTGAAAGTATATTGCTTAGAGATCTGGACAACAGTGTATGGCTGTTCAGGTGCTTAAGTATGTGTGTGCATATGTTTCTCCCTAGTTTCTTGGGATGATTGTCTCATGTATTGTAAAGGAAGATTGCGTGCCGGGTAGATTATATCGAAACGTGGGACCGAGGCCAGGGGAGGCTATAAATCCCCGTGGAACCGAGCGTAAGAGGTATTTGGGTAGGTTAATGTTTATGGCAGGCCGAGTGCCTGGGGAGCAAGTCCCCAGGATCCAGACGACGTAGGGGTAGGTTACTGTTTATGGCAGGCCGAGTGCCTGGGGAGCAAGTCCCCAGGATCCCTGTCATACTATCGATAGTCTTACCAACGTCATACCTATAGTTAAGAGTCCTGGTGAACTCTAAGTTAACTTGTGTATATATATACTCTTTATGGAGGTAACTAATGAGACGATAATCCTGTATAATAATATGACAATAATGATGTTGATGATAAGTAGTATAGGGCTGCTAGGTGCTTGGGACACTGAGAGTATCGGTGTCATGGTACTTTAACTTCAACAGGAGGTGACAGACTCCTGACAGCATTAGAACTAAAAGCGAAGCAGATATAGAAAGAGTACATCGTGGAAGGAGCGAAGGAAGTTACCCTGAAGAGACGAAAGGTATGCTTTCTATATTGTCTCACAATCGTGACGCCTCTATTTATCCCCCAATTATCATATTATATATCATAGAGTAATAGCAACATCACACATAGCTACTGTATATATAGTATATCAGGGTAGCGATATGATAGAGGGCGTAGCGACAAATGGCTCACCAATCGCCGACAGATCAGATCCACAAACACAACACCCGTCATATTGCCAGCTTCAAACCCATCCTCTATGTGCTGAAATGTGCTGAGTGAACTTCAGTATACACATACATATTTACTGTTATATTTAGGCTTGTTAATTAATTTATTAGTAGCATATTTTCCCATTCCAAAAATCTAATTTGACAAGAGTCGACGGAGCACCTATTTCTGGATGGTTTTGGCCCTCCGGGCCTGATATTGGGAAAATTGTATTTGTGCAATAAATATTAAATAAATAATATAAATAAATAAAAAAAATACTTATTCTGATAAAATTATCTAACAAGACAAATATAACAGTAAATAGGTATATAAGGAAAGGCGATCGGATTGTTTATACAAGAAAATAAATTATATGTATAATCAATAAATATGTCTATAGGGAAAGAAAGCGATCGGAAAATTTTATACAAGAAAATAAAAATATCAGAAAATACGTCTAACAAAGCGCCTGAATGTGCCCACGGGGACTCTGAAATTATAAAATGCAATCCCCTTGGGTTTGGGATCATTTGATTTGTCTTGCTTGACAAGCACTCCGATCAGATATGGTATCCGTTTATAGGGCTCCGTAGTCTAACGGGGAACTCGTATAGTTTATCTGTCTGTCTGTCTGTATGTTAAACCCACTTTTTCTCAGAAACTATGTCACAAAGTTGACATTTTGTATACGCTGCGTACGTATACAAAATTTATAATTATTTTTACCGCTCACAAAGATCAATAATATTTTTTTAAAGTAATTTTTAAGTAAGTCGCAAGTGGTCTAAAACGAAGCAGATCTAAATAGCATCATCATCATCGTCATGATGATGATGTCTCATCTAGCATTAAGTCTAAATTAATTGCAAGAGGCCCGACGTGCAATTCAAAACACACACACACGTAGTAGGTAGGTTAGGTTCTTTAGCTGGGTAAACCGGCCAGAAATAGGAGCCCCGCGTAGCGGGGCTCCATCACCTAATTAAATAAGAAAGAATAAAAATATGGCAGTGTCGAACTTAGACCGCGTGCTACATAAGACCAGCTGCGTTTTAGACCGCTTACTACACTACATAAGACCAGCTGCGTTTTAAACCACTTGCTACTTAGACCAGCTGCGTTTTAGACGAGATGATACCAACCCACATTTGTCGATTGATGCCAATAAATATTTGCAATAAATAGATGACGTAGATGTAGATGGCGCAATGACAGAAATATGGTTTAAGCTGCTGGATGGCTAGCACAATGCTCACTACCCTGCCCAAATGGGCTGATTGGGGGACATTACATTATCAATATAATCACGCGATACTCGAGTATCACGATAATACTGTTAGTGTAACATGCCATACCGCGGTATTATATTATGGCATCCAGTATTATCGTGATAAAATTCGCGTGATAATATTGATAATGTAATGTCCCCCCAGCGTAAACGGGGTATTATACATACAGTCTATAAACTGCTGTTGAAACTGAACGCATCCGAAAGTCATAAAAAAAAAACCTGCTCGCTGGCAGCCCTGGAATTGACGTTTTCGGTCTGTCTTTCATTGCACAGTGATTGCACACTTGTGCTTTATTGTAAAAACGATTATATTGCGATTTAGGAGGCCCTGTAAAAATGACTTCTGTTGTGAGGGCCGGGCACTTAGCGCCCTATTTCAAGGCCTCTTCCACGGTGGTTTCGAACGGACTGAAACCTCTGGTAGCCGTTCCTATTCCCAACGAAAAGTTAGTGGTCCAACCTCTACCTAAAACTTCGACTGTGCAATCTCTGCATGGATCCTTGCCTATTCAGGGGCTGAAGATTAGATCTGGTACAAAAGGTAAGAGCGATAATATCCTGTTGTGGATTTGATCATAATGCGCAGGTGATTTTTATGAAAAATCGTATTACATAACACTTGTCAATTTCAGTGCCAATTCAAGTACGTTTTGCGCACACTGATATCGCGTACCCAGACTTCTCTGCTTACCGCCGCAAGAATAACAATGACCCTACCGCGAAGTCTGCAGAAAGTGCTGATGAACGCCAATCCTTCACATACCTTATGGCTGGAGGTTAGTTTACATTTGTATGGTTTATGATTTTTACAGTGTTAGATAACAGATGTCAATTTTATTAACAAGTATGTACTTTCAAGGACAAAATATAGTAGCAGCCTAACAGCTGAAGTGTTAAGTTATTATATCTAAATTACTATTGTCAAGATCAAGAATACATATAATTTTTTGGGGAACTATTTTGCTCCCTTTTTTATCCTTGAGTGTACATATTTGTGATTAAGACCAACAGAAACTGAAAGTTGTCTGGCTGTGTTATGTTTATTACTGAAAACCATCTTCACTTAACTTGTCACACATATGTCTGTGCGTAAGACAGATTTGTTGAAGTTTTTTTGAAAAGACAATTATTATTTTGTTTTTATTCTCATTATATACATTTGACTATTAATTTAAACAATCTTATGTGAATATAACAGGATTTAAATTTTAATGGCAAATAGCCATGGAAAGCCAACATAGCATACTTTGTGTAAGGTCATGTCCAGCTGTGGCCATCTGTCCTTGATTTAATGAAAGTGCTTGAGTTGAAGACAGTAATTGTAATAAGACTGTACATTGGGTACTGTCTTGCACGACCTTACTAAAAGAGATGGTGCAGGCACAATTCCTATCAAAGTCAGAGGTTACTTTTATCATAGGTTTCTTATAGTGTCATTGTGTTTAAGTTGCCGTAGAATGAGATTACAGATGTGAAAACCATACATCATATTTTGTTTCTTCAGTTTCATTACCCATCAGAATGCAAGTTATACCAACTTAACTGGTAACATGCAGTATTGAATGATTATGCTACATTTGTATGAGCAGTTTTCAAAAGAAATGTACATTGTTGAGGACAAGAATTAAGAAATTTTAACTTTTCCAGTGCGCCACAAAAATCAGTCATACATTTAGTATCGTTAATTATCATGATGCAACAGAATTTTTGTCATTAACAATGTACAAAAAAAAGATAAAAGATATTTATTCAGTAAGTAGGCCGCACGGGCACTTTACACGTCAACATCTACCAGCGCTTCCCAAGAGGAGACCACTGCTGAGAAGAAGCGTACTTACACTTTTTTGTAAAACGCCCGTATTCCTGCTTTGCTTTAAAGGATATTGTGCTGGCGACCAATTGACTTGAGCTACAAATTGCTCTGTAATGTTCAAATTTACAGCCCGTTATTTTTTAATATTTAATTTGCGTGAACCATCTATTTTAACACCGTTCTTCCATCTCAGCCGGCACCGTGGCCACCGCGTACGCAGCTAAGTCCGTGGTGACGCATTTCGTGTCGTCGATGGCGGCTGCCGCCGACGTGTTGGCGCTGGCCAAGATCGAGATCAAGCTGGGAGAAATCCCCGAGGGCAAGTCCGTCACCTTCAAGTGGAGAGGCAAGCCGCTGTTCATTCGTCACAGGTAACATTTAATAACTTAATTACTTAGTTGCTGAGCCACCAAATTTAGTTATAATGATACATTTAATATGGCGTGTGTCAAAGCGCCTGCGCTGTTGACCTCCTGGTCATATACTCCTGTCTATTATTGCTTTATCCGTGCCATATTAATCGTGACCTGCTATACTAATGTAGTTTCGTTTTAACTTTTAGATTTCATGTCCATTGAAGTGAAATTTTGCTGTTATAATGAAAAGGATGTTGTTGTTGTTGAATATTCCTCTTCTACCTTAATATTATAAAGACGGAAGATTGGTATTTTTGTATGTTTGTAACAAATAAACTCAATAACTACTGGACAATTTCAAAAGTTCTTTCACTAACATTTAGAATAGACTTTCAGGGTGGACATAGGCTATATTTTAACTGACGAAAGTACTGACTCTCCGCAGACAAAGTCGCGGGCAGAAAGCTAGTACAAAATAAAACAGAAAAGGCAAACAATAATTTTAAATTCTGTTTGAATACTTGAATATTGGTTGTAGAATTATCACCTCTATACTAACTTATAGTTGTTTAAATGAAAATTAAAAAAACTGGATAAATATTTGATCTGATATATTTATAGGAAAAATTATATGAAATCAACTCTTTTGTTAAAAGTGTTACAGCAACTTATTTGATCATCTTGTATGATACTCCGTGAATAGTGATAAACAATAGTAGATTGTACAACATGTGCATAAAACGCATCATTTTACGCGAGACGTTTATCCATCCAAGCGAGCTTGCGAGCGAGGATGGATATAAAGTCGAGTGTTAAATGGGTTTTATGGACGAGTTGTACACTTTACTTTTCACTTCGATTGCGAGGAAATGAAACAGCAACATGATAAAAATAATAATAATAATAAATGCGACGAAATAAAAATTATAAGTTTATTTCATGAAGCTTTATTGTGTACTTTGGCTGTTGGGATCCTTGCCTTGGTCTTAGCATACTAACGAAACGAAATAAAATAAAGAGGTTATTCTATGAAGTTAAAGTTGTTCGTGTGGCTGTTGGACCGATTGCCTAGGTCTTCAACGAAGATTTTACTTTATGCTCTATAGAGCATAAGAAGCGACTTTATGTCGCCTACGCACGACATAAAGACGAACTTTTAGAGCATGAGAAGTGAAAAAAAAAATTAATCCTCTTTCAGGACAGCAGCGGAGATCGCCACCGAAAAGGCGGTTCCCATCGAGACCCTCAGAGACCCGCAGACCGACGAGCAGCGCGCGCAGGCGCCGGAGTGGCTCGTCGTAATCGGCGTGTGCACGCACCTGGGCTGCGTGCCCGTGGCCAACGCCGGCGACTTCGGCGGCTACTACTGCCCCTGCCACGGGTCCCACTACGACGCCTCCGGGCGCATCAGGAAAGGCCCCGCGCCGCTTAACCTCGAGGTACCGCCGCATTCTTTCGTAGAGGATGGCACCTTAGTTGTAGGTTAAGTTATTTATTAGTCGCAGCGGTGCTTTTTAGTCTTGGTGGGAACACTTCACTTGGGCATTTGTCAATCATTTTCGTTGCGTCTCTCATTTGGTGTGTCAAATGAGAGAAACATCAATATTTGGCAAAAAAATGCCAAATGTAGCGCTGTAATGAAAACGAAAACTGCAACATGTGCGTTACGGTCGATGTTTATGTTTTTTGTATATGGAATGAAGTTCAACTTTGTATTTCAAATACATGAACTTTATATATCAAATACATGAAGTATTTGATATATAATTTCATCGATTTATATGTTCATTTGCAAGAGCCTTGAAGTTACTTGAGATTGATTCGAGCTGCTAAAATTTGTAAAAAGCGCTGCTGTAGCTGTAGACAATTTTATTTAATAATTTATCCCGATGTTACAGCAATAGAAATCAATCAATAAATCTAATGTGATTATCCAGTATTTTATTTATGATTCTGAAACCTAATTACTATGATGTCAATTTGAACCAAGCAAGCTTTGATGGTGTTAGTTTATAAAAAGATAATTATCTTTTCGCCATGTCTAATGCCAAAGCCCTAAGGTCGGAGTTCAACAGTTAAACAGGCGATTAGAGGTCTGACGGCTGACAAAATGTATTGACTAACAGCCGATTAGGATTTAACAGTCCGTTACATTGGTTGGTGAACTCCGACCTTAAACGCTCATTTGAACATTGCGTTATAGATACTTAGATCTATTGCGATGTCAAACGAGACGTATTTGCCCATCAATGGCGTGCAAAAGGTATGGTAAAAGCTGAAATGTACTTAGTAACGTTTCCGTTAAGCCGCTTTTAATCAAAAGTAAACGCTACTTAGGATATTAAAGCAGCAGGAAAAAATTCAGAAAGTGAGCTCAAACTGTCTGCGACATAAACCCGGACATAAACATTCGTATCTCGTCAGTGCCTCAAAATAAATGTCGTCTCTTCACTATGAAAACAAATGAGGCCGATTTAATGTTTATGATCAAGAGTTAATAGTGCATAATATGCTTTTACGTCGTAGTAATTAGTTCTAGAGGAGGACGCGTGGAAGGGGGAGGGATAGCACAACTAGCACGCAACTTTTTATTTGCGCAATGCGTCTTCCTCTAACTAGTTCATGATGATAGAGACGCACTTAACAAACTGGAAAATCAAGCTGTGCTAACCGTACTTTTACAGTGTTGCCGACTTGTTGAACACGCAATACTTCTTGGCCATATACCAGAGAATTCTCAGGAAAGTTCCACGAAAACAAAATGCCAATGCGATTCGTAATTATTTCCTCTTTTTAATTTATGTATGTTTTTAATAGTTACAATCTACGTAACATCTAATATAGACTACTACAATTTACACACATTTACAAGAAACCGTAACTGGTAATTCGACTGATCATTGAAACAGTTTTACACAAAAAAATAAAAGACCGCGTTTACACTTTAATATTATTAAATATCAGATTCGTCACGTAATTTTTCTAGTGACTTGTTATATTTTCTAGCGAATGTAAACGTGGTCTTTACACATAATTATTGAAAATGTGAATGAAGTATTAGTATTGTAAAATTAGGCCTGATTTTCGTTCGACCATGCAATTCAAGACCTTCGCTGCCATAGAAAGAAAATAACTCTGAGATTAAACTAAATGGTAGTTAAATGAGAACTAACGAACTATAAAATAACGGAGGGAACGCAAACATCGCCGGGACAGCGTAGGATGCTGCACGGATACACGTTAACGAAACTTAACTCTAGTTAGGATTAAGTAACCGGTTAAAGAACACTTAAGAAGCTATATTTACAAGAAAATATTGAAAGTGGTTACATATTTGGCAAAATAATTTAATCTATACCTAAATAAAACTAAGGCATGATAGTGGAACGGGAAACTTAAGCTTATACTTAACTTTTATACAATCAGACTTGATCTAACGCCGACCCTCTAAATCGCAATTAATTTCACTGGGATTTTTGAGAATATTCTTAATGATTATTTATTGATAATTGATTGATTTGATTCAACAATGTCAAGCTACTTATGAGGGCCGGCGTCCTTTACCATAAATAAATAAGATGGCCAAAGCGAGGAAATAAATAGTACTTTACGACAAGTAGATATTTGTTCTTAATTGGTGCGATTCTAACACTATAGATCGAGAGACGAGGGGATTCGGGCCTGCGTATGCGGCCGTATCTAATGAATGTGTGAAGAATAATCGACTTTATGGCACAGTAAAATTGCTTCTTAAACTCGGTTGTTCGGCCACGTTCTAGAAGCTTCTGTTCATTGTGATTGCTTGCTGCCAGTATTTCCAAGGTCATGATCGGTGCGGTCGCGGTTGCTTCGTGCTCGACAGAATTACCAATATCAATAAATCTATGTACACGATAAATTTCTGATTAATAACAATCATAGCACATCATTATTTCTGAACACAGATTACTTTGATTCACAATCAATTATTATAGACATTTTGGAACATCTAATATTCTATCATTTGGAAAAAATATGTATAAGTATTATAAATATCTATTTTCTATTACAATACGTGACAAAATATGATTTAGTTTATTTTGGAATATATAATTACATATTATTATTAAGTATATCATTAAATATATCTGGGTGAGAATGTCTCTGTTGTAAATATTTAAATTTGGTTAAAAATGAATTAAATGATTTTGTGCGATAAATAAAATAGTTGGTGTGGTGGTCTGTCACAAGGTCATAGAGTAGGTATTGTCAATAGTCAATTGTCTAGTTTAAACAAGTGTGGTCCTACGAAACACAATAAAGATCCTACACAACCTCGGAAGCTCCTTGATGATTGAGTATTACTATACCCTAATATTTCTACTATAAAAGAACAATTTTGATTCAGATCTTTTTCCACTGTTCATTATTGCCCGGGTTAAAAATTTGTTTGGAATGTCAAAGGGAAAAGGGAACTGTAAAGCAATTAATTTCGCGTTTGAATGTCATGTTTTCGAAACAAAAGAAGAAATAGAGAATGTCTAGCAAATCAAATGACTGTCAACGAAGAATTTTAATCAAATTTTGCGTCGCGCTTTAAGAATGCATCGCGGAAGATTCGAAGATACCCAGAATGTAAAACTTAGAAAAGCAGCTTAAATGCTCATGATGTAACTCATAATGAGTAAACGGAGCAGCGCACGCCCGTTTGAACACATTGTTACAAACGTTGGAGAATTTCAAAAGCACACCGCTACAAATGTCGGCAGTTCAAAGGAGCAATTATCCTCATGGAAATTAATATTGAGAATCGTGCTGATGTTTCTTGCAGCACCACTTCACTATCAGACTCCTGCACCATGTTTCATTTCAAGTTAAACTGTAAATCGGTGCAATACTTTGAGGTTCTATACCTTTATAAATATGTGCTTAACGTGAAATTCTCTTCAGTCTATTAAACCCACAGAGTGATCAAAGAATCCAATTTTTAACATATTAGCTGCCTTACATAGTAAGCCAAATGTGACCTTTGACGTTATAAAATTCATTATTCTAGGTCATCATTATGTCGGTAACCATGCCAGCTAATGTGCTAACCCTTTGGTGTAGGTTTATAGGTGACATTTTCAGAGCACCAGGGCGGCTACCACATCTTGTATTTTCTCGCTTGTCGCTCATTGCGTCTCTATAGACGTCGTCTCTATCAGACAAGTTAGAAAGGGAAATCCGAGCGACAAACAAGACGCGGACAACTTGTGCTAGCCGTCCTGGTCGGGTCACCCGTAAACAATGATATTGATGAGGGAGCACATCTGGTGATCGCGATGGACATCGTAGGTTTTGACTTCACATTTGGACTATGCAGACTGAAAGGGTCAATCGGCTCTGTCCTGGGCACTGCTCAAACTCGACGCAGTTAGCAGTTGGCGGTGTAAACGGGCGCTAAGTCCAAGGTGAGATGCCGGATAGCTCGGTCCCGGGAGGCGGAGCGCGCGGCGCGGCTGGACTTGATGATCTGCAGCACCATGGCCTTGCAGTCGTGGCACACCGCCATCTGCTCGCCGCGCAGGCGCTCCGCCGCCGACGCGTGGGCCGCGCTGCGGCTGTAGCGCGCTCTGGAGTTAATACAATGCTGGTCAATTTTGATATGTACCACGATTTTAAGTTTCTGGGTCATCGAGAAACCAGGTCGAATGGGAACCTGGATAACATCGAGACTAATGTTCAAGCTTGCTGATAGACTTTATAATTGCATTGAGTTTAATATTTGTCGCCTGAGTTCAAAGTTTTATTACTTCCTACGTGAAGTTTATTCGGAGTCAATAAAGGTTAAGTACCTATGGTTCAAAGGACCAAAGTTTGTAAATCCGCTAAGTCTCCGAAAGAGCCACCAGGCAAGAAAAGTTCTATTCAAATCAACTAAGGGGAACAGAACGGAATGAACAACACTCAACAGTTACTCATAAGAAAATTACAAAGTTGAACCGGCACGAAGGACCACTTTATAAATCCACTTTCGTATCTAAAAGACCGTTATAGGCCATAGAATGTTCGACACTGGCTTCAAGACTGTGTCGTACGCACCTCCGGTCGGGCGTGGCGGGCAGCACGACGGGCATGCTGCCGGGCCCGTCGATGCTGCGCGACATGGCGGGCGGCGCGGACAGCTCGCTGAAGCCGAGCGCGCTGGCGCCGCGCGAGCCGGGCGCCGACGCCGCCGCGCGCCGCGCCCGCGGGCTGCTGGGCGCGCTGCCCACGCTGTTCTCCACCGCACCCTACAAACACAAATAAAAATCAGCTCAATGTCTACTTAGTTACACTTTTTTCTGATTTCGGCAGTACGTTCGTTTATCTAGAGTATAGTATTATATTATCTATGGTCTAGGCCAGGTTAGGCGGTTAATGGAAGAGCTGCGATGAATGGAATAAACAAAACTATTGTCATCAATGTAATGTAAATATGTGAGTCCTTTTCCTACTTGTTTTATATATTTTCGTTCGCACATTCGATCCATTTATAGCAGTTTTTGTGAAACGATTTATAATATAACAAAGCAGTGAGCCTGGACAAGTTTCATTCTGCGAACCTCAAAGACTCGATATCAAATAGAACCCTATACATTCTATTTGAATTTGAATTCTATTCTGGTCTAGAAAAATCTGTCAAGTGTCTGGCCACAGCTCACGAATGAGCTTACGGCCTGGCCACGACTTTAAGCGACGGCGGCGGCGGCGAGCGAATTCTCTTCACTGCTCGGTCGAAACGCTCACCGCGCAGTGGTTAGTTGACGTTACACGCAGTGTATTAGAAAATTAAATCGGCGCTCAGCCGGTGTGGCGGACTCACGAGTCGCGCGGGCGCGGGGCTGCGGAGCGCGGGCGCGTGCTCGGGCGACGGCAGCAGCGACGGGCTCAGCAGCACCACGGGCACGTGCGCGAAGTGCTCCGTCGGGATGCGCATCTGTTTGGACGATTATGGACGCTTTACACTTGCTATCGTTCACTCTTCAATAAACTATAGTTCTTTTCACATAGCTTGGGTACGGTGACAGCTGTCAATTCAGTACAAAATATAACCTCAAACACATATTTTGTACTGAGTTGACAGCTGTCACCGTACCCAAGCTATGTGAAAAGAACTATAACTACGCCTACCTACCGGACTGACAGGTCCAACCGATTAGCTTTCATAAAGTGACGAAACGGTACTTGTATCGAGATTTACATGTATATGGATGAAGTACAGTCAGTGTCAAATAGATAGAAGCCTCCAAAATGGCCAAATAATTCGCAACACATCCTTATTCTTATAGTAATAAATAATTTTGTCCACTTTCGCTACTCCTATCTATTTAATGATGACTGTACATACTTATGACGTCACACGTGGGTACATCATAGTACTATACTGTTTAAGGTTTCTGGTTATTTAAAAGCATTACATACGGCAAAAATAAATTCTGTCTAGACATATTCGTGTGTTTGGGGGGTTGAATTTTGTGGTCAGTATAAAATAATTATTCAGTACCTACTGGGTACGTCCGGTACCTATGGTAAGCGACCATAGAACCCTGCTAAAATGACCGGGTCGTGTCACGAGACAGAAAACTGCGCCGACATTAAACATTGGCTTCTTGCAGCTTGTTGTTGCATTTTTAGTGGTTCAACAAAAGTTTGTGATTATGAGTACCTATATCACTTGTGGCTTAGCAATAGTTTGAGACTGCCTAGTTAAGTATGCAAGTATCTATTAAAATGAATAATACAATTTGATTATACTTTATTTGTTTTCTCTGTAAGTCAAACTATGCGTGTGTACTTTTTAAGTTAGTATACCAAATAACCTGTAACTGGAACGATGTACACATTTAAATAAACCATTCTTATTCTTTATTCTTATCATCACATCAAAATTCATTTATAAAACATTTTTGATTTCATGTAAGTAATGTTTTCTTTAGTAGGTACAATACCTATTTCCGCGTCCACTAAAAAGAACTTTATCTGCTCTATACATAGGTATAGGTAGGTACTTGAAAAGATTATGCTTTGAAGACATTCTTGCAAGATTTCCTGGTGTCCTTGTGTAAATGTCACGTTTGTTCCAAGTGGACATTCTAAAACAGCTGAGCCTCTATTCCACTTTGTCTTAAAATAATAATAAAAAATAATAATAATAATCCAGCCTACACACGTCCCACTGCTGGCCACAGGCCTCTACTCAAAATGAGAGGGTTTGCGCTATAGTTCCCACGCGAGCCCAGTGCGGATTGGGAACTTCGCACACACCGTCAAATTGCTTTGCAGGTGTGTGCAGGTTTCCTCACGATGTTTTCTTTCACCGAAAAGCTCATGGTAGATTTACAAATTATATTTCGCACATAAAATCCGAAAAACTTAGAGGTGCGAGCCCGGGTTCGAACGACCCTCTGTCGGCAGGTCAAACCATTAGGCTACCACGGCTTTTTTTTTCTTAAAATAATAATATAAAGTCATCGTTATGACTCAAGACTAACTGGAATAAAGACTCTGAAGACACAATTAAGTGATAAGAGAATGTTTTAGGTAAATAAGAAAACTATAAAAAAAACGGACAAAATGTTACTTCAGGAAAAAAATTGGATTGGATTTGTAAAGAATGCTTACATTTAATAATGACGTTAAAAAGAAAGGGGTTATCGACTTACCTTGGAGCAGCATTTCTGACAGACCGTCTTCTTGCATAACTTGCACTTCTGACCCCACGGGCCAAAGATGCCGAATCTTGTCTTCAGACATAAGAAGCATACCTGGGAAAGGAAATCCATTTTTAAATTTAGTAGTCGATCTTTGTTTAAATTCTTTAAAAAAAATGTCAAAATGGTACCAGTTAAAAATTATGTATTTATTGACAGTTCCATTGATAGAACTACAGTGGGAATTTTTATTCTCAGTTGTTCTATTGTTTAAACAACTTAAGATTATAGAACTAATGGGAATATTTTCCCGGTACTTACCTACACTTTATTAAATAATAATTAAAACATATTAAAACTGTTCATGAATAATGTGGTTATTACAGAACAATACTACTAACTTATTTTGTTTTATATAATTTTAATCTTAAGTCGTTTAAATAATATACCTAACTACTGACAATAAAAATTCCCACTAGTGCTATAACTGGAAATGTCAATAGAACTAGTGGGAATAGACCAAATCGGTCCGCGTTTGTATAAAAATATAGTTAATAAGGAAACAATGCTTCCTATAGCTACTTATTGCCTCCGATTTCATCGGGATCAAAAGTACCTGCCTTAAGTCCTCCGGGCTCACTAAACTAAATTAAACATTTACCAAATTTCACGTTGATTCGTTGAACCGTTGGCCTGTGGTATCCGAACCGAATAAACAAGCAAACAAACACACTTACATTTACGATATCGTTTGTAAGGAATAACGGCAACAAATATAATGACCACCAAAATTATCTTTGAAAGATAAATTCAGAAAACAATCACCAAATTAAATTGTACCTGTAGATCAAATTTAATAAATGATCACTAAAATCTTAGCTAATTCTGTCGGTTAGGTTTAGGTTATTTTTTGGTGGTCATTTACTATTTGGTGATCAAAGGTATTATTTTGTACGTTATTTATGACTAAATCTGGTGATCCAATAAACATGCCAGGATTATACAAAGACACTATTTAAGAGGCAATATTTTTGTCTAAAATTTTCCCTCATAACCAAGAAACATCCAGCAGTTCTTCCAACTCCAACTCACCCTCCTCTTCTCCACGTCCTCCTTGACCCGGCCCTCGACGGGCAGCACCTCCAGCTCGGCCTTGGTCAGCACCGAGCGGATGTGCACGATCTCCTCCAGCGTGAGCGACAGCCGGTCGTCCGACATGATGGCGTCCTGCCATTGCTTCTGCAATTAAATTTACATAATTCGGAATTAACAAATTACCGTCTATAAGGAATAAACCTTGACCCGCAAAGTTAAAATAACGCCTCACTATGGTGAGTTTTGAAATTAGTGAAGTGTTTTAGGTCTTTTAGGGCGATAAGAAGTCAATAATGACAACTGTAAACATTGATTTCTTATATTGTCGCTTGTACAGGTACAGTCGATCTTAAAAGCTGTACATTTTATTAGGTACCTTGTCATAGTAACGTATAAAAGTGGGAATGGTTTGAATTTAGCATATCAATAGCTGCAATAAGGTACTAAAATATACAACTTCTTATAAGGTCGACCGTACCAACAACGTATATATAGAATTGTAACGTCAACATAGACCCTTGCCTTAACGACCTCAAGCCGTAATAAACTGTCCAAACTTAACAAGCTCTAGAGTGGAAAGGACAGCGATATAGCTCTTATATATCTATCCTTTTCCCTTACTATATCTTGGTAGGTTTTAACTGTTCATAATATTAAATAATAAAATAAACACAATCCATTTTGTTTATATCGATTTTCACCATCCGCTTTCATACACCTGCCGACTACTGACTTTCTATCGGCCGTTTATACGGCTGTCCTTATCATTTTTACAAAGTATTGTGGAGACAAAATTGGCCGACTAAATAGTTTGCAGTCTGCGCGGGGGCACTTACCGTCAATGGAATAAGAGCTACCATAACGTTATATGATAACGATATAGTTTAAGATAAAGTGGAATAGAGGCTTTGAATAAATTAACAATTGGGTTCAGCGACAAGGTCCGATGGTAGCTCCACAATTAAAATCGTAGTAACTAGTTAAGTTAGTAAACTAGATTAATTATTAGTAATGGTATTTAGGTATTAAAACTGTTGGATTTGTAAATGCAGTCCGCTTTAAAGAGCAACACATACTTAACAGTCCCCCGGCAGTCCCAAGCCTGTCCGGCAGCCTGCCGGCCAAAATATATGAAGGAAATGTATGAAATCGTACAGTCGAACTCATAAGTAGCTGTACATTTAGTACCTTGTCGCAGTATTGACATACTAAATTCAAACTATTGACACTTATAACTTATAATACGTAACTGCGACGTGCTACTAAAATGTAAAGCTACTTATGAGTTCGACTGTACGAGAATTTGATAGTCTGTGTTGCTCTTAAGTCATAGTATTATACTCAACGTGCTGTATCTAAATTGGACATAAATTGCCAACTTAATTTAATAACCTAACGCCTCTAAGATATAATTAACAAAAACCTCTCGGCAACTCTCATTATTTTATTTTAATTGCCCATTAAACTTTTTATCTTTTCACACTTCGTTAAGACATCTAATACTTTCTACAATTACCGCCGTTATAATGACTTGCGCCGATAGGTTATGTCACTATTCCTTCATGCATGGTTACCCACGATTTGACAACTAACGTTTTGATAATAGACGGGCATGCAAAGACTTTATTACTTAACTATTGTTAAAGATGTGTGGGATACTGTACTGTGACACATAGAATCAATGGAAGTAAGTAAAACAATTATCTAGAACGATTCTATAAATTCTAAAGAACACCCTATTTGATCAACACATATTATCAGACTAAATGTTAAGATATATGGGTATGTTAGCCATGCTGAAAGGATCTAGACGTATATAGTCTACTCAACTAATCTAGGTACACACAAATACTAACTAATGGGGTTACTAATCGACGTGATAAAGAGGTTGCATCTCAGATTGCTATACTATATTGAGAAGAGCTTTCAGAAGGAGTAAACCTTGGCTCTCAAAGTTGTTAGAATAGGATCTCAGTATCAAAGTAGGTATGACGTATTTTGATGATTGTACAATGTCAGGTTCCGTCTAGGCCGATGTTTTATGTTCTCGATGCTCTTCCTTCTCACAGATTACGGGAGAGTATGTAGGAGTACAAGTGGAGGAGAACAGTAGACACTCCACTCACTAACACTAGCCAAAAGAGCTGCACCCGGACTTCTGGCCTTCTAAAAGAATAAGCCTCCTAGAGAAATTCCAAGCTCACAACAGGAGAATATGCAGAATGTGGAAAGACATGAAGGTGTATAAGTGGGGCATATGGATAACACTACCTACCTACTCTACCTAACCTAACCAATACTACACACTTATCATTATTATATTATTATATGTGATTACTAAGAAATTTTATTTAAATAAACGGGCAAATGAGTTTACAAACTTCGCTGATTCGTAAGGATTCTAACAATGTAAGAAACCACTGAAAAACTTCTGAAATAAAATATGAAATTAAGGATATTTCGTGACATGGACATATGGGAAAATTACAAAATTTCAGATTAAAATGATCAATATCTCCGAAACTAGTAAATATCGCTGAACATACATAGGGGTTAAATCGATAGCTTTTTAGCTGCGCTATCAGCCCTTAACGGCTTGACGTTTGTTTCTGGGACACCCTGTATATGTATAGGTCGGAGTGGTGGATAAGATAGCAATAGCTACTCTACTCACGTACTGACTCATGGGGCTGCCACACACTAACCAATAGGGCTGAATTCGACTAGACTGACTCCTCAATCCACCTCGAACATAGATCAGATAAACCGGAGGGTATAAATGTACACCTAGGAAATACGATAGCGTTAGCTACTCTACTCACGTAGGTATTAAAACTTGCCAATAGTTTGGAACCTGGACTAGACAACTGACCTTCCCCGATCCTCTTCAGTGACAGATCAAAGAAAACATTAGGATATAAAGGAATATGTGGGGGATAAGACACCACTAGCTACTCTACTCACGTGCTGACTCATGGGGCTGCCACTAACCGACTTGATGAGCTCGTCCTGCAACGAACTGCGCGACCAGGACAGCTCACCGAGCTGCGCGTCCGCATCACTGCTCGCCAGGGAGGCGGCGCCGGCGCACGACGCGCGGGAACCCGGCCTGGAAGATAAAATTATGAGATAAACATGATAAATGGCAGGTCCAGTGGAAGTGTGTGGCAGAGACGTTCAAACTTTTACATTATTTTATGCAATGGTGAAAATTGCAATGAAAAGTCTCGTGAACACTGTCGACAGACAGTACCTATATGTAAGTAATGATCTGTCTCAAATAACTTTTTACGGATTTGAAAACTCAAACCAACAAAATATCAACTTAGCCATGTTTAACCACCCGTGCAATAAAATCCGTTGTGTACATTTTTATGGGTAACTAGCGTTAAATCATTTTAAATTGTTACTATAACTGTTATGTGTATGTCTATGTAAGTACCTACTGTACAGTCTGCCTAATATTGTGCTGTCTTGCGCTCTAAGGTTCTTTGCACGTCATAAAGTAATGAGGTAGAGATTATCTAGTGACATTTTTATTTTTATTTTAAATTGAAAACTGCTTATTTGGCCGTTCTTTTTTCTCATTTAAAGGTGGCAAACAAATATAAGATCTTTCTTTTTGCTTTGTTTATATTTCACAGCCCTAAAATCGGATCCACTTAGATCACCCATTGTTGTTATAAACTCAAAATTACCGCCATATTTACCTCGAGTGTGGCAGCGAGTGAGCGCCGTCTACTGGTGGGCACACGGGGTGCGCGTGAGCAACCGTGTGGCGCCGCATCGACGCGCGCCGCGAGGGACACTGCGTCGCCAAGTCGTATGCTACAAACAAACGTTATTTGTTAGATTCGTTTTTTATGACCTATGATGTGGTACCTATTGTAGGTAACGATTTTGAAAATTAAGCAAAAAAAAACGAAAAATTACAAAAATTAGTAATTCGTATAATCGATTCCAAAGCGGATCCTTGAAATAATGTTTCCTGTGTCGCTAACTAACATTCTAATTAGGTTGTTCAAAAACACATCGAAGGAAATTCTCAAAGTAAAGTAACTACCTACTTAACTATGTAAATCTTAGCGATACCAGCTGATTAACATTTCGCATAATATCTCCATATTTTAAATGGTTTGAGAATAATTCTAATAGAATCCTTGTAAAACAGCTGGGATAGGTTGAATTTCAGGATAAAATGGAAATAATAATTCACAAAGAATTTACTTTGTAGTTAATTTTGTATGCGTAGAGAAATGTAAAGAAAATGTTCTCAATATATTGGGCGTGGGATTTTTCTTTGATCCAACAAACGTTAAAGAAGAATTGTGCTGAAACGTGGAGTGATGTTATTATTATTACACTGCGAAATTAATAAAAAATGCGAATAAAAACGCCGCGTTGTTTGTTAAAAAGCAAAAACGTGTTTATCAACGTGATCAATTAAATAAGTAATTACAGTATGCCTGTTTTATTAATAGCCATCGTGCTGCTTTTGCTATCATATCACACTCACACTTGCATCTGATATTTGTCATTCGTGTTTCTGAAACACGGAGAAGCCGATGACCATTAGATTAGACGTATAGTCAACGTCAAACAAAAGTAGATACTCACTTTTGTACTTTATCTCAATAACATATTATCTTGTTGCTTAGGTGTATCTACTTTTGATGTTGACTATGCTATGTATACGTATTCTAAACATCGAAAGCCATTAACAAAAAAATAGTGCTGGCCGTTTACAACAGATTCTAAATTTGAAAATTAAAACACAAGTGACGTCATGCAACTAGGGTTGACACATGCGTTCATACATTCTAGGGCCTCGTCGCAGAACTGGTGGTACTCGTCGTGGGAAATACGCGTGCGCGGCGGGGCTCGGGGCGGGGTGTCTTCTGTGCCAATGTTGCCAGTTGCCAACGTCAAAGAGTTGTCAAAGTCGCCAATGTTGCCAGTCGCCAACGTCAAAGAGTGCATGGGGGTAAGGAAGGAACAGTGCTTAAGACTAACCTTGTGTAAATTACAAATAATAGAAAAATCAAGTACCTAGATTTTGTTAAAAAATATTTCTTATTAAAATATGAACTTTGTATATTTGCTTCATTTATAAGTTGCCATTATGATGGGAACGGCTGCGGCGTCCACAAATTTGGATTCCCGCAAATTTTCCTGACCTCTTTATTAATGAAATGTAATCAAGTTGTTCTCCCTTACCGGTCCGCTTCCAGGGCTTGGGCGTCTGTTGTGGCGCAACGCTCCGCGGGAACGGCTGTGGCGCGCACACTTCTGGACTCGCGCAGGTCTCGGTGTCCTCCTCGTCATCGTCATCCTGGGGACAATGAGAATTGAACTTTTAGATCCATTTTCAGTGACGACGTATTATTCTGTGGTGGGCCACTGATAATAGCGGTAGCCAAAGCAAGGGAAGAGGTCAGTTGGTGGTCAAAAGATCTCATTTTGCTATCGGAAAAGAGTTGGATGAGGCAAACGCAGGACCGCAGCTTAGGGCCCACGATCCGGACCCGGACGATATCCCATTCATCCCCAGACGGTTACGTGATGGCCGGAGGGGTCGGGAAACCCTTTCATCCACCGTAGCGCACTACAGGTCTGAGGGTCCCAGAGTCGTAGGTGTTGAGGTGCCATAGCCGAATGCGCTTGTTCGTGGTCATGTGGCACCTCCATGAAAGAAGCAGAGGGTTTACCGTTGGGTTTTTACTGGGTATTTCGGCTTATCGGTCGGCGAGTCCACATAACCATCATGGGTTCTTCGGACCTGGTTCACAGCAATAAAAAAAGGGTCGGACAGCTTAGCGCAAAAGAGAGGAGCCCTTGTAGTAGGTGTAGGCTGGCTGGTTTGATAGATGGAAATTCTTTTACTAACTCCTCCTGTCCTGCTAGACCACCCCGTTAGTGGGTAGGTTAGGTAATACGCAGGTCATTAAAGTTTACAAATGTCAACTTAATAACTAAAAAAAATATTTCTAAAATATTAGAGGAAATAAAAATAAAAGAGCCGCAGTTCCTTGATGTTTAGGATGACGACTATCGAAAAAAAATATAATTTACATCTCTTCCAAAAACTTTACCTAGCCAATTCAGGCCGCAAAATTGCGTCTGCGCGTGTTTGAAAAGAGCTGGGACCATTCAAAAATATTTTAACTATCACAGTGTTTTGCCTGATACTTGTAATAGCTTGTTAAAGGTTGTTTAAATTATAAAACTTTCCCAATTTCCCGTGCGAAACGTGACAGATCGTCGCAACGACACGGCCTAGTTAAATATCACCGAGCTAAATTATTATAAACGTTGTCAAATTAAATACCTGCCTCGCCGTGGCCGGGCCTTTTTCAATTACTTTTCTGTAAAACGAGAATCTCGGTCGTTCATAAACGAGGTTGATAAAATAATAGCTAACGTCTTTTGTTATTTTTTGGATGTTAAAGTCAAAGTGTTATTTTACTGACGACCAGAGATAAAATGTTGATATTTCCACTAGGTACTTTATGTTTTTGGTTCTGATTATTTGACGTACTGTTTGTGTTTTAAAGTTTTAATTACTGAAATAAAAAACAAACAGATTCACGTAATAAATCGATTATAAATCGTGTAGATTTGAAGCCAAGAAGCGGCTTCAAATCTAAGATTTATGTTTGTAAAAGTTGTTTTATTTGGTACTTGCAAGTAAAAGTTGATCGCGATGGCGCCGATCGCCCATTACGTTGACGAAATACATTTGATGCGGTCTCGATAATTATAAAATACGTAGAAACTGAAGTCAGAATCCGTCCTTGGTACTTTAACCAAGATAAACCAATCTTAATAGTAAGAAACAAGGTTTATTTTTAATTAACTAGGTTAGCACATTGCGCGATTTTTTTTCCGCATTCACATGAAATTGCTAACAATGCTATGTCGTAACTTGATGGTTATTGCAAAAATGTTACCATAAAAAATATTGATTTAGAGTTTATGTAAGAACTCGCTCTCAATTCATGACAATTAAAAAGGTATGATGATCACGCGAATTCTTATAAAATTAGCCGAAATTTGCAAATAATAGCGTTTTACACGCGATCCGCCAGTCCGGGCGGATACAGTCGAAGTCGTTAATAATAATTAAAGTATAAAATATTTGAAATAAAAGTTATCAGGTATATTAGCCTGGCAAAAAATTCGAGCGTGCGGTGACAGCTGGAACTACAATATGTTCAAATGGCAACCAGCACATTTTAGAGTAAACCTTCATGATGCCAATTTCATTCCAAACAGCGCCCTCATCTTTCTGCTCGACTTTTTTGGTAGGCTATACGACCATTTTTTCTATTGATAGTTTTAAGTAATCATTAAAACAAGATGACGAACATGATGATAATGATAATATGCTACACGGCAACTTAGATCTAGTTTGGAAAAGGCCTAGGTAGGTACCTAATTTGTTATTTAAATTTCTATAGACTATATCGTCAAAACTTTTAAGTATTTACTTACTTAAAGTATATAATAAAAAAAACCTTGTGTAACCTTGACTCAGAAAACTTACTATTGTAAAAAAACGTTTCAAAATAAGAGGAATGCTAACGAGTTTTCTCACAGGGTCAGTCATCAATCACTCCTGCTGGCTTCAAAAGCTGACCTCTTGCGGCTTGTGACCTTACCTTTGACAAAATAATGTACAGTCAAGGTCATAAATATGTATACACTTTAGTACCTTGTCTATTTAATGTCATGTTTAAACTACCATATATGAATGTCACGGCGATGAAAGTGACAAGGTACTAAAGTGTATACATATTTACGACCTTGACTGTACCCAACAGGCAAGATGGATCTGTACGGCAAATGCCCGGTTCCTATATTCAAACCGCGGATAGATGAGGTTGCTCCAAATTTAAATTTGACACATGTTGTTTATGGCAAATGTCAAATTTTAACTCGAGGTATCTTTATCTATTCGCGGTTTGAATATAGAAACCGGGCGTAAGTTGCATTCGGGGAACGTTACCGTTTACGTTACGTTAGAAAAATTTATGGAATTGTCATAATAGACTTTGAGGGGACCGTAAGTTATCCTACGTCATCAAGTACAGTCAAGGGCGTTAATATCTATACAGCCATCGCGTCAAATATATGTATACATGGACCTTATTGCCAGTGGTATAAAGGCGTATAGATATTTTTGAGATCTTGGGAACGTATATATATTTATGCCCTTGACTGTACACGAAATATGCCACTTTGTAGCGAGAGGAGTGGCCTATTAGACCCACAAAACTTTGGTTTCGTACGAAACATAAATTCGATCGGACTCGAAATCATGCGAGGCTGACCGCTGGCAGACTTGGTGTATTGTCAATAGGGTGGTCTAGACTACAATGTCCCGGTAGTAATCCCATTCGTGTACTCGATGACGTAGTTTCGTCGTACTTTTAGGTGATCATAATGCGGTCCGATTAGCGAAACTGCCAAGAGGATGTAAGGCAGATCCGTTTTTTTTTACTTTTATAAGTAACTTCTATTGCTACGATAACGTTTCATTCGTGTACTTTATGACGTAGATTACGTCGAAAAAATACTAACTTTTCTCTTCGACTGTACCGAACCTGCCAGGTTGCGCATTTGCAGACCAAAGTTTTGTGGGTCTATTAGGCCACTCCTCTCGCTACAAAGTGGCATATTTCGTGTACTCGATGACGTAGGATAACTTACGGTCCCCTCAAAGTCTATAAGCGGCCGACGCGATAAATTGGCAGCTTATATCAATTCTATACATACTTATTGTCAGTTTTCAAACACCTTTATCGTTAACGTTAGGTATGTATCTTGTCTAGGGTCGCTGTAGACTTGCATTCTAACGATGTTACCAGCCTTATATAAGTATATAGTATCTAGTATAATAGGCACCGACACTAGCAATAATATATCTCAAATAGGGTTTAATAATATCTGAAACTCTTTAGCCAAGTAAGGTTTGCACTATTGCCGGTGACTACATATTTTGCAGAAAGGTTGGTCAAACAATGAGTAACGGCACATGCTGGAGAGAGTAAGGGCGAGAGAGAGACGGCGGAGGCTAAAGTGCAGCGTTGCATCACTGCAAGGGCCGCTTTATGCAAGCTTCGGTTATGTAAGTGCACCCCGTCGTACCCGTCCCAGCGCTCGTTGACTGGAACTGTTCAAACCTCAAAAAGAGTAGATTGATGCTACAATGCAATGGCGTCAAAAAGTTTTAAGAAACGTCAAAGTAAATGGCATGTCCTAAGAATACTGTTATTAATTAATGACTTCTTGAAACGGGCGTCAGATCAGTTTAATACGATTCGAATATTTCAATTATAACACATAAAAAACTAAGCACCTGCGGTAAGTAACTAAATCTCAGAAAAACTTGGCAGCATCTATAACTTAAATCTATAGACTTTTTGACAAGGTTCAAAACTTTAAGCAGAAGCTGTGATTCTTTTCATTTCAATTCATCACTATACCTAGTGAGTAATTCCCTAAATTAACCACCTGTTACACAATCGTCAAGTAAAGCATATATGTCAAATATTTAGCCCTTTCCCTTTCTTACACTTGAAAATAGACAAAGAAGGAGGGGTATCTTTAACTGACAAATGAATTTACTTGTCGATTATGAAACAGGCCCTAAAAGTAATTTCGTTGCTATTTATTACTTTCCAACAACAAAAAACTCAAAACATACAGAGTGTCAAGTGGCGCCTTTAATTAATTTAAGCAAGACAAACTTTTAAATAAAAGGAAAAATACTTAAAATGTCACTTCAGAATGCAATTACCAGTATGTACAGTCACCACACGGGATTGTTGAGCCACTATAGAACCCTCTCACAGAAAGTCGACGGAAAATTTTGACGTAATTTCTTTTGAGTGACTTGACGTTGTCATTATGACAGAGTTCTATGGTGGCTCAACAATCCCGTGTGGCGACTGTACGAGTAAGATAATTAATTATACATTCATCGTAAAGATTGTGTCATTAATGTCAAGGTTATACGTTTCGCATCAACTAAAAAAAAACACGTAAAAGTAAACCAACAGATTTACAGCGAAATTCCGCGTCCGTTATTTAGTACGTTTAGTCATCTTTTGACACGACAGTGCCCTTTATGACTTCAAAACTTTCCCTACGTGACTCAAGCTCGTATATCCGCGTTTTAACTTCTTACAAAGCACTTTGGGATTAGCTAATGAAATGGAACGCAGCCAAATATGTCACTACGTCTAAATTATGGCAGATTCGCTGAGTATTTACCTAAATGCGAAAAGTTAATAACTCGTCGAAGAATTAACGTTATCCTTGGCCGCTTTGCTGCTAAAGCGAATTAAATTTGCGGTTAGAAGTTTAATAAAAAGATTAGAGTATTATGAAATTATTCCAACGTTTATTGAGGTACGTTTTTGACATTACGTATCAAGATTTGACGTAGTTATTTTACGGAATACTTAAAAAAATAATCATAAAACTATATTAATAGTAACTTATTTGAAATTGTCATACACACACAACTAGGTACTGATACGTGCAAGGATTTTAGGACGCTAGGTATATTCCCTAAAAGAAATTTGTCGAGTAACCAATCATTGACTTGACTTAAAACAACATAGTCCCTATGCAACAACTATCGCAACAACCTTAATACCGCCTGAAACGAGCTGACTAAAAAAACACATTTCCACGGAAATAACAGTTCCGTTTCCAAGGCTTCAGCTCCCGTTATTTCCCGAACTGTGTCACGGCTCTCGGCATGCGGCTTTATTTACACAGCTGAACAGGATGCTCGTAGTTAGGTAGTAGCGACTTAAAAAGCGACTAAGTGACTATCATTATTGCTACTTTAATTCTAGAATCGGCGTGTTGTATTTTTGTTTTGCGGAAACTCTGCAATTACAAATAAAATGATCATATAGATCCACTACGCTTAAATGTTCGATAAATGTTCCATGGAATGTATCATGACTCCGACTCTTGTTTAGTCGAAAGTAATTTTCTATTAATTTGTTTTTTTTTCAGGATGACTTTAACATTTATTCGATTGTCGAACTATCGATATGTAAGAAGGGTCCATCGAAGACATAACTTGAGGACATTAGTATAAAGGAAAAGCGAAGTAAAATCTACTTTCCATATCCAAATTACAAGTAGAGTGGCACTCCAATTAGTAACAATTCCATTTAAAAATTATTGCAACAGTCGCCAAAACACTTTGCTAACTATGTTGCTCAACTTTAGCAAACTTTACGTATTTATTGTTATTTCAAACATATTTTTCGCCACACGATTCGAAATCCCACTGCAATATAACTTGAAGCCTCTCGAGTCCAGACGTCTAGAAAGTCAGTCTGAATCAATATAGGGATTTTACGTTCTTCTTTACGACAGGGAATAGGTTTCCGATATAAAGCGTCTGACAAGCCATTGGAGAAGCGATATCGCTACGTTTTACGCGAAAGAGTAACCCTCGGACAAGATTGGAGGGTAGATATACTCAGAATTATAGCCAGGTAGCTGAGGGTTGCGGTCTTTCATAGTGGAGCGTAGTGTTATATGTGACGTTCTCAATATAAAGGGACCTAATGGAGGAAGGCAGTTATTCTTGTAACTATACGAATACTATGGTAACAGTTCTAAAAACGGCGTAACCACCTGCCTCCATAAGGTCCCTTTATATTGAGAACGTCACATATTCTCTTAGCATAGTGGTAACCAACACAACAATGCGCTTGCGTTAGATAGAATTTCAGTTATGATATATCTATTTATTCATTCTCACGAATACGTATGCGAAGGCCAAACACGTAAGAATGGTAGATAAAAATTCTAATTATTTTTACCTTTCTTATGTGTATCAATTTGGCATACGATTTTGTTAATTGATATCGTATTGTTCTATGTGACATAGACACTAATAACCTACATACATTAAGCCCTTTCCAGCCTTATTTAACATCTATATCTAGATCGGAACCGTGATAGTTACCATTATCATCAGTGATCGGAATAGGTAGAGTATATTTACCTAAACTTGACGCTTGTTCATTCATGCGTGAGTGAGATGGGAAGACATTATGAATGAACATGCATCAAGTTTAGGTAAATATACTCTACCTATTCCGATCACTGATTATCATATATATATGTCGAGTGAGCTCCACAGGCCCCCGTAAGGCTGCCTTTCCATAGAAGCGGAGACGAGCGGTGCGGAGAGGAGCCGCGTAGGAATCGTCCAATCACATTGGTTGTAATCTTGTAATCCACATCTCGTCTCCGCTCCGCTTCAATGGAAACAGTCAAGCGGAGACGAAATGTGGATTACAACCAATGTGATTGGTCGATACCTACACAGCTCCTCTCCGCTCCGCTCGTCTCCGCTTCTATGGAAAGGCAGCCTAAGGATCGCCATAACAAACGACCTCGTGTCTCTCGCATCCAGCGATTCCCGCAACTACCCTCTCATTCTTATCTAAATAAGAACAAGACGTCTGTTCGAAGGACAAGAGCAAAATTATATACTCATGTTTTATGTAGGTACCAGGGGTACATGTCCCGAAGCTAGTGATCAGGCGAAAGTCTTACGAGTACCCGGCTTACGAACTGCGACGGCGTTCGAGCACTTTATGAATCCGGCTAAAATAGCTTTAAAAGCTCTCTACCCACGGAATTCACAGAAAGTAGTTCTAGGTTGACACACTAGCACTACGTATCAGTATTAGATATTGGCTCGAAAAACGTGGTTTTAATGTTCCATAAAGATTTTGTAGAAAAAATACTTCTATAGATAGTATTCGACTGGGTAAACTCTGATTTGTTATAATGCCCGTAAGGCCTACTACTACTAGAATCATTATTTATTATCTTCGTTCTTTATTATTTGGGCAAAAGGTACCTAATAAACGTTAGTTGTACTTCTTTATATTTTTTATTTTATGCACTTTTAACTTAGGTAAGGTTAGGATGAATCTTCGTCAAGCGACGTGATAAAATCGTTAAATACCGGTTACATTATTATTTCATTCAGTACCTACGTCTCTATGACGTGGTTCGGTTCTTCGGTAAATATAATTTCTCGACGGTATTCCATTGAATGCGTCATGTCTTTCTTTCTTCTTTTCTTACTTTCTTTCTATTTGCCAACTCTACTTTAATATATCCCTACATATAAACGTTGCCGATGGACAAAAAGGCTTCGCATATCCTAAACTTTTTAACGTAGAAACGTAAAATCATACTTCGTAGTGACTGTACTTAGAGATGCACTAAGAAAGAGGGGATGAGCCGAAAAGAAATATAATCGTTCGAAATGACGACCATCCTTTAGTTTTAATGTAAATTCAAATATTAAAGCTAATCATAGCGACTTACAAGTTTAAGAAAGTGAGTGGGTGGCGCAAGTTCAATCCTATACAAAGTGTTTCAATGCGTAGGTGTCGGATCTAATTTATTTTTTGCTTGAACGCGATAGAATTTTTTTTCGCAATTCCTCAACATGTTTCACGCTCTGTGAGCAAGACGTAAGTAGGATGAATACTGCGGGAGGTTCTTATAAAAGATGTATACAATCTACGTAAAATTGTAAAACCATGGAAAATGCGACCTCCTACGACGTAAGTATGTATTATATTATATTATATGTTATACAAGTTGCTGCAAGCACTTTGTATAACATAACAATACCTACAACAGGAATTGGCTATCTGATTTGATAATATTGACTGACTGAACTGAAATCTCCTCATATTTATTTATTTCTTTAATATCAGAAGAGCAATCTCACAAAAATTGACCAAGTCCCGAACTAATTACCCCTACCGGGATTCGAACCGTACCCGGGTTACTACCAACTAGGCTAACCGCGTTGTCAATATAGCACTTCTATTTCATAAACTTAACTTAGTTATTTTAATTGTACTTTAATGCCAAAAACTGACGGCTGGCTTCGACTGCACGACTGTAAGAACAACAATAAAGGGACCTTATGGAGGCAGGCGGTTACGCCGTTTTTAGAACTGTTACCATAGTATTCGTATAGTTACAAGAATAAGAAGAGCGTAACTGCCATCCTCCATAAGGTCCCTTTATATTAAGAACGTCACATATCTTCTGCAGGTTTATTAGTCGCGTTTATCGATGTGGATAAACGTGGATAAAACATCCTGTCACTTTCTTACTATGTAGGTGCGAGAGTGACGGATGCTTTGCACCGCGATAACGGCGATCGTTATCTTTATTGGACATTTATTCGCGATCCTTGACCTCAATCAAGAAAATAATTTACGACGTTCGTCTTGAGCTATGTAACTTCAGTTTTGCCATGTTTGCTGGTTAATTATAAATATTTATAAACTAGCGGCCCGCCCTGGCTTCGCCTGGTAGCAATAAAAAAAATTACATACAAACCTTGTCCTAAAAATTACAAACACAACAAAAAAGGAATTAGCCAAATCGGACGATTCTCATGTTAAGTGCGTACATACATTCGGCAATTGTTTTTTTATATATATGTAGATGTGGTATTTCTTTACCAAATTATAGATTCAAACGAGCACGCAGGCCACCTAAGTAAGACCCAGAATAGACGGTGAAATGCAACTGCAACGAAACTGCAACTTCTAGTAACTTTTGAGTTTATTGAGTTTGCTAAACTCTTTGTTTACTGACTACATGAGAGTAAGGTTGAACAGAGTACTTGCGTGGCTTCGTCGACGATTTACAATATTGCAAAACCACCCATTTACGAGTACGTAAATTGCTTTCGACTCGTCGTCGTTGAAAAAAGCAATTATTATGTATGCAATAGACTTCCTTGCCTGTCTACTTCAATTCGAAATATAAGTATGCCTAGAAATCCGCCCTAAAAAAGCTTTCACATAATTTGGAACTCACCTCAAGATTGTCAAAGTCCACTTTAATGAGCCTTCGCTGCGGCGGCGCGTGCGGCGTCACCTCCCCCCGCCGCGCCTCACCCCCACCCGGCCCGCTACCGGACCCACTCGTTGCTGTAACAAACAAACAGTCAGTTTACATCCAAATAGACTAATGAAAGCATAAAGTCAGCTAGTATCTATAAATAAAATAATAAATAATAAATATCAGGGGACAATCTCACACCAATTGACCTAGTCCCAAACTAAGCTCTAGGCTTGTACTATGGGTACTAGACAACGATAAACATACTTATATAGAGAAATACATACTTAAATATATAGAAAACATCCATGACTCAGGAACAAATACTCGCGCTCATCACACAAATATTTGTCCATACCGGGATTCGAACCCAGGACCGCTAGCTTCGTAGGCAGGGTCACTACCAACTAGGCTAACTGCGTCGTCAAATGATAATCATGATATATTGCGAAGAGGATACCGACTTCAGTGGCGCCTATTATAACATTTCTCCAAACTTACGTTATCTATTGCTATCATTCAGTAGCCAACTCTATGTTATTTAGGAAGAGCTTTTAATTTGCAATGGGCAATATTTTTTCATCAGAATATCGTAAACAAACCACTCGAATGTGACACAAAACATCGAGGAGAACGTTGTCGTTTTGATTCATACGTCCTTTAAATACCATAAGGCTATAAGAACCAACTGAAAAAAACTTGAATGTTTATTGAAGTAACACACAAGATTTGGAAAAATAGATGATACATGCCAACCTCGGGTTTTCACCAATTATATCATATTAGCACAGACCTTGATTTCAGTACCGTACAAATCACCCACACATCTACGGCATTATTCTTGCTAATAGATCTTTACCTTAAACGACTATTTCTACAGAATAAGGTAAGGATCGTAAGTTGAACATAAAGCTAGGCCTTTGAAAGATGAAAATAAAGTTATTAATGCGCGGGGGCGTCAGACTGAATTCGCTAGAACTCATCCAATAAATCTAATTTGAAAGTTCCGTACCAAATACCGCGAATAACTCGGTTAATTAAAGTACGCCCACGCTGTAATCCTATATCTTTTACTCCTGTACATACATACGGATATCTACCTAGGTATATAACAACCTTATCTATCTAGGCTAAAGCGATAGACTTAGTTTCCACGACCGTTTCGTAACGTTACATCGACTCACGCGCATGCATATGGGAGGCCAATTTACTTTCACAGTCCTTCGGGTGGGCAATAAGTCATACAAATCTAATGGGCCAGCGAAGGCCGAAGGCTTGATAGCTCTATTTAAGATAAATACCGTGGCATTTAACTGGCTGGAGTCGTTTACATATGGAAGTATTGCGTATTCATGTTTAACAGCTTATCTTAAAGCTCCGAGCTAAATGAACATCAGTCTACAAAGCTATTGTCATTGATAAAATGAAACAATTGAAATAAAATTGTCAATATAGAGCTATATTTTTTTTACTTATACCACAATGTAGCAGAAAGCTTTAGTAAAATTAACAAAAAATGATCAATAGTCAACTGAAACTAAGATAAACTTTATGCGCGGGAAAAGACAACAAAACAGTTTGTGATCCATGGGTGGCTGGTATCGGCACGTTCGATACAGGATGATAGATCGTGATCCGGGAAGATAACGATTCGGGAGACTTGGCTACGTGCCACGTCCTTAGAACAATGTTCAAGAAGACTATGCTCTAAACTGCCTCTGCATGAAGTGATTGACATAGTTAAGTGTCTTTTTGACATGTAAATGATTGAGGAGGACTTTTTGGAGGAATTTTTAAAGATTTAACAGTTTATTTCCATATAAAGGCAGGGTTCTGGAATGGTGAGAAGAAAGGCGAAATGTTGGCGATCTGGTAACGTAGCAGACAACAGCTGAATGCGAGTAGCACAATGCCGATCATAGTGGAGATCATTGAAGAAGGCCTTCGGCAGAAAACTTATTTCGGGTGACATTATGATGATGAGAGAAAAACACGCTTGATAAAGTAGCCCTTCTGTTCTCGAAGGCCCCATTTATTGGTAACACCCACGGTACGAAATCCTACGCCCACATTTCTGAGCGCGGCAAGTCCGTTTGTCTTATAAATTAATGTTAAAGCGAAAGTTAAACAAAACAAACACAAACTAGGGTTTAATACACAGGCTAATCAATTATGTATACGAATTGTAATTTAGGGAAATTGATTTACCTAATACCTGCTGGATTATAGAAACGTACATCAATAAGCTACCCAGTGGTGTGAAAACACAGTTTGCCGTAAATTTCATCGTTAGCAACGATAGTATTGGTAGATATACCGATTAATCTCTGTCAGAACCAGCCATTAGGTTCCAGCTCTTTTGTCCAGTACCTCAAGGATATTGAACAAAGGTCATATCGACACACCGTCTGAAATACTAACCTTGCCGAATCGTGATAAAGATGTCCTCGCTTGATGTTATAGAAAGTTCGATTGATGCCAGATTTCTAATCACAAATTTAGTCAAAAGCTGTAAAACATGCCATCGAAAACTATTCGTCGAAAAAAAGCAATGTATATTTTTACTATACCAGGGAAATAAACGTAAGAACGACTTCGTTCGCTTCCTAACAACCTCTACAAATGTTCCATACTCGTATCTTCGCTATTTCCGACTTTTTCATTTAAACCGTTACCGTCGAAAATAAAACAAAAGCCTCTCACGAACACACAATAAATCTTTGCCTGGTTTTTACTGAATCGCTCAAAAACCGTAAACAAGCTGTATAAGCCCCGGTTATACAGCTGAACCCTGCACTGCGGATAGTGCTGTACTTAACAAAGATTTACAGCTGCATTCATTACAATGCCTTAACACGACCATTATGCAACTAAAACTTTACCTTGAGGCCTTCAAGAGTATCTCCCTTTGAAAGAGTGTGGTTGATTTACCTTGTGAATTGTATATTTTTAGAAAGAAAAAGGTAATTATTTAATTGAAATAACAAATTATTCTTCTAGAGGACGAGGACTTTATCTTTCTTTGTTACAGTTCTTTCAGAATAAGAATACGTGTTGCCGAAAAAGTTAAGGAACAAAAAAGGCAAACTTTTGAAGATAGGAAGGTTGATAAGAAGGTAACAGCGGAGGCCCTCGCACGGCTCCGATTTTTTTTACATTTGTCACATTCAGATAAAGAAAACGTACCTTTTGCACTTTACCTACGTACTTTAATAATCTTGAATAATATCGAAATAAAACAAATTCTACGCTTGCAACCAAAGTGGGTTACAATAACTAATTTTGCATGAAGTTAAAGGTGCAGTTCAAAGTGGAAACGTCTAAGATTTCCCCAATACGCAAAAAATGCGCAAAAAATTTGATGCGCAAAGATTTGTTTCCAATCAGCCATTTACCAGTACTATTTACAGTACCTAAATGCTCAAAATGGTTCGTTATATCACGTTTTTATAGCCTTCATAGCTATTTATTGCTTATTGGCGTTTTGCGCACCCTGTAAATGTAGTGAAAATTGCAGTGTTTTAATAGTTAGTAGCTGACGCTTATTGATTGAACTGTCGTGACCTCGATTTTATAGGAATGTAACAAGTCAATAAAATATGCGACACAAAATATTTCTACATTATTGAGTCATTAAAATTTTCTCTCATCATCACATCATGTCATCACTTTGCTTGTGTCCAAAACAAGATTTCAATAATGTAATGCTTGTTTGATAATAAGGAATTCCTAGGATGCCAAATGTGTCCCAAATACTGTATAACCAATAACCGCCCTTGTCTATTTTCATCACCTGTGTGACTCTGACGCAAATTGAACTGAACTTTGACATTTGAAACAGCGCGGCTGGGCGTTTGCACAGACGCGAATTGAGAGCGGGAGTGGTTGCGAATGTTTCTTTTTTCATGAGAGCGACGAAACTAATAGCAACTGCCGTGTGATGTAAACTTAGAAAAATAAGAAAAAGTTGTTTTGCTCGAGAACAAATTGCCTGCCAAAACGTTAAGTAGTTTAAGCAATATACGGAAGTTCATAGTTGGTATATATCTAAAAGTATCTCTAGATTTCACTGAGCTCCCCTCAGAAGCTCGCCCTCCCTCCGGTGAAGTAGTCAAACAGAGGCTAACTACGTAGGTCCATTCATAAAAAAAAATCTCCAGATTTCTCATTGGTTTCGTAACCACGTCTGCAGCGAAGGCGTAGTTTGTTTTAAATGATATCCTTCATTATCCACAGTAATATTATTATATTTATAATTTATTTATATATTAAAAATTAAAACTATAGTAAAAATATTATTAAATTAAAAATTTACTAACTAAAACTAAGCTACAAATCAAAACTATACTTATTAAAACTAAATAAGTTATCTGGTAGGGTTGTTTACTTGTATAATTTTCTAATATATTATTTTATAAAAAAAATAACAATCTCATAATAAGCCACCGTGATATCTAATCAAATCACGCCACAAAGGAAATTGGACGAGCGCATGGGCATTGGTTTTGATTGCGGTTGCTAAGGGACGCATGAGTCATTAGTTAACTAGTTAGCAATAGCTAAATTACACTACGCACTCGACTAGCTTATTAGCCATTAGAATAACTTGTTTGAGACACTATTTTTATTGGATTAAAGTTATAAACTTTTTACTGAAAGTTTCAATGTATTTCGCTTTTTAGTTAAACATTTTCAGTCAGCTCAGTAATTTAGTTTTGTTCAACGCAAACTTGATCTATTTAAATTGACTAAGGTACTGGTAATTGAAATGTAAATGTAGGGACAACAGTCATCTTTCGAAGAGTTGTATAAATTTTGACGCTAGGTTTTGAAAGCGTTGATCACTGCTGCTCCCCAATGCATAGGTACCTAGGTTATGTACATTCAACCCTTAATATGTGTCCTAAAACATTAAAAGGCAAAGTAAACACGATCGTTAAGTGTACCTACATATCATACTTAATTGCATGAGAAGTATTTAATTAACAAAAGAATTTACTGGTCATAGCAGCGACGTTGCCCCAGTAGGCCTTGTCCTGCGCGACGTCGAGAGGGGGCTCGTCAGGGCTCCGCGGGGGCTCCACCAGCCCTGACACGGGCCGCGTGCCGAGCAGCAGCGCCGCCGGCGACACCCGCGAGCGCCGCAGCTTGACTGGCCGCGCTCAATCGGAGTTCAAAGTGTTCAAACTTTAAATTTCGAATTTGGAACGTGGCAAAAAAGCGGCGAACGCGCGATTAAAAATTTTTGAATGTTAAGTTTTTTAATTGATTTTCTATATGCGTCCAGTTCGCGACCTACCGCATTGTAGGAACAACTTTAGTAAATTTATAGCTAAATAAACTATGTTCTGCCTTAATTAATACAAAGAAAATTTATTGCCGTGTCGTAAAACACAATTACCAAAACGCCATTGACCTATTACACACGACGTGACTTATAACACAATCAAACACATCTGATCGCACTGCGCCACCGTTAACACCGTTAAACTCTAAAATTATCACATAAAATTGACTAAAACTGAATCAAAATTAAGAGCGAACGATTTAAAATAATAATTTACTAATTTTAATTGACATAATTGAGTTTTTTTCCTGATTTATATTCCAGAGTTTTTTGTAAATAGAAAACGCGTGCCGAACTTATGGCGGTTGTCGCCATATTGGATCGCGAGGGTTACCCCAGTTGACGCATGCGCTTTGAAAATGTTAGCTGAAAGAACAGGGGTCGAGTCTTCATTTAAATTTCCACGTCGCAAATCGTGAAGCACTGCGTCCATTGCTTGGATAGTTTGTAAGCACGTAAAGGGACTGCTCATCACAGAAGCGTTGAATAACCTCGTGGGAGATTTATGGTCAGTGTTATGACGGTTTTAGTAAAGGGTAGGGTCTGAAGGGTGGTGTGAACCGTAATATTTCTAATAGGAGATTTGTTTATTTTGGAACTTGACTAGACATTAATCAACCTTTTAGCAGACGTGAAAGCAAAGCTGCCTTGAATAGTGGCGGATAATAATAGTTAAGTATTAATAATAAACTGTCAATTAAATAACACTTAGTTTGCATTACATTATTAAACTTGTAGGTAACGCGTGGTAATTTAGCGTGAACACGCACGGCCATAAACATTTATAATTCAGTTTAAGCTCCCTAAATACTATAATGACTTCAATGGCTAAACTAAATCACTCACTTGCATCCGGAGTCATTTCATATTATGAAATCAAAACAAATTAGCTTGATTTGAAGGCAAAATAAATAAACCTAACTCTTGAACAATTTAGGTCACGAGGAACTTCTTTTTGTGCCCCTTTTACTCTCTAAAGGTCGATTGTTAACTTCCTAATATACTCTTCTCTATCCATTGCGAGACGGAACAGATGCTCTACAGGGTGACCCCAGTCCACTAGCTAATATTCCGCAGCCACGGCTTCCTTCTGCGGCTAGCGCGCCTCTTATCTTCTACCTTGCCCCTCATAATTAGTTGAAGCATTCTGGAGTGTGATTCTGTTAATTGTCTCACCTTCAAATAGACTGAGCGAAGAAAACCAGCTAATTTACGTCGTCCGACATTTATGCGTAAATGACATTTGGCTGCCTGCATTTTCATTTAGCCACTTAAAAGCGGCGACTGAAATGAACGATGAAAGTGCACGCAGTTAAATGTCATTAACGAATAAAAGACGGACGACGTAAATTAGCCGGTTATTCTTCGACTCAGTAAAAGTGAAAAAAAAAAAGAAGTGAAGGACGATGCGTTAAAAGAATAACATACCGCACCTTTCATGCCAAGCACGTAACCGAGGTATTCTAACTCGCGCTTTTTTATGGATTGCATCAATATCCACCTGAACATCTTCACAAATATATACACCCGAAACATTACTTTCCTTAAGTAAGATAATACGCATTGTTAAGTAGCCACATTTACCAATACCTAGGTAATTATAACATTCCTAATTTTCTCAATACACGACTTACATATTGCTCCAAATCACCTTTGAAACAGTTTTATCTGATATTTAACAACGGCACGAGAACAGATCCCACGATAAGTGGCCGGCTGGACAATGGCGGCGGGACCTTGACTCCAAAACGACGGCTTATGGGAATCACGTTCACCCACATAGTCTAGCGGACCATGGTATCATGTGAACAGAACGCTCCAAGTACTCCAAGAATCAAAGCAAAATTAAGCACTAAAAGGAAAGTATAGGTGTACCTACTATAAGTACTAATGTTGTCCGATCTAGTGATGTGCCGTTGCCAGAATTCCAAATACACGGAATACTGCCACCGGCAATCTTGTCGGTTACATAGACAATTTACCGGCATTATTTGCTGAGGCCTATTTTTGCTGGCAATATTGTATAACCAAACACGTCCATTCGTCCTGTCAAAACAAAACGAATTTCAAAACTACAAACTATTCATAGACCAAGAGCTTTACATACATCGATCAATGTCTGTAGCTCTTTGTAGTATTGCTACCTGCAAGTTAAACAAGTCAGCCACCACACTTCCGAACAGCCCTGATTTCTCGCCCGATCCAGGCTTTTGTCTGGCCATCTTTACACCGTTAGTTAAAAAGTTGTTTTCTTTTATTTGACGCCTGACAAATTGAGAAGCATTGTTAGGCTTGTACTCTTGAATGAGAGTGTCAAGAGCCTCGCGATACCTTTTTTGTATAATCTGGATACACTGTGAATTTTTTGCAAACATTCCGCTTCTGAAGATATTTTCGTCTGCTGAAGTGGATGTTTAAGCAAATTATTACGACATTGGGTATTGAGCGGGAAAACATGAGAGAGATGCGTTATCTTGCCTACTCGTACAGTAATTTTATTTTTCATAGACCAATGGAATCATTGAGACATTCGACCTTGTCTTGACTATTTTATTTAATTATAAATAGTATATAATTATAATAGTATATATAAATACTGCAAAATAAACTGTGTTAATAATATCTTAAATAAGTTATTATTACGCTTTTACCTGTAGATATAACCGCATATTGACAAACTTTAACAAACATAGCAATTTTCACCTATAAGATGTATGACGGTATAACTTTGTGTTCCAGTTTTAAAAAGCAACGAAAACTACAGAATTAAATCGTATGTTTAACAAACACAAACGAGGGTTTTAATTACCATCTTTTGTACAATAGTTGACACGAGTCACGAAGTAATCAGGCTTTAAAATGACCTTGGCCGTTTTGTAAGTTGATTCGAATTTTGAACAATGGGTTTCAAAATTAGAATCAAATGTGAAGGTGGTCAATTCACGAGCTGCGTGTGGTCAAAGCTTTGCCACGAAGGTTGGTTCATTAAAAGATGATTGATTTCAGACCGCTGTGGTCTATTATTGTGGAAGGACAGGTCATGATTGAGGAAGACAGAGTACCAATGTATTTATCAAAAATAACAAACGAATAAAGCGAAATAAGAGAGTAGAAGAAAATAGGGCCGCCGTTTTCTTTGTCTAATCGTTTTCGTTTGCTGCCCTAAAGTATTTGTAAAGAAAAGTGTGTGGCCAGTTTTTTATATGCGAAATTTATTCAGTGGTGTTATTCTCTAGGACAAAAAATTGAGGTTTGTTGACGAGCTTATTGATATACTAGCTTTACTTGACTCCATAACTCACAAACAACTCGTAGCTACCCCAGATAAATGACAAATTGAGGGTCGGAATACTTCAAAGCAATACCAAACAGAACCACATTCAAGGAAACAAAAGAAACACGACACTGCCTTCACAAAAAAAGATGGCATGCCTTTAAGTTACTACGAAATTTCATTGTCTATTGAATAATGTATATAAGTCGGTAAACATCGTGGATTGTTTCAACATGATAATGAATATAATGGGTGTAATGGCACTTGGGAAAAATCTTTCATCTCTAATCGTGCGGAAGTTGCTTAGCAAAAAAGTTTTGTCTGAGAAACAGCATGCAAGGGAAAGCAGACGTTCACTTTTCTGCAATAATTGGCTTAACCAAATTTAAAGACACAAATGATAAAACAGCTGTTTAAGAAGTTAATGATAAATTAATTGTTGACGAGGAAGTAAAATCTACTGAAATATTTAGAAATAGCGTACATGACATAAACGTGATGGTACCATCAATTCTAAATTGCGCAACTGTTCGTGCTCCAATATCATTGATCACTTTTAAAAAGTTTCACGAAAATATTATTCAAATAGTTGGCGTTCGTCTACACTACACTAAGAATTCTCTTTATTATCAGAGATTCTGCAACGGCGATCGAATATGATCTAGAAATTATTGGTATACTTCGGTATCGGTTGCACCTTCGCGTTAAATGATAAAACATTGTTTTCAATTTGCTTCTTCTATCTTTAAAAGCATCAATGATATCTCTCACTAATTGGACAAGTTTTTTTTTACAATTGGCAACACCCAATAAGACGAATAGGTTATTGCCTCACTCTGTGTTAATAGTTTCCTGCTTGCAAGTTCCGTGAGAGCGGATAGCCTTGTCCAAGATGCATACAGTCGGCAACAACGTCTGTTCTTCAGGTAGTTAGCTATAAGTACAAACATAACCAAATATTTGTTCTTTGCTGTACTTTTAAAGCTGTTAATTGACTGTACGTATGTTTCGTATTAGTATATTACGGTACAGTTTTACACTTTATATTTTGAATATAGACTACTTTGATATGTTACAACTAAAACTGGTTTTGTGGCGCCTTTTAAAGAGCTCAGATAATTATCTACGCCGGTTCATATGCTATAAATGTCTATAATTAAACTCGAGAAACCACGAATTCAACTTTACATGACAAGCGACACAGAAACCCAAGGTAATGAATTCTATCTATGTTAAATAGCATGTGACATTTAGCAACGCATTGGTCCTCATTGTCACCTTTATAATAACTAAGGTACTGTTACAAAATATCCCTCCGATCATCTTCAAACGTGGTGTAAAAAGAAATAAACACTTTGATTACAGATGACGCAACTCAAGCAGAAAGTATATCAATCTAAGTACCTCAATTCTTAAAGCATAACGGTAAGGAGGTCGAAGACTCTGGTAACCGGTGAGATGAATCACGAATCACGATTATCAAGATACGAATATTACGGCGATCACTCATAGAGAACAGAGAACTGTGGCTAAACAGCTTTAAATGGCGTATCATACACTGTATTGTTGATGGAATGCAAGAACAAAAGTTGGTACTCAACTGTAACAACTTTTGTTCTTGCATTAGACAGAAAGATGTTTACACTTTTTCACCTTATTCCATTGTAATAAGGTCCAAACGTGTATACATCTTTCTGTCCTCGACTGTACATAGAACGAATGTCTATTACGATGTAGATCGTGTCATTTGCATATCAGTATTGGCACAATAATTACAATACAGTCATCTAATAACACAGTTTGTTTAAAACTAATATGATGTCTCAAAATAATTCCGTTACATCTGGCTTCTTACTTATTAGTATTCTCAGAATATATGGATTTTATGAGAAATTAGGACCTGTTCAATATTTTATAAAAAAAATTGTTTTATTTTTAAATAAATAAACACCGAAGTGGCCGGTGATATAAGCGCTGATCATGAGTACGTTGAGAATATTAAAATAATCGTGAGATAACAGAACCGTATTGTTACGAGGAACCTAATGTTTACAAACAAATAATCGAACGTGCATTAAACACTACTAATTGTTTTTCGATTAGTATTATAATTGACATCACTTCTTCGAACGAATCGTTAAGAAGTTCAAGTGTTTTTTTTTCATTTTAATAATCATAGCGAAGAAACTAACGCAATTTTTTTGCACAAAGATTGTTGCAAAGTATGTCAGAGTACCTATAATATAACGTGTACCTTATTTATATTATCCTGGAAAATCCCTTAGGAGCAACAATTCAATAACAGACTTCCCGGACAGACTCGATAAGTAAAGTAGGTCTGTATTAAATATTTGTTGTTTGGATAGTGTGGTATGGACATACAATTAGACTTATTTGATATATTTTTAACATTTCAACAGAACTAGGGCATACTGACGACGCTGACTCATGCGCTCATGAAGATGAATACGTACATACTCGTATAGTATGTAATTCCCTTAGAGAAACCGTTAGTTCTCGGCAGAAGACCTATTATAATGGTCTAAGAACTAAACCAGTTTAGTAACATTCATGCGAATGAGTACAGCACTAAACATGACACATAATACATATATATGTATACGGATTCAAATCGTTTATTATTTACTTATGTTAAGTTAGTAAAAACCTATGAAAACGGCATGATATTAATTACTTAAATAAAAATAATAAACATACTTATTTACATTGTTATTGCAAATTTACCTACTAAAACTGTGTGAAACATTAAAACTGATAAATAAAACGCTAAAATAACAACACAGGTATTGAGGTCGCGTTTTTGCTGATTGCAAATTTTTGAGGAGGTACATTTAATTATTTCAATCATACGTTAAGTGGAGATGAAGACACTTGGCTTGACGAGACGATGGCAGGTGGTCGAAAGCGGTTACAGAGTGATGGCCCAGGTTAGGTTATAGATCAGTGGGTAGACCATCAGCTTGTTAGTCTGATGACATTTGGCGAACGGTCGGAAAAAGATGCATGAACTTAGTACGAGATCGGGTAGGCGGCAGGCCGCAAATTCGGAACGGCGGAGCGTGCAGCGGGGCGTTGTTGTTTTGCGTGCACACTGGTCGCTGACTTTGAAAGACTTCTATTCTTCCAGTAGGTCAGCGACCAGACGCCCCGCTGCACGCTCCGCCGTTCCGAATTTGCGGCCTTAGAGTGGCATGAAAATGAAGAGGCCTTATCTTCCAGTGGGTGAATGTGGGCTAAATGATGATGATGAGTTATTAAATCTTGACATACTTGACCATGTAACCTTCTTTTATTTCGGCAGTCGTTAACCTTCCTAGAACGCAGCTTGTCTAGGTTCATTTGGTAATGTTTCAACCACCTATACCTACTTGTAAGTACAATTTGTCCTAAATAGATGATCATCAACTTTTGCTTCCCCACCCTCTGCGAATGCCCCATGTCCCATGAATTCCTGAACACCCCCATTGTTGTATACAAGAACTTATGGACCCTAAACAATAGTTCCATACTTTTTGACAGTTTTCGAAAATCAAAGTCAAAGTCAAAATATTTATTGTATACCACATTACCCAAAACAACAGATGGAACAGAGGTATACACGTGACGCCCCGTAAGGGCACAGCAAAAATGCGAGAGGACGACTACGAGTATACATTATGATATTGCTTATGGGCTAATTAATTAATTTATTTTATTTAAGTCAATTCAATTCTATTTATGACTAAATTCGTAAAATCATATGACAATTAAAATTATTGGAGATTTTACGACATACATTTTAACGGGTAAATTTACATAATTAATCGAGATTTTAAGTAATAGATTTCATAGAAGAAATCGAAGAAGAAAATGTTTATTAAGATTTTTCCAGTTCTTTAAATAGTTCTGTTAGCGTAGCGTCTCGGCCCCCAGGTCGTAAAATAGTTCAATCGTGCATATCGTGGAAACTGAATGCTACGTAATCTGCGACCTGAATATGATCATATATTTTCCAGTTTAAATCCAACTTCTGGCTTAAAATATGTAAACGGTTTGCACGAGCAAGCCCCGTTCAACTTGGCTGCGTTCCAAATTCAAATACACCCTTGACCGGCCACCGCTCCAGCCAATCAAGAGGGGACTATGAACTAGTCTTTAAATGGTATCAACCATAGACACAATTTTTAGGATAAAATGTAAATATCATATTTTAAAATCTCAATAAGGCGACAATTTTTCTTAAAATTGGAAAAAATGTCTTCTACAGTGATGATATGTATTAATTATATTATAATTATGTATTAATTATATTATAGTTTTAGTCAACAGAAGTGACTTAAAATTAAGACACCTTTTTCCACAATAATTCCATACCTATAGCGTCCGAAGTTCACTTTTAGCATTGAAGCTAACGCTTCAAAGCTAAAAGTGGACTTGATTGTTAGATTGATTGATTTTTAAATCAAGGTATAAAAAATGGCATTCTTCAGCACACAATTACGGTCTAGGGTGAATTTCAGGGCGTTTCAACCGCCGTCATTAGTGTCACCAAATATATCGACGAAATCAATGACACCTACCAGCAACTCCTGATGTAAACAAAAGCAGAACCGGGGCGGGGATGTAGTTTCTATCAGCATCAGAAGTTGCTGTAGTGTCATTGATTTCGTCAATATATTTGGTGACACTAATAAAAATAAGAATAAAAAATAAAAAAATTGCCATAAAAAAGTTTCGTGTCCGTAAAGTATATAAATCATTTGTAGGTCAATGCATTCATTTTTATAATAAATTACCCGACGTAGTTTTAGAGTTACCCCTTCCAGCACTTAAAAATTACTTGAAAAAGTCGTTGATGTCAAAGGCGTACTATAGGGTCGAGGACTATCTAACGGACAAAAATGCTTGGCCTAAACCAGAAAATTAACTAATGTTTAATGTTCAATAGCTTACCTACTACTCGTACATACCTCATAAAAATCATGTAAACGCTGTATCTTGTCTAGGGGACACGGTTTATGTAGGAAGACATGTCAAAACTGTTTTGTGTGATATATATATATAAAAATTTTCTCGTAGTCATTCTGACAAGTTTTCCTGCAAAACTACGCAGATATTTAATATTATTTTTACAGTTTTATATAATGCTAGAATAAGTAGTGACATTGTTATATTTTTATTTAAAAAATGACTAACTGTTGAGTTTCTTGCGGCGCTTCTTCACAGCAGTGGTCTCCTCTTGGGAAGCGCTGGTAGATTTTGACGTGTAAAAGTGCCCGTGCGGCCTACTTACTGAATAAATATCTTTTATCTTTTTTATCTTTATCTAATGACGGCGGTTGAAACGCCCTGAAATTCACCCTCTACCAAAGTTGGACCCATAACCAAATTTCCATTGCCATGCCAAGATGTAAGATCTCGGCTATTCTAAAAAAAAAAGGTTGAGCAAAACGGACCAAAATGTCCCTGAAACAGCAAAGTTTGATCCGGCAGTCGTGACTTGCCCGCCAAGGTGTCTCACGGCTCACGGTTCAACTCGAAGTATGCGAGAGAATGCGCGCCGAGAATGCAATACGATCCAGCAAAGGACTGCGAAGTCGCGAAGTTGAGTAATATCATGTTTTCAACCGTCACCTGCCCTTGGGTAACCACAATCGCTTAATTTAGTGCTTTAATTATTAGAACGTTGGTACTTAAAGCCCCATGCAGAATAATTAGAAATAGACAAAATAAATTGTCAAGTGCTAAAGTGATATCAGTGATAATACCCCTTTATTTCGATCAAAGGAGGTTATTTTCAAAGAGTATTCGATAGTATTTTAGGATATTTTTTAGAATTTTACAAGAGGCTGAAACTCATCCTCTTTGCGACTAGCCCCCATTAAGCGATAGGTACAGGGGGTGAATTTAATTTGACAATTTCTATATATTCTGCATCAATTTTGGCCTTGCATCAACGTTCTTAGTCTTGTCTTATTATTATATGTTACTTTCGTATTTATGTATACTATGTATTTATTTATAAATAGAGAAGGTAAGCGGAAGCATGGCGGTCAGCACCTGCGCTTTAAGGACGTGCTCAAACGACATCTGAATGCTTGCGCCATCAATCCTACGTGTTGGGAGGAGCTTGCTGCAAACAGGTCGTCTTGGCGATCTACCATCTTTGACCGTGTCCAATCGTTTGAGGAAAACCGTCTCACAACATTAGACGTCAAACGCCAGCTACGCAAAGAAAGACCCAAGCCCTCCTACACGTATACTTAAGGTGGATATTCATGGTCAGTTAAACTGATCAGTTAACTGACGTATGTACGTCAGTTAACTGATCAGTTTAACTGACCGTGAATGTCCATGTGAAATCTTAAGTTGAAATTATACGCACTCAAGGTCAGCTTCTGGATGTCCAGAAGCTGACCTTGAGTGCGTATAGTTTCAACTTAAGATTTCACATTCACGGTCAGTTTTTGGATGTACGTCAGTTCAACTGATCAGTTTAACTGACCGTGAATGTCCACCTTTACAAGACCACTGGCCAACTCTGCTGCCACACGTGTCCGAGGGTTTTTAAAAGTAAATTCGGCTTCGCTAGCCATATTCGAGCCCATAATAGGCGAAGTCCATAGTTTCTAGCAAAGGGTCGCCGTCATCGAAATCGATGATGAGGACTATATACATTCAGTCAACAAAGTATCGGGAATGGATGATTTGTTTATGGTTCCAAATTCAAATTTTTGTTTTTTTTGTTGTTGTTAGATTGGCACAACTGTTTTCTATTTTGGCGCGGAGTTTGAGTTGCATCTGTTATTTATATTAAATACAGTGCTGTTTTTAGTTATATCATATCTAGTGTGTATTGCGAATTTCATAATGGACAAAAACATTGAACAAAGAGTTTGTCTTAAATTTTGCATCGCCAATGGAATTTCGTGTTCGGAGTCACTGAAAATGTTACAGAAGGCTTACGGTGATTCGACTTTATCAAAAACACGTGTTTATGAGTGGTACAAAGCGTTCAAAAGCGGTCGAGATGTGATGGAAGATTTGCCTCGCTCTGGTAGGCCATCAACGTCTGCAACTGAAGTTAACATCGCAAAAGTGAAGGAAATAGTGACTGAAAATCCTCATTCAACTTTGAGAGAGATAGCCGCCGAACTTTCTGTATCTCACGAGTCGATCCGTACTATTTTAACTAATCATTTGGGTATGAAACATGTTACCGCTCGGCTAGTCCCAAAAGACCTGAATTTTCTCCAAAAACTCAATCGCATGAGAGTCGCTGAGGACATGCTAGAACGAGTCAATTCCGACCCAACATTCATGAAACGCATTGTTACTGGTGACGAGACGTGGGTTTACGAGTTTGACATGCAAACTAGTCAACAAGCTTCGGAGTGGCGCCTTCCAACTGAACCGAAACCGAAGAAACCACGCCAAAGTCGATCAAAAGTCAAAGTCATGTTGACTGTTTTCTTTGACTATCGCGGTGTTGTGCACTCGGAATTCTTGCCGGAAGGTCAAACGGTAAATAAAGAATATTATTTGAGCGTTATGCGGCATTTAAGAGAGCAAATTCGACGAAAAAGGCCAGATTTGTGGAATGAAAATTCTTGGATTTTGCACCACGATAATGCGCCTTCGCACAAGGCCATCATTGTGAAAGAATTTTTGACCAAACACTCAACAAATACCATCGAGCAACCACCATATTCACCAGATATGGCTCCTGCCGACTTCTTTCTTTTTCCTAAACTCAAATTACCACTTCGTGGCACCCGTTTTCAATCGGTAGAAGACATAAAGGAGAATTCGCGCCGAGAACTGAATTCAATTCCGGAAACAGCGTTTAAAAAATGTTTTGATGATTGGATTATTCGTTGGCGTAAGTGTATCGTTTCTGAAGGAGCATACTTTGAAGGTGATAAAATAAATTTGGATGATTAACAAACAGTTTGTGTATTATTGATCTTTTCCCGGTACTTTCTTGACAGAGTAGTATATTTATTTATTTATGTATATATTTATTATTTAAGTTTATTTATGTTTATATCTATTTGTTTATGTATATTTTGTTATTGACTTTTTTAGTTTGCACCGGCTAGGCCTGTCAATTTTTGATGTTTATTTTTCATCTTCTCTTCTTTGTAAGGTTGTCTGGAAGAGATCGCTATTTAGCGATAAGACCGCCTGGTTGACTCACTATGTAACACTTCTCTTTCTTGTTGTATTTCCTGTCCTTGCCGTAGGTATGTGGTGTTCAATAAAGAGTTATTGTATTGTATTGTATTGTATTGTATATATAAAATCTTCTTTATCCTTAAACAGAATCCATCAATATTCAACACCCATTTACGGGGTAATTATTTTGATGTTACAACAAAGTATTGATCGTTTCGACCTCCGATCCGATCGACATTCGTTCGATCGTTGAGTAAACATTCACTTTTGAGGCAGTTGCCCAAGCAGCTGTCAATGCAAAATCAATTGCATATTTATTATTGCATACCTATATTTTAATAGGGTTGTTATAAAACGTTTTCCATTGTCACAATCGCAGGCCAAGATGATGTAATGATCACTTAGCCTAACTGTAAATAATGGTGAATTAATTTGGACAAGTAGAGTTTTATACCGCCTTTGTTTTGTCTCATTCATTATGCTTAAACCCACTTTAAGCATCCAACTTGCTTAATTGACTTATTTCGAACGTTAGACGGACGGTTAAATTAACCTGTATATTAAACATTTTTTTTGTATTGCATAGAGAAAATTAGAATCAGACTATAAAAAGGTATAAAACAATACTGGTTTAAACGTATATGCCTAATCGTAAAGCAAACAAACAAACCAAACTATTTTCAAGGCTAAAAAACGTTAAAAAGTGACGAATATCGACCATTGTTTTCACCAAGTCGTGCCGACGTCAGATTCGTGGAAAGTGCGGTTTTGCGATTCGTTTTCAGTTTCGAATCGACAAATGAAATCGAATTAGCGGCAGTCGGTAATGACCCGTGACAAAACCGTTTGAAATCGCTGAGATAGACCAGTAACAAAATTTTATTTGCAAACAGGGTACAGCTCTACTTAAATTGGACGATATTACTAAAGCGTTGATCGTCGACCGTTTCATTAGACCTCTGCAACAGCTTCACCTGTCACGGTCATTACAAATTAAGTATAGGTAGTATAATACTTAAGCAGGTTTTCCGTTTCTTGATTTAGCTATTTATCGTTTTTTGTTCTTTTTAATCGTTTTCATCACGTGCTAAGTATATATTATATAACTCACTTGGCTGTTATTTGTCAAATATTGTAGTTGCATCTCTTTCATTCGATATGTCAAATGAAAGACCATTATTTGGCAAATACTATCAAGAGAATTCCTGGCTTTAAGCTGCGTTTCCTCCAGAACTGTTCGAGGCAGCTAATCTGTGTGTGAGGAAAAATCCACCAATAGGATAGCCGCGGCGTGCGAGACTCGTAAAATAAAGTAATCCTATTGGTAGATATTTCCTCACTCACAGTAAGTTTAGCTGCCTTGCATAGCTCTGCGAGCTTAACATGCATGAACTAGATACAATTTGACAGGTGCTAGGGAAATGAATTACATGTATTGCATATTCTAACATGAGACTTAATGCTTAAGGTTTAAAATAAAAGTGCCTCATCCTGACTTTTATACCTTTTATTACTAAGTGACTATAGCGATTTTCACATTTTCATAGCGATTATATTATTATATATAAGTCGCTTGATATATCAAGACGGGACACCTATTTTAAACATATACTGCCGGACTCAGAGACGTCAATTAAGTTTTAAGTTTCATTAAAGTTGCTGCGTCTAACTGCCGCACTCAGAGACGCCAATTAAGTAAGTTTCATTAAAGTAGCTGCTGTCACATTCTTTGCTATAACAATAGAATAAGACGCAGCAACTTTAATGAAACTTAAACATTAATTGACATCTCTGAGTGCGGCAGTTATTCTATTGCTATAGCAAAGAAAGTGACAGCAGCTATTTTAATGAAACTTAAAACTTAATTGACGTCTCTGAGTGCGGCAGTAAGCGTTAAGTCTTACATTAGAATATGGAACACATGTATTAATTTCCCTAGGACAATTGCAAGCAAGATTTTTTGCACGGAGAAAAAAAATCTAAGTAGTTTCCCTTAATAGAATATTGTAAATTATAACTATACGTTTTTTACACATTAATACAAAATTCTACTTCTGTACAACATAATTTCTAGTACCTAAGTATTACCATTTACCTACCTAGTTTCGTAGGAAACATATTTTGTGTAGTAGGTATATCTGTTGTATGCTAAATGCATATTTTACTCTGTAACTATTAGATGGTAACCAAAACGATATCAAAGTTTTCGTGTACTAGAATATTTGAACTAGAATTAACTTAAATCTAGTATTAACAAAAATATGACTTGTTATCATAAAAAAAAATCTGTTAACCATAGCTGAAATCTGTTTTCCTACACCAGAATCATAACTACAATACAATCTGGTAATATTGTAAAATATTTTTTTCTCCATGTGCCAGCGTCCGAGTAGACATGTCACGTCCGGTGGTCTAGATATTCCGCAGCAGAATACTCTAAACTTTAATAAGTTCACAATACCTTCCTTCTCACAAGTCCTTAGAAGAAAACCAAATATTGTTTCAAACAAAACAAAGTTATCTGAGTGTTTAGAAATAGATCAAATTTTCCAGATAGTTGAACAATGGAAACAAATAATAGATTCATTTTCCGACAGAAGTGTTCTAAGAATGCAGTAGTCTAGGTAATAAGCAGACTAATCTCATATAGGTACCTAGGTATTTTTGCAACGTAAACAACTACAATCCTCGGTCGATTTGCATTCTTTTCTTTACAAACTTTGTAAAATCTGACAACAACAACAGCACTATTAGGCGACAACGTTTAATTTCTTAGCCAATCAGTTTTCCCATTGAGATACTCATTCTTACCTAAAAGGAGTGGGGTATTTCAAAAAACGCCGACGAAATGAGAACCCCCCTATTTAAGAAATACATAGACTGCTAAAATCGTTACCCTTTGTTTTGGCTTTGCTGCAGTCGTGTAAAAAATGACGTCATCTTTAGCTAAGAGTTAAGACTGTCAAAGCCGTGGTAGCCTAGGTTTGACCTGCCGACTCTTAAGCAGAGGGTCGTGGGTTCGAACCCGGGCTCGCGCCTCTAAGTTTTTCGGAATTTATGTGCGAAATATAATTTGTAAATTTACCATGAGCTTTTTGGTGAAGGAAAACATCGTGAGGAAACCTGCACACACCTGCAAAGCAATTTGACGGTGTGTGCGAAGTTCCCAATCCGCACTGGGCCCGCGTGGGGACTATAGCACAAACCCTCTCATTGTGAGTGGAGGCGTGCCCAGCAGTGGGACGTATATAGGCTGGATTATTATTATCATTTATTATTAAGAGGACTGTGAACCAACTGCAAAATCTAGCCTTTTCATACAAACGGCGATAACGTTTTCCACCCCCTAAACGTTAACCGAATTCGACCAATTTTTGATATGTGGTCAGTCGGAACAAAAACTATGTCCGTTTTCGTTTTTTTAAATATTTAACCTTTACCAATTTTCATGAAACTTTGCCAAAACTACCTCCAGAAATATTTTCAAATAAAAAAGGACACTAAAAGGTTAAAGTTAACCTTCCTTAATAAGTGCTTATTTTTAATCGCACGAGGAAGGCAAACGAGCCTACAGATAGGCCACTTGAGGCACCCGATGGTAATTGGGATCTGAGATCCATAGACATTTTCAATCTTAAGACCACAATCTCAAGACCTCACTCAAGACTGCAAATGTGTTGCCAACCCTGAGGAACGAGAAAGAATACTTGTCATAGGTAGTAAGTATTATTTTACAGTCAGATGTCAGACATACAAACAGACTAAGGTGTCAAACACGTAACACCCTTTTTTTGGGTTAAAGGTCAAAAAGTCAAAAACAAAAGAGTCATGCGGCTTACATTTATGTGGCGCTCCTATACAGTAATATTCTATTATCAATGGCGCGCTAAACGCAATCCAATTACCACCTCACGAATTAGTCCACTACAGTGCACTAAACACAGAAACCTATTTGGAAAAGCCATTCTCACCGTACCGTTATAGTAAATGTGTAGGTAGACTAACAAGAAATAACTCCAAAATAAACGTTAGTTTTAGGCGAATACAGCAAAACTTGCGGTGATGCAAGTCATCGATAACTTGTAGTAATCCTTATCTAGCAGTAATCTGTGTACGTTTGCGGGTATAACGTAATCTAAAACAAACTCAAGATTGACTTACGACTTATTTCCATAGCCAAAATGTTGGTAACACACACGCCCATCGTAAAAGTGTTAAAAACTTTAAACTGTCACTTGTTAATACTGGCTAGTTTTTAAGCGTATTTTAAAAATAATGTAAAACGAAAATTTAAACTGTCACTTGTTCACTGATAATATATCACTGGCCAGTTACAAAATGTATAGAGCTGGCGTTTAGTTTTTTCTTCAGTACATCCCATATGGCACGGATTCACGCACATGCACTGCGCCGGACATTGATAGGACAAATCCTGTTAGAGCAACCTCTATTAAGGATTGGAAGCCATGCACAACACAATCTAATTATATTAGTAGAAGGTCCGCGTTTCCGCTTTAATAAAAAAAAAAGTTAAATTATTTTAACAGTAACTTTACTTTTTTAATTGTTTTTTACTTATTTATTTATTTGACACGCACACAGCCTCACCGAGCGGAAGGCGAGTACCGACTGCGGCATGCGAAGTACGAGATTGTATCCAGCACTTGGCGGCGTTTCTCAAACTGTGTACAACTGTGCAGCTGTGTTCCTTAAGAATTTTAGTTGTTATGCTTTTGTTAAATATTTGATGGAAGATGTCACGATTAGGTAACCATCATGAAATAATCCGTATTAAAAAAAAATAGCTTTTCAGTCAAGTCATTTAAGTGCTTAGTCAATTGCTTTACGATTTCAATAACGGCTATATACATTAACTTATTATAATAAGTGTGTGTGTGTCAAGCAAACGTTAAAAGTTTTGGTACCACTTTAAATCTGGTACCAAATTAATTGGTATGATTAATTTATAGAAACACATTTAATGTAAAATTAATTATAAAAATAATAAGTTAGATCTTATCGATTACTTAATTAATTTGAAGTAACCTGTTAGATACTTAACTCCTAACTAGGCAATAAAAAATACTAGTTTAAAACACCTTACGTAAGAATTTATACAAAAATACATTTTTTTTATCGCGTTGCATTAATTTACATGTTATATTATGTACCTATACATATGTGCTTGTATTATTTTATTAAAAACTGTATTTCACGTTTTTCGTTTATGTGCACTCGTCATCCTATCACATGACAACAATAATCAGAACAGAACAGCGCGCCTGCCGCCATGAAGTACTGTTAAAAATATGGAGAGAAATGTTTCGAAAATAGCTAAAAAAATAGCTCGCACGCAAAATAAAAAAGCTTAACAGTTATCGAACCGCAGCCTACCCCAGCTCGAGTAGTTTATGCAACTAGCTTGCTTGTTTGGCGCTCTCCGTCTATTGTGGTCGTTGCATTTCTATTTTCAGGTTTTACCTTTTTACTACTCAAAACGTATTGAATTTCAATTGCGATTGACGTATAACATGAATGACGCGAGCAGTGCCGAATTATAACAAATTCAGTGCCAGCTGAACTTTTTTTAATATGAAATTACTTCAATTAAGAATTAGCATGTAATGTAAATAAGAACTACCTGATCTGATGGTTGTTAAGCGCTGGGCCAAAACTGTTTTACTTTAAGGAATTATAACAAAAGTTATAATATAAAAATAATAGAGAAATGAAAATTCTTTGTGCAGTTGGTTAGTAGAAACCCAATAAAAGTTGGACCATATGAACGTCAGATACTAAACCTAGCATCAGGTCAGAACTCAGATGTAATAGAAAAGCGCTGGATTACGTTTTTTAACTGGACATGACATACATTTTGTAATTTACTCGGATATCTACCTTAACATACTTTAAATATTATCCAGCTTTAAACATACACGTGTGTAAAAAAACGGTGCAGATATTAATTCACTAATATTCATCAGAAAATCCTCGAGTATTTTATTCCATTTTATTACGTAACCAGTTGGTTTCTGTCTCCATCCCGCCGGCAGACTGCGCGGCGTCGATTACGTAACCTCTGGATCACTGCCCCACTTTCTGCCGCCACCCCGAATAGGCTCGAATACGTAAGGCTCATGTCAAAGTTTGTTAGAATGGGGACATTGTGTCAATCCAGTCAAGTTAAAAAAGTTTGAGGAACGCTGTGTTTTTGAATGGAGGAGTTGCTGTTACTATCCTTACTAATATATAAATGCGAAAAGGTGTTTGTTTATATAGATAGGAGATTACAGATTTTTTTCGGGATAAAAGCATGATAAAAGTAATAATATAGTTGTCTCCGGGTGACATAGCTACTACGCAGACAGAATCGCGGGCAAAAGCTAAGCTAGTAGATAAAGGATCAAGAACGGTTATTTCGCGTTTCTATTGCAACAACAATGTTAAAAAAATAACGTTATTGCTGTTAAAGACTTATGGAATTTCAACGTCAACATTTTTTGCATTTAACTACGTCGTTGTTACTATATATCATAAACTACCTATTTTACAAAAAAATATGAAAGTAATAGTTTGAAAATAAACAAAAATACCTTTTATATGATAGAAATAAAAAAATCATACCTACAAATAAAAACAATATCACCTATTATAGCGATGTCCTCAATCAATGGCATCACATTACTTATCATGCGATGCGCGAATCCACCGTTTCCTTACTCAATGACCTTTTTGTGACAATAACACTGCGAAACTGCATTTTGGTGCTATATTATGCATTATGCATTGCGCTTCCGAATAATTTATGTAACTGGGTTTTGGGAGGTCACGATTATCACCAGTTTTACAAACAGGAACCTTATTGATATTGACCATTACGGCACTCTCCGTGTTAGAACTGGAAGTTTACTGGATAAATGTCTGCTTGAATTAAAATGAATAAACCCTTACTCGTAAACCCCGCATACAGTACCTTAACAGTTTCACAGTCCAGAAGCAATGTGCAGCCTCCTTTCGACACATCCCCATAGTAATAATTACATTAAACGCTAGTAAAGTTTCGTATATATGATACGTCATTCCCTTCAAGTATTTTACGATACTTTATGTGTCATAGTGATTGATAGATAGGTATTGATTGTTTCGGTAATTTTTAAAGTAAGGAAATGAATTATTTACATCACTGTGAACCTGTTAACAGCATCCAGAGTTTGAGGATTTTTTACATCTGTATTATTTTGTATTTTTTCTGACTGTAACTTATTTTGTGAGCCATCAAATAAATAAAAAGGGTGAAGTTCAAAAAAATGTACATACTTAGTTAAGGACTGAAGTTAAGAAACGGTAACGTTTTCAGTTTCGTAAAGAAAATTACTCATACATTTAGTATCGTTAATTTTCGTTACGAAACTGAAAACTTATCATTTCTTCCTTAACAGCCCTTAACCGTAAACTTTTTTTAAATTTCACCCAAAAACCGATTTAATGATCCCGCGCATTTAAAAAACCGTTGTTAGTCTACTCGAATCAAGAATGGGAAAATGTGACGTTCTCAATATAAAGGGATCTTATGGAGGAAGGCAGTTACGCTTTTCTTATTCTTGTAACTATACGAATACTATGGGTAACAGTTTTAAAAACGGCGTAACCACCTGCCTTCTTAAGGTCCCTTTATATTGAGAACGTCACATATTCCCACATACATACATACACCCGAAAGATTATAGTACCCACCTTCTTGGACAATCGGGTAAAATTGTTGATAAGTATCTGTCAGTTGGGAAGCAACGAGAATCAATAAGGGTATTGGACCTAGTACAAACAAGTAAAGCATAATTATTATCTGACAGATAAATTTAGCCCTTTCCCTTTCTTACACTTTAAATTAGACAAGGAGAGGGCTAACTTTAACTGGCATATAAATTTATCTTGATTGTGAAACAGGCCCTTAACCTAAAACTTATTTTATAAGCCTAGTATAGGTATCTCACTTATCTAATAAAGATGATAGTTATTGCGCTCGCGGTTCGATTGCGCCAGCTTCCAGCCTCGTATCAGATGCGATCTAGTTTCGCCACGCGTGCGCAGGCGCACAATGCTGTGATATATTTCGCGAGACTGCCAACATTACGCGATTGTACGTGACATCTTACAGTCCTATATTATGCGGTTTTTTTGCAACCAAATCACGCAACTCTTCTAATAGATATGTTTACAACATTGGGACTAATTTGGAGAGTTGAATACTTACTTATTTTACTTACGCGTTAGTGTGTTTACTTGTTCGTTCATTTATTTGTTATGACCAAGTTGTGACTGGCTGTCTGCTTTTGCTTATCTTTGTAAGGCTAAGGGTCCCTTGTCCATACTGCCAAAGCTGCTGCTGCCAAAGCTATTGTTGCGTGTGAATTTTAATTTATAATTTTAATTTCTCTTTCTTATTGTTTTTTTCCTTGTTTTGTAATTTATGTTTTATGTACCTACCTGTCAAAATTATGTGTGTGTAACCTGCCGTGGTTTCACCTGATGGTTCCAACGGAAGACCAGCGTTGACTTTAATGCCGGCGTTACGCTGAGTTGGGACCATTTCGTGACTACATTATTTCTGTGTGTACATTCAGTCAACAAAGTATCGGGAATGGATGATTTGTTTATGGTTCCAAATTCAAATTTTTGTTTTTTTTGTTGTTGTTAGATTGGCACAACTGTTTTCTATTTTGGCGCGGAGTTTGAGTTGCATCTGTTATTTATATTAAATACAGTGCTGTTTTTAGTTATATCATATCTAGTGTGTATTGCGAATTTCATAATGGACAAAAACATTGAACAAAGAGTTTGTCTTAAATTTTGCATCGCCAATGGAATTTCGTGTTCGGAGTCACTGAAAATGTTACAGAAGGCTTACGGTGATTCGACTTTATCAAAAACACGTGTTTATGAGTGGTACAAAGCGTTCAAAAGCGGTCGAGATGTGATGGAAGATTTGCCTCGCTCTGGTAGGCCATCAACGTCTGCAACTGAAGTTAACATCGCAAAAGTGAAGGAAATAGTGACTGAAAATCCTCATTCAACTTTGAGAGAGATAGCCGCCGAACTTTCTGTATCTCACGAGTCGATCCGTACTATTTTAACTAATCATTTGGGTATGAAACATGTTACCGCTCGGCTAGTCCCAAAAGACCTAAATTTTCTCCAAAAACTCAATCGCATGAGAGTCGCTGAGGACATGCTAGAACGAGTCAATTCCGACCCAACATTCATGAAACGCATTGTTACTGGTGACGAGACGTGGGTTTACGAGTTTGACATGCAAACTAGTCAACAAGCTTCGGAGTGGCGCCTTCCAACTGAACCGAAACCGAAGAAACCACGCCAAAGTCGATCAAAAGTCAAAGTCATGTTGACTGTTTTCTTTGACTATCGCGGTGTTGTGCACTCGGAATTCTTGCCGGAAGGTCAAACGGTAAATAAAGAATATTATTTGAGCGTTATGCGGCATTTAAGAGAGCAAATTCGACGAAAAAGGCCAGATTTGTGGAATGAAAATTCTTGGATTTTGCACCACGATAATGCGCCTTCGCACAAGGCCATCATTGTGAAAGAATTTTTGACCAAACACTCAACAAATACCATCGAGCAACCACCATATTCACCAGATATGGCTCCTGCCGACTTCTTTCTTTTTCCTAAACTCAAATTACCACTTCGTGGCACCCGTTTTCAATCGGTAGAAGACATAAAGGAGAATTCGCGCCGAGAACTGAATTCAATTCCGGAAACAGCGTTTAAAAAATGTTTTGATGATTGGATTATTCGTTGGCGTAAGTGTATCGTTTCTGAAGGAGCATACTTTGAAGGTGATAAAATAAATTTGGATGATTAACAAACAGTTTGTGTATTATTGATCTTTTCCCGGTACTTTCTTGACAGAGTAGTATTTCTCTGTCCTTTGTTGATATTTGTCACGAATACGTAAGTAAGTATATCGTTGCCTAGTACCCATAGTACAAGCCTAGAGCTTAGTTTGGGACTAGGTCAATTTGTGTGAGATTGCCCCTGATATTTATTTATTTATTTTATTTATACATTTTCTTCTTCTTCTTCTATTTGTTCCGTCTTCAAGGTTAACGCCTCAACCGATCGATGTGTTTGGTACAGAGATATTTTATAGTCCCGAGACGAACATAGTTATACCGGAATATCAAACATTAACCGAGATAAAGAGATAAACACCCCCGACGAAATTGGGATCCCTTGGGATGAGATTGAGTCGTCCAACGGATTTTCACAAGACTTAGCTAAGAACACTTTCGATCAAGTCATCGCTCAAACAAAACTAAATCAATCCGTTCATCCGTTTGGGAGCTACGATGCCACAGACAGATACACAGACACACATAGATACACAGATACACATAGATACACAGATACACACGTTAAACTTATAAATAACGCCCCTCTGTTTTGCGTCGGGGGTAAATATCTTTCAAAATCGTCATAATAACTGCAATATGTGACGTTCTCAATATAAAAAGTTCTCAATATTATGGAGGAAGGCAGTTACGCTCTTCCTATTCTTGTAACTATAAGAATACTATGGTAACAGTTTTAACAGCGTAATTAAACCGCCTGCCTCCATAAGGCCCTTTATAATGAGAACGTCACATATTAACCGTTAGTACTTACTTAGCGGGTGGGCCCATTACTTTAAAAGGAAAAATACTAAAGCAAAGAAAACGAGACGATTTCTAGAAATGCTTATCGTGTAACTTTACTGTCGATTGTTATCATTATCAACACCACAAAAGATTTTTATCGTTTCGAATAGATTCACAGCACAGCAATAGAGATAGAAAACCTGGCCGCCTAGCATACAAGCACGAGATAAAATTTGACAGGGAAATGAATACATCTATTCCATATTCTAACGTAAGACTTAACGCTTAGGCTGCCTTTCCACAGAAGCGGAGACGAGCGGAGCGGAGAGGAGCGGAGCTGTGAAAAGAGGTATGTGATTCCACTGAGGCGGGGACGAGCGGAGATGAGTGGCGTACTATACAAATTTGATACAGTCGTCTCCGCTTGACTGTTTCCATTGAAGCGGAGCGGAGACGAGATGTGGATTACAACCAATGTAATTGGTCGATTCCTACACGGCTCCTCTCCGCTCCGCTCGTCTCCGCTTCTATGGAAAGGCAGCCTTAAGGTTTAAAATAAAAGTGTCCTGTAAGGTATGCGTTAATCTGTGTGATAGGTAAGAGAGATCATCTGCACGTTATGTTATAAATAAATCTGCTTTCATAAAAGTATATAATCCCAAGTACCACAAAAGCTGTTTAAGAGCTTATACAGCCATTATAACTCTAGTTTCAGCATTTTAAGAGCTGTATAAGCTCTTATACAGCTTTTGTGCTGTTTGGGAGGTGTATATTCTAAATCATCGCGCATGAAGCGCCTACTCGAAAACTGCTTCTTCTCTCTGTAACATTGCAGTTGAAATCTTGCAGGCGCTATAACTTTATCAGTAAGAATCGAGAATCGCTACGAGTATAATATTATCTTACCTTCAATATCGAGATTAGTAGGTATATACAATAAGTTGAAGGAAGACGGATAAAACATCGAATGGTTGAGACGTGCGTCTGTGCGAGTGCGACGTTTCGAACGTTCTTTACTGCTTTCGCTATATTTATACTGTGTTTTTATGCTCTCAGCATTCGAGATTAAAACCGATTTTTCACGAAGTTAATGGTATTTTTAAAACTTCTTGCACTGTATGTACAGACGAAAAATTCAATTTCTAGATCACTAACGACCGCGCTCAGAGACGTCAATTAACTTTTCAATTTGATTAAAGTTGCAGCTGTCACTTTCTTTAATAGACACAGCAACTTTAATGAGACTTAAAAAATAATTGACGTCTCTGAGTGCGGCATTAAGAAACTTTGTCGAAGTGACATACTATAAAAAAATCAAACTGGACTTTTTAAGATTTTTTTATTACGTCACTTTTATCAAATTAATGGTCGTTTACATTGGTACATTTTGTAGTCAATTAAAAATGTAAGAACATTAAAAAACAACACTTACGATATATATTTTGTAAAGTTACTAAAATATGTAAATTGATTATGTACACTTGCATACTGAACCTGTGCTCTACCGTTGACCTATGGTAGGTCAAAAATTTCGACAGCTTTTTGCATTTTTGTTTGTTTACTTTTTTTGGACTATATCATAATTAAAAGAGACTACATGGAGGACATGGAGTCGTCTGATACAACAATAGTACATTGTAGGATAAAAGGTCTTCATAAAGTAGTGAGGAAGGGATTTTCGGTGTGGTTAGTGGACGTAGGATTGGGAGTGGGCATCTGTAAGGAAAGGTTATTATTAGAACAAGGAAAGACAGTTATTAAAAATAGATATAAAGAGCTAGTGGGCCTGGGTTGGATTCCTGGTTAGAGCAAATATTTGTGTGATAAGCGCGAGCATTTGTTTCTAAGTCTATGATGTTGTCTATGTATTTAAGTATGTATTTCTCTATACAGGGTCAGTCTTGGTAAAGTGCACATATTCAAATGAGGGACATTAAATTAAATTTTATCGACGAAAAAAATGTTTTTTTTTTTGTGTTTACAAGGGGTCTATATTGTCTTCCATAAAGTTTTAGTTACGTTTTTAAGATTCCATAACGTTTTTAGTCATATATAGTTAGTCATAATATTGATTGTCATAATATTTGAGGGTATAATTTGTATTTCCGATTTTTCCTGGTCATATTTGTCGAAAGTCATAAAAACTTTATTCATAACTTTTTACATCATAATGTATTACACCTCATAATGTTAAAGGTAATAATATTGCTTGACATAGTGATTATAAGGTCCAAACTTGTTTATCATAAAAGTAAAATACATAAAATGTATATTTTGCCTACTATATGATGTAAGTATTAGTTAAAAAATATGTTTTTTACCGACCAAGAAAGCCATTCCGAGCTGATGAGGTGAAAATATTTTTTCATACTTATGCCCTTACTAATAAACGTTGAGTAACCGCTGAGTAGTTATACCATGCTTTGTCCTTATCTGTCATTGTGACATTTGAATTCGACAGATGAGGACAAAGCATTGTATAACTACTCAGCGGTTACTCAACGTTTATTAGTAAGGGCATTAGTGCCACTGTTCGCTTTAGTGGGTATGCAAAGTTTTTAAAGTACAATTTTGCTTAAAACTTAAGGATAAAGCCTTCGTTACGTGTGACTGTAAATCAAGTTTTTTTTAATGATTGAGTCCAAACTAATTACATTACATTACTTACTTTTTAAGCCCTTGGGTTTAAAAAGGGATCAATGACGTAATTACCTAGGTTTTATATACGGCGTCATCTGAGCGGAGTCACTCGCTCGTAGAGTCTATAATAAAGTAATATAAAATGACAAAAAAAAGCAAACGTATTATCAAAACCGTAAAACTATTAAACGACGACAAATTAACGATTTCAATGGAGTCGGTTGTTTGTTTTATAAAAAACTGACCAGCGCTTGACTTCTAGGTACAGTTAAGGTCATATATATGTGTAAATTTTATTACCTTGTCTAAACTTAAACTGCCATTATATTAATGTCGCAGCGATTAAAGTGACAACATACTAAACGTGTACCCATACTTATGACCTTGACTGTACTTCATTTGATGGTCAGTGACGATGAAGTCAAGGGTGAAGTTGGCCGGTTCAGCCTATTCATTGTCTTAATAAAGATACCCAAGTTATTATCCCTCAGGAATAACACATCCATAATATCTCCATAGAATAGTATGATTAATCATATACTGCCTGAATTAAATACCATATGTTCACTGAATAATAACATATCAATAAAAAAATCCTGGCGCGCTAGTTTTATTCACATCCATGTCAATTAGCGAGTTTAGAGACGACCGTAAAAGCTAGTGGGTAGTATAGTGTAGTACTCACATAGCCTCCTGGAGTAGGGCGTGGGCCTGAGCTGGCGGCCCACCTGGATGGAGGCGAGCAGTTGTTCCCGAGGGGTGACCTCCCGCCGGCGCGGCGGCAGCTTGCGTTCTGATGCCTGCAGGGGAAGAAGCGTGTTGATCGATAACCATACATCACGACTGTTTATCTTCTGTTTATGTTTAGTTTCAAACTAAAATTCGACTCGCGACTAGTGTGACGCGCTCTTACAATTATTATATATTTAACCTATGAACTCGCGTTTTTGACGAATCATGTGACGCTTCTTTATTAAAATCTGTCTAATAGTTTAGGAGGTAGAGTGGAACATCCGATTTTTGGTCACATACATACACACATAGACGGTTGAAATCTATTGATTTTAACATTAGGTTTAATGGTAATAATTCTCATGTATCATTACCCATTTTTGGCTTCTCTCAGTCGGTTAAAAATGTCATTGTATTTGGATAAAGTTCCAAAAGTTGGACATAATTAGCAAATAGTTAAGCGTAGTTAACCATAGAAACAACGAAGGCAAATAAAATTATATGGCTAATTTTTCTCGCACAACGGAAAGTTTCATAGAAAATTTGAACTATATACGTAAACCCATTTAGCGAATCTTACCTTTTTAAGTGGAGGCCTACTTCTAATAAATTCGAGAATCATTGCGTGTGCGTCTTTCTTCACACTGTGAAAAGAAAAATAAACATTTGAGTAAAGAAAAACTAAATAACATATAAAATATTCTAGGTACTACTTACACCACAAAGTTTAACTTACCTCGGTGGAATCGCGCCGTCAACCTTTTTTAAGGTATATCTTCTAGATCTTATATCATCCATTAGTATCTCGTATGGGGTCATTTCATACTCAATAGGGGTCCGTGAGTAGCAAACTTTCTTTAACTTAACCCCCATTCTCAATTCCCCTATAACTTGCATCCAAAACCGCGCCTGAAAAATAATATTAGCAATCAGTTTCCGACCAGACATACATATTGCTAAGAATAAAGCGGTGGGGGCAAACGGAAAGCAAAATACAATGGAGCTAATTTTAGTGTATTTACTTGTAGGGAAAAAGGTCTACTAACTAAATGTAAATAAATGTCCTTAAATATAGTTTCACATGCATAACTAAATTATTTTAGGATCGAAAATATTATTTTAATCTCAATTTCTACCTAATAAAGTGAGGGGGTTATCAAAGCTGTTATAATCAAATTAATTAAACACGACATTCCATCAATTTTGACAATACATTCTACATACTTGAAGGGCTCTCCAAATCCTTCGGTTTGACTACAATCGAAAGGTTCGTACATTAGTGCATAGTCTAATTAATTAATTTAAAAAAATTCCAATTACAGTATTGCGTATGAATTTTTTTCTCCTTATCGCTTCGATCCTTTTGTCGTATTCCGTCTTCAATTGGCGACATACAAGTAAAGAACGGATTTCGTTAAAGGGTGATTCTTCGTGCGTTTCAACCGCTCTCATTCCCGTTCTCAGTCGAAATTCCTGTAGCTTTGGATGCTATTTTCGGTTATCTTGTAGTGTCCTTAAAAATAACTGAAAATACTATCCTAATCTACAGGAATTTTGATAATCTCGACCAGGGGAATGAGAGCGGTTGAAACGCTCGAAGAATTACTATAAAGCTATCAGTAGGAAACAATGGGTCAGAGATGAAATTCTCTTATGCAGAAATGACTTCATTAAACCAACCTAACATGGTCGCCCATCGTCCCAAGCCTAACCTAGGCATTGATTAAATAAAAGTTACTTCGTAAGCCTAGGTTCCGATGTTAAGAGGCATATAGTCGCAGATCGTCCCGCAATTCTAAGGGCCGTATAACAGATCTTGTTTGAGATGCCTGTCTCAATATACATCAAGTCATAGAAAACTGTCGTTACTGGCGTACCTTGAGACTAGGGTTCCCAACTATACTGTTTTTCACTACATTATACTTTTTACTGTTGAACAAAAATAAAGTAAACAAAATACTGTTTTCAGCATCACAGCATTCACACACAGGTATCCATTGACAGTGAGACACGTTGGCAACCCTACTTGAGACTAGCGTATCAGCCAAGATCAATTTATTATGCGGCCCTAGATCATGCGATAATTTAAACTAATTCAGTCAAACGAGCACGCTTTTGCTGCATAAAAGAATTCAGTCAGGATATATTGGAACACGCGGTTGGAAATTAACTATCAAGAAAAGGTGGTACAAAAGATTGTTAAGGTGTCCACTATACAGACAGTAGGACTTTGCTCAATATGTTAAGATATAGGTAAGCAACTCAGCCCCTCTGATATGTAGTAGTAACGTGTCTGTATATATGCCTTGACGTTCCAAATTTGAAAAATTACGTAAGTTCCATATACGTTTTGTACACTACTACATAAAAGAAGGGCCTTACTAATGTGTTTACGTATAGTTATCGTGGCCTGTAATACCTATTTTCAGTATAAGTATATATGTATAGCCTGCCAACCAAACTCTCGTGTCAATCGAAATGTAGATTCACAAGTCATGTGACTTTCTTTTGATGGTCAAGAGAATCAAGTTCCTATCTTACCTACCTGTATTAATAATGTTCGGCTTCGGTCGATGTTTTCGCTATTGGTTGCAATGCAAACTTATTTTATAAGAAAGCTTTAATCCTAACTCAACCGTATCTTAAATCAGATAATCAATTCCAAGAAAAATTCCTGAGGAATCCTGAAAATGCCGCGTCGGTACGCAGCGTGCATGCCGGTCGGGAAGTTTATCAGCCCTTCGGTATTCTTCTTCTTCATTAAGCTTTCTTATTTGGCACACGTATCGTGACATCATGGCTTTAAATAAGTATATAAAATGAGATTATAAACTTTCGTCACAAATCAGAAGGAGGATAATGAAATGATAGATGATCCGAGTAGTCTAAGGTCCAAATACCGGCCTAAGGCGTTGATCCTACGAAACCTGGTATTCGATTTGGCGAGGTAACGTGAAATCGGGATAGCTGACCAACAAGCGCTCAGTTGCGCAACCATCCCGTGGGAAGGCAGACTTTGATGGGGACGGGCATATACTACATAACTACATAAGCGAGCGCGAGCTGAAGCTGGGAAAAGAAGCACATCGCCTCATCTTCCACAACGATTATCATCCCGCGCTGGCTCTAGGCGCCCTAGCCCTTCAGGGGAAGAGCGAGATTGTCCCTTTGTTCAACGCTTTTACATCACGTTTCTAATTGTACATTTTGATGCGAGTGCGGAAAGTAAATTAGTTTAAACGAGTCAATTTTAAGAGAGACAAGACTATATAGGGACAAGTGAAAAAGACAGTTCCGCGGGTGTATCAAACGTTGTTTTAATACATGTGCGAAAAAATTTCAATGAAACAAAATAACAATAACAGTAAGTGTAGGTACGAAAGCTCTTTCATAATACCCAATCGGCCAGGCGCTCACTCATAATACTCTTTTATAGTTCTTTTCACATAGCTTGGGTACGGTGACAGCTGTCAACTCAGTACAAAATATAACCTCAAACACATATTTTGTACTGAATTGACAGCTGTCACCGTACCCAAGCTATGTAAAAAGAACTATAGCCAGCGGTCACGCATAATATACTCATTTAACCGATCATTCGTAATACTCATTCCACCAAAATAAAAAATAAAATGGAAAAGTAAAAAGCACTAGTGCGAAAAATACAACTTTCCGCACGATATACAAAAAGCACCCCTCTTTGAACTGTATTGAAAACTGTATTTCGGTTTATGTTAAATAAAATTTGGCATTTTGGCGCCCCTTGCCATCTGGCTCTGGAGTGCTCTACGCCAGTGCCGCCAGCGCCAACCCTCACGAACTTATGAACTATTTTAACAACAGTTACAGCCTGTTTGCTGCAGCTATAGTAAATAGGATCATAAGCAACCGATAAACCACTCCATTCTGCTCAGATACTGACCCAATCCGAGAACTGCAGCGTGTCGAGGTGCGTGACGGACTCCTCGGCGGCGCCGAGGTCGCGCACGCCACCGACGCGCACGCGCGCCAGGAACGACGCCAGCTCCAGCGCCTCCGCGACCAGCGCGCGGCACACGGCGCGGTAGTGCGCAGCCGCGGTGTCGCGCGCGCGGTGCCCGCCGCCGCAGTGCCACACGCAACGCTGGGAACATCAGAAGGCTACTATAAGAAGACGAGATAGACAAGGCCAAACTCGAAGGAGCCATTATTATACGTTAAAGAATTCATATGGCTACCTTTCGTCTCCATAATCGTACGGTCAACATTTTTCACCTTGCGTACGGATCACATTATACCACTACCGAAAGAAAGCTATGGAAGCGACTTCTGCTGACCCTTATATTACCTACTGACATAAGTTTGTGTAACCTGTCAGTCAAGTGTATCTCCTTAGGTTAGGCTTCTGCGAGGCCAGTTTTTTATCGAGTAAATTTCCGGGCGTTTCAACCGCCATCTTTAGTATCTTCAATATATCGACGAAATCAATGACACCTACCAGCCACTTCTGATGTAAACAGAAGCAGAACCAGTGGTGTAGTTTCTATTAAGCATCAGAAGTTGGCTGTAGTGACATTGATTTCGTCAATATATTGAAGACGCTAAATGCCGGCGCGGGCTATACTTAGTCTTCCTTAGACGTAGTCCATAGAAGCGAGCAGCGAGAAGAATAGTGTGCTAACCGTAGTGTGACTATGACTATGTACTACCTTTTCCCGTGACTCTGTCGAATCGTTTTTCGCTTTTCCCCCGGGATCTATCAAATTTCAAGCTAAGATAAGGAATAATTGCCAAATTTCATCTAAATCCATTCCGCCGTTTATTCGTGATTGAAACTCACACATCTAAACATCCAGATAGACTTACACATTTATGCCCTTACTAATAAACGTTGAGTAACCGCTGAGTAGTTATATCATGCTTTGTCCTTATCTGTCGAATTCAAATGTCACAATGACAGATAAGGACAAAGCATGGTATAACTACTCAGCGGTTACTCAACGTTTATTAGTAAGGGCATTATAATATTGGTATAATTGCGTATCCGCCGTACCGCATCGGTCAGCTTCATTAGACTCTTGCCAGACTCAAAATGAATCGCAAAGGTGATATATTACTCCTATGTCAAAGTTTTATGTACCTAAACATATATATTCTCATTTGTCATTACCAATAAGCCGAAATATAATTTCTGCTCCGCTCACATATGCATCACCTATTACGCAATCTCGATCACCAAGTAAATTAGCAACCAAGTTAATGCAGAAACTAATAACACACACTCGTATTGCATTACCGACTGCACTGATCTCAAGAATTCGCTCGAAATAACTTATCCTTTCCATTTTCATTAGTCGCGTAATGCATTCGCATGTTTGATTACCATATCGACCATTTACCCTGAATCTCGTATATCACTTTATCATACTACTGCATAAACAACCCTGTTAAGAATACAATAAAGTTTACATTAAAAGACTTCGCGAACAGTTTAATAACCAAAGTTAAATTCCTTACCATTGGTGCGCATATTTCATTTGTTATTAGTTATTACTATAAAATTGCTTGGCAATAGCTTAATTTTTCTCATTTTAATCACGCACAATCACTACTGAAACTTTATCATGGTCAATGATATCATGGATTAATCTGGACACACGTCAATTTCGAAATACATTGGCGAGTTTTCTAACCATTTGGAGCAAAGCCCCTTTTAAATTTAACATCCAAAATTTATTAAACCTTATTATAATTTTCAAAGCATTTCAGAAAACTGACTCTAAGTAAAATCGAGGTATATGCGAATTTGTGATTGACATTGTTGATGTAACTCGACCTGAAAATGTGTTAATCCATCTCGATATATCCATGCTAGATGTCAGGATGACAGATCGTCATGACGTCAGAGATATCCTCGATTCAGATTACAATTTGTCATGATAAATCAGTAAATCACAATAAAAGGCAAACAGGATTTGTTACAAATAGATATATTAATAAAACATTCAGTGCCATCTATCGGTATTGGCTCCAATTTCTATGGCAACAGTATTAACATAAATGGATATACTTTCCCATTTATTGATATAAGATTTAATTACAAAGATAAACATGGACCAAAATACAGAAAAGCCGAATCCCAATGAAGGAAGAAAGAAACAAATAAATATAATAAACTAGAGGTCAAGGAAAACGGAGGGGAATCGGGAGAAATCGTCGGTATTTCATCTGAAACGACCGCGACGGGGGTCCTGGATACACTTACTTAAAATAATAAAATAAACTTTTTTTTCTTGGTTATGACTTGTATCTTGTGTGCCGGGGCCACACTAACGGGGAAACTCCTTTAATTATCACGATGATAGTCCAGCAGCATAAGGCGATTGACGTTGATAATTAACGGCGTTTCCCGTTAATGTGGCCCCGGCATTAAATTTCGTGATCTTGAAGGTCGGGGCTTTCTCATGATGTTACGAAACAGTTTTTGATACTTTACGACTAGGGAGACCGGGTCGAATTCTTGTTTAAGTCACCCAAGTCCTAGTAAATATTGTACGTCCGTAAAATCAACTCAGTTTTCAATGATATTATCACTAGCGACCGCCCTCGCTTCGGTTAATATAAGTTAAAATATGTCCACCGTAAAAGTCCATTCTAAATATTGGTGAAATAATTTTTGAAACCGGATGAGTTGTTTCGGATTTTCACATGAGCGTGAAAACAAAAACGATGTTCAGCACGAACGATTCGCATCATCATATGGGTTTGATTGATACATATTTAGTAATTCCATAGTCTATAACCTGAGGGGCAAACTGTAAGCTTTCGGTCAATGACGAGTCTGAAGGTTCAAAAATGTATGGCATCCAATTAGTTTGATCTTTGGAAATCGGAAGCGTTTCCCTGTATACGCTTTCTATTTTGTCATGCTGCTTCAATTTTTTATACACGCCTTCTCGCGTTTTTAAAGAAACTAACAACACAAGTCAAAAGAACTTCAGTTAATTGTAGGTATTTCAGATTTTTTTTAGCAGGTGAACGGTTTGTCAAAGTTGTCCTAGTAACAGCAGACAGTCACGACTAATGGGTAGCCCTTTCAGTGCCCGTATTCCTGTATTATATACACAAAGGACCTGAAATGGAGTCCTCGGCACTGGGGTGCTATAACGGGCCTACCTACACGTTGCATTCGTCATTTAGCACATTGATGTCGCAACTGCACAGTCAAATAACTTACTCGCTTCTGCAAGGTGCAACGAAACCAACTAATTCTTAGACACCACAAGTCCTAAATTGCTGCGTTGAATTAGCAACATAGCTGTGTTGAAACAGGATCTACAATCGTGTATGAGAACATGGTATTTGCGTGGTTTTGAATTTTAATGTTTATCTCAAAAAGGAATCCGCCCATTTCGGAATTTGATGCATGATTATTGTCACAGTCGTACCGCAAATGGAATTGTTGAAATTGGTTACGGAACGTTCGATCTGTGTTAATTGTTGGTTACGAAATTATTATATTGTCAGTTATCTGAACGGCACGCGGAGTACAAATTAACCGTACATAAATGGCAACATTCTTTTTTTATTAACCCACCGACCAAAAAAGAAGGATGTTATAAATTTGAAGCATGTGTCTATGTGTGTCCAACTGTCCGTCTGTCTGGTCTGGGTGTTTGTCTATGACTTCGTACTTCTTAGACGAATGAACCGATGTTGATGCGGTTTTAACACACTTATATTGACTTCTCTTGTAACTATGTATTAAACATTGTAATTAATGTTTAATAGCTTACTACTCGTACATACCTCATAAAAATCATGTAAACGCTGTATCTTGTCTAGGGGACACGGTTTATGTAGGAAGACATGTCGAAATTTTTTTATGTGGTATATATTTTTTTTTTTTTTGTCGTAGTCTCTGCGTAGTTTTGCAGGAAAACATGTCAGAATATGTTTTCCTGCAAAACTACGCAGATATTTAATATTATTTTTACAGTTTTATATAATGCTAGAATAAGTAGTATCATTGTTATATTTTTATTTAAAAAAAGACTAACTGTTGAGTTTCTTGCGGCGCTTCATCTCAGCAGTGGTCTCCTCTTGGGAAGCGCTGGTAGATTTTGACGTGTAAAAGCGCCCGTGCGGCCTACTTACTGAATAAATATCTTTTATCTTTTTTATCTAACAAATGAATGAGTCGATTTTAACCAGCTTGCAGTTGCATACTCGTACTCTATCTATTACAGAGACGGAATGCCACACGCTACGTCCACACGGCGACCAAGTATACGATTCGATTTTATCACGTATTCGCTTTTACCGTATACGGGACAATCGTTCACACGACAACCATGTCTATTCGATTTTTGATTTTTGACGTTAATAACGCGCGTCTCAAATAGGTACGAGAGACAGTTTGTTCGTGTGAACGAGACAACGTAAACATAAGCGCCACTGCGTGTCGTAATCGATATAATCGTCGTTCCGCGATGACAACTTCATACGGTACAGTTACTGGAAAAAAAAAATCTCGCACACGATATTTTCCCGCATAGACTCCGTGTGAACAATTTTTAAGTTTTTATATATATTCTGTTGTCACTACTGTATTCGATAAAATCTCGTATACGGAAAAAATGTCGCCGCCGTGTGAACGTAGCGATAGGAAATCCTCAATGGCCAATAGTCGAGTTTTAGATCTTTAGACTAGTATTTTCATAGGGAGTGTATCATTAGAGTTAGAAGTACAGTCAGAAACTAAGTGTGTTATTAAAAACTTATTTTGCTATAACTTAATCTGTTTACTTATTGTGTTGTGTAGCTCAAATATGTAAGAATAAAGATCACAAAGAAATTGACTGACAAATTAATAAGCAGTTGCCCAATCCAATTGTGCCCACAAAGGCGAATCAGCGCTAATTGACGTTAACCAAATAACAACAATACGGCGTTATGATTCAACGTGTCAAGGCTGCGCGGGAGCAGGCCGGGGGCATACGATCACTTTCGCAAGCAACGTCACAACATGACACGGTAGAACACTGACACCCACTCCCGTGTTATTCTCTTAAAAACAACTCGCCAACTCGTCAACGAATTTAAGCTGGTTGACCTGTCAATAGGTAAACATGTTCGGACATGTTTTACGCTTTGGTCAAGCTGCGTCAGAGAATGACCAAGATTGAGACACGCCCAAACATATTAGGTAAGTATGTGTACGCACTGATGTTTTAACTAGTGTTAATAGGACGCCTATAGGTATACCATATAGGTATTTAGGTACAATGTAATCATTCAAACACCATTACACACGCCATAAAACACCAAGCTACTTTACTGACCCACATGTATATTTAAAACATTTTCAATTGGATTTTGTTTAGGTTATTGATGTTTTCGTCTTGCACAATTGCATTGATTTGCATCATTTAGATTTTTGTAAGCAAAAGACATCAACGCGTTCGAGCTTGAAATGTTTAAATAAATAAAAATAAATTAATATCAGGGACAATCTCACACAAATTGACCTAATCTCAAACTAAGCTCTAGGCTTGTACTATGGGTACTAGGCAACGATAACCATACCTAAATAAAGAAATACATATTTAGATACTAGAAGAACACCTTAGACTCAAGGACAAATACTCGCGCTCATCACACAAATAATTTGTCCTTACCGGGATTCGAACCCGGGACCACTAGCTTCGTAGGCAGGGCCACTACCAAACCAACTAGGCTAACCGCGTCGTCAAATAAATGTTTAAATAGTATAATATATAATTTAAAATACCAATTTGTCGACGATCTCACTGGCGAGTGGTTTAACATAATAACACTGCTAGTCATTACCGACATTTACCGAACCTTTGCCATCTATAAATCTAGAATAAACAGTGACTTACGGCTTACCAGTGAGTTATATGAACAAAACTTGAAATATTTCACTAGCTATTGGCGTGCCGGCGCGTTTGTCGGTCCGGAATAATCTCATAAAGTGGAGTATCACAAATCAATAGGCAATATACGATATAGGCCAGTAATTAAGTTTAATTGTAATTTATATTTTAACGCGTGAAATTAACTTCGCACGTACATTATTTATGTTTCACGTGATTAATGTCTTTCTTAACGTTTGTCAGTTATTTTGTGTTACTTGCAGGGGAACTAAAACTACTATATTATTGATGAGCCCGGCCCCGTGACCCACTTCACCCGCGTCTCCTCGTAAAAGGCTGTAAAGAAATGTAGGAAATTGCGAGAGCTCTTAGAGTTTTTAGGGTTCTGTATCTCAAAAGGAAAAAACGGAACCCTTATAGGATCACACGATGTCTGTCTGTCCGTCTGTCACAGCCAATTTGCTCCGAAACTAATGAACCGATTTAGTTGAAATTTAGTACACATAAAGTAAGTCGGTGACCCAAACTCGGACGTGTAACGTAAATAAATGAAATTTGAAACATGGGAGCGACATTACAGGAAAGCCTATAAGATATCTATGGTATTTAGTTACCAAAAAAAAAAAGATTAAAAAAAAACTAATGGACCATAGATAATCATGTACGGAACCCTCTCCACGCGACTTTTTAGGAATGTGCAAAATGACTGGACGTTATTATCTTGTAGTTTCGTCCTATTGCGCAATTTACCATGATCCTATTACGACCGTCATAATATCATAAAGCTTATTTGATAATAAGCTTAAGCTTAGTAATAATTATATTACACTTGAACGGTCCCGAGGTATTTCTGGAAACTGTTCCCACGCTATTCATATAATAATTAAGTGAATAATAGTGGGAACTCATTGCCTACTCCAATTTATTACTAGAGGATTCTATTTCATTTCTCGTGATGAGTTACTGTAATTTGACGACGCGGTTAGCCTAGTTGGTAGTGACCCTGCCTACGAAGCTAGCGGTCCTGGGTTCGAATCCCGGTATGGACAAATATTTGTGTGCTGAGCGCGAGTATTTGTTCCTGAGTCATGGATGTTTTCTATATATTTAAGTATGTATTTCTCTATATAAGTATGTTTATCGTTGTCTAGTACCCATAGTACAAGCCTAGAGCTTAGTTTGGGACTAGGTCAATTGGTGTGAGATTGTCCCCTGATATTTATTTATTTATTATTTATTTATTTACAATGCGTCATGTGTTTTATAACATGTCCGTTACCTTTCAGTGCCGGCGACACGTCTGCTCTGTTCGAATTACATACAAAATCTCGTTTGTGGCAGCAGCATGCAGTCTGACGTGTGTCAGTGTGATTTACTTCATCAACATCTAATTTCATCGACATTCACTAAACAGGGTCCCTGATTCCCATATAAATGGGTTCTCAACATACACAAGTCTTGGCATCTAATGTATACTATAGAGCATTGATAACAGGTCACTGTGTGAGTAAATAATGTATGTACATTGACCTGATTTCTTTGCTCTTTAGCTTAGTAAAGGACATAAATCATTTAGAACGTTACATTACCAATGTCGTGGTAATAAAACCGCTTTTTGGGATACTTGAGATATATCGAGCCTATCGAGTTTGGTCTGCAACAGGTGTCTCGTAGAAACTTTGTAATATTTATAACCTTATCGACATGCGGTAAGAGTTTTTCCTTTTCTTTGCCGTAGTTCTCAATATCAATTTAATCAGGTGACGCGTTCATCGACATTTGAACGTCGAAAACATTATGTCTATATATAGACATACATTCAGTCAACAAAGTATCGGGAATGGATGATTTGTTTATGGTTCCAAATTCAAATTTTTGTTTTTTTTGTTGTTGTTAGATTGGCACAACTGTTTTCTATTTTGGCGCGGAGTTTGAGTTGCATCTGTTATTTATATTAAATACAGTGCTGTTTTTAGTTATATCATATCTAGTGTGTATTGCGAATTTCATAATGGACAAAAACATTGAACAAAGAGTTTGTCTTAAATTTTGCATCGCCAATGGAATTTCGTGTTCGAAGTCACTGAAAATGTTACAGAAGGCTTACGGTGATTCGACTTTATCAAAAACACGTGTTTATGAGTGGTACAAAGCGTTCAAAAGCGGTCGAGATGTGATGGAAGATTTGCCTCGCTCTGGTAGGCCATCAACGTCTGCAACTGAAGTTAACATCACAAAAGTGAAGGAAATAGTGACTGAAAATCCTCATTCAACTTTGAGAGAGATAGCCGCCGAACTTTCTGTATCTCACGAGTCGATCCGTACTATTTTAACTAATCATTTGGGTATGAAACATGTTACCGCTCGGCTAGTCCCAAAAGACCTGAATTTTCTCCAAAAACTCAATCGCATGAGAGTCGCTGAGGACATGCTAGAACGAGTCAATTCCGACCCAACATTCATGAAACGCATTGTTACTGGTGACGAGACGTGGGTTTACGAGTTTGACATGCAAACTAGTCAACAAGCTTCGGAGTGGCGCCTTCCAACTGAACCGAAACCGAAGAAACCACGCCAAAGTCGATCAAAAGTCAAAGTCATGTTGACTGTTTTCTTTGACTATCGCGGTGTTGTGCACTCGGAATTCTTGCCGGAAGGTCAAACGGTAAATAAAGAATATTATTTGAGCGTTATGCGGCATTTAAGAGAGCAAATTCGACGAAAAAGGCCAGATTTGTGGAATGAAAATTCTTGGATTTTGCACCACGATAATGCACCTTCGCACAAGGCCATCATTGTGAAAGAATTTTTGACCAAACACTCAACAAATACCATCGAGCAACCACCATATTCACCAGATATGGCTCCTGCCGACTTCTTTCTTTTTCCTAAACTCAAATTACCACTTCGTGGCACCCGTTTTCAATCGGTAGAAGACATAAAGGAGAATTCGCGCCGAGAACTGAATTCAATTCCGGAAACAGCGTTTAAAAAATGTTTTGATGATTGGATTATTCGTTGGCGTAAGTGTATCGTTTCTGAAGGAGCATACTTTGAAGGTGATAAAATAAATTTGGATGATTAACAAACAGTTTGTGTATTATTGATCTTTTCCCGGTACTTTCTTGACAGAGTAGTATGTCACATTTCTTGACTGAGATTGAAGTGTCAGTTGCGACTGACATAGTTGTACATGCTTACACGCGGCATTAAAATGAAAAGCAAAGAACTTTAGCAACAAAATTACCAACTATGATACGATTTTTAACGATATCGTCATAAAGAACATCGTTGTATGGCGTCTGACAATTCATGCAGTGAAAGCAGATGTCACCGCCCACCTGACCTGTGACGCAATGTAGATCAGTCACGTTCTTGCTTCAATTATATATCTGTAGTATAGAGGTCAAGTCAAGAATAGAATAGAATAGAATAGAATAATTTATTCGGCTAGACACTACATAGGCAGTATATAGGCACTATAGCCAAGGCTGGAACGGTGTAAAACATCGATGATGGTCTGAGACTGAGTTAGGTGTTTCAGGTTTTACCGCAAATACAGTACCTACTAGAAAAAAGCCGTGGTAGCCTAATGGTTTGACCTGCCAACTCTTAAGCAGAGGGTCGTGGGTTCGAACTCGAACCCGGGCTCGCGCCTCTAAGTTTTTTGGAATTTATGTGCGAAATATAATTTGTAAATTTACCATGAGCTTTTCGGTGAACGAAAACACCGTGAGGAAACCTGCACACACCTGCAAAGCAATTTTACGGTGTGTGCAAAGTTCCCAATCCGCACTGGGCCCGCGTGGGAACTATAGCCCAAACCCTCTCGTTGTGAGTGGAAGTAACTTTAGACAAGCTGAATAGATTCTCTTTTCCTACTACTAATGCAATATCCAAGCTTTCAGTTACTAAATAATATGCTTAGTAGTTGGCCACTTTGACTTACAAAACTAAATGTCGTAGATACAAAATTAGACACTATACCATAATTGCACTTTTTTGACTTCAAGTCAAGAGCCACGTGTGTCTAATGGGGTACACTACATAACTCCGAAGAGTCATAATTCCGAATTTATTGAAATCCCGAATTTTCATAATTCCGAATGCAATTTTTTTAATGGAGGCTTTATTTTTTGATATAGCACATAAATCAAACCTAACCTAACCAACGTATAGCAATTAAAATATGTTTTTAATTTTAAACAGCTCCAGCGTAACATAGATTTCGTAAATATGAAAATTCGGACAAATAAATATTCGGAAAAAAATCTTTCGGAGTATTTGGGTGTTCCCGTCTAATGGCTATGGCCCAAGATACAATTAAATCTAGTTTGGTCCAACGCATATAAAGTTACTTAAAAATATACTTATATGTCACTACGATGAGACTGGCTTAACTTAACTATGCACTTGGATAAGGATCACTTTGTAAGTGAAAGTCGAATAAAAATGGAGAGCGCCTCTCTACCAAATACGAATGCAACCCACCCAAAATTATGGATGTAATTTATTAGAGCTTCGTTCGAAATGCCTCGGAAGTATAAGATACGCTGGAACGATTATGTAACGACGATGATACGGTCTTTTTGAGGCAATGATTATGGTCATAATGAGGGCCAAAACCCCTTAAATTCTCAAACACCACTAAAATTTGGAATTTGTGATTTCGAAATGCTAAGTGTGCGTCGATTTTTTGAAAAAAAAAAATCTTTTGCTGACTCTTTTTACAGCTATTAAATCAAGATCAATCGTGCGAGTTCACTTCTGGCGACTCTACGTCAAATTTACCAGAGATGAGCTCTTAGATACCTACCAGAATATTGCATTGTTACCGAGTTTCCAGCTCATTACAATTTGACGACATATCAAGATTTAGTACAACAGACAAACGTTTGTCGATTCATTTCACACTCTAAAGCACGAAAGAGGGCCGTTTAGGGCTTGGCTATTAATAACACAGATTTTGCAAAGCACACATCCACTTAGTCCTCGTAAGCATTATATGAGAGGTGATAATGATCAATAACGAGTGTATTGAACGGGCCCCGTTGGTCACGATCCAGATGCCGAGCTCTTATGAAGTGCCGCGCGACCAAGAATGCGAGTCAGTTGCGAAATATAATTTTAATCGTGTCCACGATTGCAATTACGTATTTTAGTAATGAAATACATTCCAGAGACGGCACTTGACATTGTTTCTATTGCAGATATAATAAAATCAGATGAGATTGTCTACCTTTTACTCCAGCCTTCCTTCCGATGACAGTCATAGCGCTGATGGTGATAGTCATTAATTTAATAGTGATAGTCGTGGCTGTTATGATGACAGTCACGCTCACCTCGACGTCGTCGTGCTACATGAACCGCCTACGCCTGATACCCTCGTCGTCAGTGTCCACAATTTTAACTCTTATGACGCTAGTTACAGATCTGATGATAACAGTCACAGGTCTGATGACAACATAGTCACACTCAACTCACTGGCGTTGCGCTGCATTAACCGCCCGCGGTTCCACATCTCGCTCTATTTCCTCAAAGTTATACCCAGACGTAGGAATCCGCGGGGCAAAATTTTATGACAGGTAGGGAGTTCCTATAACGATAAACTCAATTATCGATGCTTATTCCATGTACTAGTGATCACTCCAAGTTTTGTTTGTATAAATATGCTTGTATTAAAAGTGTTTTTTTTTTTTTTTTTTTTTTTTATATATAAGAGAGGGAGGCAAACGAGCATGCGGGTTACCTGATGGGAAGTAATCACCACCGGCCATGAATACCGACAACTCAAGAAGAGTTGTCGGTACGTTGCCGGCCTTTTAGGGAGATGAACGCTCTTTTCTTGAAGGCCCCCATGTCATAACTGGCCGGAAACACCGCAGAAGGAAGTTGGTTCCACAGTTTCACCGTACGAGGCAAAAAGTGCCTGGTGAAACGCACGGTGGAAGAACACCATTCATCAAGGTGATGTTGATTTAACAAAATAATAACGTAATTCTCTTCTTCTTTTTTCAAAACGATTTTTGAGTGTCTTAGTACGAGTAGGTAAGCTACTTTTATCTAATTATCTAAAGAGGTTTGATAAAGAGATAATATTAACTATTTCATAGTTCAATGTTACACCCTAGCTATAACCTAGCGATCATGTGTTTGTTGTTGGTGTACATTATTAAATAAATAAATCATTTAAAATATGCTTTGTGTGAACTTCATACTCGTCATCAGAATAATACTTACAAAAAAAATACACACAACGCTGGGGGCGATCACTAGTATATGAACAAGCATCGATAATTGAGTTAGTGGATTCCTACGTCTGGTTATACCTGTGTCTGATGACGTAGATAATAATGGCTCTGATGGTGATAGTCATGGATCTAGTGGTGATAGTCACAGGTCTGATGACAGTAGTCACGCTCACCTCGACGACGTCGCGCAGCATGAACCGCCTGCGGCCGCGCCTGCGCCGCGGCGCCGGCTCTGCGTCGCGCTCGATCCCCTCGTCGTCGGTGTCGGCGCGACCTCCCTCTGACGTCTCTGAGCCCTCCGAGAGTATACCGCACTCCTCCTCGTCATCTACGAACAAACATACATTTAAGATTAAAATAACTATAAATTCAATGTTTTGAAAACCTCCTACGAGCCCCCGCCGAGCTCGTTTCAGAACTTATTGGCAAAATATTGCGATCAACAAATATCCTTCAAGTCACGAAATAAAAAAAAAATAGGTGTTCTTGAATGAAAACAGATTAAGCTTCATGATGAAAATACATTACTTGATTTTCCCAGGGATCTACCCTAACACCCTATCTTATTCGCAACTCGCACTCTCAAAACGGTGTGCGATAATGCGCGCGCGCACGTGTGGTCCATGTGCCACGCGCACGACCCGCTACACTTATCGACACCGACGCGTTGCGCAAGCACATTCGCGCGGCGCCGGCGCCGGCAGCAAGCACTCTTGACATTGGATCGACTGTCAATAAACACACATAAATAATAATAGTGCGCTATTATAATTGTATGAGAGCTTTTCTGATTTTGAGATTAGATTAGAGATTAGAATTGAAGTATAAAGTGAGAGATTGTAAGCTTGTATGACTACGCTATATGACTTTACTAACGTGTGGAATATCAACGTATTAATATATTATATTAATATTATAAACAAAACCTTTCTCGAAAATGGACAAAATGGTGGCGTACTCGTAAACCGCAATTAAAAACTCCAAACTAACACGCATACAGAAATGGCGGGAGACTTGAATTTATAATTATGTAGTCGTGTTGATAAACGAACTTTTGTTTTAACGTAGTTTCTAATTTTGGCATTTGACTTTAATATTTTTACCACTAAACCTCATTGCAAATGGTCCCATAAAGATGACGTGCAAAAACAGTAAAAGCAATAAATATGTTTCACAGTCACTTAGAATCAACGTGCAAATAAAGTAGCTGTACAGTCACGGATTGTTGAGCCACTATAGAACCCTCTCACAGAAAGTCTACAGAACATTTTGACGTAATTTCTTTTGAGTGACTTGACGTTGTCATTATGGCAGGGTTCTATGATGGCTCAACAATCCCGTGTGGTGACTGTACAACATATCCCACGCCAACCCCTGACTAACTGAAGTGTGATCGCGTGAATGTGAATACTAACGCGATTCCCAAAAGGATTACTTAAGACATCAATATAACCACAGTGGCCGTTAAATGACGCTTTCTATACTATTATGCCGCCTGTTGGCAGTAGTCGGGGCCATAAAGGAGATCGAATATGAATGAATCCATCTCGAATTGTAGATCGCTGTAGCGTCTTTAACAGCATTTATATGACGCCTTTACAGCACATTGAGAAGAAGTTTGAATCAGCGGTACAATAATAGCGGCAGCATTTAGGTACTATTGTCACGGACTGAATTGGCTGAAAATCACAATGTTGTTACTTTTGGTGACATATGTAGTCTGACAGAAATACGACACACCAACACATCTACACTTTTTTCTTCGTGGACCGGGGACGGTACGGGGACCGACGCTCCACTAATTAAAGATAATTCAAACCCAGATTAGAATTTTAGAACGAATAGTGTGTTTAACATTCTAAGTAGCGTGTGTACATATATACAAGTCAACGCAATAATACACTAAGATCAAAAACAAGAAAAACTTACTTTAAAAATAATAATTGCCTTTCTGCGACACGGATTTAGCGCTAGCTCAACAATTAAAATCCCTTGACCTTATAAAGATAACCTCATTCTCCAACAGTGACTTCATCCGAGCATTCTGTATGTAGATGCATCAAATCAAGTAATGGGTACGTAATTACTTCGACGAAATGTGATTATACGAACAGATTTGAATTTCTATTAGCTGTCGTGTTTGGCATTTGAACGCACTGTGTCGTTGTAATACGTCTATCAAACACATTCTTAGAGGTTATAACGCCCGGATACTTTGCATGAATTAATCATGACAAGTTATATCTTGACGGGGTAACAAAGGTTTATGTACCTGAAATAATTGGATCTAGATTACACTGTTGTAATATGTATAGTCTAAGTACTAAGGAAACAGAAACAATAACCAATTATATGTAGTAACCACAATTCCCGAGCATTTTGTGTCCTGGCAGCAGGCGCTCTCCCCGATGAATAAATCGGCAGAAATTGCCACGGCTTGCGAAACAGATTTATGTGTATTCATTCGATAGCCCACTGTGACTCAGCTATGACTCCCCGGTATTAAATCCTCTGTTGCCGCAGACGTCAGATGACATGGAATAGGTTATGAAATTGCCAATAACGGCATCAATTCAACAGACCAGTAAACCTTTACTACTTCTGCACGAGAAATTGGCTTAAACAAATATTACTTACACAGAGGATAACACTAATGTTTTATTATATTCATTTAAAGCATTCAAAAAGCCGTGGTAGCCTAATGGTTTGACCTGCCGACTCTTAAGCAGAGGGTCGTGGGTTCGAACCCGGGCTCGCACCTCTAAGTTTTTCGGAATTTATGTGCGTAATATAATTTGTAAATTTACCATGAGCTTTTCGGTGAAGGAAAACATCGTGAAGAAACCTGCACACACCTGCATAGCAATTTGACGGTGTGTGCGAAGTTCCCAATCCGCACTGGGCCCGCGTGGGAACTATAGCCCAAACCCTCTCATTGTGAGTGGAGGCCTGTGCCCAGCAGTGGGACGTATATAGGCTGGATTATTATTATTATTATTATTATTATTCTACAATGTACATCCCAAAGGTAGGGTGATTGAACTCATCGAATTCCGTGACTCGCTCAATTCCGTGGTAGCAGTTCTATAATCCGCCATAGAACCCTGCTAATAGAATTTAGGAACTGAAATACGACCTTAGACTTTTAAATAGGCTTTTAAATAAATAAAGGGTGTATTTTAGGTCCCAGATTCGACCTACAGGGTTCTATGGCGGATTATAGAACTGCCACCACGGAATTGAGCTAGTCACGGAATTCGATGAGTTTTTTATATTTACCGACGTTTGATAATTTAAAACAACGTACTGGATATGCAAAGAAATACATTGAAAATCTAAGGAATCGGTAGTTAACTGGAAATACTAGAATTATAATCTTTCCCAACGCAACGAGAACAGATTGCAGAACACGTCACGACGAAGCTCCTAATCATTGCGTCTCGTTTTTACATCACAGCCTGAAACAGGCTCTCTGCTCTATTCATCAAGATTGATGGTCATTGCGTATAATTCTCCAAGTGGAACTAAGTGCGGTGGTCGTAAAATACGACCTTTATGTTCGACATGTGTGATTATGCGACATTGAGGACTAACACGCGAGCAAACGAGCCATTACACGGTGGCATTGTAGTTAAAGCAGTAGTAATGTGAGAAAGAACCAGAAACTGGTAACTGTTGTTTCGTCATTGACGACATGATTTGACCGATAGCGAACGGAGCGAGCGTAGTCTGGAGAAATAAACGATAGTTAATAGGTCTGCGAGTCGACAAAACGGCAATATTTCTCTCGTGGGAGAGAATAAACTAACTGTTAACCGTTGTGCGTTGTCTTAGATAAGATAGCTTCCCAGAGGTGGGTGATAACGGGAGACCGGCCAAGTGTCGAGGATTCTGCTTCCAACTAGCGCTGGGGGGCGCAATTTGAACACGTTAGGTAACGGTGATGCAGTTCCGATAATCCGGAGTTTCAGCACGTACCGTTCAGAAATGCTGATGCATCGCAGGTTGGTGCCGCGCCACGATGCAGTATAAACATTGTGCATTATTTTACTATATCGCGGGCTTCATACTAAAGGGGCGTATACGCTAAACCGTTACTTTTCAGGAGAGACAAAAAACCTAATAACTTTTTTGTATATTTATCGATTGACCTATAAATTTGCATATGACTTTTTAAATACTTCCTGGGTTACGGGAAATAATTGATTTTACGTTAATTATTTTAGAAACCTGTAATTATGTTATTACGCCTCTTTGGCTCGGCGCTAATATGCAAACACCAACTAAAAAATTCTTCAAAAATACATTGGATTTGCAGGCGTATAATATGAAACTTTCCCTAATTGATAATTTAATTTAATTCAAAATTAATCCAGTTCATAAGCTTAAATATGATGACGTTTCAATGTAAAATCGTGTAAGATACCGTTATTTCTATATTTTTTTTAATTCATACGTCTCTCTGGCTTGACAAAAATAAAAAATATAATTATTTTATTATGAGGTCGTATAATAAAATATACTACGATTGCATAGAAAATAATTCTTAAATAATTGGGCAATCGAAATATCTTAATTCTAAAGTAATTTTCTCTCTATAATACCACTCTTTTTAAGTTTTATTTAGCTCATAAGGCTTGACAAAAATAATACTAAACTCCTTTGTTCGAAAGGGGAGTTATAGATTTAAAACTATAAATTTTTGCTCTGGGTAAAAAAATAGAAAGACGTACGTAATGTACTATAATTTATTCAATAAAACAAAATAAAATCTTTCAAAAATCTGCATCATAGGCCTTCCCCAAGGATCTCCCCGACGACCAGTTTTGTGCTACTCTCATCCATCGGCTTCTTGCTATCATCACCAGATCGTTGGTCCACCTTGTGGAAGGCCTGCCAACACTTCTCCTTCCGGTCCGCTGCTGCTATTCTAGAACCTTTTCGCCCCAACGGCCATCAGTTCTACGAGCAATGTGCCCCGCACACTCCCAAGGTTCGCAATTCGCTGGGCTATGTCGGTAATTTTGGTTCTCCCGCGGAGTTCCTCATTCTTGATTCGATCTCGCAGAGATACGCCGGGCATAGCCCTTTCTATTGCCCTTTGGGTGACCTTGGGCTTTCTTATGAGGCCCATTATAAAGGACCACGTCTCTGTTCCATAAGTCATCACTGGCAACACACAATGGTCAAAGACTTTTGACTAGTCACTGCGGTAACCGGGACGAGAATATGCTCCGTAGCTTACCGAACGCTGCCCAGCCGAGTTGGATTCGGCGATTGACCTCTTTCTCGAAGTTGGATCTACCTAGCTGGATTACTTGTCCTAGGTAAACATAATGATCAACAACTTCGAGCGTAGAGTTTCCAACTTTTAAAAGAGAGGGTGCAACATGGGTATTTGACATAGCTACTAAGTAGTAGCCATTCTATTAAATAATAAATGACATTTGGACTTGGTTTCTTCCCCAGAAAGTGTGTAATTTGGGTCTGCTACAGAATCATGTCGGTCAGAATTGGTTGTCATTTGTTCAGTCTGGTTCAGTTTTAGACAAACCACCAGACTGAACACACATTGGTGCTGTGTGATGCATTACTTGCCGATGGCTGTACAGATGACAATGGTGTAAAAAGAGGAATAAGTGGCTGTTCAAATTCAACCGAAGGAACCTGTGCCTCTTGGTCGAAATTATTGGTTGCTGCAAAAACTGAAAGAGGCGAGGTATTTGAATAAAATGGCTAGTCGTCAATACAACTTTCATTTGCATTAGAACCTGCGTTTTCCATTTCGGCTACTACTATTTCCTGTTGATGCATTAGCGGTGATTTCCTCAGCATCTCCAACTGGGAAACACTCAATGGCTATGAATGTTCAGAGTACGGAGCCTCATTCTGCTCTTCAAAGGAAGGTGGCGGATTTTCATGATCCAATTGAGGTCCTAAAATATGCAAACAAACGGATTAAGCAGAAAAAAAAGCGTGATGCAGCTGATATTTAGTACAAAATCATGAACCTATGCAGTCAAGCAAGAAAGTGTTATATACCCAAGTGTGTTAAAAATTATAAAAACTATAAACATCATATTTGTTACAACGTTTTTATTTTGCGAGAAAGATAATAGCGGCGGCAAACCACATTCGCGTGTATTATTCATAATAATAATTATTTGTTAAAAAATAACCTGCTACTTAGAATGGTTCAATAGATATAGGCCCTTAAAGGTAAATAGGACGGACGGACCGACAGACAGACAGATAGACAACGTAAGGTCCCGTTGGCACCTTATTACGGAACCCTAAGAGCGATGTCAATCTGTCATGTGCGATGTTTAATTTTGAGGTGCAAGAATCCGAAAAGTCAACGTCACATTCATAATAAATGGCTGATTTTGTAAGTAGGTAGGTATGAACTAATTTCTAAGAACTGCAGCGAATTAAAAGAAAGAAACTAAAGTCACTGGTCAATCTGTCTGTCAATCCGTATGAGAACCGACCTTAAACCTATATAAAGTGTAAAGCGAATTTCAAATCCAAAATCAAAAGGTAGTTATTTAACACAGCGATTGAGCGATGAGTGAAACGAATTTTGGAATTATAAACAATTAATATTTGATTAAATCACTTACCATTTACTTATTACTAATCTATACGGCCGACCACGGCGAAGTGAGTGACTGTGGTGCTTGTTAAAAATGGGATAGCAACACATCGAGAGCGTCACGCCATAGAGCCGTATACGCAAAAATGTGGGTTTTCGTTTTTAATACCATTTTCATCTATCAATTTGTTACCTTTGTGTGTAATATTTTCTAAAAAATATTGTGATATCATTATAATCAAGGTTACATGCGTATATGTCTCTATAAAACCACACAAAACGTAAAATAACATCAAAAAGTAACAGTTATACGCCTTTATATCATGTCATTTTTTCCATAGATAACACTTGATAATTATGGTCGTATGCACATACGTCTCTTTAGCGCGACTTTATTTGATAAAGTACACTACAATTTAAAGCCGTATGCACATACGTCTTTATAGCCCGACACAATTGTATAGATCACACTAAACATATACAGCCGTATGTACATACGTCTATATGGATCGTTGATAATGCGTAACTGTGCTAAAAAAATGCTTTTACGACTGCTGTACGTCTTTTTGGTTTGACAGCGATTTTTCTATTCCAAGTATACGCCTTAAAGTTTTTCATTATTTTAGCGAAAAATATACATCACAAAATTATGATAAAATTAGAGAATGTGTATCAATAATAGCGGAATCGAATAAGACAAAAAAAAGAAAAACCGATTTTTGCATGTACGCCCCTTTAGAATGAAGCCCGCGATATGTTCATATTTGAATATCATCGAGTTTTCTTTTTAATGCTTAAAGTTTTTAGAGTAGTATTATTTGGGAAGATTAATTTATAAACTTGGTGGTCCTTACCCTGTTCATTTAATTGTTCGTCAAAACGAAATAAGGTATTGGCGTAATTATTGACCAAGACATAAAAATACTGAGAGCTAGTGTGTTCATTCAACATACCTTCTTTAAAAAAATCTGTTAATATTTCAAAAGAAAAGACAATTGTCCTAACTAATTCAACGAACAATAAAGTAGAAATTACACGACAATACTATATAAACGTCCTGTCATCGATCAAGCTTCTAGACAAAGAGGCGTCGAGACACGCCCATCTCAAGCCAGCTATTAATAACAATTTACAACATTGTTGGTGCACTAGCTCGGCGCCTGTACTTTCTACGTCCCCTAGATGGGGCAGTCACTTCGAGAAATGGAAGATTTCACCAAGTGGGTCATCAGGGTTACCAGTAACTAAACGAAAAAATCCAAGGGTTCTAATTTCTAATTGCTAACTAGTTAATTCTTATACGATTCTGTCAAGACTATAGCGAAAAAGTGAATGATTATTCGAATTGAGGGCTTTGGAGTAGTAGCCAAGTGTATCTTTAGAAAATTTCTGATATTCGGAACGTCCCAAACCACCATGGGTAATAATTTCCAGCGGAAGTATGGATGTTCGTGTATGAATAATTACCGTGTCCCAGAGGTTAATGTGGTACATGACACGACTCGTACGAACCAGTCAGTGCATCGTGGAAGATTTATCGACGAACCCTGGCGACGCCCATATGCGAAGTTGTATAAGCAAGTATGTAAAAACCAGCGAATATGAAGATGAGGTATGCCGTGAAAATAATATGCGAGTACGTGCTCAATGTGATGACGCACATTTTAGGATGGCAGATGAATAGTTGACCTTTATGAAACTAATAATAAATAAATAAATATCAGGGGACAATCTCACACAAGTTGACCTAGTCCCAAACTAAGCTCTAGGCTTGTACTATGGGTACTAGACAACGATAAACATACTTATATAGAGAAATATATACTTAAATACATAAAAAACATCCATGACTCAGGAACAAATACTCGCGCTCATCACACAAATATTTGTCCATACCGGGATTCGAACCCGGGACCGCTAGCTTCGTAGGCAGGGTCACTACCAACTAGGCTAACCACGTCGTCGTAATATAATTTAATTTTATGGTATGTGGCAACAAATGTCACATACGAAGCGATCAAATAATTTCGTTAATGTTATCCTTACATAGTTCATAATAATCGATCTATAACTACATACTTGACTCAATAATAATTGTAAACGGTCGATATGTTTCGCCTCCTGGCAAGAAATACTAGATAATAGAAAACATAAGTACAGTAACTACGATATCACCTAAACAATATCGAATATAATTCCTGAACTGTACACAAAGCATGCAGATGGTGAGTTAATAATAAATTAAAATCCATTCGGCTAAGCCTTATGTGGATCGCATAAATTGTCTCCATCCTACAAATAGTAACTAAGCGCCGAAATATTTTCAACGAAGTTACCACTATAATCTACTACATTTAGGGTACAAATTGAGCTTTACAATTGTTGTCACTTAAGGGCTTTTGTAGGGAAAAGGATGAAATATCCAACAATAGATTATAGGCCCGTAATGGAAGTGCTGGAGCCGAACACCTCCGAGTTTGGCGCCGAAGAGCCCATAAAGCAAGAAATATGCGCCCGCGCAAACAAATGGCTCGCCTTTAGCAGAAGATCTGCGAGTTCCACGGTGCCCCTATCGTCTCATAAGTAATAAGTCTTATAACGGTTTGGATAAGATGCGACTCGGGTTTGAATAAAGCATGACTCATGTGGTAAAGCTGGAAAACCGAAGTTTAGTTGCTTACTATAGGAGTGAGATTTACAAAAACAATTTTCTGCCTAATCGAATGCTACACGGATTTTTTCAAGTGAGAGTCGTGATGCATGGTCGTTTCACCACAAGTAATTATTCAAAGAAAAATATAACCCATAATGGATTTGCAAAAAAGTGTGTATTTTTACTGCTGATAGTTTAAACTTTAAACTGAATTTTAGAATTTACTGACCGTGTTACTTTTCTTAAGAGACTTCGGAAAAAGGCAACCATGTGGGTGCCTGCCTAAACACTAATAAGTAGGCGACTAATTATATTGACGACGTGGTTAGCATAGGCAAGGTAGTGACTCTGCCCACGAAGCTCAATTCATAATGTAATGGTGACAGTCAACCTATCATCAAATCTACCAACAAGATATCAATATTGTTGAGAGAACTTAGTTACAAAGTGCCTGTAAGATTAGCAAGTGATAACATGCTTAATGTAAACAAGACACGAGACGGCCGGCGACGCATATTCAAACGGTTCCGCACATCGTACACGGGTAATACATTCTTCGAGCGTTTCAACCGCTCTCATTCCCCAGGTCGGATTAATGTCGAATTTCCTAGATTAGAATAGCATTTTCAGTTATTTTATAGAAGTCAGGACACTACAAGATAACCGAAAATAGTATCCAAAGCTACAGCAATTTCGACATTAATGCGACTAGGGGAATAGGAGCGGTTGAAACGCTCACAATGAAAATCCATGCAATGTTAGAAAATATCTGTGTGGATGTGGCACATGATGGTGATTCTTGAAATCTAACGAAGGGTAAGATCGGCCCAATCCAATATTAGTTCCTGAGGATTGAGATAAAAACACGATGGACGAGTGTCAAGCTACTTACCTTGTTTTCGTAACTTTTTCGATAAAATTAGGCATAAAAGTAAAGCTAATAGAAGAATTCATTTGTTTTTGTTTGAACAAAATATGTTCAAAAAGAGAAAGAAAACGTTAAAACAATGAGAGCATTTAAAAGAGCAAGCATACATGCTTTTCCATTACCAAAATCGTTATTATTAATGATTGAATCCGATGCATGAGAACTCTCACAATTACTTAGTGAAACTATAGCAGTACTTAAGCGATGATATTTGGGTCATACACAGATTTAGGTTCAACATTGCCCCTTCTGTTCCTAAAAGTTAACGACGTGGGAGTTTTTAACTCACATAATTTCGATACAGGCCAAGACTACACTCCCATTACGCGGATATATCCTATCCCGAAAAATTTGTTTTCAAAGTCCTTAACTTTCTGGAACAGGAGAGACAACTTTTCTTTTGTTTATGTGAATGTGTATGACCCATTTAGGAAAGACATTTTATGGTCTCATCAATGCGAGTGTCGCTTTCGAAATCAATTTCATCGTCCATAAACAATTTTCTTTTGATAAGTAAGTCAAGACCTGCTTGAGGCATGTTTATGGGTCAACATAATGTGTCTGGTGAAATAACTCTTTCCAAATAAGAGTTAATGGTTATTTACTACGTTGTTTCTGAGGATGATGGACATTAAACGAGTCTCATTTTGGATAAATATAATATAACACATCATCAAACTTTGAAAATTTAACTCGTGAGTAATGGGTAACGCTGCAGAAATAATACAGACAGCGACAAGGACTAAGGGGAAAGCCTCAAGTCAACTAACAATTTCATATCATCAAAATTGATCTCATATTCCCTGTTTAATTTTTAAGTGTATGCCATAAAGACCCCCTGCACCGTCTGTCCGCCCGATCAGCTTTCTCCGCTGATACTAATCTCAAATTATATGGTGTCGTTAAAATACACAAGTGTACCTGTGACATAATTATAGAATTTAAATGCGGCGAAGGTTACCCAGCTTTTACCAGTAATACTACTTATACGGCTGACCCAAATACAAAACTAAACAGTCTCAACGATCAAGATAGTAAGATCGGTACTAATATTACAGAGAAAGGTATCACGGAAGCTTAAGTGTTAATTATGAATGATTAGAACAACGCCCACATAATTCAAACTTGGTGCTTAAATGAACAAAGCGTGCGAAAAAAGGTAACAAATGAGGTAAAAACCCATATCCGCAAGATCCACAAAAACATTCTCCGTAAGTGAACCGACCGTTACTACGAACGATCTGATATCCGAATATTCATATCATCTCGCGAATTGCAAATAACACCGCCAAAGCACTTTAATCTTTATACAGATACAAATAGGAGTTTCAAATTTTTGGATCCGCTTTGTTTCCGCGGACGTTATCAAGATTTTAACAGATTCAACTCGTGGGAAATTCGAGGAGACGGTTTCCTAGAGTTGCATAAAGCAGATGAATGGACTTTCTTCGGTGTTGCGGCCTTGCGTCGCTATTGTCCGACTATTGTCGTAGACAAAACATAGTGGTGACACTCCGAACCCGTTAGTAAGCAGTTTATCGCATCATCAAACTACACACATACACGAAAATAATTTCTCTCATCCCATTGTCGAAGTAAGCCGGACATTAGCAGCTTAAGCTGCTTAAGTGATGCTCTGCTTCTCAGAAAATTACAGGTTAAAACGTTGTGGACCATCATTTGGAATGACCGTTCCCGTATAGTAATTTAGTTGAGAATCGGAATCGATTAACACGTCTTTATCGCGGTATACATTGTGTAAAACAGGCACAATAAAACTGCATCTTTTTACCGTTATAAGTATCTTGTGAACATGTATATAATACATAAAACACAATAGCTTGCCTACTTTCGTGTGCAAATAAAATAAAATAAATATCAGGGGTCAATCGCAAATAAATTCACTTAGTCTCAAACTAAACTCTAGGCTTGTACAATGGGCATCGATAAACATATTTGAATAAAGAAATAAATACTTAAATACTTAAAAAACACCTTAGACTCAAGGACAAATACTCGCGCTCATCACACAAATTATTTTCCCTTAACGGGTTTCGACCCTGGGACCGCTAGCCTCGTAGGCAGGGTCACTACCAACTAGACTTATCGCATTGAAATCGCGCTGGCATGGCAGTAAAAAAATCTTTTTTGTTTAAACATATTCCACTTAAAAATATCTACACACCGATCATTGTTCAAAGCGAGTGTTGTCAGTCTGTGTTGTTACAGAAACAAGAAATAAATCCGATTATCTCGAGTATCTAAATCCAATCACGAACTAGAGCCCGTTTGTAACCAAATTTTCATCGATCACAACCTGTCAGATCATACGATAACGTCGTCGCCTAAACGGGATGTTAAAATATACTTATCACTCCAAAAATCATAACAATGGGTATGGAAAAATGGTTTTAGTTAGCCGCGTCGGTCAGCGCGTGTGCTGCGGCCCACTGGCCCGCATCCGTGTCATGCGAGTATCTGATCAAATCGATACTTTCGATTTGATTCGATTGCACACTTGAACCTTTCATGCACTAGCCGTGTTCGTAAACAGTTATTCGCCGGCAACAAATGGCCGTGAACTTCTTGATCCAAATCGTTCGTTAAGCTTTATTGCCGCGGTGCCAAAGGGCAAATTGAACGCCTACTCGCACAGTATGTACCTACTCGTATTACTAGCCTGAGTATATTACTGGGCTGAGTTCCTGGTTAATTTAGGTTTAGATATTTACTGCTATCGTGTGCCATTTCCATTGATGTCAGTAGGAAAGAAGACGTTCGGGTTAGTTCAGTTTACGAGCAATACCAATATGTACAATGTAAACAAGCATTTGCTGCAAAGTTGATGTAATTTGCCGACATAATAGTAATGCTGTCAGGTAAAGCAAGGTGCATAGGTAATTGATAGGCATAAAATTACTAGCGATATAAAACGGTACGCTTTCCGGCACGAACTATTAAAACGCAATAAATTCTTCACGCCGTCGGTGCCCAGCGAGATTTCTTCTTCAGACGTAACCGTAAACATGGTAGTCGGAGAAATTACAACTCGATTATGAATCGAGACATCGGTGCAAAAACTGGCGAGCGGAGGGAAAACGTTGCAAATATGACAAGTTAATTTAGATTGAACTAGCCCGTGAGAGTTTTGTGAGAGAGATGGAAGCGGAACGGATCGTGGAAGGCTGCGCAGGCGACGAGAGCACAGGTCACCGAGAGACAGAGCAATATGACGCGGGAGGAGGACCGCCGCGTCGCGTGCATTCGAGCTTGACAATGGACATGACAACAGAAAGTGAAAATGATTTTACAATACACGCAAACATGAACTTGCAGTGTTTTGAAACTGCGATTGAAAGTTCGTTTGGCAATGTCAGAAGGCGTCGTAAGGCTCTTAACAATTAAAAATGTAGCAATCTTACTGATTCAGTAAAAAGTGTGTGAGGTTAATATGAATATGACGTTTCGTAGTATGGCGACCACTGGTTAATGAGTATAAATTTAAAAGCCATGCGGAAATCTCAGGCGTAAGGAATGCAATGGGAACGAGATGGAAACGTCCCACCATTGTTTTACGGAAAAGGCACCACATTATCTGAAATGCAAATAAGCAATTGTAATCAAGGGAAGCACTTAATTAACTGTCAAGGTGACTGCATTTTCTAGTTCAACGTATCTTATATCTTTTATGGTTTTCATACGTATAATATGACTATTCTTATACGTATACAAATGTAATATCCACTTTATGATACAAGATATATTATTACCGTAAGCAAATTGGCACTTTTTCTATGACGATATCAAAAACAGTGCGAATTCTAGATATTTAATAAGGACGTTATTTGAATCGCATGTAAAGACGTAGAGGCCAATGACGACGATGATAATGAATGAGAGTATATTGTAAATATTTGATTAGTTAAACGTAAAGGCTAACAGGTTAAAGGGGAATCCGCGAGATAATATCAATCAACATCAATAAAGAAATAAAAGAAAAACATGCTATTACGATAAGAAGTATCATCAGACCCGCTAGAATTAACAACAAAAGCAAAACACGAATCAAGCAAGCGTTCTCCGTTACATCTTTAATTACTCACAATTCAATGCAAGATAATACAATTAGCGTGACCCGCATATTGAACAGAACAGCAAGAGTCAAGTGCAAGAGTGGGTGGGTTCCCACGAGGGATCCCACGCATACCACCAATGATCATCTGATCATGCGATCATTCATTAATATGTCGTTAGATTTTAGCTTTGTAATGTAATTTTTAAAGTTCAATCTAATTACATCATGCGATCAAAATGGATGAATGGTATCATAGACCTTGCATTTAGAAAATGTGTTATTTTAAATGTTACAGGACCCTTGGGGTTCTCGATAAGAATATTTGACAATGCACTGTGTACGTTTCTACAATAAGATACCATCTGATATCGTCAATATGCCGTTTAATAAATTTAAGTCTCACATCAAGCGCTGCTTGATGGGTAGGGCATACTATACTGTAAATGACTTCATTGGTGACCAAGATGTATTTAAGTAGTGTCTAGGCTATTACTTATTTAAGGTATTTTCTTAAGTCTAGGATATTTCTGACGTTACTATCTTGAAACGTAAAATGCCTTCAAGCAAACTGTATTCAAACACGAAATTGTATGTATGTACTTTTGTACTCTATTAGTTCTTGTGTATACATGACGCTTTTAAATGAGAGCACACTGTGATGTTTCTCGCCGGACAGCTATTTCACACAATATTACTTTTATGTTGTCCGGCAGCTTGAGCACGTCATGCTCGCTCAAAGGTCTTTGCTTACGGCGGCGTCGTTGATCGGGTCGCCACCTTCCCGAACATATGGTTGAGGGAGGCGATGGCTGAGATACGCGTCATACTCGTGAACGGGTGCTATTTGTGGGGTCCGGTCTGTTCACGGCTGCAAGGACTTGTTCAGTTAATTATTTCAGTTATGGCTTTTGACGAAGAGACCTCGTCGTGTTGTTCTTCTAGTCGTTACATTTAGTGTAACGTATTTGACCTTACATTTGTAATGTTTTCATTTGTGCTAGTTCTAATAATTAATATTTGTTACTTTATTATCTTGTAATGTAACTTACTTTTAAGTATTATTGTATTTTATATTTGAAAAAATGACCTTCTGCTGGAGTTTCTTGCGGCGCTTCTTCTCCGCAATGATGGTCTTGTCCGAAGCGCTGGTAGATTCACTCTATATTAATGACGTGTAAAAGAGCCCTTATGTGGCCAATTTACTGAATAAATATTTGACTTTGATTTTGACTTTGACATGCCATTAAAAAATAAACATATACAACCCGAATGTATGACCTTTTCACCAAACAACGCAATCCACAAAGTTTAGTCTATCTCATCAAGAATTTACTGGGGCAAAGCTTATATTTGATTTATGAATCTGAGGTGCGCGCGCAGGGCATAAGTTATTTTTATGATTGCGCCTAGGACGCGGTACGTCAAATTAACATTTGTTAAATTCATTAGAAGACACGGCAGGGTTTTTTTGGAGTTTCTTATCCTAGGTCACGAATAAACCTTTGTATGGAGTTCTTGTTCCAATAATACGGGAAAGCCAAAGCGTATTGTTTTAAGGGATTTATTCTTGTATTTCTTTGAATCAACATTTTTATCAATAGCATAATTTGCGCAAAATAAGTCAATTTATATACCTATTTGGTGGTAACTAATTCGCCGTTTATCTGAATCTGCAATGTATAAACAGATTTTAAGCAAACGGTCAGAGGTAACAATCGTAACCAGAATAAAATTGTAGCCGAAGCACACCACAGAATTTGTATTGTTGGCATTGACCAGTAAACCAATTATTTCCCATAGAAACCTAACGGCAACCTGACCAATCGTGTTTGCACGCACGTCGCCCCATCAAACTCCCAGCATGGGACAAATAAGGCAGGCGCCACGATTTCGACGCATGAGCTTCTGGCCGAGCGTAAAAAAATATCCATCCATCGAGATAGACAGACAGTTACCCAAGACCAATTGTTTAAAACGAATATTCACGTCCCATAAGCCCTGTCCAAACCAATCCGACAGCAAGGAGATGCCTTGGAGTTCAAGTTAAAACAGTATAAAAGTTGTACACATTCGAGAGCAATTCTTAGGATTATAGAGATGGATTTACATTCGAGATAAGTCTAGTAGTTAAGTATTAGAATATAAGAAAGAGCGAGACCTCCTGACACACGTATTATTATACTTTACTAGGAGGCCTCAACCTTGTATGTAGTCATGCAAAACAGTAAAATAAATATTTCTATATCGTTTATCATTCGAGATAAGCCGAAAAATTTATGTAAGTAGTTGACCTTTTTATACGAGTAGAAGGCAAAGCGAGCAAAACAACAACGCTGATTCAAGAAATTAACCCTGTTTGTAGTCGAGTAACTTCACTTGATCTAACGTTAGGGGTATGGTATGTATATAGGAAAAAATATTTCTCTTAAAATTACAGTTTTGCCATTTGGCGAGTATTTCTGTTTATCTATTGTCCATGAAAAAAGTGTACTTAACGTTAAACGGAGTCGTGTTAGTAAAGCCATTACCGTACTTAGAATTAACCTCAAATTCGCTATTACCTGTATAAAAAAGAAATATCTTTCTCACGAGCATGAAGGTTTTCCCAAAACGCAATCAGATTTCGGCAGGATCGTGCGAGTCGTAAATAGGTTTTTAGCAAAAACGCGGGGAAAAAATAAATGGCCAGTCCGAGAAACATTATTTAACAAACTGCCACGTGTCTTGCGGTTGTCGACTTTTCTTATAGCTTAGGGTTACTTTAAGAGAACTTTGTAGAAACCTACCCAATTGGTTCTTAAAACGAACGTTAAAAAATGAAAGGAAATGTGTCAAGAATTTGGAGATTCTAGAAACGTTAGGAACGACAGAATCCAATAAAACACATTTATTTACAGAATGTAACTCCAAATGAAAGATATGCCCCTAACAGCATTATGCATCAGGGCATAAAAATGCGATTTGTTTGTGTTCAACGTGCAGTTAGATTGTTATGCTTCTAAGATACAGATTTCACGCCACCGAGATGAATCAAGTGAACTGTTTTTGATTGTCTAGGCTCGTCAGGCCAGCGCAGACGCTAAAGGTCGCGGGGCGAAAGTTCAGGCAGAGAAAACGAAATTGTACACTTATACCCTGTAACAGCTCTATTAGATTACGCAACCACGGGCCGTTTTATTTGTTGGTTATCCAATAAAATTGCACGGTAGGGTAATTGGAAAGAACAGTAACCTAATGGAGTCCAAAGGTTATATAACGTTCTATAAAAAGGTTATTTAGGTCGCGATTGAAATAATTCAGGTTGCTCTTAGCAATAGGTTAGGGTAGTATTTACTGATTGTGTAAGCCTAAAACGTATTTATACTAAACTAAAACGTGTTCTATAATACAAAGTCGTAGTTTAGCTCAGTTTGAAATCTCATATAAATTATATCAATTACTCTAAGAAAGACGTTCATTTTAGGTAACATTACCACAAAAAAAGGCGTGGTACGAACCCTCTCATTGTGAGTGGAGGCCTGTGCCCGACAGTGGGACGTATATAGGCTGGATAAAAAAAAAAGTACGTGTTCAACCGCATAACAGAGTTCAGACTATAACAACAACCAAAATAACCTGATCTCCATAGCAAGGGAGTTTTCCGATATGTCCAATTCAGTTATTCAGTTAATTACCTGGGGCCTCGCTCGCCGTCATCTCCGTGATGAGACCCTCGAGGTCCGGCGAGATGAGTCTCTCCTCATCCTCGGAGTGGGTGTAGTCCAGCGCGTGGTAGATCACCAAGGCCAGGTTCACCACCAACTGGAACAAGGGATGGAGTTACAGAAACTGAAAATGGTCACAACTGTGAGAATGAACGATTACAAGTATGTTCCTTCAATGGAATGGTCGGTGTTCAGTAGTTATCGATAGTATCTAGCGTCTATAAAAGAAAAAACTGCAAACGATACTGCATGAGCATCCAAAACCTCATAATATATCTACTAAGGAATGGGTTACTTTACTCCTAATGGGTATAAAACATTATCTAGCTAGGGAGTCTTGGACATTAACAAATTTGTGGGTCGCAAAAATTATTTTACGAGATGCACCAATACCAAATAAAATGGTGCGTCACATCACTTCTATTTCATCAAATACATTCTAACTTTGACTACCATTATTTTAATTTACATTAAGTTACATAGATGTCATCCACTCTCATCTTCACTCTTACTGTCCCATCTCTACTCCAAAGCTTCATCATCAGGTGTCGTAAGCGCATCGATTTGCGAATGAAGCCATCAGGCCATTACCGCGGAGTACTCCAGCGTGACCGGCCACGCCTGCGCGGACGCAAGCCACGATCGACAGCGGTTCAGGACCTGATTATCGTTCAACAACATGTATGTTAAGAAAAATGCTCAAAGTTCGTTTTTTTTTGAAGTAAGTACCTAGCTTATGCTTACATTTCTAAACTGTTAATCAAATCAACATAATATGCTTCGTTTTATTGCAATGCATATAACTAGCTACCTGTCAATATTCATTCAATCAGAAAAATAAATACCTTACGTTCCCTTCCCGTCCCTTTATCCAGTAAATTTATGTAAAGAATTATATTTTTTGAAGCAAACACATATTATGTTGTCAAATCATTCCAAACCATACAGTTAGAAATATTACTTGTAGTCAATTGTCCAATACAAATAAACAAGCTTAAGGAAGGGGAAACAACATGATAGTAATGACGATCAAAACGTTAATAATGATGATGAGATAAAAAAATATTATTGAATGTATAAAACTAGTAGCATTAAAATTAAAACGTTAATTGGTTAATGCTCGCAATGATAAATGCCTGGACAGGATTAACATTCGAGACGCTTTCTATAATACCTGTTTATTTGATTTTACCAAAATTGGCAAAACTCTCCAACTAGTCTCGATTTCGCTACTAAATTACACTCCTTTAGAACAAGGATATGATTATTATAAACTAAATTTGAAATAGAGAACAGTAACAATAAAACTAAGACCTAACAGAAGATTATTAAAAAAGCCATTACTTTTCTCCCAGACATTGATTAGCACCGTGTCATAACACCTAACGAAGATAATCATATAGTTAACACGGCAATTATAGGTAATCGACGTCCGTTCTGTAAATCGCCTCTTACAGCACCCAGCGCCCAGCAGCCGTGACTATCAGACCTAACCAGCGGAACTGGTGCTCCCGAGCTATTGTGGCCAAGTTGCTTCCAATATATACTTTGTTGCCAGCACATATGGTGCATAGAAAGGTGGAATCTGCCGTTGCCCAACAGTTTTGAATGCAACCGCTCCTGCAACGTCACGCTACACACTCCATTAAACCAGGTTTGGCAACAAGATTAATGGGATCCACGGGATAATGCAAGATCATACATAATTATTCTCGATTCGTTCCGTGGAGGCTTAATTATTTCATCGTGATCTTTGTTGTTGCCATTGATGTTGGAATAATTTAATGATGCGTAAAGATATGCTCTGAAATGTCAGACAGACTTTTGGATAATTATTGCTTAGGTATATCATAACTCACAACCGTCATTATAAAAAATATACATTCTTCTACGTCTATTTTTACGCACTAATTTTGAAAGCCTTCAAGGGAATAAACTCCTCTTTAACCGACCAATCCATCAATAGCCGAATACTGCACTGCAATACTGTTATCGGGAGCATTGTATTCAAATCCCGTGCTTCGATTGCATTGTGTTGCGCAAGCTCACACAAGAGGAAAACAATAACAAACTCCGATTTACGGCATTAGCCGCACAATGAGACTCCTTGGTCTTAGACCCTGTTAGGATATTAGAGGTTTCGCAAAGGGTAGATAACATCACTTTACAAGGTTCAGAATTTGAAGTAGATGAGCAAGTCAGTCAAACTGAGCCCATAAGACTTTTGAAATAGGTATAGACAAAGCAGTGAAAGTAAAACAACGCCAGATCATCACACAGTAATCAATCTTACTTTACTTAAACTTTGATGAGAGAGCGGAAATATTGCATAAATATATTCTCACGAAAAACATCTAATTTCGGATGAGCGTAACTTTTTGTTATGACTTAATGCCAAAGCAATCTGCACGATACGAGCCAATTACACCGTGTGCTATTTCCATTTTATGAAACAATCCCAGTTCCAAGCTTTAGGGGATAATTGTGCGCGTACGCCGCTTCAACACAATTATTTTTTATTCTCTTTTTATTGGTTTACAGCAGTAATTGCACGTCCTGTGCTACGCAAACCAACAAGTCGTCAAACCGAAGAGCCTTTAGTTTATCGTCGATCACCAGACGTCCAATTTACTAGCTGAAGACTGCATTTTTAATTTAAATCCATTAACCACTTCACTTTTTTTTATTAAAAGTCCGATCACGTATCTTAGCAACTTGTATGTCCATATTTTTATTTTGCTTGAATAAAACGACGCTTCAAATGCTATAACAAGACTACACTTACGAGCAATGAAAACGGATCATAGTGTATATGTAAATATGTATGCACAGTGACCGATTATATTGCTCGTGAGTGGATGAGTCTTTTATCGCGCTGCTGTCGTTACTTCTAGAAACACTCAGCTAGACAAATCCACTATAAGCCCTCTTAATTAACTGACTCAAGCGTGAATATGCAAAACCAATTTTATTTTGTATAAAATATGTAGATTAGTAGCATACTTTAACCCAAGTAAAGTTCATAGTTTCATTCTTTCCGTGTAGTGGTAAACCAACACAACAACGATTCAAAACAAAGTTGACGCACACACGTCACGATGCTTGTGTGAGATTGAATAAAAGTTACGATTGTCATTTATTTGTATTATCAAACTTAGCTAAAGGTAGGCGGGTTATTTTTTGAGCAATAATTACCCGTCAACAATAGCTGTCTTATTCTGATTTCGTGAGATAAGAACGTGACGCCCATAGACTGCCGGTTAAAAATTTCCGAGAAAAGTTGCTCGTGAAAGAGGATTTAGCTATACATCTATCTATCTTAAGGCTGCGTTTCCACCAGAGCTTTGTGAGGCAGCGGGGCGAGGAAAAATCCACCAATTTAATTACTTTATATTACTAGCCTCACACAGCGTAGCTATCCTATTAGTGGATTGGTGGCTTAGGTCACACAGCTCTGTTGGAAACGTAGTCTAAGGTAAGTTGTCGAAATGCTCCCAACTGGTCAGCTACACGTGGGCCGGCTGGTTGTTTGTTATTTAAATGGTTGCGCATAAATCCACGAGCCGTGGGAAACTCCTGATATACGAATGGCCATGTTGCTGATATTCTACAACCGATATGACCCGTGCGCGAGGAAATGTGCAGCTACTGTGGGTTCTAAAGCAGCTATACAATATCTATTCATCATTCCCAGCCCCAGAATTTGAAATTGTGATTAGAGATTGTTTTTTGCTAAACTAATTCGCATCTCTAATGCAATAACGACTCTTTAGAACACACAACACAGTTAAAAAAAACGTTATTGCTGTAAAAAACAATTTAATTTCAAAGCCGACTTTTTCTGCATTTACGTCGTTATTTTATTAGAGGTGCGAATTAACTGTCGCTGTTTTAATAAGTGATATGCGTGATGCTTTCTTATTCGATATTAATCCGCGCGGGTGACACTCTCAGCCTGATTTTCGATTTCAAATTAGTATAAACATTAAAATGTAATTTTTCAAAACGCTTTTACAGGCTGACAGTTTGATAGGTACTATTTTTAACTTTTTAACTCCTGTCTCCTGTCTGTCTATGTCCTGTCATGTCTCCTGCGCCCTGTGTCTGCGTACATAAAAAAATTCGAGGCAAGGCTGGTATTTGATTTGGTATCAGAAAAACGTATTGTTTTAGACTAGAATGATTTTTATAAGTGTCATCCAAATGAAAAGCCTCTTTACGCATTGTTGAGGCTGGAATCTTGTAGGGCGGTTCAAGTAATAAACACGTCTTTTAACGACTTTAATTCAGCACTAAAAATATATATGTATTTATAAATAAAACACAAAACTATCAAATTTTAAAATGGATACAATAAATAAAAGTATAAAAACCATAAATTATTTCAAAACGCCCTGACCATGCATTATTAAGAGCTGCCGCACATTAGGCCACTAGTCGCTATTGGTGGCCGCGATTGGTGGCTGCGTCTAGTGGCTTAGCCGAACCACTAGTAGTCACGTTTTAGTGGCGGCCACTAGTGGCTCAATGTGCGGCCGCCCTAACTCACTCGTAACTAAACTACTAGTCTTTCCATCAGCGTCATAAACAACGCTAAGCTACCCAGCCGCCAACCAATCCACCTATAGTTGAAAGCACTCCATTCTGTATCGCTATTGCCCTCGCTTTCAGCCTATTAATAATAGCCCAGTCTCGATCTGCACTTTCCTAGGCTTTGCACCTATATCACTCCCGATGACCCCTGGGCTGATAACCCCTTCGTTAAGTGGGTTCAGTGGGGCATTGTCTTACAAGGAAATTAGGGGCCAGCAGCGCCCGAAAAGGACCGGCGAAAGTTGTGGTATGAAGCAATAGAATTAATAGCTGTTCTGGGTGGTTATTAGCAATAGTCAATATTATGTTTGGTAGATAAGATTTAAAAACTCTTGCGACACAGTTGCCTAAAAAGGTTTAATTAGATGGCAAACTTAAAAGGTAAAATTTTATATATCGAATCAAATAAAAATCGGTTTCATAGTCCAGGGGCATTACTCTGAACTTCGAAATTCGAACTTCGGATCGCCCCGTCACTTTCTTGCGAATTAGCTACGCGTCGAGAGCAAAAGGGATAGCAATAGACGAAGTTCGAATTTCGAAGTTCAGAGTAATGCCCCTGGAGATGATGTAGCTTCGCGCAGTCTCGGGTAAATAAAACTCCGCTGTGCCATTTACTACCTTCAGTAAAAACAGTCGCAATACGCAATCCTTAGACAAAAACATTAAAAACGTTAATATATTTACTAATTATAATTTGCGATTGTTTTAGATTGGGAGATACCTACGCCAGAATTAAGATGGCCCAGCCCAGTACAATAAAGACCTCAATATCTGCGAGCTCCAAGAATATAACGTCCAGGTTAAAGCGAAGTAGAGGAGAGAGATATTCTAATCTTTGAGCTAACCTTCAGCAAAACTCATGTCCTCGAAAAATAACCTTCCCAAAGAAATAAACTAACATCAAGAAGCCGCTCTTTAAAGATAAGACATTTCCGAACAGGAAACTATAGTCGATATCTGAGCAAGTGAAACAAATATACAGCCAGAGTAAGTAATGTATTTTCAAGAGAAGGTTGTCGGTAACGTCGGTGCGTCGCAGTTCCGCGTGCGGCGGAAGGAAGCCACGCAAGGCGATATTGAAGCAATGTCGATATGTTATTGATCTGCTATTTCTATTTTTAAACTAACAGAATGTATTCTTCGGAATAAGGAAAATAAATATGCAATATGTTTGCTTATCTACATGTTTACCTTTAAAAGAAGGTTATCAAGCCAATAACAGTTGGTAATATATTTTGTGAGCTGTTTGTCCATTGCAAGTTCATAGAATGCTAGATAAATTGCCTTGGTAATGGCTATCAGATTAACTACTTATGATAAGATACAGGCCCAGCCTAGTTTGGGGTCCATTGGATATATCGCATTACAATATATAATAATCCAGCCTATACGTCCCACTGCTGGGCACAGGCGTCCACTCACAATGAGAGGGATTTAGGCTATAGTTCCCACGCGGGCCCAGTGCGGATTGGGAACTTCGCACACACCGTCAAATTGCTTTGCAGGTGTGTGCAGGTTTCCTCACGATGTTTTCCTTCACCGAAAAGCTCATGGTAAATTTACAAATTGTATTTCGCACATAAATTCCGAAAAACTTAGAGGTGCGAGGCCCGGGTTCGAACCCACGACCTTATGTAAATTTTTTATTTTACTCAATAAATTTATTCTTATTCTTATTATGTTTAATTTTCTGCCGAATGGTGAGTCAGGATAGTAAACAACTTAGGTAGAAAATGTTCATAATCGTTACTATTTGGGTAAATTTCAAAAAAGATTTACCTAGTTAAGTACAGTTAAGGCTTAAATTAAAAAACCGCTAACTTTTACCTGTGAGTAACGAAAGTTAACCGTATCATTTGTATGACTACTATAATTTTCGTTTTTAATTGAGCCTTTAAATGGGTACAATTTTTTTTAAATGTAGCCTCCATAATTCTGGATTTTGGTAACAAAATGTTGTTTTTTTTTGTCCGATTTTTTTAAACCATACAACAGATAGCAAGTACAATGAGCCCTTAGACCTCGACCATCGTGTTCCGTGTTCAAACCAGGCGGGTCCATTGGTCGTGACAAGTAGGCCACCGTCCCAACTGCGCTAACGCAATAACGATGGGAATGACCGCGGCCATTCAGCTAATTAATTTGATTTGTCGCCTTTACAAAACATATACAATACAGGTTGAAACTTGTTTTTCAATTTTAAACTTATTTCCAAGCTTATAAATATAAACTAAGTAAAATCGCATACAAACCTAACTCCTGTGACGTTTTCAAATCAGCATTGTTTCTGATTGTTTTCAATATTACTAGTAGTATCTTGTTTTTGTGCGGCCTACTTACTGAATAAATATCTTGTATCTTTTTTATCTTTTAATATTATTGTAATTAAAACAATTGAAAGTTTCCTATGTCGTTATTCTGTCCCACTCTTGCTTTACCATGACAGCGAAAGAAAAAGGCACTTTTACACGTCAAAACCAGCGCTTCCCAAGAGGAGACCACTGCTGTGAAGAAGCGCCGCAAGAAACTCAACAGTTAGTCATTTTTTAACATAACTTATGACAATGATACTACTTATTCTAGCATTATATAAAACTAAAAATAATATAAAATATTTTCGTAGTTTCGTAGTGCAGGAATATTTCGGCAAGAGCAATTCTGCTTGCGCTACAAAAGTATGTGGAATAATGTCTGTTTACAGGACTGGAATGCTCCAACTGCAGGACTCCCCTACCATCATATGTTTGCTGTTTAAGACTGAAGAACGTGTGAAGAACACTAAGAAACTTTAAAGAAAGAGTTTAAAGTAAATTCACAAACCGAACACCTAATGCACTCAATTCACGCATCTAAACAGAGAAAGTAAGCATTCTGTTTAACGGGAATCCCGTTGTTTGTAAATCGAGATAAAAGGATGTTATTTATAGAGACGATAAAAACAAATATTTAAGTGTATCGCAAATATTGTCCACATACATCCTGTATATGCGCGCGCGCAGCGAATGGACATAAATCAATTCAATCGAGTTGACCCATACAAATGTAATGCGTTGTTTGCTTTGGTAATAAGCGCGGGGTGGAAATTAAAATGCCTGTTTATTTTCGTTGTAGTAGAATTTCTTTATTCACGCGTAAATGCCAAAAAACTTATTGCACAAGTATATAGTTAATGTATTCGTGTCCTAGCATATTTCCTCTTCAATTTCCAACGGTTTCCAATAAGCACCTCCAAGGAGAACGTTCATGGATCAGATAAAAGAAAAAGTAGACGTCGAGTCATATCAGGCCCTAAAAGAAAAGGCTCTAGAAAGAGAGTCATGGAAATTGCTCCACCGACAAGAGCCTAGCTCTTGAATTTAAGAAGAGAGAGATTTAGTTAATATTCCATTAAAATTCATGTTCCGGGTCTTAGAATCTTCAACTTGTAAAATTATTGCATAAATAAAACCCCACCTCACCTCATCACTATATAGTATAAAACAAAGTCGTTTCCCGCCGTCTGTCCTTTTTTTTATATTTACGCTTAGATCTTTCAACCTACGTAACAGATTTTATGTATATAATAGTACTCGGAGGAAAGCGAGGACGGGTCGCTAGTAATGTACAAAAAAACAAAGTAGCAGTCAAAATCAATATTATAAACTACCTCTACATTCCTTCATTAAAACAACATTGACACCTGTCATATTTGACAACACAAACTACCAGCACAGCATAAACCAAAAGAGCATCACCTTGTAAATCGTTCAAGGAGAAGCCACCTTGCTTAAAAAAACATAATGGTGGCGCTTCACTTGGCTATTATTTTGTCAAACATTTGTTTCTCTTTCAATCGGTATGTCAAATGAGAGAGATGTAAGATCAACATTTGGGAAATACTGCCAAGTTTAGCCATTACGTATTGAGACAAATAGTCAACAGTGACAACAATGAGTAGTGTCGCCATAATTTTTGTTTTTCGCAAAGGACATCCGCTCGTTGCCGGGCTGCGCACGCGCTCCCGATTGCTCGCCTTTGTGATGTTAATGCGTTATTTTGCATAATGTGCAAGAACGGAAGTCATTTCTCTTAGTTGCCTCAGGTGTGGATGTCATATGATGTGACATTCGAATTTGTGGATTATTAAATCTGTAGTAAAGCAGTCGCTTTTACTTTTCTGTTACCAGAAGAAACATGTAGGTAGATCACTAATTATAAACAAAAACAAAAAAAACAAATTCAGTTAAAGTAGGTACACATCCCTACTGATATTATAAATGCGAAAGTAACTCTGTCTGTCTGTCTGTTACCTCTTCACGCTTGAACCGATTTAGACGAAATTTGGCATGGAGATAGTTTGAGTCTCGGAGAAGGTCATAGGATAGCTTTTATCCCAGAAAATTTGATAGTACTCGTGGGATACACGATAAAAGACTTCTACGCGGACGGAGTCGCGGGCAAAAGCTAGTCGTGTATAAGTCGATAATAAAGAAGATATAAATAAAACAAAAGATATCTGACGTATCACTAGACCAGATAAACTACTAGAGGCGAACAAAGGTCCTGATTTGTGTTAGAATCCTATATAAGGCAATTCTTCGTTTGATTCTTTCATGTTTTTCAATACCGCGACTAAATCCATGAATTCAACAGAGGCTGGTCAAACCAAAAGCGGTCTGACGTAGGCGGATAAGCTCTCATTTATCTTCCATGCGTAAACATTTTAAAGAGCATAAGTGCCTCTAACAAATTTTCCTCTTATAGGCTAGATTTGAGTTTTTGATTTGTGTTTTATTTTTTAATGATCAAGGTTGTTTTTGCAAGTTCCCAATAACATCACATATGGCGTTCAGTCTGTAAACAGTATTCAGCTAAGCCTGCCTGGTAAATATTCAACGGCACTAAATCAACCCGTCAACAGCTGCCGTACAAGGGAGGGATGCTTAAAACACAAGTTTCAGAAAAGGGGACAAGGCCATTGATGCGGCTTAGAAGCGGGACGCGACACGTGCGTTAGAACGAATCATAATTTGTGATCAGGAACACTTGAGAGCAATTGATGTTGATTTAGATTATTATACAATAAACTATTTAATTGGTAAATTAACAACGATGCTCTTTTGTTTTAAACCTTGGTAGAACCTTCGTCTCACCGAACCAGTTACCTACCTTAATATGTGAATTCCAGGAGACGTATTAAGCATTCCAAAAACAAATATAAACCTATTACACAGCAATCTTTCCGGCGAACCAACATTTATATACCTATCCACCCTCATTGTAACAAACAATTTATGGGGTCAAATCAATATACAGCAATAAAGCGGCATTATGAAAAACTTGAGAACTTGGCGGTAGCGCTGTCGAGCCCCTATCTTCATAGCTCAAACACAGCATTCGTAGGATTCCTCCCGCCCGGGCGCCGGTATTCGGCACATCCGAGTCCCGTACCCTAACAGTTAACAATGCTGCAGCTCAAATATTGCCGCTCGCGTCAGCTTAGCTCGCGGATGTTCCAGTGGCATGACAACAAACACGGATTTTTAAACACGGATCTAAAATAATTTGAATCCTTTGCCGGTCTGTGTGACTTATTTTGAACTAGCAACCCGTGGCGGCTTCGCACAGGTAGCAGAGCATATATGCACATAATGTTCAGTAGTCATTGAGTTTATACATAGGTCCAATCAGAGTACAATTTTGACACGAGCTCCTGTTAAAATCGTGTGAGATCCTGATTGATTCATCTAGTTATAGAGTCATGTTATGTAAAGTTGTCGCCTACAGAAGTTACTGCACCAGTCGAGCAGTATATATTTATTAGTTTCACGCTTGACTACGAGGTAGTATTTCTCGTAAGTGATTTACTTTTCCTTGGCTCGTACACTTATTCAATGGCATTGGTTATGGTACAATCCATGAGATACAGCGGCAGATTTTTTTTTAAGCTTAACTTGGCTGTCGCACTACCGTTTCTTGCTTATACTTCAGTGAAAATAGTATAACGAAGGTTCCGTTTATTTTATACTAATGCATACCTAAATCGTGAAATCTGTCTTTATAACTGGTATGTTTGGGTACTAGGTATTTGTTTTAAATCGTCGATTCATAACAGTTAGAAAAAAGTAGTTGCTAAAAGCGCCTACTGATGACTTCTTTAACACTTATGTAAAGCGGTGTAAAAAGAAAACATCTGTACTAGCAAAGATACGGAAACAACAACATTAATTGTCGAACCACCACCTAGAAGTCAGCGTCACTATACGAAAAACATTACGTCCAAAATTCAAATAATTGTCTGTGACAGGGTTATATTATAAGTGCATCTAAAATTAAAATTATTGACATTACGACCCTTCCATACTTCAACTGTTTAATAATACCTTGTTCAATAACAAAACAATTGAAACGACTTTCAGGTCGCCTGTCACTTATCACTTTATAACACTAGAGGATTAGTTTCCATTGATATATCCTCTATAAACCCGAGAACAACAGTCAACGAGTATAGTTTCCCATTATTAGCATCAGGAAGCGCTGGCGACGTCCGTCGGATTTGCATAGCTTTCTATTACCGCTAGATGGCGCTGCGCCTGTCCTATATTGCGTAACTTGTTAGGTGCGTTATTGTTCGGCAAACAATGTTGGACAGTGAAGTGTGGAGGCTGTAGGAAGCGAGTGGCAGGTAAATGCATAATAGTCTGCATCAGATAATAAGTGGCATTTGGAGGCAGGAAGGTAGCATTGATTGGCATCGTTTGTTTTTAGTAACAAAAGACGAGGAGGAAGAGACTGCTCTTTCATCGGATGTTCAGAGGCCAATTTTCTTAACTCTTTCGGTGCCATCACGGTGGGTTTATTTTGTGTGGTAACTTTCCTTAGGTTGAGGATAAATAATATGCTTTACATTGCACTGCACATATATGGTTGGTTGAAATATCAGTCTTAGTACCATGATATAAAGTTTAAATAAGATTGCATTTACGTGAAAATATATTTGCTCTAAAATTACTCCCCAATACATAACTACATAACTCGGATATGTATTTTATTTGTAGTTATAGTAGCTAGAATGGTGGGGCCTGCTTTAGACTGCCTTTCCATAGAAGCGGAGGCGAGCGGAGCGGAGAGGAGCGGAGCTGTGAAAAGAGGTAGGTATATGTGATTCCACTGAGGCGGAGACGAGCGGAGATGAGTGGCATACTATACAAATTTGATACAGTCGTCATGAGATTTCATAATATTATTATGTATAAATAATAGTTTAGCGATGCACTTAACCAACACTCGCCCACCAATCATACGCAATTGAGTTATTAGCTAAATTGGCGGGTCAACAGACTGATCGCGGCAAACGGGTCGGGCCAATTAGTCGGGACCCGATCCGATCGGGACTACTTAACAGTTATACCAAATAACATAAGCGCTGCTGTGGTTTTACGGGCAGCAAAAGCCCAAATTACATGATATTTTGCTTGAGATTGCACAACAAGGTACTGAGATTAAAAAAATATATATTTCGTTTGTCACAGACCCAGACTAGCCAATATGCAAAATCATTGTTTATTTCCAACTATAGCTATTGTTGCCCGCGTTGACGTCATTTGTCGCTTTTTCCACGGGAACTGTCCAATTTTTCGGAATGAAAAGTACCCTATGGCCTTCTCCGGGCTATAAACTATCTTTGTACCAAATTTCACGTCGATCAGTTGAGGCGTTGAACCTTGTAAAGGTATTATTTTAATTATTATAAACGCATTTACCTATAATACTAGACACTCTTTGCACTATGCCGTTCGATACCTGTTATCCCCATACATCGACATAGGTTGCGGTCAGTTCTCCAAAACCGCAAATAAGTTAGTAACGCAAAAACTCCCAAATGGAGATATTTTCAAAAACTTCGAAAAACTGAATCGACAAAAAATTCAATATAATTATCGAACCTGCTCACAAAATTTCACGAGAATCGGTGCAGAAATGTGACCTGTAGAGGACAGCAGAACAGAACAGCCGGACAGCCGGACAGCCGGACATATTGCGAAAGCATTTTTGCCCAAACTTAAATGGAGACGCCTCGCTCGCTTTGCTCGCTCGGTCAATTAGCATGGAATAGTTTGGATAAGCACCCAAAGCCTGACTAAAAAGTAGCGTCTTCTTCTTTTCATCACTTGTTATTCTAGGTTACTCAAGAATTCTGAGGCTTCAAAATTATAATCTGTAATAGATAATAATAATATTCAGCTTGCCATCGCAAGCTCGTTCGTAATATGACTCGGTCTAGAGAATATATAAGACGACGTGCAAATAAATGGAATGGAACCCGCGAACTAACCTATGACACGCGCCGCAAAGGACATCTGGTTGACAGCCGCGAAATTGAATCAGAGACAACAAAATTGGCGAGAGGCAACCGAGATAGGGGCGCAACTAAGTTGAGAGAAGAGAGTTCGCTTTGAAACTATGTAAGTGATACTTAATCTTATTTAATACTAAAACAAGTAAGTAAGGATAGATAAGGTGGAAATGATTATGTTTTACACATTAATAATAAAGTTTAATATTATATATATTTCCACGATTATGGACGAAAGTACTATTTACAGTACATAGATAATGATGAAATGAGATTGATTATGTGACATAACACAATTTTACATTTCACGACAAAGTCGTTTCAACCAAGCAACAAAATTTGTTTAAAAAGTAATATTTAATGTTTTTCTTTAATCAAGATAATATTAAAGTTTATAACCTTTTGTAACGCATTTTTAATTATTAAACTCTTTATATTTAAATATATGAGACATCAGCAAACTACTTATAATGCTGTTGGAAACAGCTGGCCAGTTACATAAACCAAGAAATACCTCAACAGATAAAACACATACCGCAGCAATTACATACAGCAAGTTATTAGCTTTACCCGTATTAACTGAAACCAGTTAACTAATCGGATAAACTTCGCGCTACAGTTACGCGGCATTATGATTATTTTCACTGGCAGCTTTTAATCAAAGTGTCAAATGACTTTTGATTGAGCGATAGCAGCGATACCCGCTGCCATTAATAGCAATCAAGCATGCAACAGCTGTAATTATGTTAGGATCGCTTCCCGTCTCAGCAGGAAAGCGCTGCAGCGCTGTATTTCCATAACCAGGCGGGTGATAATTTGTCTATGATTGATTGGGGTGCTAAATAATAGGCTTAGTGTGATGCACGCATTCATATTTTAGAGTGTAGACACTACAAATGGTTAAAACTATTTTACGTTTTTGATTTATTTATCCTTAACATAACTTTATTTATGGCAAGATAACGTCAACACCGTCCTCGTATGAAATATAAGACGGTTGATTATAAAAAAATCAAAACTTGCCTAAACCCTCGCGAACCATGCCATATTGTATTTTTACGCCGTCTTGTATAGATACTACGTGCGAATTCCTATTAATATTCATCATAAACACGTCATTATCAATGGGCATTATAATTATAATCCACTTCATGGTGTAACTGACGTCAAATTAAAGTAAAAACCACTCACAACAACGTCTCATTTCTCTGGCCTATTGAACTTCCCACGGCGGCGTTGTGCAACAATGGTTTTAGGGAAAGGCGAACGAGATTAATGTTCATTCCTCATTTACGCGACTATTTATCAAGATCATGTTTTCCACCTGTACAGGTGAGCATAATGAATTAAATTCACAATCACGACGCCATTCATCTAAATATTCCCATCCGGTTATATTAAATTGAATAACTGCAAAGTGGTCGTTACGTTAAATATTTTGGCGATCTTTCTCACCTGTTAACTTTGTTAATCAACACGAGTGGACTTTATTGAACCAAATAACACGTAAAAGTTAGACAACATCGAACTCGTTGGGCGTAACTAGGCCTCTTTAAGGAGTGGACATCATTGACGTAAAGGTCATGTAGTCATGTAGGTACCCTGTCACTTACGTCTGCCGCTGTTCCGACAGGGTCAATGAGCAGCGCCTTAACATATTATTAGCTATACATATAAAACTATTATCCTTCAACGTAGGCAGAGTCAACATGATCTTAATAAGGTCTCTAGTAATACTTATAGACATGTGTAAATAATTTTTGAGATACACTTGGCTTATTTATTATTTATTTATGGAATTTTTTTTTTTTATTAATGTTGGCTAAGACATTCTTTCTCGTGACTGTCTCCTTTGAAGATTTTCATAGCATACATTTACAATACGGGATTTGAACTCAATTTTTTTGCAGCTTCAACTCTAAATTAGAGATTAGCTATACTTACTTTAGCAGATTGTAAACCAGTCCAAACATATGGAAATCTTTACTGCTGGCCACTCAACCCATTTGGCATAGAACTTTCTTGACTGACCGATATCGTGTCAGTGCGGCGGGACGCAGTTATGGGTTAGAGTAATATATATATATATATAGTTATATATATATATATAGTTTTTTTTGTCGTTGGGAAAATGCCTTTACGCATACCACCCAGGTCCGGGGGGACCTCGACGCCTACGACTCCGGGAGGGTGCTTTGGTTTACAGAAGCACCCTCAGACCTCCGGTGCGCCACGGTGGACGAAGGGGTCCCCCGACCCCTCCGGCCGGCACACCTGTCCCGCACGTGTCCGCGCGTGTGTCGTGTGTCGTGTGACAGTACACCGAGCTCATTCCAACCCATAACTGCGTCTCGTTGCGCCGACACAATATCAGTCAATGAAGAAAGCTGCTCTACACTTGGATAGGGTGTTTCATATTTGTACTGAAAAAAATATTATGTCATATTTGTTGCTTACGCCCCGAGTCTATTCAACGTAAAAATTAAATTAAATTTCAAGATAATGGGGCAGTATTAATTTGGAGGTTGCACAAATTAACCACTTGGCGAAAGCAGATTTTCAATGTTGATTATATTAAAGATAAAAAAGATAAAGATAAAAGATATTTATTCAGTAAGTAGGCCGCACGGGCACTTTTACACGTCAAAATCTACCAGCGCTTCCCAGGAGGAGACCACTGCTGAGAAGAAGCGCCGCAAGAAACTCAACAGTTAGTCATTTTTTAAATGAAAATATAACAATGTCACTACTTATTCTAACATTATATAAAACTGTAAAAATAATATTAAATATCTGCGTAGTTTTGCAGGAAAACATGTCAGAATGACTACGAGAAAATTTATATATATATCACACAAAACAGTTTTGACATGTCTTCCTACAAAACCGTGTCCCCTAGACAAGATACAGCGTTTACATGATTTTTATGAGGTATGTACGAGTAGTAGGTAAGCTATTGAACATTAAACATTAGTTAATTTTCTGGTTAATTTCTCCTAAAACAACAAACAATAACCAAGTCTCCTGTCGACTCAGGTCAAACACTACATTAATCATCGGCACCGTTTTTTCGGCCCGTTTCAGCTTAGGTGAATTGCATACATTACACATTATCTTGGTAACACAGGCTCCCGTCCCGTGTAGGTAAGTTTTTCCGATCAGTATCGATTATTTTGCAAACCCAAATCGATTAGTGTGGCAACAAACATTGCTTTGCTCAACTCCCAGGCATCATCTGCGTGGCTTGAGAAAACGATCAGCTGATTTGGACAAAACAAACGACTGCGACATATCGGCTCATCTGTAACGTGGCCATTACGGTAACGTTTGTAACGTTGGGCAACGCGACGGGCGGGACAATGATCGTTATGCAAATACGATACAGTATCGGTGACGCAAGGCAAACGCGATTGAAGACGTTACCTTTAAAATAATGAGATCATCGACGTATGTGACAAAATATATTGCGTGGGAAATAAACAATGTACACTATATTGCAAACTTTTTTTGCTTACCTTGTACGTTTTATTAGAAATAGCTTTTCAAAGAACATAATCGAGTATCAAAATATAAGTTTCGAAAGCAGCAACATTTAATAAAGAAGTCATCATAGTACAGAGGTTTATCCAATGCGAACGCAATAAATTAAATTAATTTAAAATGTAAATATTAGACATTGATTATTTGATTATGACGTTCATGCAAAAAACATGTACTTATTCGAACTTTTTGGCGACTTATGTAAGTTTAGGTATAATTTATTCAGAATAAAATTAAAAAATCGAGAATAGATTTAGATCAAATCTGACCAGCGAACAATGAAATAACAACTTATCTATATTCATATGAGCTTTCACTATTACACAACAGAACACATAACCAACACATAGGTATAAGTGTCGAAATCAGAAAATTGGTCATAAAGTGCGTATACGCAAAAATTGTGCAAAAATAATTATGCAAATGTTTCAAGTTTTTTTTTGTACCAAGCTGCCGCAACTGCGTTGCGAGAAGTTACTGTAACATACTTAACATGAGATTAAACGATTTTCCAAATAATGAACGACCGTCATTGTAGTAACTTTCGCTGACCGCCAAGTTCGTAATTTGTCATGTTTTGGGTCAAACCGATTATCAAATAATCGACTTACGCTCACTCCATCGGCCACACGACATCCTACGCACCAATTCGCCAATTTTAAGCGAAAGTGAACTATCGCTTTCTAGCCTGAAATGTTGACTTCTGTATTTGCAAATTAATATGAATATGAGCTTGTGGTGGGCGGTCGCGGCGTGCTGCGAATCGATCGGGACAGGCCGCCGCCCACGGCTCGAATAGTAAGTAGCAATCGATTATCTAGCTATACGGAAGCCACCGCCAAGATCTAATTCATACTTTGAAATGCAATAGTATTAGCAATAAAACAATACCGAACAACGATACTCTCTGAATTGATCTGTAGTGTTTGTTTAAGCGAATCATAAATTCACCTTACTGATTTATATTTAGACAGCATAGTTAGCAAACGAATATTTAATTGATGCTTGCTTCAAGCAACTTGGAAATAATCCATTGCTTATAAACAATTTCTTTCAAAGTGCCAGACTTCCAGTTTAAAATAAAATAGGCTCCCACGTGGATGCTTTATTCGACACGAACTTGGCCTGTTTTACTACCCATTTCCGACATTAATAAAACCACGCGGAAAACAAGACAGGTTGTGCAGGAAACTTGTCTAAATCATAATCGATCTACCGATTATCGATCGCCAAAACCGCTGAATGAGGACAAGTCAATAAAATATTATATTTTATTAAAAGCACTTATTCATAAATTATCCTTCCCACACCAAATAACTAGAACTAGGGCCTGCGCAAACCGGTGGAGCGCAGCGCAGATCACTTTAAATTTATCAATGTATATTCTTCCCTATTTTAATTACAATAAGGTATAAATTTGAATGCTCTGAGACCGACCTCGGAGCATCACGGGGGATTTCCACTCTGCGGCTGCGGCTCTAAATTTATACCTTATTGTAATTAAAATAGAAAAGAATATACATTGATAAATTTAAAGTGATCTGCGCTGCGCTCCGCCGGTTTGCGCAGGCCCTAAGGTTATCTAGAACACTGCACGTAATTATATGCTTGCGGTTCCATAAGAAATAAATATTATAAAGAGGAAAGATTTGTATTTGTATATCCAATTGTTTTTGTGTGTTTGTAACGAATAAACTCAAAAACAATTGGACCGATTTCAAAAATTCATTCGACAACATTTAGAATGGACTGTCAGGGTGGACATAGGCTATATTTTAACTGACGAAAGTACTGACTCACCGCAGACAAAGTCGCGGGCGGAAAGTACGTACGCGGAAACAATTGAAACTATATAAATGCCGGTAACAAAAAGACATTCCTAGAGGCGATTTGTAATAACGTAATGTAAAAGGCTATATAAACCGTCATTTATTATAATAAGTGGGCTCAGTAACTTAATATTATGTATTTCTCGTGATCAGAACTAACTTACCGTCCATTCAACCCATTTTCCCGCTATCCTGGGTTTCGTGCAAATATAAAAATTAAAATACAAATAAATTGGCGAAATCAATCCGAAGCTAATACTTATACGACGTGGTTAGCTTAACACCTTCGACGCCGGTGACCAACCTAGTGTCAAATTAATTACATACATTTGGAGGTTAGGCGGCGGCGAACGTGTTAATCAGTGACTGCCTACGAAGCTCCCGGATTCGTTCCGCTGTAATGATGTCACGTATTTGCCAAATATTGATCTAATATCTCTCTCATATTGAATGAAAGAGATTAATAAATTGTTTAACAAATAATAGTCACGTGAAGTAAGGGAACATATTTGTGTGATAAGCAGATATTTATTCCTGAACCTTGGATGTTTTCTACCTTCATAGAACAGATTATTGCCATGTAACGAACAGGCAGTTTTATAACTGTCAAGTGTCGAGTAATTAGGCCAGTAACTTGACGGTGAAGTGTTATTACAAGTGATTGGAATATAGTAAGGAAGTCTCATGCTATTCAGTTATGTTATGTTATGATCTTGTTTTATTAAGCCAATAAAACTACTTTATTAAGTTGTAGTGGTAAGATTATATATTTATGTATAGATTGGAGATATAAAGTAGTATCCTGTGTGTAAATGGCTGCATTAACGGCATGACAACCCATGGCACTATAAAATATTTATATATATTTGTGAAATTGTATTCACTTCAAAACAGAGCTTCAAACTTATGTCACTTATTTCGCACAGAGCTAGTTGAATAATTTGATAATGACGATGTATGTATAGTTATAGACCAAGACAGTCCTTTACGATTTTTTAGCGTGCCAAAATCCAAAAACCGGGCAAGTGCGAGTCGGACTCGCGCACTGAGGGTCCCGTACACATTTGGCTGGTTTTTAGTATTTGTTGTTATTCCATAGAGCTTGTTCTATTATCATACCAAATTTGACGCTTGTATGTTTTACCGTTTTTACGATACAGCAAAAATTCAAACACATGGAAAAAAAAACGTTTCTTGTATGGGGACCCCCTTTATTATTTCACTTTTTTATTTTTTTATTTGTTAGTAAATCCGCCGTAATAACACATATTCTAAAAAAAAACTCAACCTACTATCTATTACCGTTCAAAAAATACAGCTCTTTAATAGTTAGGACAGACAGACAGACAGACAGACAGACAGATGGACGGACAGACAGCGTAGGCATATTAATAGGGTCCCGTTGGGCGCCCTTCGGATACGGAACCCTAAAAAGCATATTCTTGGTTGAACAACAAACATGTAGACGACGATCTCAACTGACGTTAAATCTCACACGAGCACCGTGACGTGTGCGTCAATTCTGTTCAGCACCCGCATTATGGTGGCATTTATCGCGGTAGATGAGCGTGGATAAAGCATCCGTCCCTCTCGCACTTACGTACTGAGCCCTTAGCCAAGATGCATTACGCTAACTAGCGTTTCTATCCGTTTCGTTATTAAACCAATCGCGTCACTGGTAGATCACGTGATACAAAGAGTCACGTGATCTACCAGTGACGCGATTGGTTAAATAACGAAACGAATAGAAACGCTAGTTAGCGATGGGCATCTTGGCTAAGGGCTCTGGTCAAAAAGTGACGATGTCTTATCCACGTTTATCCCCATGATAAACACGACCACAAAAGGCCCGTGAATCAACTGCGTTGGCTTTGCCGCCACACTCAAACACCGTAACCCTAAAATACTCGATTTCAAAACGGAGGAAATTAACGTATTCATGCACGAAGATCTTAAGTTATACTCATGCATGGCAATACTAAGAGACCGATACGAATCTGTGTCCACCAAAAAAAATCTAGTCAATGAAACCCTGATTAATTATTGATTTATCCTATACAATTTATGATATTTGGGGAATTTCAAAAAAATAGCACACCTTTGATTTTTTCTTTAGATTTGGGAAAAAAATTGCACGTTGGTTGGGACCACCATTCTGAACAAGAAAAATAGAATTCCGATAAAATAATGTCCCCAAAAAGATGTATGGGATTGTCCGTTTTGTTACCTAAATTCAATACATTTCTTGGTAACAAAACTGACAATTCAGGAATATCCATTTTTCTTGTTCATAATAGTGGTCCCAACCAACGTCCAATTTTTTTTCCAAATCTGAAGAAAAAATGAAAGGTGTGCTATTTTTTTGAAACTCCCCATTTAATTTAACTAGATTATAGCATATTATATTAATGTTTAAAGTTATGTATAATGGAGTTTACGTTGTCTGAAATAAATGAATGCTGAATGTACTGACTAGAAAAAACTGGATATACCGCAACAGGATGTAAACCGCTGAAGAGACGGCAATGATATAACACCTAGACATTATATTAACAGGATCAAACCCGCCTGCCGCGCCAAGGAAAAGGAAAACTAAATATACACTTACGCAACTCGCACGTAACACAACTAGTACAATTTCACCTTTTCCCAGCGCAAGCGCAGCCTCAGGCTTATTATTATTAATTATCTCGTGATTAAAACACAATTCAGCTGAAGAAAGTTCGCGCACAATGCCAATGTTACGTATCGTGCTTTCTTCGCTGATAATGAAGTAATCAACTTAAAACAACCGTGGCAACCAAATTTCAACCTTAATTTGTACACTGTAGTTTTGATTGAAGATTTGTTGGTGTGCAAATTTAATTTGGCCGGTGTTGGTAGATTGGTTGATGATTAAAAGTTGCCAATGTGTAATAGGAATCAGTGCACAATAGAAGCTATTGCTTCATCGTTGAACACACCCACCCGCCATCATCTTTCTCTCGGTCATCGGACGCCCAGAGCGGCTAGCGCATCTTATATTTTCTTGCTTGTCACTATGCGGTGCGTCTCAGTCATTACAGACTAGTTAAAAAGGTATCCGAAAAACAAAAGAGTCACGGACAACTTGTGCTAGCCGTCCAGACGGGGGAGCAGTGGCTTCCACCCTTATGCTGTTGAAGGGGAATTTCAAACAAATTGCACACGATTAAATTTGTCTGATATGTCCCCAAAAAGATGTAGGAACATTTCTTGGTAACAAAACGGACGAATCCATACATCGTTTTAGGGACATTATCAGGAATTCTATTTTTCTTGTTCATAATGGTGGTCCCAACCAACGTGCAATTTTGTTTCCCAAATCTGAAGAAATAGTGAATCGTGTGCTATTTTTTTGAAATCCCCTGAAACACCATTCGCTCGATGAAGCGCTTTGCTTCTTTTGAATGCGAAGCTGTTGGAGTGGAATTCGCTTCCTTCATCGGTATCATCACAGACCAAATTGGTTTTACTTCATGGCGGTAAGTATAGAAGGAATTACAAACGAAATTATATCAAAAGAATAGCTGGCAAAGGCCTGGCAAAAAAGTCGAACAAAAAAATTAGTGCGCTGTTCGGAATGAAATTGGCAACATGATTCAAGGTTTACTCTAACTTAACTTGTGCTGCTTGCCATTTGAAAATATTGTAGTTCCAGCTGTCACCGCACGCTCGACTTTTTAGCCAGGCTAAAAGTATAAATTTCTGTGCCTGTAACTAACTTAACTTTATTAAACTTTAGTAAACTTTATTGCACAATAAAAATAAAGTACAAATGGCTGACTTAATGCCTTAAGGCATTCTCTACCTGTCAACCAACAAGCCAAACAGAAACATGTCAAGCTTGGTAATATACGCTACGATTTGTCGCTCCGATCAATCTGAAGAAAATAGTGACGATCGATCGCTTCAAAAAATTTTACGAAATTGCAATTCGTATTAACGTATACTCGTATGGGGCCCTTAATACACAATATTTTTTACATTTGTTGTTTACATAACCGGTTTCGTCTGTATATTCTGACACTGTTTACGAGCAAGTTTAAAAGATAAAAATATTTATAATGTAAAAAAATAAATAAATATCAGGGGACAATCTCACACAAATTGACCTAATCCCAAACTAAGCTCTAGGCTTGTGCTATGGGTACTAGACAACGATAAACATACTTATGTAGAGAAATACATACTTAAATACATAAAAAACATCCATGTCTCAGGAACAAATACTCGCGCTCATCACACAAATATTTGTCCATACCGGGATTCGAACCCGGGACCGCTAGCTTCGTAGGCAGGTTCACTACCAACTAGGCTAACCGCGTCGTCAAATGCTCGCAACCGACAAATATGATTCTAGACCATTGCGTGGGTCTATGTCAAGGTGACCCGAATTACATAATTAATAAAATCATAAGACAATTATTGCAATTTGGTTTAGCACACCTCTTACAAATACTTCCACGGTAATCTCAAATTTGTCGACTGTACTGCAAAATATCACTCATAACATGTTACGTGAATTCATTCGCTAACCAATAAAACGCTAAAAAAAAACAAATTACACCGTTTGTTAGCGCGTCCATTAGATCTATCGGCGTGGGCGCTCCATTATGAGCCAAATTTGACAATAACAAGCCGATCAACGAACTATTGCAAGTCAATACGATGCACGACTATGCTCACCAGGCGTCGGGCTTTTTCCTGACATGTCAGGATTTTTTGTCATTTGTCCTGACATCGCATCCCTGGAAGCGGCAAGAATATGGAAATGTTATTATTTTAGATGGAATTGTCATTGATTTAGAAGACATAGTTATTTTCAGGGAGCGCGCAAAATGTCAGGTATTTGAAACAAAATCCAGGGATTTTGTCAGCATTTTCTGAACTTATACCTGGCAACCCTATGCGCGACAGCCCATGACAACCCTGACTCCTCGACATTATGTCTAAAATTGTGTGGAAGCGCCATGCATGTAGCGCCGCCGTGGTGGTTTCGGAATGACCCGCCGAAACATTAGTGACATGAACTTTCAAACGATTTCGATACTTAAATAAAAAGCACCGTTTCAAATTCAATAACTATTTATCAATAATTACGCTTGTGTTTTGGTCTAAAACTTTCTTCTCTTTACGAGCAAGTTTTCTACACTTAAGCTCGACATACACAATCCGTTAAACTGATCAGTAAACTGACGTACATCAAAAAGCTGACCGTGAGTGTGAAACGTAAGTTGTGAGAATGGGGAAATCGTGTAAATATTTAAGGACAAAAATTGTGAAATTTCAAGTTTTCCAGTGCGTCACGAAAATCAGTCATACGTCATACATTTAGTATCGTTAATTTTTAAAAACTGATCAGTTAATAACTGATGTATTTTAACTGACCGTGTGTGTCGAGCTTTATTATTTTGTAGGCTCGCGCGAGAAATGTGTTGTGCGCCGTACGTTTCACTCAAAGATGTTTCGACCCCACTTTCTTGCAAATGTTTTTCGCAAGAATCGCAAGTCACCTCCATTATTCATTTCTTCTTCAATCTGATGCCTTATTCTTTATTCGTTTGTTTCTTTCGTACTCGTATATCTACTAACAGATACCGAAATGTGGAATTATTACTAACAATTCCACATTTCAGTATGTACAGTGAAGGTCATAAATATGTGTACACGTTTAGCACCTTGTCACTTTAATCGCTGTGACATTCAAATATGGCAGTTTAAATATGACATTAAATAGACAAGGTACTAAAATGTACACATATTTATGACCTTGATCGACTCGATCGATCGTACACGGTATATTACTTTTGGAATTTGACGATTTGACAACCCGACCGAATTAAGAATGTTAGCAAGTGGCTCAACGATCCCGTGGTGTGCCGTGTGACTTAATGCCAATTCGCTACAATATGGCGACTTTCAGTCCATCATGAAAGAAACTTGTTTCCCTAAGCCAGTCTCTATTCGAACATTTCAGCGATTAACATATTTTATCAAGAAGAACAAACCGATTCTAAGCTGATACAAGAAAAACCTTAAAATAATTTTAAAGTTTAACTGATTTGTTGTTTTAGAGAGGCAGAGCTTATCTTCGGCTAGAAAGACTTCTTGCGGCGCTTCTTTGGAATGATGGTCTTGTCTGAAGCGCTAGTATAGTAGATTCACTCCATGCTACAGACGTGTTAAGCCGTGGTCTTTTGAACGGAACCGGAACGCACAACGCCGCGGTAAGCGTTATGCGGTGTTTGTATGGACAACAGACCAATCGATTCTAGACGCGGTTAGCCTAGTTGGTAGTGACCCTGCCTACGAAGCTAGCGGTCCCGGGTTCGAATCCCGGTATGGGCAAATATTTGTGTTTTTTTTTTATTATTTATTCAAAAAAAGGTACATGCTTTATATGAAAGCCAGTGCAGTAGAGGTACGTTCTTTGAGAGAGGCTATGGTAGAGCGAACGGATCTGACTTTAAGTCTTGTCTCCCAGTGGGGTGACAAAAATTTAGTCAGTTTCAACGCCACCAAAACACAGGCGTGTCTATTCTCTGCCAAAAGGAGTCAGTTCAGTTTGACCCCTACTTTCCGAAGTACATCTGTGCCTATTACCGACCGTCTCGAGCTTCTCGGCATGGAGTTGACGTCTAATCTCAACTTTGGTGCCACCATTGAGTACAAAGCGCAAACCGCGGCCAAAAAGCTGGGCATCCTAAATAGGGTAAAGCGGTTCTTCACGCCTGGACAGCTTTTATCTCTCTACAAAGCAGGCATGGAGTACTGCAGTCACCTTTGGGATGGTTCAGCTAAATACCAACTAGCCATACTTGACTCGGTGGAACGCAGAGCTAAGAGACTCATCGGCCACGACTTTCTCGAAAAAGCTAAGCTTCACAGCCTAGCTCACCGACGGAAAGTTGCCTGCTTGTCGGTGTTCTACAGACTGTACTTCGGGGAGTGTGCACAGGAGCTCCACGAGCTAATACCGCCGTCTCCTTTCTACCATCGGACTTCCAGGCGCACCGCGGGATGCCATCCGTACTTGGTTCAAATTCCGCCTTTTCGAACGAAGCGCTTTGCATCATCTTTCATAATGCGTACTGCAAAGGAGTGGAATGCGCTTCCGGCGTCTGTATTTCCGAGTGCATACAATCTGAACCTATTTAAAGCTAGGGTGAATAGGCATCTTCTGGGTGAGCTCGCTACATCGTAGACTGAATCTTCGTCCTCCAAGGGCGGGAGTTGGTCAAGAGCAAACCCATTATCAATAAAAAAAAAAAAAATATAAATAAATGCTCGCCAAACTGTTACCCAGTTTGTTGGCGAGATTGTGTGATGAGCGCGAGTATTTGTTCCTGAGTCATGGATGTTTTCTATATATTTAAGTATGTATTTCTCTATATAATTAAGTATATCGTTGCCTGGTACCCATAGTACAAGCCTAGAGCTTAGTTTGGGACTAGGTCAATTTGTGTGAGATTGTCCCTGATATTTATTATTATTATTTATTATTGATATCCATACAAAAAGAGTCCGACACCGCATACGCTTACCGCAGCGATGTGCGTCCAGATCAAAAGACCACGGCTTAAAAGATCCCGAACGACGCCAACTGAATAAACCTTTTTAATTATGAATTTCACTTTGTGATTTGCTCAGATAACAAACAATTTAAGGTATTATGCATTGTACCATCAGTTTCGCTTTATATTCAATCTATTAAAGATTTACGTAACGTGATGTAACCATAGGAAATTATTTTTACAAATAATTCACCAATTTAATAACTCCCGTATTCATCTTATTTCTGATTATCAAAGTTAAAAAAGAAAATCAAACAGCAATTTAATTTAAACTTGATTAAATAACCTATAACTTGTATTATGAAATATAACTATGGGAAAAGAAAATAAAAACGCGTTTAAACAAATCTAGGTTGCCGCTATCGTCTCAAGCTTGATGGTATAATTCGAACGTGTAAAATTAAAGCTTAATCACGTATAACTGATCATTAACTTTTTATTCCGGTTGATTGATGGAGCTACAGGTACAAAACAGGTTTCATTACAGGCCGGGTGTCCACTGAAAGCGAGCAAAAACCGATAATTAGCTTGAAATATAATCGACGACGGAACCCGACGTTGACGAGGACTGCTATAATTTATGGCAGTTTCGAGGCCGTGATTGACGGGGATAAAAAGGAGAGGAAGGAACATTTGTTGTTAAAACTATAAATAAAACCTACGCATTTGAAGCGTTAAATTCAGACGTTTAAGATAGTAATTGAGCCTTTTTTCACTAGGTATCATAAGATACCTAGGGAAAAAACAATTAATAGGGAACAAATAATTGTTTTAGCGCTTTTACCCGCATTTCAATCATATTACAACTCGGCCGCCTTTACTGTAAAGTCAATAAGAGCTATTATGGCGTTAACAATACGATAATAATAGGGGGGGGTACAGGCAATATGAAACTGAAGCTCAGAGCACATTTCATGACATTCAGTTAATTGAGTTTGATTAAAGTTGCTGCTGTCACTTTCTTTGCTATAGCAATAGAATAAGACGCAGCAACTATAATCAAACTTGAAAATTAATTGACGTGTCTGAGTGCGGCAGTAAGTCATTAAAGTTATATTATAAAAGTTAGATATGAATTGATTATTATTATCAAACCAAATCACGAAGTTTATACGTTTACGCTTCGCTATAGCTCGCTTGTAATGTGCACCAAACTTTCCGGAACATTTTCAAGGTGTCCAGAGTTTATAGAGAGAACGCAAAAAAACATCGATGTTCCACATAGATGCAAATATCTCATTGTGTTCTTTACACGTCACAAAAGAGAGATGAAAGTGATTGGTAGCTTTCGTGAACGGAACTCCAAACTCGTGTATACCGAGGTCTGTTTATGTTTTTTTTTTATTGACGAATTTCACTTGGCATTGTTTGTATTGATGTTCCGCTGATTCGGTACTGATATGTAGAATCAATCGGTACTTTCTTTCGGCCGTCAAACTGAGGTGAGAGAAGGTTCGATCGATTGGAATCTTTTATCGATTGCTACGATAGATTTTTTCATGTTCGCAGGTCGATGACTTTGAATTTGAAAGACTAGAAAGGGTGTCTATGTAACTTCGAAATGCTTTTACTTTCTAACAATATACTTATTTAAATAAGTTAAGTAGGTATTGTGAATGCAAAGTTGAACGTCGCTCGCTACTAGGTATATCGAAATAGACAGTAGCGGGTATTTACCCAATCTACCTACTGAATACATATATACCAAATTTTCAGGTGAATGCTCAGGTATACACCCTGTGTACACATGATCTACCCTATGTGTAAATTGGGATAATATTCGCCGCTGGCCATTTATAACTGATAAGATAATAAAAAAATACGGGAAATCAAAAAGACCGGAGAGTTGAAAGAACTTAGTGTGCTGCTGCTGCTGGTGCAACATCAGCAAATAAACTGTTTCCTTTTTTTTTTAATGACAACCGTTATCTCTACTTATGATAGCTATGATAGATCCTAAAACTGCACTAATGCTAATCCTTGCATAAAAGCGGTATTTTTCACTTATTACATCTCTAATCAATTTATCTAAATTAGCTTCTGATACCGATCAATAAAGGGTAGGCACATCACCGAATGAGTCACGTATGCAGATGACGAGCGCCCGCGCAGACGCGCCGGCGCGCATGCGTGACGCGCCGGAAGCGCACGCGCAGGGCTGTTGACACGCCGTGACACAGTTAGCGGTGCTGTAACACCGGCGACGAGCTGGTGCGCTATTACGGCCGTGTTTATCGATGTGGATAAAACTTCTGTCACTTTCTGACCAGTATATAAGTGCGAGGGTGACGGATGCTTCATCCACGTTTATACATCGCAATAAAGGCGACCATAATACGGATACCCTATGCCCATACTAGTTAGTGCCGCTTAGTGCCGAAGCAAAATATCCACATAAATATTGTATACTGGCGACTCGCCCTCGCTTCGCTCCGGGTACTATTATACACAGCCTATGTCTTTTCCCGGGACTCAAGCTATCTCCATACCAGATTTCATCTAAATCCGTTCAGCCGTTTTCACGTGATGCGCGTTCAAATAAACAGATTTACAGCTTTGTTATATGTATAGTATAGATATAAATAGATAGAAGATCACTAATTTCAAGGGTGATACGGCTCTTTCTAACCCATCTCATTACATCAGCCGAAAGACGTCCACAGGCTATACCAATGGATCTGTGCACCGTTCGGTTGTGTGGTAGTCGCTTGTAATTCCTTTTAATTGATCAATTTAAATCACTTTTTCATAGTTCACAATTATTTTTTAAGATTTCGCACCCCCAGTACAACACTGCACTAAGTCAAAATATTTCATTTTTCAGAATCCACTAAGAACCGTCATGTCATGTTAAATCAAAGTTATTGCAATTTAAAAAGTCGATTTTGAAATTTTTCGACATAATACAGTGTTGTACCTACTGGGGGTGCGATTTGTAAGTCAATCTCTTTCACACTTTACCATTAATTGGTCTAATTGTTACTTACTTGGTTTAGTAAATGAAAAATCACATGGTAAAGGCTCATGTCGCCGTTTTAAAAAGGTAGTTTTTACAAGCTTTTATTTAACTATCAATGTATGTATGTATGTCAATTTTGAACCAGTTCCCGTTAATAGAACGGGCTGAAATTAGGAATACGTATGTAAACCCGATGACAATGCAACATTATGGTGTCATTAAGCTGGTCTGATGATGGAGACGGAAGTTGGTCACAGGAACTCCTAAACTACACATGATAAACCCGTCGTGTTTGCGCTCGTTGTATTTGTCGTGATAAGCAGATAATGATTGTGGAAAAAATAAGTACAAAAGCTTGTCCCAAAAATTAAATTTTTAGGTTAGGCTATTTGTCTTTAGATCTCTGACCTAGTTTCTATCACAAGCATTTTGTTGCGTTGTTAAACTTTTATTTTTACGCGAAATGTAAGGTAAAGCTTGTTTACATTCTGCAATAGATATGGTCGTATAGTTTTTTGTACTTATTATAAAATGAAGACCTTCATCATCTTAAGCAACAGATATATCTTAAGCTTATTATAATCCAAAGAAGTGTCACCTAAAGAATGCGCGAATTGGCATGGAGCCTCAAAAGAAGAGGCTATTAGCGAAATCATGCGCACGCGGCCCGCTGACCGCGATCCGCGATCGGAGAGAGGTTCGGAAAACGACAATAAATATGGAAAGTAATTGTATTTTAATAAGAGTGGGTCGGCTTGAGAAATCTGTCCAATGTTTCGAGGAAATGCAATTTGTGCATACCCTTGTTTGTATTATAGGCCACCCTTGCAGGTTGTTCAGACCGCGAGCGACGACCCCGTTCTGGCGTCCTTGAACGAGTGTTGCGAGTCTCGTGCCGGTGCTTTCTCTTTCGTGCGTAAAAAATATTGATTGATTGACGCGTGTGACGTGTTAATGGAATATTTGCGTTAGATGTTGGTGGGTTCGAATCTTTACAAAAAATATGAGTATTTATATTTATTTATAGCGGATCCAGTGCTAATATTTTAAAAAGTTTTAGTTACAAAGGCTCTTTGCAATTTGAAACATGACAGTTTGAAAAAAAACTTAGTTATGTTTAGAAGTACTTACTATGTTTACGATTCCTAATATTCCTAAGCAACAGAATTAGATCATACAACTCTGGAGTATTATCCAAATGCTCTGGCTTTTTTTTCGCCCAAGGATAACTTGGGTTGGGTAAGACATTAACCCAGATGTAACGGGATTTTTGAAAATTGGATCGCGAATTTGAACTTTACCTCTTTAAATTAAGGTTCAAATTCTATGAAAAAAAAAAGTGTTATTTTAATCATACAGTAGTTATAAGTGGGTTAAGAAGTTTCTTCTTGTTATTGGACCTTTTAGTTTCGCACTAAACACGTCCACGCCCCTGTTTAACTAGGTACCCTAGTTAGGTATCTGGGGAAAAAAGTAAAAAATAGGAAATTCCGATTCGCTGCTTATTTAAATAGAAAATAACTTTTGTTTATAACGACAATTTGTTTGTTTGCCTTGTCCAAAGTCAAAACCTCATTTTAGTATACCTAATATTTTCTAATTAAATTCCAAATTTAACATTTAAATTCTAAATTTAAAATATCAAGTTAATTTTGACCCACTGACCGCTGCCCATCAGTAGAAAATACCACACGTGACTCACAATGACTTTACAATAAAAGCTATTCAAGAATAACGCACGTCAATATTATTTTCGTGCGACGACGAATATTCGTTGGTTCTGTGGTTTATTCAGGCTACTGACAAATACTTATTCAAATATTCAACATATTTTTCGGAACGTGACAAATAAATATACAGGGTGTCCCATAAACAAACGTCAAGCCGTTAAGGGCTGATAGAGCAGCTTAAAAGCTATCGATTTGACCCCTGTGTATTATGTTCAGCGATTTTTACTAGTTTCGGAGATATTGGTAAATTTAATGTGAATTTTCATAGAATGTTTTACTTCGCCGAATTTTCATTTCATCGACAGGCGTTTCCGTGTGCAGGAGTTACAATTTTTTGGTGGTCACAGATCTAATCTAACCTACGTAACCCATGCTTAAGATAACCTGAAAACAATAAGGTTTCAGCAGAAATTATCTTTTTATGAAATGAGTGTCTGCAAAACCAACGGGACACGGGTTACGTAATTATTATCTGGATTCCCGTAACTGCCCTTATCTGTCTTCAAAGCCCTTGCAGCTTCTCCCACGCCATGCAGGCCCACAGCCCACGGCTGCATGAGCGAGCGCAAGTGGCCGGACGGGTCCTCGCAAGTGGCCCGAGGAACCTGTCCAATATTTGGGCAGACGGTCAGTGGGTCACGCCACGGGCGACAGCGGGGTTAAGCCGCATCAGACTAGTTGAGGTTCATGAACTGTTAACATTCCGGAATATCGGACCCTCATGCCCAGCAATAGGGCATTAATTGGCTTATAATGTTGATGAACTAGCCTTGCCTGCACGAAGCATTGAATTCGTTTAACGTTATCCCTCGGGAACACTCCAATTTTTTGGGATATGAAGTATCCTATGGACCATTCCAGGAAATTTCACTCGCATTTCGATAATTTCATTCAAATTCGTTTAGCCGTTCATGCGCGAACAAGCATTTTGAATGTTTCTCAATGCTCAGGAACTTGCATACTTTTATAAAAAACTAGCGACCCGCCCTCGCTTCGCGTGGGTTACATAAGTTAATATAGCATATAGCATCTGCCCTTGCTTTGCTCCGAGTTCTATTATTTACATAAACCTTCCGTGAAGAATTATCTAACTGACGGTGAAAACCGCATCAAAATCCGTTGCGTAGTTTTAAAAGATCTAAGCATACATAGGGACAGACAGACGCGGAGGGCGACTTCATTTTATACTATGTATTGATTGTGTCAAATTTTCCCCTGATTACTACTAAGTATTTATTTTTATTATTTATTGCTTTGAGTCTAAGGACAATAATAAACAACAAAGTGTTAAACATCTAATGGGTTATGATGCGTAACCTTATTCAAAAAACATTAAGAGCAACCTTGCTTGGAATTCCAAATTACTTAGTTACATCCAGATTAACAACGCAATCAAATCTTGAGTTCTAGCTTAACACAGATTGCCAGGTGCCCCAGTTTCCATTCAAATTATAACCGCTTCTGAGTTCTTGGCACTGATAGTCCTAACCCATTCTTTTAGCATTCATGGTCAGTAACAATTGGCTCAAAGAAATGTTCCCACGCCTTAATACTGAAGAGGGGTCATTAAGGCTGATATGGGTGATTTAATAGGAATTCTGTATCCACGCTTCTTGCCTTCACTTTTAATAACTAGGCTTGCTGGCCTACTCGTTGCTTTGTTTTCGTTAGTTCTTATAATTGTTGGAGATCAGAAAAGAAAATTGTTAAGAACATTGAAGGGTTTAAGAATTTTGAAGTCCTAATCGTGCTAGAGTTGGTTACAGAATCTGAGTAGCTACTCGTATCATCACGTGGCCAGCGGAATGTTTAAGAATTATAGTTCAATAGCTAAGACCCAACTGAACGGTGAATGTATTTTAATAATTAATCGAGAATTATGAAAGGCTTCCAGAAAAGGCTTTCGGTTAGCCCCGCTCTTCTACCTTCAACTACGTTCGTTCTAAGTCCAGAATTTGCCATCTCGACATCCTGGGTAGATATACACCTCAACACGCACAGAGTGGGACTCGTTAGTAGGTCTATGGTCTATTGGTCTATGTTCTATGGTCTCAATAAGCAGATTGTGATGAGTGTGCAAAAAACAGAACTTAATTACACTGCTAAATTAATAAAATAGTAAAATATATAAATCAGTTTCCTAACTGCAGTTACAATTGCAAATGCAGACATTGGTACCTCATTGCACACTCGATAACACCCCACGGTTAATTGCGCCTACTAATCTCCTGTCACGCCACTACATCCCTTAACTTATCGCCGTTGGGATGAAAATAGGATGCACTTAACCACTACGAATGACGTATCCTTTAAAGTCATAATAGGCTATATTCAATGATGAATAAAGTTGATAATTGAGTGAACAGTCCTGTGATGCTAATCGAATGCGCGGGCGTCGATGTGATCTGCTTAGTTCCGTTTGTAATTGTTAATGAACATTCTCAGACACGCCACTTAGCCGGCACGTACGTAAAAGGAAACGTTAATTCCGAAGAAAACGATCCAGCGGTATGAATTACTTTTAATTTTAATTTTGGGCGGCCTAAGCCCTGTCTTTGAAAGCTTTACCAAATAAGAGATCTTTATTAATAATTCAAAAAAAGCATGCACCCGTTAAAACATATAGATGTTTTAACATATATGGTATTTCATCATCATTAACCTAAATTAATATTGAACATAAATTATTTGACCACCTGGCAACACCGCTCTCTTTCCAGCTCACGACGCGAGCACAACTCCGTTTGTGTAAAATTCTTTATTTATTGAAATAAACACAGTTATGAGTTACTCCTTTGTTTTATTATTAAACAATCATCATGATAATATGATTGAAAATCCAACCAAGAGTCAACAACGGGTGGCATAGCCAAAATGCATAACGCTAACTTTTCGAAAACTGTCAAACAAAATGTATGGATTGTCGTAAGCTAACGATCAGTCGCGTCAGCCGCTTATGTCAATTCCATATAGTTTGTCGATTTTCGAAAATCATTAAGTTTCACCAGGCACTTTTTGCCTCGCACGGTGAAACTGTGGAACCAACTTCCTTCTGCGGTGTTTCCGGCCAGTTATGACATGGGGGCCTTCAAGAAAAGAGCGTTCATCTCCCTAAAAGGCCGGCAACGTACCGACAACTCTTCTTGAGTTGTCGGTATTCATGGGCGGTGGTGATTACTTCCCATCAGGTAAAAAAAAAAAAAAAAAAAAAAAAAAAGTTAGCGTAATGAAGCTAGGGCCCCTGGCGATTATACACGATATAGTCGAGAGAATCAGCACTGACGTTACTTTAGAGAAAATAGTATCTGTATCCCGTATAGTAGATGTATAACATCATCTTTGACTTTAAGAAAGTGAAGTAGCTATTCACCTGCATCTAAATAACAATATTTAACGAAAACGACCAATTACTATGAATGCCAAACCTACATGACCTAATTTATAAGCCACAACAGAAGCACAATAACACACATTAAAAACCTTCCGCAAAAATTAGACGAGAGCACTGCCGACCGAAGCGAAAAGGTAATAGCGCATATGGACTTCATACTCTCATACTACATTTTTCTTCTACATGGCAGAGCAGGTGTACTGACAACTGCTGCGTTCAGAAGCGCCGGCACATTCCGAAGGCACCTGCCGCCGCAAGCGCGCGCGCAAAAACACTAATCATTGTAATGCGCCCTATTCCTCGCGCCACGTAAAAAGACTTGTCTTTCATACACACTCGATTGTAAACTCTAGACGTATTGAGATAGGAAACAAACGCAAACAAGAGCTCCATTAAAAATACACGAGGTATACGAAGGTTTCAACTTATAGTTACATATATGTTACAGATGCTTAGACGTCAAATGCGATATTGCACGTAGGTACGAGTAAGGTAAGTTGTTTTATTACTAGGTATTTGAGATTGCGTTTTTTAAGAAGAATAGCCACATTTGACCACAATTTCACCTGGTAAATAACGATGTGGTCGAAGATGACGCATAGTTACCTACATTTTTTTTAATAATGTAAGTATAGCGGACATCGAAGTGGGTCACATGATCACGTGATAGTAAGCGATCACCATTGCCCACCAGCAGAAGTAGAAGAATAGCAGGGAAATTGAGGTAAAGATCTGGAAAATTGGGATTCCTGCATTACAATCTTGTAAAGATTTCAGTTTCTACCAATTAACGACAAGAAATAATTATCTATGAAACATTAATTGTATTATCTTTAATTTATTTCTTTACTAACTTTTTGATTCTTTACTAACTGACATATAACGTACTGAACGTACAATATTAAATTTGAATTGAATTTAAAATGTGTATTCCTGTGTAATGTAAATTATTGTTTACTTATTAATATAATAACAAAGGATTTTTCACACTTCAACCAAGTTTAAATGTAAGTAGTTTTATCATTGAGACACAACAATTATATGACCTTTCTTATTAATTAAAGCTGCACTTTGTCCTCAACGAGCGCGTCCCAACCATCACAACGGCGCGGCTAATTCCTGCTTTTATCAGCCGTTGATTGCGAACACTCATTGTACATACCTAATCCCCAAAGTGCACTTAGGTGAATGCAGTGATAATAAAGATAGCCTATTTAGGTACAACAACAAATAGTCCATAGTTTTTTGATGTAAAAGGATGTCATCTACGTAAACTTGCAAAAGAACTAGAAGGGAAAAGCCTTAATGAAGTTAAATTTGAATGATAACTTAAAAAACTAAACAAGGCCAAGAAACCCAGTATAAGTCACATGTGTGTTACTGGTGCCCATAATGTAATCTTTCGTATATTATAAACACCATAAAGATAAAGAAATTTATAGCAACCCGTTACAACTAGCGAAGAACCTGCGTAACAGTAGTTTAGTAGGGCAATGATAAATGATAAATTTTATTGACGGAACATGTTGCAATAGATACTATCAAAGCAACTTCTGGTTGAAATATGAACTTAACTTGTACTATTTCAATCTTTAAGGTAGATAATATTGATGGTACTCTATTGAATTGAGATAAACACTAGCCAATTTGTGGCCCTTTGATCCCTTATAAACCTTTCCCACATCAAATACGCGATAAGCATGCACTAAGGAGCGAAAATAGTTGTCTAATGGGATAACGAAGCGATGGTATCGGAGTGGCGACAACGCAGCATTTCCATGGAAAGTCTCCTGCCTATTTACCCAGAGAATACATAATAATGGAAAGCTGAACGTTTCCAGCCCGCGCTCGAAATGGAAATCAATTGCACGTTACTTTTCCAAACAACGGTTAGAAACAAACACGACATCATTATCAACCTCGTTTGCAATGAAAAATGGCTCTGCAAACAATCGAACAAGGCAAATATCAATGTTAGCTCATTAACAGAAAGATGCAAAAACCGATCAAACAATTTACATTATCGCCAAGACGCTACAAAGCGGTTTAACGGTCAGCGCAACCGGTCGTACGCTAAATCACGCTGATATATCGACGTATCAATGACCGGAACCGGTTCTATCGGTTCGTTTTTAACGGAAACGATTTCAATTTAAAACTGCTAACACAAATCATAGATTCAACACGTTTTGAAGCTTCAACTGAGCTTAATAAGGTTACTTGGCTCGAGGGAACTGGTTTCGTGGGGCTTTGTAGAACACAAGTATTGTAAATTGGTCAACGTGATGATGTAGAAAAAGTCGGTTAGAATATTTTAATGACATTGATTCAATTGACAGCTGAGAATGAAACATTGTAATTATGGGCAACGAAATTAGGCAACACAACCTCAATGACGCGAGTGAGAAAAATAACAACGGGATCTCTTTGTTGGATATCGACATATTTTCAAGTTTAATTTCACAAGACAGGTACGCTATGGAAAAAACATAATTGTACTCTCATTTGATTAACTCTGTCTTACTTTCTGAGACCCGAATAGAAATGGAAAGGGTTATGAATGTTTTGGTTCTAATTAGTTAGCGAAAAAAACTTGAGTGATGGAGAAGGAAGTACCAGATGCTAGTTTGCGGTCGGGTGTCTCGAGTAGCTCTAGGTGTTATTGGTATCATCTCGTTATTGAATTACTGGAGTTTTAACCGCAGTAAGTAGCATCAGCTTTCAGATTTGCGTGAACAAACGTGATTCATAATAATATTGTATTACTGCGTAAGAAACTTCTCTTTTGTGACAGTGAAACCAAAGTTTTACTTATAATATGACTTGCATTTCATCCGTTTACAATTTAACCACACGAATTATTATTATAATCGTAACTATCGCTCTTATCTCGCACGCATCTTTAGCTACACAACGATTGCTACCGTCATCTTTGAATTTACTGGTTTTACTAGTTGAATCATTTTTTATATTATAGCTGCTACTTCTCGATTACTGATTATCTATTGGCTATAAATAAAGCAGCATCGATTGTGAGGGCAGGGCGAAACAGACCCGTTACTGGCATCTTTGGATACGTGTCCCCAATACAGTCGCTGCCTTTACCATCTTATTTATTATCTCATACACATATAAAATCATGGGCCAAACTGTTAAAAGCCGCATTATACGGAGATAAATCTTACGGAGAAAGATATTTACCATTAAGCAATATTATGACAAACTTAATCAGCATCTACAGCGTAACTGTTCTTCCAACTACCGACTAAACCCATGAAGCTTCCGTAATTCTAATTACTTTGTACACAGCTAAAGTTATTACCATGGCTCTAGCTATCTTAGCAGGCGTCGGGTATTGAGAACAATCAAGATGGACGACCTCAGAGCTAAGTATAGAGCTGGTTAATCTGGCCCAAGAACTAAAGGGTTACAGTTCACAGTGTTAGTGGCACGCGGGAACCTGCGGCCACCATCGAACATGCAGATTGAAAATATCTTATGTGTACTTCCGTATTATCTAATGATTTTAAATTTTAAGTTCAATATTGGTTAGAAATCCGAGCAATTAATGTGGTAATTGTGATTCCAACTTTGTGAATTTTTTGGTATTCTTTATCTTGGATAAATTATTTGGCAATCTGGTGCCCAATATCAAAGGCTTTCAGGTGGCTCGCGATCTTGTTGAAGACTCTTATAGACGGGGATTAGTTACAAGTGTAGAAACTGTTAAGAGTAAAGTATTAGTAAACTTCAGAATAGGATTCCTTCTTGCAACAAAAGCATTTGTCATCAGACCAGAATAAATTGCATCGGAACATTCGGAACACACCCCGAGTCAAATACGAGTATCTAACTAAACTTTGAATTCACGTTCATCCATTTAAGGAAATGGATTTCAAATTTGGTAGAATAGCTAATCTCTGAAACAAATTAAGTACCTAAAAGAGACTCGCTCGCTATTCTATCAAATTTGAAATTACGGCTACAGCTGTCACATCAAGTCACGTCCAACGTCAATACCTTGGAAGCATAACATGAACTGCACAAGCATTTGCGTCCAATCAATCAGCCTGCTAGCGAACTCCGCACACGTCTCGAACCGACAGGATAAATACGGTCTCTATGGACACGATAACGACCAGTTATGCGTTAGCCGCTCCCACCTGCCGATGGTAATATCAGCATTGTCTTCAATATTTACGAAGCAGGCTACACTAGAATTGCCTATGTACTTTGTCGTGCAATTAGAGGTCTTATTTGTGGTGTAGTATAGTTTGACCTTCAGTATTGTTACTGTTTGTTATTATGTTCTCATTGTTATTGTCATTACTTTTGTCATATATCACTCTTTGTTCGATGCTAATGTTTTCTGTCATTTTATTTTTACCATTAACTTGAGTTTTAAAGTTATGTTCTTTGTTATTCTATTACGGAGACTCCGTTTGGGTGATTGATAAATTTGCCTGCTCATGTGGTACAATAAAGCTTTACCCACACCGCAACATCCTATTTGGTATTTACAAAATTCTTGATTCTGCCTTTAAGTTTTACCAGTATTCTTTTAGTGTAAATTCAGGTCTCTTACTTTTCTGCACATTCAAACTTCCTTGAACGAATGTAGAAACATCGAGCAAGCTTTCATGTGGAGACTAAGGAATACACGATTTCTCAATTATGTTGTTCTTGCTTGCTTTTATAATCATTTTTCTCACCAAAAACCATTTCTCTATTATCTTGATTATAATGATTGCCACATATATCCAATCAAATTGAACTTCTGAACATCTCTGTTAATCTCGGCACAGCATTTGGCTCGCGTCGGATAACATCTCAGCGAAGCCCAGCGGTCGCGGCGAGCGTGCAAATCGCGCGCAAACGCGACCGGCGCACGCGCACGCCCCGTGTAATCGCTAATCTATGGCCAGACCCAACCGCCACACTCATACACTGTTGACCAAAGCCAGAAGGCAGTAAGCGCATATAGACTTCATACTCGTGTGATACCTTTTTCTCTTGGACGGCAGTACAGTACACATAAACCCGAACTCTATGAAATAAGGACTATTTCGGACTGACGTGATCCAGGAATTCGAAGTAAACGATAAAGCACGGTTGTTATAGGACCATGGGCAATAGCGGTTTGACCATGAAATGCTAGAACACTATAATGTCCGTATATAAAAGTTGAATGGCATGGTAAAGGATTACTTCATCGTCGACGTTACTTGACGACGTGGTTAGACTAGTTGCTGCGTACGAAGCTAACGGTCCCGTAAGGGGTTCGATTCCCGTAAGGGGTATATGTGATGAGCGCGAGTATTTGTTTCTTAGTCTTGGATGTTTTTATGTATATAAGTACCTATAGTTTGGTTCGGGGCTAGGTCAATTTGTGTGAGATTGCCTACTGATGCTTATTTTTATTATTATATTATTTATTAATTATATTAAGTATTGATTATATACCTATATTTCAGTTCACATTCATTCATTTATTTGATTACATAAAATTTTAAACTGTTGACAATTTTCATCAAACAACTTGTTTATTACTCAATAAGTATAAATAAGGCTTTCAAGTTTAGAATTCACTCTATCTACCTGAAAACATGAGTGAAATAATAGTCTTTGTATCTAATAACCAAAGCGTACACGATATTATGATGCTCTGAAATCGAGAACACAACCGCAACCTTGGTTGCGTATGTCACACGAGCTGAAGCGCGATATCAAAATCCAACGTAAACAGAGATAATATGGAATATGCGTGATTTTTTTGCTCTAAGAAAAATTAATTCGTGTAACAATCAGTAGAGAAAAATATTTTTCGAATAACTATAAAAATAACCATGAAAGATTTGTTTCTATCTCTTCTGACGTCACGTCGGATCTCTCTAATTAGTTGTTTAAAATGCTTATATCTTCCGTATTTTGTCGTCTCTTTATTTTCATTTTATTTTTCATATTCCCTATTGCGGATACATATCTAACTAACCAACACTGCCTAGCCAAGATGCAACGCTAACTTAACAATTTTCAAAAATAGACAAAATGTATGGCTTTCACATAAGCTAAAAAAATAAAGATAAAAAAGATAAAATATATTTATTCAGTAAGTAATACGGTAGTAATTGTTTTTTGTTTCGTAAATCGTTAAGTTGCCTAATATAGTCTGTCAAGAAAGTCATGAAATGAAAAATATTTTATAATTGATACAAAGAGCTAAATTACAGCAAAAATGAGTATAATTTTATTAAACAATTACAGTAATATATTATTAGTTTTTTACTGTATTTTTTATACTATTTTAAACTGTAATTTAGCTGTTTCGATCAATTATAAAATCATTTTCATTTCATGACATTGACAGACTGTACATCTTGGTTAGACCACCTAAGCAGTCATTGCTTTACATTCCGTGACGATGATCTGATCAATTAATTAATAACCTGCCAATTTTCAACCGACTTTAAAAAAAGGAGAAGAATACGACTATTTTTTTGTGCGTATGTTACGCAATACCTTCGCCAACTGTGAACCGATTTTTAATTATTGTTTTTTATTGAATAACATACTAATCTCGGGGGTGGTTAAGATCTGGTCATGAGATCCATGAAAAATCTACGGAACTCCTTAATAATTTGGAGTTATTTCGTTTTTTTGCTATGATGCAAAACTTGCATAGATAATTTGTGAGGAGTTGATATTGATGTCAATAACAATTCAAAACTGAGATTGAACAAAAATTTGCTAAGGAGACTGAAAAAATAAACTGACAATTAATAAAAAGTGTACCATTAATAAAATGAAAGTTCAAGAAAAGCTTTTTTAATTTTCTGACTGCAGAAGGACTTAGTAAATATATCTATCGATGGTAAAACTTTTACACCATAAGAAGAAATAGCAAATCCTAGGCACATATAGCAGATTGCCTGCCGTATCGAACAGAAATAGTCGGAGCTAACAACCGAAACTTCAGCGGCAAGCCGCGTCAAGTTGCGGGAGCGCTGAACCTTTGCGCCAATAACGAACGCTAGCCTTGACCGTGCGCGCGCGCCGATACGCGGCCCAATCGGCGCCAGCGCAACCGATAATTGCAGAGGACCTGCAACTAAAGAAGATTCACAGGTCAAAAACTGTATGTTACAGGGAATGTAAGATGGTACTAATTCGACAACCGTGAATAGAAAGTCACTTAGCGACCATGCAAGTAAAAAATGACCGTCGTTAGCTTTACGACTGACTTGCATGGCACGCGTTGCTTAATCTTTGGAGGGCATCGGTGCACCGATAGCGGGGAAACGGAAGTCGAGCCAATTAACCCGTACATCTTACCCATTGAAATTAAAAGAGAAATTAAGAGAAACGCCGTATTCAAGTTGCAAAGTACCCCATGTGACTTGCGGAGATTATACTGTTCAGCGTTCATCAGTTCATCACAAACCTACAAACAGCAAAATTTGGAACAAGGTCAAGAATTGTCTCAGGGGACTGCACAGCGGACAATGAAACACCATTTATAACCAGAAACGTGGGAGTGATCTTTGAGAACCATAGACAAAAGTCAAAATACAACAATGGCGAGCTATGTTGTCTAAGACAACTTTCGATTTGGGACCCTGTGTTTAGAGAACTAAGTAGACAATTTAGTTGACAATGGATTGTAGCGGGGAGATTGTAGTCCGAAATTCGCATATTCCGCATATGGTAGTCAATGTGTGCCAACATTCACATTCATCAATTAGACGAATTGACTCGCCGTGGCCAATGCAGCGATTGGACAGACAATCGTGCGAGCAAATTTGGAGAGTAATTAGTCAATGGAGTTATTCATAGGGATAGTCGCGTGGCTGCAGCAAATTAACCAGGCAGTTGCAGAGCCCGAAAGCGTTTTGAAGGCTTTTTGTAATTTAAATACATTCTAACCCAGATTCGCGCGTGCTTTCGTCATTTTAAGGCGTGTTTAATACATTCGCCACCGCCTAACCTCCAAATGTATGAAAATTTGACACACCCTGGTGTGTCTCTGGCACCGAATGTGTTAAGCACATTTAATAATATCTGACATGCAAATGAGAAAAGTGAAAGATACATGCAACTGTTAATGTCCAAATACAGCTATTATACAGCTTCTGTTTGCCATGCCATATATTACGCTAATGGATTATTATTCACCTTAATACGTTAATTTATTACTCGGCAATCATGCTTCTTCATGTAACAGTCTAACTGTTGGCGCGAGTACGTGGAAAGGTCTATTAGTATCTCCCTATCAACTCATAACGGGGCTTTTGCTATTACGTTTTGCTATAATCCAACCCATTGGAGGCTACCGAAGGTTCTAGATAAATAATAAATACGGTAATCTCACGAGTGCCGGGAATGAGATCGCCTATCGCTCCCACAGCCGTATCATTACTGAAGAAACAGTCTATGCATTCTTAGGGCCTTAGACGGCAATACTTATATTGTTATAAAGCGTTACAACAACTGCTATTTAACATATACATCAACTTTAAAACAAGCCGGGATTACTAAATTCACGGCTTGAATACTTTTCATAAACTTAATAGCTTTAAATCCTCTGGGGACCGTTTCGACGGCCATCACTTACACAAAGTAATTTGTAAAAGTATGTATCAACAGAATAACATTTAAGACGTATATTAAGTGCTATATTAAGTACAATGGTTCGGAAACTGAGCTCCCTGAAAAGCCTTGAGTTTGGGATACTGTATTTACTTATGCCGCATTATACAAGCAGAATTTGTGTTCGGTTCGTTCAAGCTAACAAGTCGCCGCGGTCCAATAGCCCCCATAGTTGCAAGTTGCAATTAGGTACCTCGCGATCTTTATATTCAATCACTCGAAGATAAAAAGTTAACGACAGTAGAGCATATAAGAATTGCATAAAATAATACAAATCACTGGTCATCAATTCGGCAAAGATTTTCCTATGAGTATTTTAAATAATGTTCTGGTATTTGCATATACTATTTTTGAGTATGATGAGCTATGATGATATTTTGGCAAACAAGCAGAGTCTACAAGACCGTGTAGTTCAGCACTTACTGAATGATTACAAGAAGAAACAACAGCCGTAATGGCTATTTCTCACAACGTAATATTCAACATGCAACTGAAATTAAAGCAAACAAATCCCTAAGCCATTTAAATATCATTGAGGACAACGTTCAGCGGCGTGGGACAAACCAAAAGGTATAATTGTAGATGAAGAAACAAGTTCAAGTGGAAAAAAGTAATAAAAAAAGCCCAACCGTTGCATTGGTTTCAAATATATTATTATATGTAAGAATGGAGAAAAGGTGGCTAACGGATGATTATGTTAACGAAGAACACACCAGAGTTTAAGTGGGGAAACTAGATCTCAATTTAAGGGTCTGCGCAAACCGGCGGAGCGCAGCGCAGATCACTTTAAATTTATCAATGTATATTCTTATCTATTTTAATTACAATAAGGTATAAATTTAGAGCTGCAGCCGCAGAGTGGAAATCCCCCGTGATGCTCCGAGGTCGGTCTCAGAGCATTCAAATTTATACCTTATTGTAATTAAAATAGGGAAGAATATACATTGATAAATTTAAAGTGATCTGCGCTGCGCTCCGCCGGTTTGCGCAGGCCCTAAAGTGTGTAGGTAAGTAAATAGTAAAGTAGTAGTAAGTAGCAAATAGTAGTAGTAGTTAGTAGCATGTACAGTCAAACCAAGTTAATGAAACGAATAATAATGATCTTAAGTGGCGGGAAATTATTGCCCGAAGGGTTGCCCGTGTAACTGTACCGTTACTGTTTAATTTTGGTATCTGTGTGTGTTGCCATTCTTTTCATAATCTTTAATCCTTGTTCTGTTTTTTTTTTTCTTGTGATCGTCGAATAAATGTTTCTATTTCTATGTCTAATTATGAGTTCTACACTTTGTAAATTTTGAATTTAGTCCTAGAAGTCAAACCACACTGGAGACCTGGTAACATTTTTTTAAGTGATACTTCTTCAAATATCTCAGAAGAAAGCTTGTGCTCAATATAAAGGCACCGGAAGAGAAGTGATGGGACCCTCCCCACGAATAAACGCATGGTAATCGCGGCTCAAAACAATGCGGCCGTCCAGTTATCGGCCATTGTTACCGAGTTCGCTTGAGATCCAGCACTAATGAGACACCCCAAATGTATTTACATATAAATGACGGGTGTGTGCTATTGAGAATGTACAAAGGTGTTTTAAAATGCTCATTCCATGACAAATAATAAATATAATAATAAAGGTAACAATTAAGGTAAGGACAAGAAACAACTGGCTGACCATTTATTCTAAAGTCTGTAAAGGTGCTTACAAAACACATTAAGACCATTATATAATAATAATCCAGCCTATATACGTCCCACTGCTGGGCACAGGCCTCCACTCACAATGAGAGGGTTTGGGCTATACCTAGTTCCCACGCGGGCCCAATGCGGATTGGGAACTTCGCACACACCGTCAAATTGCTTTGCAGGTGTGTGCAGGTTTCCTCACGATGTTTTCCTTCACCGACATAACATAACATTCACTTTTTGTATTTTTTTAGTGACTAATTTTTTATGTTTTTTTTTATTCCAAAAAGGTTTTAACACCCGAGTTTTTTTTTTTGCAAATTAAGGGTTAAGAGGCGGCAGGTCAAACCATTAGGCTACCACGGCTTTACCATTAGACAAATTTAAATTAAAACTTGCAGAAGCTTCTATTTTACAGCAATTAATTTATATTAGTTTAGCTAACGGTGTATACGAATTAAGCGACAAAAGGTCAAAGCCGGCGACCCGTGGCCAATCAGATTCACAGTACACCCGAACGAGAATCAAAATGGATTTTTCAAAACATTGTTTTAGCCGGAAGTAATTCGGATCAGGAAGTGTCCGGCCGTGTTGAATGTGATGTTACCTCATCTGGTGTTTATGTCACGTTTAAATGGTCATAATTACATAATTATGAGCGTTAAAGCTTTGTTTTAACGGCCAACTTAAAATAATTTGTTTTTTATAACTAGCTATTCCCCGCGACTCCGTCTGCGTAGTAGTAATTTTTTGCTTATCCTCGAGAATTATCAATTTTTTCTGGATAAAAACTATCCTATGTGTTAATCCAGGTAATAAACTATGTGCCAAATTATAAATTGTGTAAGAAATAAATTACAAAAACTATAAAGAGTGTTGATTTAATTTGTTTCCACAAAACTGGGTATTTATAAAACATCAATCTTAATGTTGGTTTTAAAACTGTACGGGGAATATGGACTACTATGTTCTTCTAGAAAATTATGCTATTTCTGAAGAAACTTCATCTAGCAGTTCTACCACCCGAAACATATGGCAAATCGTACTACGTATGCTGGTCCCCTAGTACCTACCGAACCAGGGCATCTGATCCCCCCGCGTTGCGCTACTGAATCAAACAGCGGACCAAACGGGTCCCATGTAATCGGCGGCTGGTTTGCAGCCTCCGATAATTTCCACACTAAAAGCCCACTTGACGAATAATAACGGTACACTGTCGGCATTATTACATTAATTAAAACCGTGGAATTTTCCCTCGAAGATTTTCAACTTTCCACGCCTTAGTAACCATTTGTATCTGTCAGTTGCAATTAACAACCTAAATATAGAATTGAGTTTAAATATTCCGTTACTTTTACAACCGTTTACTGATTAAATCTCAATGTACCTAATTCACAATTTAACACGAGTTTAACAGCTCATAAATAATTTATAGCTAATTCAAGATTAATTTCAATTAACAAATTAATTGAAATTATCCGTAAATTAGCTATTTAGACATTTCGCGTAAAATGAAAATAAACTAATAATTAAAACGGCAACTAGAATTATGCGCGGGAGCTTTTAGCACTACGATACGGCGCGGGCGCAAATAAGTAAGCACGTCTATAATCAGAGATAAATAACGATCGATCGATTCACTTTCCCCCGATCGATTCTTATCGCTAAAACTCGCCGCACCAACCTCTGCTTCCTTCGCACGGTTCCTGTTCACTAACCCGGACAATTAACGATGCACCATCTATTAAAGATTGTCGACTAAAGAAACAGTCTTCCAACTTCAGCCGGTTAGTATTTCATTCACCGCGAACGATGTGATTGAACCCAGATTGCTAATACCCTTGAGAACTGGTTACGAATGAATAGTCTTACATAAAACAAAACAAAAATCTTCAATTGCTGCGCCGGCGGCCGCTGCAACTACGCAGATATGAATCTCGACTATTAAAGGTAATAACTATACGTTGCACATTCTTGCACCTTTGTTTCTGAACTAGCATTATCCCGTGACTTTGTCAGTGTTTTTTTTCCACAGGCTATGGTCGTTTTTCCACAGGATTTGAAAAATAATCCAACAAATACTATTCTCGCATTTGTACGTGCCACAAATCTAGATTATATATAATAATAATAATAATAATAATAATAATAATAATAATAATAATAATAATAATCCAGCCTATATACGTCCCACTGCAGGGCACAGGCCTCCACTCACAATGAGAGGGTTTTGGGCTATAGTTCCCACGCGGACCCAGTGCGGATTGGGAACTTCGCACACACCGTCAAATTGCTTTGCAGGTGTGTGTGCAGGTTTCCTCACGATGTTTTCCTTCACCGAAAAGCTCATGGTAAATTTACAAATTATATTTCGCACTTAAATTCCGAAAAACTTAGAGGTGCGAGCCCGGGGTCGAACCCACCACCCTCATCATATTTAATTTATAAAAAAAATTATCAATCTTGGAATTTGCAGCAATATAAAAGCTCAGGCCAGATTTTCTCAGATTTGATTAGGCCGCAAAAGATTCTGATATCGTCTTCGATAACCACTGTGTCGATGCCTCTTGTATTTTAGCTGAATGCAAGGAAAGGTTTACATTCAGTATAAGAATAAGAACATTACATTATTCAGTGCGGATAAAAACAAAACACACGAGAAAAAAGAGCCGTGACGTGGGTCTTACTGAATAATGAATCGAGCTAGGATGAAATTTACCATCACATTTAACATGCCTCCTTACCTCAATACCTGTAAGTAACGCCCCCAAAACATTATTCACCATCCAGTTGGAGACTACGAATACCAAATGACGCATTCAGCTGTCGCCAGTAACTAGGGCTCCTCAGTCCTAGTTTGCGGGAGTCGCCCATCCATCACCGGCACCTTCAACGGCGACGGTAACTCACGGACGGTACCGTTTTGTCCCACAACGGCGGACGGCTGTCAGGAATGGTCACCGTCTTAAACTTCGAGAAAGAGGTCGACGTTAGGATAGCGGAGCTAGAGTTTTTAAGGATATTGAGCGCTTTCTTTATGAGTATTTATCTCCTGCCTCCCATTTCCTTAGCGAAAGAAGAATAGAAGGAAACATGAATAAAGAAAGCGATTATAAATAATATCGTTTAGGTTATGTCGAATTTATAGGGTCAGTAGTTGTTGCCCAAGTAGCACAAAAGCTGTATAAGAGCTTATACAGCCATTATAACTCTAGTTTCAGCATTTTAAAAGCTGTATAAGCTTTTATACAACTTGTGTGCTACTTGGGTGCTTGCTGTCTTGTGATATTCCCACGATGAATAATATTAAGAGCCAAGAGGTGTAAGGTCCGTGTAATAAGTGTTCACGACGTGTCGCGCGCGTGTGGTCGCGACATAAACCCGCCATGTTAATCTTTAACTCGACCGCAGAGAACTTTACTACATTATCTACCAGTCTATCTTGATCTCGCACGAGTAATGCGTAGTGTCTTGTATCAAGTATTAGACAGTAGATTTTGAACCAATTGCCAATTAAATATTAAATACATAACCAACTAAACTGTACTACTACGTTTGGGCAAGATTTTTCTGCTTAAGTTGATAACTGCAAAACACAATTATAGAAAAACCATCTCATATGTTTGATGATATGATATAATAACGTAATTCTTCAAGAACTCAGATAAGTCCCTAAGACACATTACATCTGTTCGCCTTTGTACTTCTCTGTTTTCTTTAAATGCCGGTATTTTATTTTATCTTATATAGCTTTTTAGAGTTTACATACAACAGTGCAACTCAATTTGGGTTTAATAAAAAAAGTATCGTAGTTTTAAGCTTAAACAATACCGACCGGAACGGTAAAAAAACGTAAATTGATAAATGTCCTGGATCCTTTCAACGTTCGTCCTATTCGAAATGAAGTTGTATATCGACGGGTCTCTGACTCAACCCCGTATATGAAATTTTACGAAATCCGAGTATCCACTTTAGGTACACGTCCTAAAGTAGATATTCCAATTTCATAAATTTTCATATACCTACCTACGAGGTTGAGTCAGAGCGTCGATATTCAAGATATGTCAAAAACGCAGCTGACATAACATCTCAAAACATGCTTGACTGCGTCCTGACAACACTGTTTTAACACAGCACATTAAAATTCTGCAAACGTACGTCTTCAATTCACCAGTCGCGCGACGAGCCGTGCGTAACATCCCCACAGTATCACGTTACAGCAGAGTAAGGTGCAACACGCATAATTATGCAATTATAATCAGACAAATTAATTGCATTCCTGCGCGCCAGGACTGCAGTCCGTCGAATTAGCCATAATTTACTTGTTGCAGTGTCACATTAATTTTTGCACTATGTGCATTTATTCAGTCACCTGCTTCGGAACTGGTTTTAATGAGTCTTCTTTTGTATGGTAAAAAGCTTGTCCTTTACAATGTTTGCAAACGTCTTTTCAATTTGTCTTTGGCATTTTTAAACTTTTTATCGTTTATAAATATGACGACTTTCATTGCTCGTTAAGATATTTGGACCTTTAAGACTTTTCACTTGTTTCTTAAATAAAAAACTGACCAGCGACGACCTTTATCTCACCAGCGGGCTTAGCACGAATGGACGAGACATCTATTCCCTATTCTAACGAAACACTTAACGTTTAAGGTTTAAAATAAAAGTGTCTCGTCCTAACTTTTATTACCTTTTATTACTAAGCTATTTTATCCGGTATTTCTACAGTAATGATATTTAAAATAGGATAAAAATTTGACCGAGGGTCTAAGGGCTAAAAACGCTAGTGTGCACAGGCTCTAAGCCAAGCATGATATTTAAATTACTCTAGCAACTTTTTATTCGTGCTGTCACTTTATTCTTGTGATGCATAATTAAGCTAGAGTAACGCATCTCAAGGTCACTCAATGGACGATGGAAAGAGCTATGCTGGGTATCTCCTTGCGAGATCGAATCAGGAATGAGGAGATCCGCAGGAGAACTAAAGTAACTGATATAGCTCACCGAATAGCAAACCTTAAGTGGCAGTGGGCGGGGCACATTGCTCGTAGAACCGATGGCCGTTAGAGCGGAAAGGTTCTAGAGTGGCGACCGCGAACCGGGAGACGAAGTGTCGGCAGGCCTTCCACAAGGTGGACCGACGATCTGATAAAGGTCGCGGGAAACCGCTGGATGACAGCAGCAGAGGACCGATCGTTGTGGAAAACCTTGGGGAAGGCCTTTGTCCAGCAGTGGACGTCTTGCGGGTGATGATGATGATGATGAACGCATCTTGGCTAGACCCTTGGACGGCTACCACGAGTGGTTTGTTGCTCGGATCTCCCTTTCTAACTAGCGATAAGCGAGAAAATAGAAAATAATGCCAGCCGCTCTGATGGTGACAAGGAGGTCGACGGTAGAAGATCGCTGGTTGAGGAACAGTCTATTTACTCTCTGCTTAATGATACCCATGGTGTACCCAAGTTATTGTTGTTTTTTTGCAGATAAAACCCCAGTCCCACTCCATCATTAGATACATAAATACACGGAGACACCAATTTAAAAAAACGCTGACCCGAAATAATTAACAAGTCGTCTACATAAAGCACCTACAACACACTCGCATATAGCTGGAGGTGTGTTTCCCATTGATGCGTGCCGTGTCGTAACAGTCCCCAATTAGAGCCATTATCGTCATTACCGTGGCAGCACAATGGTTTGACCATGCTCCGTCATGGTGATAATCAACCCAATTCTAGTTGACAGTAAAATAATGGCATAACAGATATAGGCTCAATTTATAATGTTACTATTGGGCCGTGAAATACCTAAGTTATTGTGTCTGTCCAAAGGAGTTTAAATTGAGAATCGTGAAAATAAAACCAGATTCAATTAGCAGACTACTCTCAGAAGAAAGAAGTGTATAAGTCCTATAGAGGTACATTTCCTCAGTTACGTTTTCAATGGTCATAGAAAAACTTTTTTGGTCTGCGCGAGCCCTTTTTAAGAAACATTGACATTCCTTTGAGCTCTCTAGACCTATAGATGTCATGGCATTTCTGTCCTATTTGCCGGTCAGGTATGATTCTTCTTTCTCACATTCAAATTATGCCCCATTCTCTTATACGTACTAAACGGGTACCATAACGAAATTTAATTGTGGAGCCATAATAGAAGGTCAAAAGATTATTTGGCTTCTTGCGACAGAGTTCTAGCGACTCAACAATCAAAATGCGTTACTATAATGTGCAGAATGTTCCAACTCACCTGCTGCTCCGACGTGACCTCCTCTCTGCCGCTGTCATCTGAAACAAGACGCGTCGTTAGAGCGATCGGAACCGAACAGGTGCCCGCAACTAGACCGTGCCCATCCGTGGGCCTCTGCGCTCCATCAAAATCAGAGTACGCATTGGCGCAGTACATGGCCAGCGAACAGTATTCAATGTTCAATTTCGTAATGGTATTTTGAGATATGCTCACAGCTGATGTGACCTGTTTCGGGGTTTTTGCATAATTGTAAATAAATGGGTGAAGCTTTATTATTCTTCGAAAAAGTGTGGCAGAAGCTCTCAAGTAGCACACAAGCTGTATAAGAGCTTATACAGCCCTTAAGATGCTGAAACTAGAATTATAATGGCTGTATAAGAGCATTTTATCGCGTCGTGGCACGTGTATCAAGCAAAACGTCAAGAAACTGTAGAAACGTAGAGAATAATAGCCGTCACTCTACCAACAAGACCGTAGCTCTTAAATTACAATAACTGTCATGATAATTATACAGTGTCACACACATCACAAGTCTTATGTTGTAAGTCATTTGGGTAAACTTGAACAAGAAACACTTTATATTACATGAACATATATATAGCAAACAAAATATATTTAAGAAATACGGATTCATAATTCCCCTTCTACACATGTTGGTAAGCAGTTTGGAATGCAAGTTCTCCATATGCGGCCTTTAATAGTCCATAGATTAAGAAATTAGATAATTTATTTATTTATTGATAAAAGCGTTTACATGACCTTACAGTATAACCAATGCGCCATTAAACTTAAACTAACTATTAAATATATATTTCACAATAATGTTTAATGGTTCTTATTATTTATAATTTGAAAATAATTTAGTTTAATAGCAATAACTCAATATAATAATTTTTAATTTATAATTTACTATGGGTGCTTGTAATACCTGGAATAAATTATATTATTTAACTTAATTATTTTGTTTTATTTAACTGATATAAAATGTCATAGTGTTGCGTTATTTATCACTAGTTCAAAACCATTTGTGATAGTCAAGATACGCTTACTGCCGGGTGTTGGTGTGCTGCGGCACAGGTTACGCCACAGTCTACTAACCGCGACCACGTGACTGATCTCGACAGGGTTCGAGGTCATCGACCCACCCCTATTTCACGGCGACGCTGCGCCTGATTCGCCAAATGGTAGAATTTCGTGTGGCGTGTCTAATTGCGCTCCCAGGTGCGAGGTTTGTCACCATAAATAAGTGACATCAAGATTAAATAATGTTGCGGAATGAATCAAATGTTCGTCATCAAATACAATGAAACAACGAGAACGACCTCATTATTTTATACTACAACTAGCTATTCCCCGCGACTCCGTCCGCGTAGTAGTCATTTTTCGCTTATCCCTCGGGAAATATCAAAATTTTCGAGATATAAAGTAGTTTTTATGTTAATCCAGGTAATAAACTATCTGTGTGCCAAATTTCATAAAAATCGGTCGAGCCGTTCTTGAGTTATAAATGTAACTAACTCGACTTTGTTTTATAAGTATGTACGAGTAATCAGTAAACTAAATTCAGTAACAAAATTTTGAGGATTAAATCAGTAAGGCATACTGACCAACTTTCACTATGGGACCAACCCTGATATCGCGAAAAAATATCGACCCTCCCATACAAAACATCGTCAGCTGACTAGCCACAATATAGGGGCAGGTATTTAGATTTCAACGTCTAGTAATAATAACATGTTACAACTAAAACCCTTAATTATTAAAGGTTGAGAAGGGTCGACTCCTAGAGGGCGTAATTATAAATCATAGCGTAGCTTTCGACCTTGCGAGCTTAATAGTGAGCTTACGTCACTCAGCAGTAAACATGACATAAAAGCTCCTAATTTTGTGAATTTTCCACGGGACCCGAACGATTAACCTCTGTTTAACGAGCTCGGAGCTTTGGTTAAAACTAAAAAGCTCATGTCAAAGGCTTTGTAATTGGGTGATTAAATTATATAATTAGACAGTTTAAGCGCTGTTCAAAGATAAAGTTAAAGGTAGACTTATAAATTTCAGATATTGAATGGGATAGAATTCGAAATAGTATATTGTTGCACCGAGTGCTGACTTGGGCTCTGAAAGCACGAGTGCAATAATAAATTTCTTGATGCGAGGTTCATAATCTGCTTTTCTTTCAACTACTGCAAGGGAAGCAGGTGTCAAAAAAACTGTTTGTTTATCAACTCTTGAATGGTTTGATTTAATTATATTTGCTCAAGAAATCCAAATAAAATCTGACAAAATTGATTTCATTTTTGAAATCGGGCTCGCCGAAAACCTAGAAAATGTGTCCCAAGAAGGCTTTTCAAAAATCATGGATTTAAAAATCTACGTCATTTTCGAAATTACCATCCTAGGCAAAACCTAGGAAATCAGTCTCATGACTGGCATGATATTCTTAAGTCGTGTCCATTTGTCCTGCGAATTAAGAAGAAAATAAAAAAAGTGCAGTAATGAATGCTGTATGAAACTTTATTGCTCTAGAGCAGAAAAGTGCCGCTTTGTGCTCAATTTAGTGCAGTTATGATGAAATTATAGCGTAGTTGGAAGAAAAAAATATTTTATAGTAATCTAATGCCACAAATCTCCTTTGCTCTACGAATTAAAGAGATGTAACTATAATATATGCCAAATAGCAGCCAAGTAAATAGAGATCATTAGGAAACAAATACCGACCAAAAACATTATTCATCTTGAAATCTATTAAAAAATGTAAAATAGAGCAAATAGAGCTCTATTTGCTCTATTTTCTATTATGTAGCTACATAAGTAAAAAATACAAACTGGTCGAAAATCCTGTAACAGATTGTATCATATCATCGAGACAAGCAGAATGGGGTAAGACACGCGGCGGGCCGCGGTCCAGTGAGCGTTATCAGATCTAAATTAAACACATTCCGGACTAATCTCACAATTTTGGTCAAGGACAGAATGATAACCAATGTTAGTAAACATTAAGCAATGAAAACTTCACGAAATTAAATATAAATACATGACGTGACCTCAATAGCGCAATTTAATTAGTTATACGTATATGCTACTTAAGATCACCACATTAAGAGTACTATGAACCAACTGCAAAATCTAGCCTTTTCATACAAACGGCGCGATGTTTTCAACCCCCTAAACGTTAACCGAATTCAACCAATTTTTGATATGTGATCAGTCGGAACAAAAACTGTGTTAGTGCGTTTCGTTTTTTAAAATATTGATTAGTTATAAAGAGATTATGGCCGAAATTACTTTTGTATGAAAACAATAAAACGGGAATAAATCGAAATTTATTAATAATATTGAAAAAAACGAAACGTACGGACATAGTTTTTGTTCCGACTGACACCGTATCAAACATTGGACGAAATCGGTTAACATTTAGGGGGTGGAAAACGTTATCGCCGTTTGTATGGAAAGCCGTCACCTCACAATCCTCTTTATGTATAACACTAGGAGAATATGAAAATGCAAAGATTTACTCAGAGATCTTAACACATTAGCTCAGAACATTCACCCCGCGCGTGACAAACCCATCCTGGCATATCATTACTATATACACACACATCTAATACCCTATTTATACAACCAAGTAAACTCAACATACACCCTTACGCCAACCGCATTAAGTGTAATTTACTAACCACCATTAACAAACATGAGTTTTTTAACGACAAACCATGAGTTTTTTGGCGAAACCTAAATAGGTAACGTTCCGCGATGTGATCCCGCAGATTGCTGCAAAAAGAGTCGACATGTACAGTTTTGCGAAAACGTTTACTGTTTTATTAATTTGTAGTTCAAAGCACCCGGTTACCATACTTAGCGTAGATGTGAGAAAAAATAAAATTGTGATACATTTTGGATTCTGAACGTGTAATGCGTAGGTTATACATACCATGCATAAGGTACCCATATCAAAATTACATTAGTTTTTAACATTGGCAAAGTACCTACTATTTTTTCTAATCTGTTTTGTTTCCCTTCCTTTTTGTGTGGAATATTTATTGGCCATGTTCGCATTGCTCAGTACATGCACAGCACACGAAAAAATCACTGCACTCTCCAGCAATTTGCGCACTCTGATGGGTTTACCATCATTTGCTAAACAACGTTTTAGAAACTGATTCATTTCACAAACATATCATTTGGTAAACCACCTTTTTTGCGAAACTGTAAATATATGAGGATTTTTATAAAACTAACCTAACCTCCTATAGTAGTTAGGTTCGTTTTATAAAAATCCTGGAATATTTACAGTTTTGATTGAAATTTTGCTAACAAATATTAATGCAAATTACTAGCGAAAATGTCTAGAATTTCATGGTACCTAAGGCCTTATATTCTCAATACTTATCTGTTCCTACATATTAAAGTCATACCGCTCGTCGGCCACGTCCATCGCCACGTCAATAACCATTTATATCTAAATTGTAACAATTTTCCCGGAACGTTCCACGACAAATGCCAGGGCGGCGGTCCACAAAAACGTAATGGACTCACGTAAACGGATTCCTAAGGCACGCGATGGACGTAATCAATTTGAGCGTCATGTAGATAGACGGGGTTTTTTATGCGTCAACAATTGTCATATTTTATATGAGACGCGTGATAAATGTGTCGGAATGGGGCGGAACCGCAATCTGCGACTGTAAAATACCTATAGATTTTGATTGGAATTGGTTTATTTATTATTTAAATAAATGACTAAATAACAATGATGGTGACACAAAGTTAGTGCAAATGGCGGACATAGGTATGTGTTAAAATAATTATTACGTCTGTAGGTACATGGACATAGTGGATATACAGTTCCCCCTTTTTTTAAGTCAAACTGCCTCAAAGAAGACCCAAAGCTCTCTGAAATGACAGTTAGGACGATTACACAATTTTCCTCATAGATTCATAAATAAAATAGCATAAAGCACGGTGACTAACGTATTTATTCTAATTAAAGATATTAACACTATCAATGATAAACAAAAAGCATTTCCATGTTGCCAAATAGACATCTCAATAACACTAGATTCCTTATTACGTATTCAAATCGCGTACACAATCGCAATGATCTGACATTTGTTTGCGAACGGTGGTGACTGAAAGTGATGTGGATTACGATTGCGAATGTAATTAGGCGTTGGATTGGATTTGGTTTATCAGGCGAGCACTGGCGATGGCATTGTCTGTTCGGGGAAGTGTTTGCTTCGTCCCACGCCGCCGCCGCTCATGGGTGGTTGACTGCGCGGAAATAAATGAGTCAAATTGTTAGTAAGTGCAGCTCTAACTACTTACCATAGTAATGTTACTGACACATTCAAAAAGACAAGTTGTGTGCGTCTAAGGTCGGTTCTAATAAACTGACTTTAGCCGAGATGCCCGTCCCAAGACAAGGCAGAAAGACCTACAATAAACAACGATACAACGTGGAAAAGAGGTTTGGTGCTCCAGCGGGTCCCCGCAACCTCCACCAGAATAAAAATTGGTAAATTTTTCACCATTTCTTTTATTTTAACCGTTCATTTATAGTCAATGTGGGTAATTCCGTCTGCGGGGCAATACCGTACACAGGCGTTTGTGCCCATTCTAAGAACGGTACACGTTGTTAACTCTGTCGACAAAGCGGGGGAACTGTTTAGTTCTATGTTTTTAAAAGATTTGGCGGCGTGAAGCATGGGATGGGCACAAACACTTCTGTACGGTATTGCGCCGCAGACGGAATTACCCAACTATACTCTCTAATGGAGACAGACTTGAACTTGAATTGACTTGTGGCATTTGCTCGTAGAACCGATGGCCTTTGGAGCGGAAAGGTTCTAGAGTGGCGACCGCGAACCTGAAGACGAAGTTTCGGCAGGCTTTCCACAAGGTGGACCGACGATCTCACAAAAATCGCGGGAAACCACTCGATGACAGCAGCAGAGGACCGATCGTTGTGGAAAACCTTGGGGAAGGCCTTTGTCCAGCAGTGGACGTCTTGCGGCTGATGATGATGACGATGATGATATTCCAATGTAAGACTTAACGCTTAAGGTTTAAAATAAAATGTCTCGTCTACTTTTGTAATAAAATCACTAAAACTAAAAAATATCTTAATGTTAAATATAATTCACATTCCCAGTAATTCACAGTAATTTGCAACTTCAGCAAATAATTATTTAACAACACTTATACTGATTACTGATCTGAGGGGGTGTCGGGTTACTGTAACTTTGTAGCGAAACACCGGAGTTTTTGTTAACCATTACACCTGAATAGTCTCTGCTAAGTTTTTAAGCGGGGCTTTGTTTTCTTTGATTATGCTCACTTCGTTAAGTTTTTCTCGTTGGCCGCCCCTGAAAACTGAGCCTTGCTCCAAGTTTAATAATATCCTTATTAATATTACTCCCTCTCTATTTTACACCGTGAGGCTATACCGCTTGAAGCAAACACTTGCAGATTCTGAACTCCTGAAATGTTTTTTTTTTTTAACTTTAACTGGGTTAACTTTTTATAGGTGTATCAATGAACGTATCGATTAATTAGCCGAGCAGTAGCCGTGAAGGTTAATCATACAGACAGTTTCGCACTTACAGCATCAAAATGGGTTCACATCATAAACTAGTTTACATGCCATATTGTCTATGTAAATGCTCTTAATATATGCCGTATTAATAAACTTAACTTGGTTTCAGTATCAGGACGCATCAGAAATTAGAATTTTGCATGACTTGATTTACTTGGCGTGTCTTGAGACGCGCATCTCTCTCAAGATCAGGGGCATTACTCTGTACTTCTAAATTCGAACTTCGGATCGCCCGGCACTTTCTTGCGAATTAGCTACGCGTCGAAAGCAAAAGGGGCAGCAATTGACGAAGTTCGAATTTCGAAGTTCAGAGTAATGCCTCAGTGTCTGAATACAACCCCATGTTTGAGGAGTCGGCGTGCCAACTGTCGGGTCCGGGTGGCTCGTCATGTTCAGGAGCGTTTCGACACTGGCCCAGATGCGGTAGATCGCGATAAGACTGCTTGTTTACGCTGATAGCGGCGCGGGCGCAAGGCCGCGGCCGCCCCGCTTTATTGGAAAACCATTTGGGAAGAACGCCCCAAAACAATGTGTAAATAAAATACATTTAGGTTTAACTTTGCCCGTCAAAACGTTATACCTAATTATGATTGTGACCTATTTCTTTGTCTGAAGTTTACGGTCATCAGGTAAGCTAATTTTGCTTTAATTTTTTATTAGTGAGCGCGACTTCGATATTATCAATATTATATGTTTTAAACACTCCTCGACAAATGGAAATGACCTACGTCTAAATGATGGTCAACATCGTATTAAAATCCATATATATAGTAATTTCTGAAATAAATACAAACAGACGGCGGTCAACTTTTATTTACTGTATGTAAAGGTATACTTAGAGATGTAGTGAAGTAATGAAGAGGTAGTATTTATAAAAAATTAAGTATGAGACACTGTTCACGTATAAAAACGGAAACCAAAATAGCTTCAAGTACAACGACAAACCTTTTTTTTCATATTATCCGAGCAATATCGAATATGCAAATAAAATCTCGCGTCGCGTAACGTAACATATACACATCCGGCTGAACATAATCTAAATCCATTATCTCCATATTGCTTCAGTTAATATTGGCGGCCATATTGGCGTAACTCGCTTTCCCGCTATTTTGCAATACCTAATAACGTGGCTTTATCGACATCGATATCCGCTATCGGTTAATTAAGGAGAGTTACGGTGATTCCCGATATACTCGTACGCATATCTAAACGCGTGTAAAAAGGTTGACAGCACGCCAGGGACTCAATTTATAAGAGTCTTATTTGGATAAAAATCAGAAAGTCGGGCAGTGAATGTTTTCATTTTTAACCCCCGACGCAAAAAGAGAGGGGTGTTATAAGTTTAACGTGTCTGCCCGTGGTAGGTATCGTAGCTCCCAAACGCATGGACCGATTTTCGTTTAGTTTTTTTTGTGTCATAGATAATTTTATCCCGAGTGTTCTTAGCCATGTTTCATGAAAATCTGTTCAGCCGTTTGAAGATTATCAGCTCTTTTCTAGTTGATGAGGGGATCTGATTTTTTAATTCTTGAAATCTTCTAGTGACGAAGTCCCTCCAGTGAAAATGTACGTCCTTGGAGCCCATTAAAGGTTTTACTCATTGCTCAGAGGGTTTTTAGGCGCTGATATCGGGGGTTTTTAACTCGGTTAGGTTATTAAACAGTTATTTCCCGCCATGTTCAAATATATTATTTGAAACATGTTTGAAATAGTATGTTGTCGATATTAACAATCGATACTGTGCGAGACTCTAAATTCAACTGGAGAACTGTAGTGTTCGAGTGCACGAATCAGACAGTTTTAACTCGAGCCGTGCGCGTATAGGGATTACGCGGCGATACGTGTGCTGAATTTGAAGGACGATAGTGCTTTTAGTATTAGTCAGCGGTAAGTTCTGTCGAATATTTCTAAATTTTTGTAATGTGTTAAAAATAAAAAATAAAGTACTACTCTCATTTAACTTTTCATAAACTATGCAATAAGTATAATTAACAATATCTCTGATAGGTCTGATAGCCAAACGTACAAAAACAATCAATTATCTCTATCTCTTGATATTGACAACAAAAAACAACTCTAGAGAAAACGTGTAAACCGCATCTATGTACGGAAACTATAAAAACTGTTATAGTTCAGTTGTGGAAGCTCTAAGCTTCGAAAGTTAATTGATGCTGAGTGGGACAGATAGAATATAGGCCGCCTGGGGCGCGGGCTTTCTCAGATCTCTAGCTCAAGGAAAGCTAAACATTATACACACTAATAGGCAAACGTAGGCAAACGTTTATTTACGATCATTAACGAGAACTGAAGAATATGTAATGTTTTACAATAGCAAAGGAACACGTGGCTACAACTAGTGGCAGCCATAAATAATACATAACATAGGTAAACCTCTTCAAGGGCGCTTAAAGTTATAAAATACAATTCTAATAATAAATCAAAGAAATGTTTCGTTGAAGGAATAAATAAAGCAGATTCCGTCCCATGGCCATTTAACAATACTGTTAATTTAATAATATACGAAACACATGAAAGAAGAGATTTAAATTATTTTAATTAGTCTATGGCCATTCTAGTTGCAGGGAGGTGAATGGGTCCCTTTCGGTCCGACGCCGCGAGCTCGTGTGGGTTATCGCACAGATATAAGTTAGATAACGGAGTAGCGGTGCCGCCACAGAGTATAAAGTTAAGAGGCGGCAGGGAAGCTTTGATTTTTTTCTCTTACGTTGTCAAGCCTGATAAAGTATGCTTATCAAAGTATGATATCAATTAATAACAATTTTAAGATTAAGCGTGAGTAATTATTTATTGCTAAGCTCAAGGTGTACTTAATGAAGTTTCATAAACAACACGAAATTTTATTCGTATAGTGGCAATAATAAAATGATAACGCAGTTTTACACACTAATAAAAGTTACGCAGATAAAGCTAAATACATAAACAACCTGTATTTTTGTGTTACTCGACATACATTTGCACTAAATTATTTTATTTACACGCAAATTGGTCGCATCGAATTGAGAAGTCCATTTGCATAATTGATTTTGCTTCGCAAACGAAGATGACTTGCTCGAAGGTGTTAGATTTATGCATTTCTGGCAGACTCCGGATACATAGTAACGTGATGATGATCAGATAATGGTCGGGGTCAAGCGTGTTGAAAATCTCATGCAAGCTATCAGGTAAAGAACTCTTTATCGCATCGCAATTCAAAGTTGCAGAGACAATGAAAAAAATAAACTTTCATGGGCCATAATCAGCGGCGGCCGGCGGCGCTGTAACGAAATCGAAATTTGAACATTATCGGAGCGCGGATAAGGACATGTCGTGAAAGTGAGATCGCCCGCGCAAAAAGTCGCGTCACGACGCCCGCCGCGGACGCACATTGTTGTGGTCGTCCAAAACGAGCTAAGTGACTCTTAATAACCGTTTAGAAAGTTGTAATTTTTACATTATTATGCCCGACAATTTTCGCAGGCGAGGTGAAAAGTTCACAGATACGAGAAATCTCCCGCTTCCGTGGTCGGCACCCATTAGTGACAGAGCGAACCGTATCGCACTGCGGCGGCGCGCACGCCGAACCATAACTTTGCTAAAGAAACGCTATCTTAGAAAGTAAGATCACTGATTATTATGGTTAATCACACGGACTGACAGGCTACGCGAACGGTTTCACCTATTAGGCCGAAATACTCTCATTCGAAGGTCATAATTTAAGACGCGATAAGTCCAAACATTCCGACGGAGCGCGCTCGAACAATGGGTCGTGAACGGGAAAAATGATGTATAATTTTGTAGAAGACGGAGGCATGCACCATTCGCCACACCGAGTCGGTCGCATGGAGATTGTTCAATGGCGAGGTGCGAGTACAAATGGCCGACCGCTTATCGACGTAACGAAATATGAAATTGGTAAAAAGAAATAAATCACAGAAGTCACAATGGGAGGCGAACTGAACACTGATAGAGATAATAATAGAAAGGTAGAAAGCAAAAATGTAGCAACCATCGCCACAGCGTTCCCTGATCCAAACTTAGTGAGCATTGGAGCCGTTGGTAATTGTTCAGCTAATGTTTTCTAAGTAGATGAGTGAGAACACAATAAAGGTAAAAGATGTAACACGGCGAGAGGCGTGAAGACGCATGCGGTAACGCCGACGTCCACTCTTATGCTCAAACAGTGTTAGGGACATTGTCTGAAACTTTGAATAACAATAAAATTGCGCGTAACAATGAAGCTTAGAAAAGTGTTTTCCATACACATTCCGAAGACAATAAGCAGTATAATTTTGTGGAGAAACTGAACTCAGCTGATTGAGAAGTCTATCAGAAACGAAAGCGACAGCGTAATGAATATAATAAATGTGTGATAGAAAAGAAATAATACCGCATTGAAAAGTGAGTTGTCATCTTGATATTTCTATTTCTTGGGAGGCTATGGTATGTGGACATAGAATTACGGGACTGGATTAGATTTCACATAATGTACGCCATCGCTTTAATGAAGTCTGTTTTAGCTAGTTTTTACTCGGTCAGCAAGTATCCATCTAAGAGAATACTAATTCATACAATTACTGTTATGTTGTGCAGGCTTGATACAATTTTCTAGGATAACAGTCAATTTATTTTCACTTTAATTATAATTTAAAACTATTTATACTTTATAAACGACAGTGGCTCTTAAGAATACTCAGCTAAAATTAAGGTGCTGTATATACATTTTAAACTGTCGATTAAAATGTATGGAAGGTAAGGAATGGGCACACGGCGGTTTGCGAAGGATTAGCAACGAGAAAAACAAATAGACTCGTTCCGCCTGTGTACAGAAAGTGTCGGCTGGCCGGTGACGAGCTGCCAACAATCCTACTTTTGTTGGAAGAATTCAATAAATATTTACAAAGATATATAGAAGTAAGATAACTCTACATGTTCTATCTGGTTTGACTTTTGAAATAGGAATGCTGAATGCCTCCTAAGCCGCAAGACATAGCTGTTAAAGGAACCCCGTACATAACGAAAAATCGCGACCCGTAATGTTTTATTAAATGTTGTCAAAGCTCTATTAAATATGATTAAAATCCTTTTATACTTTCTTTTCCGCCCTTCCCTTCAATCGCTAATAGAGGTCCGTCTCAGTTAACAAAACTGTGTGACCAAATCCAGCAATAAATACTAAGCATTAGCATCTTTAAATCGCATGTATTTTCCTGACAAATTGCATTAGAAACCTGACGCTGACTAAAATATTTACAACATGTTAACTCGTGAAAATATAACACGTCTTAAATACTTAAAAGCTCGAAGTGAAACTTTGAAAGCAAGAAAAGCAAAGCTGTCGAGGAGCGACGAGTCTGTTAATATAATTGAAAGGCGCTCTAAAAACTCTAAATACGCGCGTGAAGAAATTCCTGCTTTAATTTACATGGCAAAAACGTCGCCTCCGCATGCCACATTATAGTTAATGCAGTTAATACCAAACCCTCCGCTATCCCACAAGTGAGAGTCTCAACACAAACACATTACCACGCTCAATCAAAATATCTCCAGTGAAAAGAGAAATTAAGACATTCCATTAACGGTTGTACAATGTCAATCAAATTCACGCCGACATGTTTACATTTCGCGTATTGTTATTTCTAACCTTAACATTAACACTATTAGCAAAGTGAAAATTAATCCTAAATAACGAATGACTTTTGGAATTCTGTTTACATTCATGTCGAGTTGTAAGGTTGTGGACAAAGACGACATGACCTGCACAACGCGTGTAAAGAGTGCGAGTGCAAATATATGGTAATGCGCAAAACGTGTAGCTCGAGAAACCGAAGTATATTCGCAATTAAAAACGAGAAATTAAATCTAATTTGAAACTTATTACGATGAAGTAAAGAGCGCTATAACGTTAAGAAGTCAGTAAGTGGTAAGTTGGTATGTTTGTGAGAACTATTTATCTATGAAAAGCAATGTCTCTTATTTATACAGATTAAAGAGAGCATAATGATGGTCCCGTCAGAAGCTCAGAGCTAAACCATTTCTAAGGAACAGCTGTATTATAGACGAAAGCTTTAATAGGTAGTAGAGACGGATCATGGCTTCTGCAAGTCATTTCTGTTTCACGAGCTTGTATACGATCACAGGACTAACTAAAAAATACGAGTAACTCACGGTTTTTGCATTCTAATTTGAAAGAGATAGGCAATTTTAAGAGACAAATTTCATTAATTTTGTATTTGACCCAATAGTTTTGTTTTAATATCTTTATTTATTTAGCAAACATTTTATGGATGACATGATTATTTTAAATTTGGGATGGCATTTTATAATAAATTATATTATAACAATTAAATGATATCTAATGATAAAAAGTGATTTTAATAGTGTATTAAAACATACTATTTCAAGCGGTTTTCGCCGACCCCGTAAGATACACCTAGGAGGGCTTCAAGCCGAAATCGAAAGTCAAACAAAGGTTAACTATACTTTTGTCGAAATATCCGAAATAGATAAATATTTCAAAAACTTAATAATGGAGAACGGCTTTAAAACCCTATTCCTCGAAACAGTTTTCGAATTAGAGTATTTATAAAAATATGAACAATCCTAATTGTAACATAACACTTGTTGAATATCGTAAATGTAAAACTGTAATTTTTCTGATTAATTTTTACAGATGTCACTTGGCCAGCTCCTGTTTGGATTTTGCTTACTATGATTAATTAAAAATTACGTCTTTGTCGAGTTTCATGTGGCACTTCTTCCCAACAATGGTTTCCTCTTGAGAGCGGTGGTAGCTTGGTGCCGGTCTACCACTTACTTACAGGATTAAAATCTAGTTTTAATTGTTTCTGTAATATTAAAACATCACTTTTCGATTTCGGATTCGTCTCTTACAATTGTAGGATGGTCTAAAAGCGGAATTCGTCCAAGACCACCTGACCGTGAAAGGGGCAACAATGACCCATAAATAATTCATGGGATGATCACAAAGCACCTGCCCCTGCATGGGACCGGCGAGGGCGTCACGGGCCGCGGGCTGGGAGCCCCGCGACCGCCCCGCGAGCCGTGACGAGGTGCAAGGTCTCGGGGTCAAGAGAGTGATTAGGTAAACACATTTGAGAATTGTGCGTGAAATGTATTGAGACATTCTTTGAGGATCAAGACATACATGGACAACTTTCGTTTTTAATAGGTATTGTAGTTGTAGTCGTGATTGAAAGAAACCGATTACCTTTATTACAACTAAATAACCCCCAATCGGAAGTCTAATATAGTTTGGACCGTACAAAACTCCACGCGAACCATAATTACTAACAAAAGTAAAATTTCACCGCAATATATCAAAAGTTGCCGTGTTCACGGGCCATTCCGAATCTCGATAAGTCGAGCCTCACAAGTGGTATTTGGAACGGCGCTTTGGACGCAGCACGCGACGTGTTGATCGCCAGTTATGACACCGACGTGAAATTGACAATAACCCAAATGGTATGGCTACGAATGGATGATGATTCGGATTTGGTCGACTTACTTCTTAATGGCATTCCTTGTAACAGTGTCAAGTGCAACCGGAGAGACGCGTGAGAGCGTCTCCTACCTATGTGGGTGACTACCCAAACATCTAAACTATAGACACGGTGAGTTTCTTTCAAAATTCAATTATACTCATGAACATGAAGATGGAGTGGCTAGATATGAAACTTGATGCGTTCCCCTTAATGGGTCAAGATATCATGTCACCATTCGTTCTGAGATAGCGATACTTTCTCAGGATTTATGTAGCAGTGCTGATTACTTATGGACATTCAACGATTCATAGTTTTTGATGTGCTGTATTTCATTCATCGCAGATAGAGAGCAAGTTGATAAATCGTTTTCGCGTCTACAATCGGTGCAAATTCATTCACTTTTTTCGATAAGTTAACTTTTACTTTCTTTTTCAATGAGAGTGCTTTTACGCCAGTTATTTATACAACTCGAAGTTTATCTTCATGTTAATGATTTCTTATTTTTTTCTTTGCACATTTCACGCTATTCATGGAATTGACAATTTGTTAATTTGCAATCTTTTGGACTAATTTACGAGTTAGACGCAACGGAATCTTCTAGAACCTGTAAAATAGCGAACAAAACAACGCAGACCGTTATCGGCTCGACACTGGCATTGAAACTGAGTTACCTCACCGTAATTACGAGCTGTCGCCGGTCGCAATGACATACGAGGAATTTGACAGCTCTGTCGCTGTTAACAGGTAAACGGATGTTTCGCTACGTTTGCGGAGTTAACTCATTCAGTGCCAAGAACTTGTAGCTTCGCTTCGGTTAAAGATATTTTTTTATGTGATTCTATACAACGGAAATCAATGAATAGATGCATTATTGAAACAGAATGATGCAATGTTTCCAGTGTTGAAACCTTGTGACTAAGTATGTCACAGCGACCAATTTCGCAGATTAGATTCTGGTCTAGATTTAATAGTTTTAAACATGTACAATTGACCGTGTTTTTACCCGAATGAGCGAAGCAAAAAGAAGGTTAATATGGTTAACAGCCTATGTATCTGTATGTAAGTATGTATATATGTAAGTACAAGGTGGGCCAAAAGAAATCACCCTATTGGAAGATGCTCTCATTTTTGCAAATTCGCCAATGTCAAATCTGTTTTGACATTTGTGGACTTTACAGATGCAAAATACAAGTGAACAAGCCATGGAGCGATACACTCCCCAAGAACGCGGAATAATCGTGTCTATTTTTTTGCGTAACAATTCAAAAAAAGAGAGTCAAACAACATCGGATGACTTCTTTTGGCCCACCTTGTATGTGACCGAAAATCGGATGTTCCACTCTTTCTATTGGACCTTACTATTTAACTATTGGACCGATTTTAATCAATGGGGTGTCATATGATTCCCTAAAGACGTGCGAGTGTCATAGGCTTTATAAAAGTTATAAGGGTGCGTCATACTAGTTGCCAGTCTGTTTTTAGTTTTTGAAGTTAGGTTAGGTTATTGACATTTCCTGCTATTGCCATCGTAAAATTCTTCTTAAACTGCGGTCGCATTAAGTAACAAAACATAGAAATTTAAATTTAATTTAAATTAAACTTATTCGGACTTTGAACGTTGAACTGCATCTTTGTTGCATTCATATCGCGTCACAGTACCCAGCATGTCTCGTAACATAACATTTTGTGCCCCATATCTACGAGGGCACAGTTATCTATCTGCAAATAGTATTTATAAACTAATTAATAAGATAAACTGCACAACACTGGTCAGCGAAGTTATAAATATGAAAATTGTATTAGCAAGAGAAAGACGAAGATATAAATGTAAATAAAAGGCAACACGAAGATATAAGTTACTTGAAAATTTTAATACGATTGTAAATGACACTAATAAACTTGGAAATAACGTTGCTTAACGCGAAAAGTATTTATTTATTTAGTTTTTTAATGATGATAAATTGACATGACTATTGAGTGAAGGAACGAGATAGGCTACTTTTTATTCCAGAAAACCTGACAATTTCCTAAAAAACCGCAATAAACCAGTTTTCACCAGTTTTGCGTGGCAAATGCTTGTCAATTAGGTATGCTGTCAAAACAGTAAATCGAATAAGCATAAAGTTAATGAGTTGTGCTCTAGTAGAGCTAGAGCTGAACCCGAGGGCTCGCAGCGACCATCTCGAGACAAAGCGAGACACCGTTACCCGAGCCGGTGGAAAGTAACACAAGTGGAACGAGAAATTAATGCGCCCGCTTAATTGAGGCTATTCGCCATATCGAGATAAAAATAACGACATTCGAATTAAAGAAATGTGTCCACAATATCGATTTTCGAAACGCAATTTTAACGAACGCGAATTGCGAACTCGAAAACTGGTTGGTTTTTGTTTTTATATTGGTAGGTCGTTAACCTGCCCTTGATGTCAATTCGTCGGTTTACTATTTTGTGTACTTTGATGCGCTTCGGTTCTTGTTATTATTAAACAATGGCGGAGGGTACGCTGCGTGAGCGCAAGCCAAACGACGCCGGCGAGATTTCACGGGCGATTTGAGATGCGACAAAAAGGCGGTGGCGACTGATGTGGCTGCAACCAGAGATTCTCGAACCGATGTCGGCGGCCGTGGCGTAGGACACTTGGGACAGGATGCAGTTAACCACAGCGTTAAGAAAAATAAGGAATTATTCTGATGTGTCTTCCGGTGCGCAAGAGCAACTCCAAATCGAGTTGACGAGCCTTCTTCGATAGTTTCATCAATAGGTATGTCGATGCCAACAGAGTTTTCTAATGGATTAATTGACCGTTTCGTTAAATTAGATCACTGATAGATTAAGCCAACAAGGAAAAACACATTATCCGCCACCGGTAATTGAGCGTAAAATGTATTGACTATCTTCGCCGCGCCCGCGCCTATTGTTCACCCTTATGTCACAGTTGTTTACAAATACTTAAGCCTTGACCTTCCGAAGGCCAGCGAGTATCTGTAACCGTTGTAGGGGAGCTGAATAATCGTCTAAGACGTCTAAACGTCACGCTGCAAGCGCCATGATTACAGCTTCCGTGACGTAACGGTGTCGATACGAAAAAATAAACGAACAACCGATGACATTGATATTGGTTTCCGAACTCGAAGATTTGGCGATCGGCGGCCAGCGGGAGTCAGGTGAAATTCGCAGAGTGAAACGAGACACGAAATTCGTAAAGAGAGAAATAAGGCAGTCGAAATTCGCAAAGATACATCTTAAGTAACTAGTCGAGGACCAAGAAAAGGATCTTTTCAAACCCTCCTTGCCTGTTCTGAGGGTCAATTAATTGGGTAAAGTATACGCGCTTGTAACTTTAAATTATCGGAACGAAAACACTCGAAAAAAGTAGCTTGTTATTTAAAATTAAAATAAAACTAGCTGTGAAGAGAAATTGGATAATTTCCCTTTAAGCGTTTGTAACGTCTAGTGATTACTGGCGTGAATGATTTGATTAAACTTTAATATACTACGGATTAATGGAGCACTCGCCTCCCTTATAATTATCTCGATTATCATTATAATTTAAATAACTAGCTCAGAGGATTTATAAAAAAATTTATGGGTACGTTCACAATTTGCAACCAAACCAAATTTTGATTTAAAGAAGTTTCATGGTCGTGACCTCCATCAACTGCGTGTCTCAGGCAATTTTAAAGTATCTACAGGTAAAGTAACTTCTCGAGACGGCGCGAATTTTATCGATTTTGATATTAGCCAGGCTTCAATTAGCAAGTCATCAGATAATATTTATAGTTGCATTATGACGTATTGAGCATTAAGGGTGAACCTTGAACTTTCACGTTGCGAAGGTACGCAATTCTAATGGTGATGGAATCACGGATTTGACACGCGTCGAGTAGGTAAATGTTGACAAGCGCCTAATTGCCCCTTACAAAACTGCCCTGCTAAGGTAAAAGGCAGTTCTTTACACAAAACTACAGTAGCAATTGCAATCTTATTACTCACTAATGAGGATGCAATTTTTACTGTAGTTTTGTGTAAAATACTGCCTTTTACCTTAGCAGGGCAGAAGCACTACGATATCTGTCTGTTTATCACGATCATCGAAATATTTGAGTGTTAGCGGATTAACACAAGGACTCGGGGTTGTTAAGTTAGAAATGCCGTTACAAAAGTTATCGAAATTGACGGTGGGATGATTATGTTTATTTTAATAACCAAATAAATAAAGCTGAAACACGATATGCGCACATTGTGATAGTCAAAATAGATCAACTACTACTACGCAAGATTTCCAATGTAACTCAAAACTCAGCAGCTTTGTAGCTGATAAAAATACATAATAATATGTAAGCTTAAGTAGACTCTCTGTTAAGTATATAGCCATCAGCTTAGTTGTACAAATACAAGTGTCGAAGCCCTACTGCTAGCCTCATTTAACAGATTACTGCTTAAATGGCGTCATTCTTAAGAAAAGTTACCACCAGGAAACCTACATAAAAGATATAACTAATTATTGAATAATCTTTGTTATCTCGATGAATAAAATGAGTCACAAACATTTACATACACCCTTGCGGTAGTGTCGTGTCGTGTCGGCGGTCGGTTCACGATGTTCACGTGGCGGCGTCCCGACCGCATCTATCACGTGGCCCGCATGACGTTACGCGTAAAGAGGATCACGTAATTGTGGTCGGGTTAAGTCTATTCTGAAGGCTTGCGGCCGGTTCCAATTTTTTTTATGACATGAAGAAGGCTGACGCGCACACAGTTAACCAGTACCCGTGGCACGAAAACGGATAAATGCATATATTTCGAAAATGTATTATCACTACATACTTATTATCAAACCGCGTTTAGAAAGGGCTTGAGCTCATATATCATTTTTGAACTAATTCACGACATGACATTGTCAGTGGTAGAGTGTGCAGATAAATGAAATTGTTATTTTAGTACAATGAAGTTATAAAGTATGGAAAAAACTTCAAATAATATTAAATAAAATACAAATGTTGTAAATAAGTGATTACTTTTAGAAAGACCATAAAAAATAAATAATACCGACCGTTTAATACTTTACCGCGATTCATATTTTATACATACGTACTATTTTTTAACAGTTACGGCAATTTTATAACGCGAAAATGATGTGAATTAGTGACAAATTTGACAGATATGATATTAATATTTTTTATAAAACAAATGACAACATTTAAAGAGAATAGAGTCCGGAAATATGAAAAGCATACTCTGTAAATATATTAATTGGGTCGATCAACTTTTTGTTGTTGTTATTCTGTCCCGTAAGCCAGGGGACAACAGTGATAGTGTTTCTTAGAAAGATGTTTGTAATATATACTACTAACATGCTTCGAAGAAAGCCCACAAAATAATGGGCTTATAATTGCCACAAAAAGTAATGTAATGTAGATTTATATCCTTTAAATTTATAGTTTTAAAGAGTGTCCCAGGAGACGTAACCATTGCAACGAGGTACATCAAAAAGTTGATTGACCCAATTCTATTATCAATAAGTGTTTGCACTTATGAAGATATCAAAGATTGACTTATGATTATATTTAATAATTTATAAGTACTGTTGTGCTAACGGTACTCTCGAATCCCTTTCTAATCGCGGTTTGATAATAGTATAAAACAATGTCGCTTCCCGCCGTCTGTCCCTCTGAATGTACGTTTAGATCTTACAAACTACGCAACGGATTTTAATGCGGTTTTCACCATAAGTTAGATAATTTTTCACGAAAGATTTATATATTTATAACAGAACCCGGAGCGAAGCGAGGGCGGGTCGCTAGTTTATAAATACATCATGTATGATCTTTTGTGACAGGTAAAAACAGCATTAGAGGAGACGTGATAACTAGTCTGGTTTCAGTTTTAGCTTCTTGTTCCAGCCAGACATTTATTTTACAAAAGGTTACGTTTTTTACCTGACTGCCTGGAAGAAGGTTATGTTTTTTACAATAAATATTTTCAAAACTAAAATAACAATAAAAATAACTTCTTGTTTGTAACTTGTTTAAGAAATACATTTGCCTCTAAAATACCTCTCCTGAGATTATAATTAAAGATAACCAAAAATAGCACCAATTTACTATAAATATAATTAAAATATAATTACTTTTAGTTAAGCAATTAGTGAGGTTCCTATAACTTGTAGGTTCTTTATCGGGAATGCTACGCCCGCGCCGAAGATTAGAGACGTCGTGAAGGTATTTTATAATGAGGTAATGAGACAATCTTTAATTACCATCTAACTATTAATCGTTCTTTACTTGAAGGCAAATGTTTTAATAGTTGTTAAAATTAAATAATACCTAACATTATTTATGAAGTTATTATGACAAATATTTAAGTTCAAGGATTTCAAAGCAAAATAGTTTCCAAAATAAAGTACATAAAGATGGTTATTATGCGTAATTATATTGTTTTTATGAATGTAGTGACAAAAGAGGCTCTAACTAATTATGTATATTAAATAAAATATTTAAATCCACCATTTCGAACTGGCATTTTACATAAAAGTATATAGATACACATTACTGTAAAAAAAGCTTCAACTAAATTTTCTTAATCTATATATAACTATATATATATATATATATATATAAAGAGGCTTGTATAAATAATATATTCATAGCAATGTATCATACATAACATAAGGTATTTAATAAATATTTAAATGTAAAAACTACTACGTAGATCCAAATCCGAACCTAACCCATATACCTATATGCCTGTGACACGGCCCGACCGGTCCACAGATAACATCTGTCAACTTCATCAACAAATTGACACGTCGACGTTAAAGCCTGGGCCACACCGGATGCGTTACGTAGACGTGCACGTGCGCGTTCGCGTTCCACTGCGTTGTATAGTATGAATACTCACATGAGGACGCAGCTATACAACGCAGTGGAACGCGAACGCGCACGTGCACGTCTACGCAACGCATCCGGTGTGGCCCAGGCTAAACGCGACGGATGACGCCGATGGAATCATTGACGGTGTTACCTCCATTATGCATTCATGTCCCAATATCGGTAGGCCACATTGACACTGGAGGTAGACCAGCCTAAGACGGACCGAACCGGACTTTTTTTTAACGGAGTGTAAATGCGTTACGCCGAACCAAACCAGACTAACATGACCTTAGTAAAAATCGCATGGTTTTCAAGATTTGCCAGTTTAAAGTACTTTTCCAGTACAAACTGTAACTGGCTTATCTCGAAAACCATGCTTTTGGGACACCCTGTATTAGTACCCGGAGCGAAGCACAGCGGATATAGCGGATACAATCCATCAAAGTATGAATGAAACGATAAAGTAGTAGCTATAATTAGATAAAAGTACTTACTTAACGGTAATAACGTATCTTTACTTAATCCTTGATTTATTTATAGCTTTCAATAGATATAAGATAACATGGCTTTAAAAACCTGAATCCTTACTAATATTTTAAATGTGAAAGTGTTCGTTTGTTTAATTGTTTCTAGTTCCGCTGTCACAGGCAAAGCTTAACAGATTTCCATAAAAATTGCGCATAATACGAAGAAGAACATAGAATCCCGATGTTAAAGAATTTTCCGAACTCTTATAAATACGGTACAAAGGGGAAATGATTCTCGACAACAGATGGCGCTTTATTTTTTCCTATTACCAACGGGCAATCTAACATCGGGACATCTAACGAGATGTCGCTGTTCAAAACGAAAACGTGCTAAAGTTTTAAAAGTCATAACAGCCTAAACTTCGACTGTGAACGCTATAACCACGCGAGATATGTAGACAAATACATACTTAAATACATAGAAAACTACTAAGTACCTACTACTAGATCTACATGATTATTGATGATGAGTGATGACCCATCTAATAACTCGCTTCAAAATTTTTTAGAGTTGTAAACACAACTAAAGTACTATACGTGCGTCAGCGAAACACCTCTCTGCCTCGAAAGAGAATTACTAGGAATCCACCCTTCTGAAATGACGCAATTCGCGCGACAAATAACGCCGCATTATCGCCCACCGCGCAAGGCCGCATCCACACCTACGCCAGTCTGGAGAAAGGTGCTATTGTGTGTGTGTCCGTGGGCTTAGATAAGTTCGCCATTAGTGCACGTCGTTTGCATTGTGCACTTGAATGTGCTTTTGTGATTCGTCTAAGTGGGAATTACTAGCTGTTTTTTGGGGTAGCGGTATTGTTTTGTTGATGGCAACGCAGAATTGAACATTGTGAGCAAGGGAGGGCTACGGCCAACAGGGGTCTATTCTACACTGATAGACCCCTGTTAGACAATCCATAAATTTATGCGACTTTGTTGTGTCTATGCAATTATTAAATAAGTAACTACTATACTAACTACTATTATTATTAATAGCTACTTACTATCACTATGTCTTAATAGACATAGTGATAAGTAGTTATTAGAGGTTAGAACGTGAAATTAATACATCGCAAAATACTATTTCCGTTTATTCTGATTAGGTTAGTAGTAGGTAAGAAATTTGGCGTTTTGACATAAATACACACAAAAAAACAACCAACAGAACAGTACACGACATGTTTTATTTTAGCCATTTATTCTCACCCGCACGCCATACTACAACTACATAATAAAATGATCAAAATCCAATCACACGGCGCTGTTGGCACCTCTTGATACTTGAACAAACACTTCACAAAGCTAGTCAAATATAATTTGACAGCGTCGTGACACGTCCAGCGGGCGTCCCTGATCCAAATCCTGCGCACATTGCCCGCGCGTATCGTATTCAATGACATCTGACAGCTGGCCTTCGCGCGCAATGCGCGGGCGCCACTACAGCGACCGTTTTTGATCGCTAAGTGGGCATACACGGTATGAGTTGATACTAGAATGCCAGGTAAACTGTTAGATATTTTTCATATAGTATCAAAACAACTTAACGATTGTTAAGCCCTGATAAAAAATTGTATTCATCAAACAAAATTTCATTGAAAATGCTAACGTAAAGCTAAAGAAAACTAACAATATTACTAAGCCAAGATAAGAGGTACCTACCTAGAACAAGTGGATCTACCTTGCATCGTCATTAATCTATTACATCTATCATACTATCCATTTATGCCTACGAAATATGGAGACCGTTTCTATTTCAATCCTTATTATAGAAAAGAGAAATGAATCCGCCTGGAGCAGGTCGTCCGTGAAGAGGATTGCATTAGACGCCGGGCTATTGTTGTCTGAGCAACATTAGAACAACATGGCTCTTTAAGATATGCAATTTCGGGTGTCCAAATGACGAAACATCCGTAGAACAAAAATATTTGTTCAAACAGGGTTTATGCTGCATTTCCACCAGAGCTACGCCAGGCGGCTAAGAGGTGTGCGAGAAAAATTCCACCAGCTTAGGTGGAAACAGCCTTAAACGCATCATCTTTAGAAAATAAAGTCACCGAAGCTAAAACAACTGATTTATATTAAAGATAGCCATTCTTTAAAAATAACAATGACATACCTACAGAAAGCACACGAAAAAAAAAAATATAATGCACGCATGAGATTTGCATCACAGGCAAAGATTCATCAAGACATAGACATACTATTATGCTGCTATAATATAACAATGTTCTTTAAAGAATTGGTGTGATTTTAGAAATCAGATACATCCAGGCTGATAAGAAATGCATGATAAGGTGATCAATCACAATGACGCTGCATCCGACAGTGAAGTTTTCTTGTGTGGTTTCTTCCGCAAACTTTATAGTGGAAGATAATCATGCAAAATATCACATGACTCAGAGTTCCACGAGTAGGTATCAAGGACATCTTATCATTATTAAAAATAAAGTTAATGAAGTGGCAAAATAAAAGTACTACTTAAAACATTTAATATTGATTATTTTGTAATCAAAACTGTTTCAATACGGTTCGAACCAAACGTCCAAACTAACTGGCAGCTGACTATTATCCACAATCAAATCAATGGCTGTCAAATTCTATCTGCATTCAAAAAGCTTAACGAGCGTAATAACACAATAAATCCACCTGACGTTTAGCACCGTGCGACTAGAAGGCCCCATTGTCAAGAATTCATTTGACTAATAGGCCTACAGTTTGAAAAAAACAGGGCACAACAATACAGTGCGGCCGTAAAACAACAAAACGGGAAGAACACCATAAAACTGTTAATTATTGTCACGATCGCCAGTTCGCACCATTTTGGTCATTACCTGTTCTTACACCTACCTGCCTATACTTACTTGTACCTACTTACCATTATTTATTCTGTGCCATTTTGTATTTTGCTCACGCTATTTCTTTAGAAAAAAAAAAAATTAAAGTCCATTTGAAAAACATAAGAGGTATAGTTATCTGCGATCCCCCACCAATTCGCCGCGGCGCAAATACGAGAGAACGATCTTTCCCACGGACGTGAATTTGCTTGTTACATCCTATCTAGAGTCTAGAGTAAAAAAGAAAGGTTCGAGCCGCGGAAAGTGTACCCTCCTGCCGGTTCCCATGCGCCGACGCACCTAGGCCGTTGTTACGAAACTCACCATTTCATTAAATCATCTCCGGACTGGTTCCCCTTTCATAAATAATTATTGGTTAACCGAGAGCCCGTGGAACACCTAAGGGTATCGATTATCCCAATGATTAAGATACAAAAATAACCGCACGTACAATAAGATCTATAACTCACGATGAAAACATCATTATTTCACCCGTGGATTACATAACGATAGCACGAAATGCACTCATTATAAGCGTTTCGATTTTCAAAAGGGCGCCCGACCGTTCATAAAAATGTCATTGTTATTCGGAACATCACTCATTTTAATTCGGTTTGCGCCGGCGCAGCGTCGTGGCTCATCAATTTATATAAATGGCTCATTACTCGGTAAACACAAAGTGTTATGCAAGCGAGTTCCGTCTCGACGCACCGTGTTTCTCAATCTCAATATCAAGTGCAGGGTGTAATTTTTTAAATCCGATGCAAGTGCATCACGATCAAATAATTATGCATCTGAGCTTGCGCAAGTCAGCATACGAGACGCACACTAAGAGGGTTTCATTCACGATAAATCCAATTACTTTATTAAGGAATAAACTCGTTGATAAATACGGATCTTTATCGAGTAGGTACGTGGTACAATTTATTTGGTTACGAAACAGAATTTCCAAAATTACAAAATGCTAAGAATTATATAATTGTTTATCCGATCTGTCACAGATTAACCTCTCCTCGCTTAACCTTGTCAGTGGTCGAAAGTGAAACGTCGTCCGTTTAAGCCTGCGTTTAGACCGCTGCATTTTTTCCGAGAACATCTTCATGTAAACGCCCTTACAAGTGCCCTGGAGGCAACAGCTCAATTTCTCTTTACTCACCGTGTAATTGGTGGGTGTAAAGGAGCTAGGACCATTTCACGACATTACTAATATAATGAATATGAAGGAATAAACGTTTTAGTGTATTTTCTTGAGCCTTAGTGGCTTGAGGGTATCGACTCTTAATCGTAAGGTCCAACTCTTGAGTTTTTATATCTTAAATACATTACGATGAAAGAACGACATAGTAAGGAAAACCTACACTTTCGAAGAGTTGAGTGTGTAAGAATTAATTTCACAAAAGACCCTACAGTTTTCAAAGAGTCAGTTTCAGTTCCTAGGATCGGACCCTGCAGTTTCAAAGAGTATCCGAAAGAGCCCTCGCACCCCCACAACACTGTATTATGTCGATGGGCGGCAGTGTGTAGAGAATGCTTGAGATTCTGTGAGGCGATGGATGCTAGGTCATCAAGTGATCCAATATAATTTGTTTTTACCTATTATTGTGAAACATATCTTTAATAATAAGTCTAAGTTTAATGGCGCATTGGTTATACTGTAAGGTCATGTAAACGTTTTTATCAATAAATAAATATATAAATGTCGAAAAATCTCAAAATTGACTTTTTAAATTGCAGTAATTTTGATATAATATGAGATGACGGTTTTTCATCGAGTCTGAAAAATGAGCTATTTTGAGTTAGTGCAGTGTTGTACTGGGGGTGCGCCATCTTTACAAATATAATATAAGATAAGTTAATTATTCTTTTATCTACTAAAGTTGTTTCCGCATAATGTAAACGCAGCCTTAGTTCCACGGCAGACGGCACGCAGCTACCGAGAAACAGTATAAAGCTAACAAGCTGACAAAGCAGCACATCTGCCCTAGGGCTAACCTGCGAGTACGGCATTCCATTCTAGCACAAGTACATTTTCACGTCAGTAAATTAAAATTAAACGATTCTTCAGCCTTCTATTAACTCGCAGCTGTTGTCGAAGTGAGGTCTTCGAGTGGACAGGTGCCATCCAAGATACATAACGCTAACTTTAGCGTTTTTCAAAAACTGCTAAAATGTGGATTAACGTAAGCTAACGATCAGTCACGTCAGCCGCTTATGTCAATTCCATACATTTTGTCGATTTTCTAAAATTGTTAAGTTAGCGTAATGCGTGTTGGCTAGGCCCCTGAAATGGCGCTTGTATATTTGTATGTTTGAGCGACGATAACTCGAGTATTGTTGATCCGATCTTCATAAAGAGGTCCACAATTTTAAGTTCGATCAGGTTCCTGAGTTTGGGACATTGTGAAGTCTGTGGGACGAACCACTATTTTTAACCTCTGACGGATGCTATGCAATGTATCTGTATATCCGTGTGTATCTGCCTGTGGCATCTTAGCTTCTAAATGGATGAACTGATTTTTTTTTTAAGTTGATCCAGACTCCAGAGTGTTCTTAACTAAGGTGAAAATCCGTTGGGCCACAGAGTTACGACCTCTGAAAGTAGTGGTCATTTATTTAATAGTTAGTTGTGTCTTCAGCTTTGTATTGTTTCCTGTGCCAAGGGTTCTTAGTGTGACGTGATAATATGATAAGTCGTCATTACGGGATAAGTTTAACGATGACAGGTGATGACGAAATCCGTTATGGGAATGGGCACGTGCGTTTACGTCGCGTGTGACTGATCTCGTGTCACGAACAAACATTTCATTAATAAGATTACTTGTGATGCAGCCGTTCTATTGACGTTATATTATAATTCGGAAGAAAATAAAATTAAACAATTTTTTTTTTATTTTGCTAAGAGTTTACAATAATTATTATTGTAAACCCCATACAATTTTTTTTTATTTAATTCTTTTTTATGTTTTTTCGTGATGAAATCACATGAAGTTTCACTCTTATTCGTTTGTGCACTGTATAACGGAGATGCTATTTTAGGAATGCCAGTTACTAACCGAAATATTATATTGAGATATTTGGGTAAGGTTAAAAAAGTTGGGCTAACTCACGCAATTAAATTTTCTATGAAACTCCGTTGTGCGATGAAAATTAGCCACACAAATTGTAAAGATACTTAGTCTTATCGTCGCACAACGGAATTTTTTTCGCCTTCGTTGTTTGTATACTTAGTTAACTACGCTTAACTATTTCCTATCTGAGTCCATTTTTTTGAACCTTATCCTCCTATGCCCGTCAAATTTAGCTAGTTCGAAACAGAATCTTAATGTCAGTCAACAAAAGTTAAAAAGTCATTTTAACAATTGTCCTAGGTAAATAATGTAGGACGTTGGACCTCAGTAGGTTATACCTACCCATTACGCCGGTGATACTGCAACACCGCGTAACTAACAAATTTAATAGGTTGTATAATGCACCTTACTGAATTATTTTGTAAGGTGCATTTTGCCCTTTCTTGAATTTGTTAGTTACGCGGTATTGAAGTATCATCGACGGTTAGTTAATTAATGATAAAAAATGAAGACTAGCTTTTGCCCGCGACTCTGTCCGCGTAGAAGACGTTTATCGGCTTTCTCTCGGGGCTTTTCAATTTCCTGGGATAAAAGTATTTTATATATCCAGGACAAGGACTACTTATCTGTGTGCCAAAGTTCATCCAAATCCGTTCAACCGGTTAAGCGTAATTAAAACTAGTGTTGAAAAAGTCCGAAATAAAATCCGGTTTTTTCCAGACAACTCGTTTTCTGGGATTTTTATTGAAAAAAACAATTAAATTTTCTTGCCTTATTTTTCCGAAAAAAAACTATTAAAAACGAAAAAAACGAAGTTGATAAAAACGTATGTAGTTTTCAATATGAATGTTGTAATTTTATTTGGTTACAAAAACAATTGAAATAGATGGCGAGAGTGACAGTGATTGACTATAAATAAATTGTCATTATTTATTGGTCATTTTTCATGAAAAACCGAAAAAATACGGAAAAAACGAAAATTTCAAAAACTCCTGAAAAAATCATTAGATTTTTTTCCGGATTTTTTAACACTAATTAAAACACAAACATCGATAAAAACTTTTAGTATCCATAAAAAAATACAATATTACTGGGACGAAAATACCATGTCCAGACAAGCATGTAAATTCAGGGCAAAATTTGCAATCAGTACAACACAATACAATGACAGTAAAAGACACTGAAGAAAGATCCACTCCTAGAGAAATAACAAACCTAATTTACGATAATGACGATACATTTCAGAACAATAGGCATTTCATTTATCTAACAATGTATTGTTACATTATTCAAATGTGAATAGGATATTATAATTTAAATTACTATCCATCGACCGACCGATAAGATAGAGGGAGCTAATTGTTTTATTTCTTACACCGTAAACATACAAGTTGATAAACGTTATAAACGGATGCTTGTGCGATAGCGATTGCCAAAATGTCTCCTTTCTAAGTTTTTTGTTATATGTACGACACATAATTAAATGTTTAAAAAAATCAATGAGCCGATTCCAAATTCTTAAGGAGTTCCGTTGATTTCAATGGATCTCGTGATGGAATTTACTTCAATGGTTATTCAACAAAAAAAAGTGTTTTAAACGGTCCACAATTGGCGAAGATATTGCGTAACATGCACATATAAAAATTCAGTTGCAATTAGAACCTCCTTTTTTGAAGTCGGTCGAAAATATCAAATAAAAGTTGGAATCGATTTGATATTGGAACAAAATAGGACGATGAATAATCGGATGATGCGGACGAGATGATGCCCATTGTACCTAAATGAGAACAAATTGAAAAGTTCGAGAACAATTAAAAGTAAACAACGATTGCGAATCGTAGTGGTTCTCTAGTAGTTCTTAAAAATGATCCTTTCAATTAGTAGTAATAAAACCTAAAGTAAATAGTTCCAGAACTACTTGGATTACGGAGTTCGGGGGGCTATTTTGAATCCGTATAACATTATTATTGTCTATCATTACGATGTGTTGGTTTGGTTTTGTACCAATATGAATAAAGTCAGTGATTCAGATAGAGTAGTCGAGAGGAATATATAACAGCCACTATCTCTCACACTGACCATGATTATTGTAATATAAATACAATTTAATCAAGGAACATAAAAGGTCGCAAATAGATAACAACCGGTGTTACACAAAAACATAACGTGACAGTAGAAACCTGATAATGATTGATAACGCTTTCATGCGCCGGAACTAAGTTTAGCATCATTATTTTAAAACTACATCTACTTGTACTTATATACCTACCTACTGTAAAAAAAGAGGATGGTGGGTTTCTACCCCTTATTCCACTGAAACGAACGTAATAATAAGTTCTGATAGAATGTCATTCGAAATAGTATCAACGTCACGTCATTTATTGATTAATTTATTGCATACATTACATTACATGTAATATATCGATGTCAATCTAATGACGTCCACTTCTGGACATATACGTAGGACTCCCCTAAGTATCACCACAACGACCTCTTTTGATTTATAATGTAATAGAAATTAAATATCGAACAAAAAACTAGTAAAATAAACACCCCCCATCACATTATGCCACAATTTTCCTATACAAAAACGGGGACGCATCAATGTCTAATCAATCACCGCTTTCCCCGCTATTACCGCGTCAGTCTGAGCCTAGAAAAATGTCTAGACTACCTGGGCGAGTGAGGAAGGTACTCTAATCGATGGGATAATTGCTGTACGAGTTGCAAGTATGTACGCGCCGCGATCGTGAGGCGTGTCTCAAGCGAGTTGCAGGCTTGTACATGGGAAATGTCGATCAGAGACACGTGGAAATGAGGAGCAATGCAATTTTTAAAACATGAGATGAAATATTGTGACACTTGCCTATACGTTCCAATAAAAAGGGAATAGTTTATCCTGTGGAAACGTGTTACGTTTTAGATAATACCGACACCTGTCATGGTCTGCGAATTAAGGAAGGAAGTCTAATCGATGGTGAAATTGCTGTAAGTCATATTGTGGTGTTGCGTTCACTAGCGGAGATAACTAGCATTCGTATACAAAATGGGACGTAAATTGCATACCTAATTACAAATACTTTAAGGCGGCGGTGAATAGTTTTCACATAAGGAAGATTGTGGTGGCATAGACCTCATCGATATATATCAGGTTTGCGATGAGGCAGGAATTCAAATAGGTGTGTGATAATTGCTACGGCACGTGCTTAAGTGGTGAGAGAAATGTTCACACTTCGACGCGACGCTATAAGATGCTGTGTAAAGCAGCAAGAGATGGAATTTACGTCACTAAGGCCAAATGAAGCAGGTTTCATTAGATACAGAAATAAATAATATTTATAATCTTAAATAAGATATCGGAAACATTAATAAGAATAACATAACTCTAGCCGGCAGGGCTCTTCGGATGGCTACAAATGATAAATATAAAGTATTCTTGGTCAATAAACTACCAATATTTATTGGGTAACCCGAACAAAATGGAAATTTGAATGTCATCAACATATGAATCATCTCGAAAGTAAAATAAAGCTTTATAGGTAATGATAAAACTAAGGCAATACTTTCTCGAAATCCATTAATTCCGTCGTATCTTGCCGAACGCTCATTTATTTTTGTCTTGAAATTCATAAGTAGCGTACAAGTGAGAACAGTAAATGAGAATATAATGTAAAATCATTCGCGTCCTCTTTTAATAGAAAACTTCGACTTTCGCGATCGACATGACTCTGGGGCTTTCGTTCGGCATGTACAGAGGCAATTTTATGGGTATTCCGCGGGATATTTCAATTTGTTCGAGGTGTTAATAATCTCGTTGATGTGCGTGTAATTCAGTTACTTATTTCGTAACTCGAACATTGTATCAATTATATTCAATCTCAACTATTTTAGACGCTGTTAGAAAGCGCAAAAAAAAATTAGCAGCTTATTAAGTAAGTAAGTATTTCATTTATTCAGCGTAAACAAATAATGACTATATACAATGTAACAAAAGAAATACAATATGCAAGTTACGCTAAAAAGGACACCCCTCAGCAATAACTAAAACTGTACTTGTACTTGTATTTGTGCTTATTAAAACTGTACGTTTTACCGGACTTGCCTTACGGCTTGACGGATTGATCTTTACTTTAACAGGGTCTTTTATCATAGCACCACTAACATGAAAACAGGGAGTCAAGTTTTTAAAGCTGGCCTTTTTAGACTTGTCATTACTTTTTCCTGTGTAATGTGGGTTTCAATAGATGTTCTAGTAATCGACCGAAGCTAAAGGCTTGGATGTAATCCAATTGAGACGGCGTTGCGTCGCACGTGCCGCGTGGCAAGCATTTGAAAACTCTAACAATACGCCATCCTGCCGCTTTGCTCCTTGGAGGATACGCTGCATTGCGCCTTGCATTAGTAATACTTGACCAAACTTTACAAACACGAGAGTCTCACATTTTTTAACTTGCAATGTTTGTAAGTTTGTTAAGGTCAAATCTTCCAAGCTGAATTAGAACCACTTCCCGGTACACTATGGAGCTGGTCTGATGATGCAGTTTGAAGGTAGCCATAGGAACTCCGCAACGAAACAAGACAGCCCCGCCGTGTTTGGGCTCGTTGGATTTGTCTTGATAAGCAGATGAAGAAAAAAAGTACAGTAAGCAAAAAAAGCTTGTCGCAAAAATGAAAGTTTTGCTTTTTGCTTAATTCAATGTGACGTTCTCAATATAAAGGGACCTTATGGAGGAAGGCAGTTACGCTCTTCTTATTCTTGTAACTATACGAATACTATGGTAACAATTCTAAAAACGGCGTAACCACCTGCCTCCATAAGGTCCCTTTATATTGAGAACGTCACAAATACCCCTTAGTGACATCCACGATGCTTATGACAAATCTAACGATCTCGTTCGTCGAAATCGGGCCCTCCGTTCTGCCTCTACTAGTAATAGAAAAACGGAATAACAAAACATTACTCTCCTCTTTTGTTTGGGCAGTTAAAATTCTGCAATTGGTCACGTAGTCACACACGTAACAAATTATCCAAAGGTTGATAGATTATATTAAATTATCGCCGCATTTCATTTTGGGCCAACTAATTAAATAGTGATAAGCTATCGGAATTTATATTATAGTAATTATATCGAGCTTTGATACAAAATTATTAAAAATCAATGCCATTTATCATGATCGTGCTAATTAAAATTAAAATTCCCGCATGCGTATCTACACAAAAAGTAGTAAAAATCCCTAAGTTGTAAAAAAAATTTGAATACGTATTAACCTTTATCTACGAAACCTCAAACGATAGAACTATTCTAAACTTATCAACTATATTTCTCACGCACTTAACTTCCCTAATACCGCACCCAAAATCTTACGTCACAGTTTAGTAACTCGCCCCTAAGTGACATATACGAGTTCTACGAGTATTTACGCCCGGCTGCGACTCACTTCCGGACATCGATCGAGCCTGCCAAGGACACAACCTGTGGCTTTATTGACGCCCTGGGACTATTTCTAGCTAGCCACGTATTTGGGTAATTCTATCGTTTCAACCGCCCGTCGCTACAATTATGACGATTTTCTAAGGAAAAGCTATCGATAAGAATTATAAGCGGCGGCTCTGCATTCTACAGAATAGTCACAAATGACATTCGAATCAACAGGGAAGCCCGAAGCCGTCAGTAATGCGACCACGGTTGTGACGGCGGCTGAAACCCTCGTGAGAGTGACCCATTTACTAGAAACATTTTTTTACTAAAAACAGATGCGGGCAAGCAAGTTATACAACTATGCCAAATTTCAAGTTGATAGCTTGGGTAGTTGCTGAGAAAAACTGCTATGACATACAAACAGACAGACAGACAACGAAGTCTCACCATAAGGGTTCCTTTTTTACCATTTTGGTACGGAACCCTAAAAAGTAAACGCGATACACATTTAGTTGGAATACGAACAAATAAAATCACGCTAAACAATACATATTGGAAACATAATCGTGGCCGTAGGCTTTAACCATTGTTCTATTTGAACATACAGTTATAATTACTAATACATTGCTCGCTACGCACCACGTAACTCTGTCTTCTCAGGGATGGCGAGCAGTGTACGGCAAAGGGACTGATAGGAGTTGCTGCATTGTGATGAGCGGGCGGGTCACGGAAATCGTGCGAACACGACTAAGTTGAAAACATGGATTGTTTTATTGTAACGGACAAGCTTTTCATGTATAATTATTTACCAAAAAAATGGGGACTTCACGAACTGTCAAGTGAAGAAAGTCAATGGGAAATTATTTGAAAGACCTGACCTGAATTACCAGAAGGATTTTATTATATTGGTTTCTTCTAAAATAACGATATCTCACACGTAATTATCAACCATTCCCACGTTTTATTGTTTATTTATCAACACTTGCTTGCCAATCATTACGTATTTATTTTACTACCTGATTATTTATTCAGAACTTCAAAGCTGACAATGCAAACACGAGGAATCGTTGTATACCGAGAATGGTGCCCTGAGCAAATACCTGGAGGATGTTCCGGGAACTAAGATGTTAACAATTCAAATTCAATGTTACTCCTCGAATTATAAGGTTTGGCATAATAGAAATAAAAAAAAGTAAAGATTAGACCCCATTGTTAAATCAAGGAATTTTCTTTGTTACCAGAAAGCTATAGACGCAATAGTTAACGACTTTTATCGGCCAACCAAAAAGGATTCCCATGTCAATTCATTTTATTGGATTCCGTCAAAGAAACCGTAATATTTTTTGCTAGCCGGCATCCCAGTAAAACTTATTGGCAAGAAGAAATAAAAAAAACTGGTTCCGGAGGTAAACGAACTTCGAGACTTCAATTCAAATCCAATTTATCAAAAGTTTATCTAAAAGCCAGCCATCAACTTGGAAAATGATAAAAACAAACGTTTGAGTAAATTGTACGAAACTTAAGGAGATAAAAATAAAAAAAATTGAGATTTAAAAAAGCATTCTATTATTTCTTCCCTATTTAACACATTTCTAGATTATTCAGCATATAATCTCAATATCGAGGGTTGCGAGGTAAAACCCGATAAGTAAACGTAATTTGTTTTAGAATATTGAATTTCGAAGGCGTTTTAAGAAGCTTCAATTTTGCATGGTCATTATCACCACTTATCGGGTTTTACCACGCAACCCTCGATATATCAAAACTTTTCAATTTGATAAAGCATATCTAACCTAACCTAACCTAGCCATGACATTTTTCGTTTACAATCGATCAACATTTTGAATAGGTACCTACTTAATAGCACCTTTGTTAAGCCTTCGTTACCTTAAAGGAAGCCGCGTCTTGTTAGTCGAACGAAGCCTCAATGCAGGGTGGTTATTATGAAGCACAAAATCCGAAACTTCGGATGCCGCATCCCAATCACTCGTCCTTTGAGTCTAAATCGGGAGAACGGGATGGAGATCACGTAACTTCGATTTTCGTAGTAGGGCCCCAGGTCAACCCAAATCATAAATTTCGATCCGAAGGACGCAGGTAGAATACAAGTACAATACACGGAAACCATCTTAGCACCGTAACTGCCTCGTAAACTACAGAATGACGCCGTTCTAGTGTTCTGTTTGTGATTGTATCTTTGGTGGTCTGGGGCGTGGTTCTTGATGAACAGTTTAATCATTCAACCTTATTTGTGTCAACGGTCAAGAGTATTTGATTTAAACATAATGTTACATTAAATATTTACTTATGTCCGTTGACCACCTTCGGACAATACATAGCCCCTTAAATATAAACATCATTTCTGCGTATTCCTAGCGGTGCCCATGGAACCAATCTTCAAGTCATGCGCTTTTAATTGGAATTTTCAAGACTTAGTGCGATACGTAGGTAGCCAAAGATGAATGAATTTTATATTTTGTTCAACGAGTCACTTCAATAAACATTCTCACTATAATAATTTATTATGTAAAGATTTTTGAAATTGTTCATCTTAAGATTAATCTCATGGGATGTGGTCGTCCAAATCGAAAGGGCCCTTACGGCGGCGGGCGCTTACGCTGTTATAGTTTTTTGCCTTGTCATTCATTAGTATAAAAGTCGTGTGAAAAAAGGCGTAACCGCCTGCCGCGATAAGGTCCCTTTCGATTTGGACGATCGCACATTGTCACAGCATAATTTGAGTGGCTTAATCAAAATGGGTTCAGTCATGTCTCTGATATGTACTAACTTGTGAATTCAGCTATTAAAAATACTTAATTATTATCTAACTAATCCATCCAAAAAAACAAGCAGGTTAACCGCACTTTTTTTCCCTTTAAACTTTTCTTCTAGAAACTTAATTAATAAAGTTCAAATGTAAATGGAGGTTTGCGTGAGAAACTAAAGCGAACAATAAATTATATTTCCGTAGTTGTAAGGCAACCTACAGTTGCTAACAGGCTCTAACTTTCCAATAGTTTACTACGAGTATAACAACATCACTTCATGGCAACTTTTTTCTATCACGCGAATAAAAATGTAGCTACCGTCGCACTGCGGGTAGGTATTTAATTTGCACGCAAACCATTGCAGTGATAACTATATGCCTTCGTCGTAGTTGGTAAAAATCGTTAAAATAATGAATGCTACGCTACTGCAAAGAACTTGGTTAATACGTCATTTGACCCTCGTACTCCTCTTAAGTTATTTCTATAATATGTAAACGACAAACGAATAAATGCCAATTCATGTAAATTGTAAACCCCTACTTATTTGCTTGACAACGCGATTAGTCTCAAAGTAAGTACGTTCCGCGGGGCCCTGGGGCTCCGTAAGACCTCTGCACTGGCTCCACCGACAAATATTTTTATTTTAGGTTGATTATTCGGCTGTAAGCAATGTTACATAGAGTGCATATTTAGAACGTGAAAAATTGTTTTGCTTTTTTAGAGGCTCCGTTAGATAAATAATGTTTTGAAATGGTTCAGTCGCTTAAAACTTGAAGTGAAGTCTTTGTGAACTCAGTTAAGTAGCTAAACTTACTATATCCACGTTTCCATCGTCAAAAAAACAAACAGTGCGTAGCATGATCAGTAACACCATGAGAATGCCATCTTTGTAACATAAACAATTGTTAAAGCTATTGAACCTATAGCTAATAATAGACTTTCAAAGACCGAGACCCATTTCCCATACAATCGGGGCGAGCATCTCGAAAACCGACAGAACAATATAGTAGCAATATACCCGCAAAAACCTACAGAACCAGTTAATAGTTTATTGTTAGATATAGTTTTTTGCGTGCGAACGCATCCGCAGCGTTCCAATGAAAATATTTATGAAAAATCATATTTTCACATAGTAAGGAACTAGCATGAAGCGACATATTTTTTGTTACAGGAAATGTCGCGTTGGAAGTTGTTTTTACCTGTTTAAAAAAATCGTTCAGTGATTCCATCGATGTCATCCTCTATACGAAGCAAAATAATTAGTTTTTTTCTGACAATTGTTTTGTATCTTCGTTCAATGAATAACACTGATGTATCCGCATTTAAAATTAACATGTCACTCTGTGATTATTTCCTTCTTATGCAACCGTTCACGTATTTTTAGGGTTCCGTACCTCAAATGAAAAAAACGGATCTCTTATAGGATCACTTTAATGCCTGTCTGTCTGTCTGTCTGTTTTAAAGAATCGTCACCCTTATATTTACTATTATTTAAATTAATAAATACAAATATAAATACAAATAAATACAAATGTATAATTACTTGGAAATACATAGGCGTTTACTCCATCCCATATTTTTCTTTACAGTATAAGACCTATGTAGATAGATAGACAGATTGTTCCTTCATTCAAAGAACCAAAGAAGCCAAGACTGACCATCTTGTAATGAGCTACACCAGCATAAATATGCAACTGCCGAGTGGATACATAGATAAGCAATATCTAGGCATCCGATGTAATGCTAGCGTACGAAAAAGGTAATGCATTACATTTTTCGTACGCTAGCATTACATCAGTCGTATTTCAATGTACCTAGTTCACCTAGTTGCATCATAGTGTTCCTTATTATACTATAGTTGCATTATAAAGAAGAAGGTTTTTATCGTGAAAAAAGTTGAGTGCTGGCAACCAGAAAACCAGTATTCATAGACTATCAACCCTGCTGCTATAAAGGATGGAGAGAAACATTATTTTTGAAATAGACATCTTTTTATAAGTACACCATATCAAGTACGTACTTCCGCCAATCACTAGCCTCCGTTTTTCTTCGGCTTGTGTCTAGTTTAAAAAACCATGTGTGGGTAAACGACCCTGGTATTCATCGTAGTTGTGCGTTTAATTAGAAGTTATCCAAGCTCAAGGATTCGACGAATTTTTTCGAGACATGACAATTAAATGACTGCGGAAATTACTTCGAATTATGTTCCGTCGATGACTTGCCATTCCGCCACCGCATCATTATAGCGACATTGTTTAAAAACACCGCCCATGACTTTACGGTGCGTTAATAACCATTACAAACGCTGAACGTGTTAAACACGACCCTTACAAAAAGTAATATAAAAAGTGTTGTGAAAATGTATAATTGGTATTGGAAAAGGTCACAATAATTATGTTTTGTAGTATGTTATAGATCGTGTCGTGTTTATCATGTAGATAAACGTGGATAAAACATCTGTCTTTTTCTGACCATTATGTAAGTGCGAGAGAGACGGATGCTTTATCCCAACTTATCCACCGCGATAAAGGCGACCACAATACCGGTGCTGGTCTTAAAACATACCTGGGAACATTGAAACATTGTAAAGTATTACTTACTCGAACATGTCTTTAATTCTATCAATATCTCGTATTATGGGCAATATACTTTCATTTTCAATGACACAGACCAATGCTTTAGGTAATTTACATCCGAGACGCTATAAAATGATGAATGTCTACCGTTATTCTTAATAGGTGCTTTATGGCCGCAAATGAGCATAATTCCGGTTACGCGAAATGTCTTCAGTAAAATGTCAAATAACATGCCCAAATCATGAACATATAAAACCCTTACCCCCTTTGGGAAACTATCATCAAACAATCTTCCGTAAGCGCTAGAAAATAGGCTTTAACTAGAAAACGGTCCCATTTCAAATAGGTCAGCAATAAACGCACTCGGCGGCTACGACAACTGCAATTGCACCAATAAATGCAAGTGGGTGTGTCGCAGATTGGTGTCAGATGAGGCCAGGGCGGTATTCGCTAACGCACCAGCTAGGCCGAACCAGCCTAAATTGAGATGCACCGAAACATTTACCTCTATATTAAATTTTATTATTAATTCATATATCTTGTATAAATGAAAATATTTTCTTTACTTGTAGATATTGCGCAAATTTCTGACGCGTTGATGCCTTTTGTTGAAAGTCATATTATTATATACATTTTAAAACGAAAAAGCTGATAACTTTTCGAAAAAATCTGTCAATTTTGTGTAAATATAGTATTTATTCCGATTTAGATAATATAGTATTAATGGTAAGAATGACTGGACTTTACAAAAATATGGTGTATCCAAATCAGATGCGTGCGCGCAAAGATCACGATGCAATTCCTACCTACGGCTTTGACACAGCCCGGTCGTAGAAGGAGATTTTCACATAGAGAGATTGTTTTCTCAGAATTAGAAAATTTTATATAATTTCTCAAAATCCAGAACACCGTTGCTCTAAATACGAGAAAAAAATGTCCTTTCCTGTTCCTTTAAATTTTCATACATCAATGTGATGAACGCGTAATCTAAATTTACCTACATGATTTTTATGAAAGTTTAGCACTTCTTGTATAGATCAGTGATTCCTGAGTGACAAGAACTGCTGGCAAAAACATCGCAAGGGTCAAATCAGACTAGTTCGATCGACTCGCTTTATCTGGTAAGGGAATAACACCACGCCTAGATACGTGCCATTTGATACCATCACAAGCCCACGATAACCAAATGAGCATTAGCCAAGATCAAGTTGCGTGTGAACCGAAATCCTAGTTCATTTGAATGTAGCCGTAACACTTCGTACCTACGTTTAAATGTGTAAAACGCAATATTAACTTCAATTAACAGGCCATTCAACTTTGAAACTTGAAATAAAATGCGTAAAAGTTCGAAATAAATTTAACTTCAAATGACACTAGTTTCCCTTTTCTATTAAACATGAGACTTATTTCGCGAAAAGTTTTAGTTATTTACCTACACCAAATTGCTTAGGGAGGCTAAGGGACTCTTGCCCATACTGCCAAATAAGGCGGGGCATGAAAGGTAGCGTGTGATTTTTAATTTTTTTATGTTCGTTTCCCTTTCTTATTGTTTCGTTTTCCTCCTTCTTGATTTGTAATTTATGTTTTATGTATCTGTCAAAATTATGTGTGTGTAACCTTCCGTGGTTTCACCTGATGGTTCCAACGGAAGACCAGCGCCGACTTTAATGCCGGCATTACGCTGAGTTGGGACCATTTCGTGACTACATTCTTACTGTGTGTATTTTTTTGTCCTTTGCTGATATTGGTCACGAATAAATTTTTTTCTTGCTTTCTTCTTTCTTTCTTTTCCAAATAAGCAGCTTTCAAACATAAATTTGACCCAAAATGTTACGATAAAGGAGCAAATCGTTTAGGGGGTTATCCTACTAATATTATAAATGTGAATGTTTGTATGTTTAGATTATTGTATGTCTGTTTCTCAATCACGCAAAAACGGATTTGGATGAAATTTGGCACAGATAGTTTATTACCTGGATTAATACATAGGATAATTTTTATCCCGGAAAAAAATAGGTTCTACGGGATTAGCGATAAACAAAAGCAAAGGCAAAAGCTAGTATAAAATATTGCTAAATATTGTTAAATTATTTCTAAAACCGTGGTAGCTAAAAAATCCGTGGTAGCCTAATGGTTTGACCTGCCGGCTCTTAAGCAGCGGGTCGTGGGTTCGAACTCGGGCTCGCACCTCTAAGTTTTTCGGAATTTATGTGTGAAATATAATTTGTAAATTTACCATGTGCTTTTCGGTGAAGCAAAACATCGTGAGGAAACCTGCACACACCTGCGAAGCAATTTGACGGTGTGTGCGAAGTTCTCAATCCGCACTGGGCCCGCGTGGGAACTATAGCCCGAACCCTCCCATTGTGAGTGGAGGCCTGTGCCCAGCAGTGAGACGTACTTATATAGGCTGGATCACTATTATTTATATTATTATTTCGAAAACTGAGATTTCGCGACCCGCTCCGGCTTTTCACGAGTGAAATATCGACTTAGGTAAGTATTATACCTAGTTAAAGACTACTCAGGAGTTGTTCTAAATCAAAATAAAAACCATCATTTAGTAGTTTTTGAGATTCATGAGAACATGTAGGTAACCTACACACCCATGCGGCGACGGACTTTAATTGACAATATGTAGGTACCTACTTAGTGAGGTCATCATAACGTATCTACTTTAACGGCCTCACTCAGAGACGTTCGTTAACTTTTAAGTTTGATTAAAGTTGCTGCTGTTACTTTCTTTAGGTACTAGAATAAGACGCAGTGTCTGAGTGAAGCAGTAAGTAAGTAATTAAGTATTTTTTTACGAATTCGAATACAGACCTACACTCTAATTCCATACGTTGCAACTAACCAAAAACAATGAGAATTACGTGATTTCAAAACATTAATGATATCATATCAAACAAACTGCAGTTTTATATAGTATGTATTAATAAACTAGGGAGTTGGATATATCGCCGCGCACCGACCGGTGGTTTATCAATAGGTAATCACAGATACGTAATCCGCTCAATGACGGTGATGATAGCTGATAACACGAAGATTTAAGAAGCTCGAGGCAATCATTCATTACGCACACCAAACACTCATACACTATTATACATTTACGTGGTAAAATAATCCAAATCGTAAACGTGAACTTTTCCCAAAATTACCAACCAATATCGTTTATGGGATCGAACGACCGCGTTATGTGACCGACCTGTCTGCAGTCAACATTCCAAAACAGCGAAGAATGTAAAACCGAATGTAAAACGATTGAAATTGAAGCGGAACTTACTTAATTAAACAATATTAATCTGTAATTAATGAGCTTATTTGTGTAGTCGTTAGATCCAAAGTAAATAACAACACAAATATTTTGATTATTTAGACAAGATGGCGTTGCCGCTTACCTCCTGGATGAAGCAGCGTGTTGGGATGGACGATGCCATCCTTGTGCAGCAACACATGCCTGGGTTCCGTGGCCAGATAGCAGGTGTTGCCATCGGCCAGGCACTTCTGGTAGCAGCGCGCGGCCTGGTAGGCCAGGGCCCACGCGTGCTCCTCGCTGACGGTCGAGTTGAAGGCCTGCAGCACGCTCTGGAGCGAGACGCACTCGGCCCCATCCAGCGCGACCTCCGCCTTCCGCATCATCCTACTAGCCCAAGCCCATCCTCACTAACCACACACTGCGATCGATCACGCAATCATCGAACACCAAATTTCTTATTAATCAGTCTATCGCATCGAAATTTATATAAACATCACCGAAAAATCTGTAAACGTTTCACTAATGTCATCCCCAAACGTCACTGTCAGTGTCGCCGGGCGGGTGGTGCGATATTTGTTCCGTGACGCGGGCGCGAGAGCGCGTGCGCGGGCGAGAGCGGCGTGGCGTGTGCTCGCGACGGCGGCTCGACCGGTACTGCGGGCCGAGTGCCGAGGGTGCAGGCTCGCGAGGTGTATCCGCCGCGGAACTGCTTCCGAGCTACGACTCCAGGACTGTAGGGTACCCTTGGGTACTTGCCCTTGAGAACCCACTGACTTACCGCATTCAGCACCAACTACTCCAAATAGAGTCTATTTTGTACAGTATTCGAGAAGCCTGGCTCGGAACGTCTTTCGTCTTAGCAAGTGAATTTTTAACATACAGACGGATTATAAAAAATGTCAAATTGAATAAATTGTTTGCGTTCCGTAAGTGACCCTGTGACCCTGGGGCCACACTAACGGGAAACGCCGATAAAAATCAACGTCTATCGCCCTTATGCGTACTACGCATAAGGCAATAAACGTTGATTTTCTCGTTTCTCGTTAGTGTGGCCCCAGCATGACAGGGCCTGCCTCCTCCTTGAGAATCAAGGACTTGGTCTAGTAACCTATTTCCTTCTAGTTCCCCCTGAGTACACTAAATTGGAAAATGTAGGAACACGTTCGTTATCCCGCCAAGATCGAGCTGTAGAGTAACTGCGCCGGACCATACTCAACAAGAAACATTTCGCGTGTATTTGGCCCCTCTGACATTGTACTAATTCCTGAAAGAGTAAATTTTACGTCACCAAAAAGTCCTGATATATTTATATAAAATTGAAACAACAAAATTCAGTCACATGTTTAATTAATGATCTAAAAACATTGCATTAATATAAACAATACATTACAAATTGGAAATTTATTACAATCCCGATCAGTCACTCCATTCAGGATCCTTAAGTCTAATTCTAATAAATCCACGAGAATAAATATTTCATAGTATTGTTCGAAACTAAAGTAATATCTACATTTATCTACTAGGTACACATTTCTGATAAACTTTTTAAAATACACTAAAGTAAAATGTAACATAATTCATTTAATTGTGACGCGTACATACCATTATAATTTTATCACCGTACAATCGAGTTCATAAATGTGTGTAAACTTTGTACCTTACTACGCTGTGTTAAGGTCGTGAAATGTATACATATTTTTGGACAACACAAACCTACCTATCAACCTTGATTACCTCAACCTTTTTCCATGTTTTTTAATCATAAAATACAATATTTAAATAATATTTTTACTATTCTAAGGATGAAAATAAAATTAAAAAGTTACAAATTAAGAAACTTAGTTCTTTATGTTTTCAGGGTTGAGACCTTTTTAATTTCATAAGCATATCTTAAATGCAATATGACCATTTGATTGAATGGCAAAAAAAATACTTAAGAACATAATAACACCAGTTTGCTCACGATTAACCTTTTAACCTCCTTAGTCTTGATACATAAGACACTACAACATAGTTAATGTCAACCATCCTCAAATACACTTACGTCTATTTTACGCTGTCAACCATGACGGCTATAGCCGTCTAACGGCCGCACTCAGAGACGTCAATTAACTTTTATGTTTCTTTAAAGTTGTTGCTGTCACAAAATATTTTAACTAAATATTTTTCTCCGTGTGTAATCTAACAACTTAAGTAATGTTATGTACCTCAACTGCAATCATATAAATAACTAACGACATAGGTTTTACTGTACCCATAATTATATCTATAAGTAAACAGTGGATACCCTTTAAATATATTTTGTACTACGATTAGTGTTATTGGTCTTCACGAGACAGGCATGGCCTAGTGTGGGACCACTAGTTAAGAAGTTCGATGTACCCTTTTTCTTTTAATAAACAAATTTATTTATTTATTTATTATTTATCACTTTCTTTGCTATAGCAATAGAATAAGACGCAGAAACTTTAATGAAACTTAAAAATTAATCGACGTCTTTGAGTGCGGCAGTAAGGCGGTTAAAAGGTTAACATCAGGAACGGCCTCAGATGTTCCGAACCAATCTAAAAAAAAAGTTGCAAACCGAAACCAGCCAGACTGGCGACTCGTTAGAGTATATCACACCCTTACAATTTTTTTTACAAAGCCTATGACACTCGCACGTTTTCGACGAATAATATAACACCCCATTTATTAAAATCGGTGCAGTAGTTTAGCTAGAGTGCATAAGTACAGTCAGCTGCAGAGAAAAGTAACCCCCCCTGCTAAGTAAATTCTATGCAAGAGTGGTCACTTTTCTCTGCAGCTGACTGTACATACATAGTCTGTTAAAATCATTACTCTTCTTCGCTCAGTCGGGTAAAAATAATCAATATAGGAAATGTTCTTATTTATATATTTCCTAAATTGAAAATATTTCCTGCAATTGCCTATCCGTAACCCGAAACATGCCCAGCCGTTCCCGACTATTTATTAATCGTAAATCAGCCGTTATTATTATGTTAAAATACTAATTAACAATACTATATCGTCTTAATTAACTGGTCTACCACAACCCACCTAATAAAATACTAGTGGCGCTGAGCTGTAAACCTCGCGACAAAATTAACTTTGCCGTTGGACAACTGTTATTCCTATACATCGACATAGGTCGCGGTCAGTTCACCAACACCGCTAATAAGTTAGTAATCGCAAAAACCCCCATATCTCCGGCGTTTTGAAAAATTTCGAAAAACTGAATCGACAAAAAAAATACATATAATTATCGAACAAGTGTGTGCTTTAAAAAACGAAATCAAAAAGTTTCAAACAGGTAGGTAATTTTCAATTATTTACTATTAACATCCAATAAAGGTAAGTTATCACAAGAGACTTGCTCGAGTTAATACTATGTTTGCAAACATTGGCCAGTTTCATCGAAGCGTTTTAGCAGACTCACTTCTTTTTCAGGCTCCACAGCGGGTCTAAGAAGTTGAGTGGGTCCTTCATGTCGCCGCTCTTGAGGCCGGGCGACTGTTTCATCTCCTCGAACGACTCGCGCGAGAACCGCGTCCGCTGATTGGAGGAAGCGCTTGCGGTCGGCGTCGGCGTCACGGGCGGGAGGATAGAAGCGCCGGTCGGCACGGAGATGGCTTCGCCGTTGAATGATGTTGTACCTGTTGTAATACTGTGTTATTGGCAGGTTCCTTCTGTTTAAAGCGGCTACCACACGCGCAAGCTTCACCACAGTTTTGCCTGCGCAGGCCGGTTTGTACACGGAACACGGAGCGTGTGGTTGGTAAAACTCTATAGACACGAAGTGTTCAGTTTTGGCTTGCGCAGGTAAAACTGTGGTGAAGCTTGCGCGTGTGGTAGACCCATTAGGCTTAGATGAAAACAAAAAGAGGAAGATACGTGACCGGCGCGCGGGCTTGAGCACCTAAATATAGGCGCTGAGCGCCTGTGTTTGAGTCAGTTGTCCGGCCGTCACCGATCTGTCAACACGTGCGACGTCGTCATTATTGTGAGACATATGGCTGTCTCACTTACGCGCTCGTTACTTTAGTCCATCAATTTATCTCTGTTGCTCCTTAGTGCATGTTTACAGCTGTGTGTGTGTGTGGAATTTGCGAATGTAGGTGTCGCGGCACGCATTATGTCAGTGTCTACGGCGGCGATAACGTGTCTTCCCCTTTTGCTTTAGTCTAAGGTTTTAGGTTTTACCAACATTGCCTTAAACGTGTTTTCTACTGGCGAGATGAGACGAGAATTGAAATCTCACTCATCTCATCTCCATCAAAAATTGCCATCGCAAGCCATGGCGAGTTTACGATTAAGGCTTCGTCAAACAACCGGCTTAGCGCGGCACGACAGTAGCGTGGCGCGTTCTTAGCGTGGAAATTAACAAGGAGTTGTTTCAATGTTTAACTATTTCAAAATGAAAATGCGATGACCAATTAGCCATTTTGCAAAAGCTAAGCCAAAGTATGCTGCAATCATTAATGTATTACTAAGTTAATTAAAAACATCAATTTATTAAATAAAAAGTACCTATTTATTTTTAATTGCGTACAAATTAATTTTAATTTGACAGTTATTTTAGATGTTTCCAGCTTGACAGCCTTTTGGTCACCTCGATATAGTTTTTTCAATCAATACTAGTTTTTACCCGCAACCCCGTCCGCATAAAAGTCGTTGATTGCGAAACTATATTTTTCACTTCTCATGCTCTAAAAGTTCGTCTTTATCTCGTGCGTAGGCGACATAAAGTCGCTTCTTATGCTATAGTGCATAAAGTAAAATCTTCGTCGAAGACCTAGGCAATCGGTCCAACAGTCACACGAACAACTTTAACTTTATAGAATAACCTCTTTATTTTATTAAGTTTCGTTAGTATTCTAAGACCAAGGCAAGGATACAAACAGCCAAAGTACAAATAAAGCTTCATGAAATAAACTTATAATTTTTATTTCGTCGCATTTATATTTTTTTTTATCATGTTGCTGTTTCATTTCCTCGCAATCGAAGTGAAAAGTAGAGTGTACAACTCGTCCATAAAACCCATTTAACACTCGACTTTATATCCATCCTCGCTCGCAAGCTCGCTTGGATGGATAAACGTCTCGCGTAAAATGGTGCGTTTTATGCACTTGTTGTACAATGTACTATTTTTAGGAAAAAAGTATTGTATGTGTCAATTCAGGATAAGGAGTAGCTGCGTGCCATTTCATACATAAACATTATTTACTTTATTAATTTACATACAAACTTTCACAGTTACCGTAAATTGGGGTGAATTTCAAACAACGGTGAGCGTTGATGTTTTTTTAATCATTGATTCTGTGCTAAGCGACAGTTAATGAGCTATTTCGCGGCACAACTTTTATTTGTTTCACTTACGAGCGCAAACTATAAGTAGTTTAAATATTTTCAGAAGAATAGGATATAAAAACTTCAAAACCAAAAACCACTCATTTTTAACATGCTTCAGGGTGATTTTGATATTGCACTGTAAACACAGGGATAATCAAACTAGCCCCATTTTAAGAATCGAGATTTTAAGCTATGTAATATTTTTTTCTCCTAAACCATCCATCGTAGTTCACCCCTAATTGCTTTAAGTTACTCCAAATCAGTAGTCGCCAACACAATATTTTATACATTTTACAGATTTATTTTTGAAATGTACTCTATTTTACCAGTGTTTATAAAATTTGCAGGACAAATAAACAGATCACACTGACCGGAGCACAAAACACCCTGCACGTAGAACAGCGCGGCCCGGTACGCGTCGGCGAGGAACCTGGCGTCTTCCAGCGCGTTGGTGCGGTGCTTGTAGAGATTTGTACACGCCGCCTCCAAGGTGTCTAGAAAAAAAAAAAAACATAGAGACGAATTGAGAACCTCCTCCTTTTTTTGAAATTGGTTAAAAAAGGTTGATAAACAAAAATCACCGAGCTGTTTAAATAAACGAAGGTGTGTACGTAGTTTTTTAACCATGAACCGAGACCTGGTTTCAACCGCCCTCATTCTTTGGCCGCGTTAATGTCGAAACTCCTGTAGCTTTGGATGCTATTTTCGGTAATCTTTTAGAGTGCCCTGACTACAGGAATTTCGACATTAATGTAGCCACGGGAATGAGGGCGGTTGAAACGCTCGAATATCGACGTCAGATATCAATTGTGAAAGCATACAGTCCAGTAACTGAAAAGTAAAAAATACCAGGCGCTTTTTTTTCATTCAAAAACCAAGTTTGCGTTGTAGTATCATACACAATTAAATTTGTAAAGCAATGACCAATGAAAATTAAACGCAATAAAAAACGATACAGCCGAAAATAGAACCTTTTTTGAAGTCGGTTAAAAGTGTCTGACTCGTCTCTACGCGGCACCCGCAACTCACCGCGACTGAGTGCATGGCGAAACTAGCTTAGAGGTATTGTATTGGCGCGTGTCAGTGTTAATGCATAGTTAGAGACGTGTGTGTGTTGTTTAGTACTAGAGTGAGCGTACTGACCGCGCAGCTCGAGCTGCCCGGCGCGCAGCTGGCACGCCAGCGCGGCCAGCAGCGCCAGCAGCGCGCAGCGGCCGCCGCCCGCGCGGCTCTGCAGCCACGCGCCGCCCAGCTGGTTGCTCAGCCGATTCTCGAACGTCTCGCTCAGGATCTTGTCCACCAGCATCACGAGAGGGGAACAGACGAGTCTGTAACAAATCGAACATTATTATCACCTTTGTCTTTGTAGCCTTAGGGAGCAAGTTAATAACACGAATTCATTCTACGCTACACTAATCAAGCTTTAAAATTTGAAGAAGTTTTAAAATGTAACCCAACCCACTGCTTGTGTTGCTTGTGTTTTTATCCATTATGTTCTTATAAAAGCTGTTTTTTAGGGTTCCGTACCCAAAGGGTGTCAACGCAAAACCATTACCAAGCCTCCGCTGTCCGTCCTTCCGTCTGTCAGCGGGCTGTATCTCATGAACCGTAATAGGTACAGTTGAAATTTTCACAAAGTGTGTATTTTTATTGCCACTATAACAGCAAATGATAAAAATTAAAATTAAAGAGGATAATAGGGCATACAGGAAACTTAATTTTCTCGTCTTGTACGCGTACGAGTCCGGTTTTTTTTAAATAACCGTCGTGATTAACGCCTCGCGACCAAACTTCGTCACTCGTGTCTACTTCGCGTATGTCAATAGCCCTCGTAACGTAAGAGTCCAGTTACCACCCGATGGCCTATGAACTCTTGCCATCTCCGTGCCGTAATAGATACAGATAAAACTGTACGATCAAACTCGTTACTTGTTGGGGAACACGTTGATCTGGAAGTGGCTGGTCCTGTGGCGCGTGTTCCCGCGCGCGACGGCCAGCTTACGCTCGGTCCAGTGCACCGTGCACACCACCTCCTCAAGCACCACGCGCGTGCCGGCCAGCTCCAGCGCCTGACCCATCGCCGTCGGCCAGTGCGCTTTACCTTGCATCTAGAACGAACAGATGGATGTTGCTTGCACAGTTGAAACTGTTAGAAGAAGTACATTGTCTCTTCGTACACTAAATTTCTGCCAAAATTACATTAAAATTAATATTAATAAATCTCCACTGTCGCAGTAGGACCAGGGCGTTCAAAAAAATCTGATTTTTACAATAAATATCAAAATATATCTTAATCTTAATATCTTATTCCGTGGTGATTAGGTTTGAAATTTAATATAAAGCTTATTAGCTTCCCCGAAACATGAATTCGGTAACAGTAATTAAAGTGAAACGTTTTACTCTAGTTATGCTAGCTGTGTATTATCTGATAGAAAAAAAAAACACTTTTAAAAATATATATCCATTGATATATATCAGCAAACCCAGAGTAGGACCTCATCTAAACACTTTTATAGCCTGGCAAAAAGTCGAGTGTGCGGTGACAGCTGGAACTACAATATTTTCAAATGGCAACCAGCACAGTTTAGAGTAAACCTTGGGTCATGTTGCCAATTTCATTCCGAATAGCGTCCTAATTTTTTTGCTCGACTTTTTTGCCAGGCTGTAAGAGGCTAAGAAACTAAAATCACGTAATGAAGAAAATTTATCTGAATAACATTCCAGTTCATGACCTGTAAAGTATGAATACTTATTAATCCGGCGTTTGTCCGGCTTGTATTGACAACATTCTAAACCATTTAAAAAAAAACTACATGTGAATTCAATAAACTTTATGAATTCCCAATAATAGGTACTTACCTCGATTTCACTTAGCAAGCAAACGACACAAGAGATCTTGTTCTCCAACACCGCGTTCCAGAAAATTCCGTGCTCGTGGTCCTCGGGAACCGAGGATATTATCAACGGAATGCACCACGGAGCCAATTGCTGTGGACAAGAATTACTTACAGCAACAATACTGCCCTGCTAAGGTAAAAGGCAGTATTTTACACAAAACTACTGTAATAATTGCAACCTCATTACTGGGTAATAAGGCTGCGATTGCTACAGTAGTTTTGTGTAAAATACTGCCTTTTACCTTAGCAGGGCAGAATAGGAGACCACAGCGCTGTGGCTCTGGCTGCAGCACACGCTGAGCTGAGTCCTCACACTACAGCGCAGTCTTACTAAACGCCCTTTATTAATGTTCTGTAGCCAAAGTGGCAAAAACGGAATCCTTATAGTTTCGTCATGTCCGTCCGTACGTCACAGGCATTTTACTCATAAACTACAAGATGTATATTGATGCAATTTGGAGTATAGGTGTCTTGTATAAGCTGCTGCTTAGTTTGGTAGTTAAATAACAAAAATAAATATTTCTAGAAGGTGAAAAAAAATTTTTTTTCAGCAATCATTAACGTGTGGCACATATTTCGACAGGTTTTTAAGCAATTTTTCTGATTAAGTCAATTTTTTTTCGGGTTTTTATCGGGTTTGTACTTCTCTCTTGCTCGCTCACACATGCTTCTATACTAGTTTAAAGGAATATTAAAAAAAAAGAATTAGCGAAATCGGTCCAGCCGTTCACGCGTGATGCCGTGACCAAGGGAAAGGATTCATTTTTGTATATAGAGATAGAAGATAGATAGATCACTCGTATGATAAATAGTTAACCTCATACCTTATAGAAAGACGCGTTGATATACGCGTCCGGGTCGCTCTTGAGCAGCAGTCTTGAGTCGTCGTAGGGAGCCACGGCCGTGACAATGTTGCCGTCGCAATGTTGCATCGCGATTGACTTCGTCCTCGTCATGTTCTCTTTGCTCTAAAGGACCAGGGATAAGTGCTAAATTAACATTCTGATACGATTTACTGTCATTTTGGCTCAAAAGAAAATTGTCCACTGTCTTTATTTGCATTTATTTCCGCCTCCCGCACTTCACCGCTACTGTAGTCGCTGCCGCGCAAAGTTGTGGCTAAGTAAAACATCACTTTTTGAGAAAACGCTATTTAAAATCGCAAGTAGAATTAATTCCCGGCGTCAGTAAAAAAAACCAGCTGAACGGATTTGAATGGAAATTATACTCACTCAGACACAAGGTTTACTATATATGTTTACTGTATATGTCTTCTTGTCTAAGCCAAAAATTTGGGGAACCCGGCTTAAGAGATATCGGAAACTTCTGAATTAAAGTTTCTAAGATTAAAGAAATTAATAACAGTTACAGACTAAGTAAGAAAACATAGCCACTCACCTGTAAATCTTGTAAATTCTTCCATTTCAAATCCAAGAGCGTCAATCCACCGGGAGTCTTGTCCGTCAGCGAGTCTACCAAAGTCTGCAAGTTCTTCACCTCCTGCGTGAAACTGTTCAGCAAACTTGGGTCAGAGAACAGGTCCCTCTTCGCCGGTCGACTGATCACCTCCTCTTTCGGCGCTGGTTTTACTGGCTCAACTTTGGGCATTGGTAAAGGCTTTTTAATAGCGCTCTCTGATATCTGAGGCACTTTTATGTCAGGCATCAACGGCCTCTGTACGACGGTAAAATCTATATCTGACAATAAATCGAAGACAGATTGCTCTGGTTTCTGTTCCGGAGTTTCTGTTGCGACTTGTTTTGGCTCTTCCTGGATCTTTGGTTCATGGACTGGAGAATTTGGCTTCACTGGCTCAGGATTTTGCTCAAATGTGGGTTCCTGAATTTCTTCTTTTGGTGTCATTACTGAAATTTTACGGCGTTAAATAAAAGATAATTTGAGTATGAAGTGTTTTATTGATTGCAAGGTTAATATTTACAATAGTTGATTTGAAAACCTATTTTTATACATAGCGAATATATTTTAATTAATATATTTTTCCACACCGGTATAGCCTCGATTTGGCAAGAGATCAAGGTCCACGTCCTGCTCAATTTACAAATCTTTAACTTTATCATTTTACAAATTATACAACCCATTACTTACCTTGATTATTGCTATAGGTGACCGTATTGTACTCCGACTGCCCGGACTGCATGTATGTCGACTGATTTACATCGGCGCCGAAATTCGTCGGCGCGACCTCAGGATTCGAGACCGCTTGATTCGACTGGTTAGTATTCGTGATATAACCGTACGGCGAATTGTAATACGTTTGATCGTTAGGTTGGGAAGGTGGTACTTGAGGTACCTGAGGTGTTTCCGAAGGAGACTGCACGGTCTCACACGCCCCTGCGCTCGTGTATACTGTCTGCGGGTTCCAATTAGGATCTTTGGTCGCCGGCTGAGGGTCTACACTCGCCTGACTCCCGTACATGTAGGAGTTCTGTGACCCGTAGTTGTAATCGAAGCCACCGGTCGCCGAGTTATAGTTATAACCCGGATGATTTTGATAGACATGCGCGAAATTAGTGTTTGATGGGTCTTGGTAGTACGCGGTAGTTGGCGGCGCAGCTTCCGAGCTCGGGTTGGGTTGGGGAGGGGTGTAGGCTGGGTTCGGCTCGTAGCTTCGATAGCCGGGGTAGTTCAAAGCTTCTCCGGTGACGTGGGATTTTATAGGTTGGTCGTACGCGTCCATCTGAGAGAGAGCCGGGTTATCTTGCGGCGTGAAAGTTGCGTCGGTGGGTATTGTGGTGGAGGAGTAGGCCATAGTCTCGGTATTGGTGTAAATCGTGTAGCCCTGGGAGGATGTGTAGCTGTATTGATCTGAAGCAGGCGCGTTAGGCACGCTCGTGTTCGCTTGAGGCTGTTGAGCGCCCACGGACTCGTTGCTGTACGGGTAATGCATCAAATTATAATCCGACGGCGCTGAATGAACTGTGTTAGTGTTCGAATTCTGTTCCGCGTTGCTATACGTCGCCATGTTCGGAGTCGCCGCTTGCGGATAATTGGTACTATAATAAGTCTTGGAATAATCATAGTTCCCGGATTGATACCCATCCTTCGGCGTCACTTGCATCTGAGCGAAGTTTGCCGTCAAATCTGTGGAATTCGTCGGGCTGTACCCGGAAACTGATGAGGGGACTTCAGGAATCGACGTGATTAGCCCGTGTCCATAGATATCGTAGTTGTAATGTATAGGGTGGGTTATATTGGCGTGACTGGGGCCGGAAATGGTCGGGCTCGTATACGAGACGCCGGGCATACTCGTGCCGACGTTATTCAAATCGGGATTGGCTTGGTTTTGCGGGTTGTAAGGGCTGGCGTTTTGCGAATCTGTGACTATAGTGGCGTTGTCTTGCGTTGCGGAGTAGTAAGGATGGGCGTAGGTCTGGGGATTGGTCATTTGTTGGGAGTACTGCGTGGGAGTGTAGGCAGTGTACCCGTATGGATTCTCCTCGATTTTCTCCAAGCTTTTGGTAGCGGTGTAGGATAAGTTGGAGCCTAGAGAGTAGGCGTCGATTTCGCTGGTGCCGTAGGAGCCGTAGCGGGCGTACGGGGGCTGCATGGAGGGTGCTTGCGGCATCACTATGCCGTCCGGCAGTTGCATTTGGGTTGGGTCTGCTGCAACAAAGAAAGAGCGTGTATTCTGTACATGTGCCCGGTCACTGTGTCAAAACATCACGTATTTTTGATCCGATGTATTGTTTTTGTCGGTTACTCATCGCGTATGAAACTTACCAATAGAGTATTGGCTTACCTTCGGAGCCGACGGGCGCGGGCCGCACAGATGTTGGGTATATCGACTCCGGATAATACGTGTCGGCAGGTATCGGGTCAACTTCCGCTACAAACAGAAAATGTATATTTGATTTGTTCTTCTGGAGAAATTCATTGAGCGCATTGGAGTTAAATTTGTAGGGTACGTTGCTGTAAGATACGTACAATAAAAAAAAAGTGAAATCAAATAACAATTTTGAACCAGATTCCAGGTTCTAATTTCTGTAAAAAAATATAGGACAAGTTTTTGTTGCTATATTATACTTTTTTGCAGTCATTAATAACACTGGTCAACAAAAAAGCTTTTGCAAACCCATGAAAGGAATTCAGCTGATTTTAAGAGAACATTAAAAACCGTTCGCAGTGGTAATAATTTTATGCCTTAGTTGGCTCGGGTTGGTTTTTGTTCGTTGGTATGCGCGGCGTTAACACTCAATACATGTTACAACAAGCACACCGTGAGCATAATTGAGAAAATCGAACTAAGCCAGCCGTGAAACGTCTATGGTTGATGAATAGTCACCACGTACTTCTTGATATTACAACTCATTATTGAAAGGGTCTCACGTTGCGGCGCGTTCCGTTTCTTCATGTAGGGCAGGTAGTCCTTGAGCTTGAGCCCCGCGCCCCCGCCGGCCTCGCGCGCCGGCGCCGCGCCGCTCGCGCGCGAGGCTGGGGACACCAACACAGAAGCCGTCACATAAACTGACAAAGCTACCCATGCTACCAATCAAACAGGGGCCACTGAAAACCAGCGCCGTGGCTCGCCATGGCGTTAAGGACAACGGCAACGGATTTTACAATATTTAAACGAAATTCAACTGTCTACACAGTAATTAAAGTCTATATTACAAAGTCACGCACAGCCTCTTGAGAGCGGGCAGATTCCACGTCACGCTGTCAAGCGGGCTTGGTAGTATAGACTTTAATTACTGTATAGACAGTTTAATTTTGTTTGAAATTTTTAAAATCCGTTGCCGTGCCATCCGGTCGGTAGAGATCGTCCCTTACACTGATTACAGTCAAAAAATATATGTACAGTACGCCATCAAATATATCTGTACATATCAGTGGTCAAAAATATCTGAACATGCACTCTAACGCCTTGATAATAGAGTCGTGTTCAGATATTTGTGAGCACCTTTTTTGCTGCAATATATATGATGGCGACTGTACACGGCATGATACAGTTTTACATAAATAATACTAAAGTAAAGAAAAACATTCCAAATAACTCTGGGAACAACGAAACAATAATCTAGAAATTAACTTAGTATTCTAACCTAACAATTGAATAAACAAACGTTTTGAATATATTCAAATTTGAACCAAATACATCAAGGTCGCGATTAGCAGCCCCCTACACATGCGAACAATAGGATTGTAGAAGGAAATATTATTTCATTGATAAAACATTGGATCGATGTCGTTGTCGACCTACGGCCTGGCCACGAATCTGAGCGCCGGCGGCAACGGCGAGCGAATTCGCTCTCCATAGCACGGTTGACACGCTCACTGCGCAGCAGTTAGTTAAAGTTACACGCAATGTATTCTGCTGTTCTAAGTTAAAAGGCGATATCTCAAATTGAATGGCCAAAGCAGATTCAGTCGTCTCCTGTTAGTAATGAGGTAGCAATTGCTACAGCAGTTTTGTCTGAGATATCGCATTTTAGCTTAGCAGGGCAGTATTATAAAATCCGGTCGCAGCTCCGTGGCCAGGCTGGCAGCAACTTTTTTTTTTTTTTTTTTATATTCTGGCCTTTGCACGATTAGTGCTTTTGGCCCGGATGACAGTAAACAAAGACACCAACCCTTGTCGTGGCTGGCGCGCAGCGCGCGGCGCTCGTCGGCCTGCACGTGGCACACGGCGCGCGCGCGCGTGAGCAGCTGCGCCACGTTGTGCGCCAGCTTCCCGTAGAACTCCAGCCCCTTCTGGCACTTGCCGAGCAGCTCCGCGTACGTGTCGTACGACGTTATGAGCGCTGGCGACAAATAACTACGCATTATTTATACAAATAAGCCGTGGTAGCTTAATGGTTTGACCTGCCGACTCTTAAGCAGAGGGTTGTGGGTTCGAACCCGGGCTCGCACCTCTAAGTTTTTCGGAATTTATGTGCGAAATATAATTTGTAAATTTACCATGAGCTTTTCGGTGAAGGAAAACATCGTGAGGAAACCTGCACACACCTGCAAAGCAATTTGACGGTGTGTGCGAAGTTCTCAATCCGCACTGGGCCCGCGTGGGAACTATAGCCCAAACCCTCTCATTGTGAGTGGAGGCCTGTGCCCAGCAGTGGGTCACGCATATAGGCCGAATTATTATTATTATTATTATATTTATACAATAAGGATTAGGGGTAAAGAAAACGAAATTCTATTTCGACCGTCAATTAGATTATCAAAATATATTGGACACGTATTTTTTCTTTTGTCAATCAAACAAAAAAATTAGAAAGATAAAGCGCGTCAAATTTCGCAAGTGGAAGCTTGTGACTTCACTTGTGTAAAAACTGTATTGAGACGTGACGTCATGCGACATTTCAACTCAATATATCGCCGTAATTTTTTGATTATGTGAAAAAAAGAAAAAATACGTGTCCAATAATTTTTGATAATCTACCTGATCGGCAAAGAAAAAAAATAGTAATCAAACATTCATATTATAATGAAATCCTCTCTGTTGTCGACACTTACCATTGATGATGCCCTCTCTCTTCCGCAGCAGGTCGGCCAGCATGCGACGCGACTCTCCATACGACGCGTATAACGAGGTCAGTTTGTTTATAATCTTCTCTTGCGCCGCCAAGTTCATCTCGATTATTTTCACCTGAAACAAATTAAATTATTAACTATAAAGGCCGGTACAGATGTAGTGATTATTAAATTACATAGTATTTCGTCGAATAAATTCGTAGTATTTATTTTGCTTTCTCAGTTTTCTTATCAATGGGTAGTACAGTCAAGGTCGTAAATATGTGTACATTTTAGTACCTTGTCTTTTTACTGTCGTGTTTAAACTGCCATATATGAATGTCACAGCGATTAAAGTGACAAGGTGCTAAAATGTATATACATTTATGACCTTGACTGTACGTGTCCACCAATAGGATAGCCGCGCTGTGCGAGGCTAGTAAAATGAAGTAATCCTATTGGTAGATTTGTCCTCGCACAGCACTTAGCCACCACAGCCTCCCGGTAAACGTGTGGAGAGACGAGCGACCTGGTTGTCGTGCTTGGCCAGCTCGGCGGCGAACAGCAGATGCTGCGGCTCGGCGCGCGCGAGCAGGCGCGGCGTGACGTCGTCGGCGGCCACGGCGGCGCGCAGCGCGCCCACGAGCGCGTCGCGCTGCGCCTGCATGCAGCGCGCCTTGCCCACCACGCGCCGCATCTCGCCCATCGCCTCGCGGTCCAGCTCCTCTGCGGATCCGGGGATTACAGTTCACATATCTGACTACATATTATCTAAACTCAAACACACGTTAACATTGCATCGGCAGGCCTAAATCATCTGATAATTTATTGATAAAAACACACTTTTACATATCATTATTCATCATCAACACTTTTTTTTATTGCCATCAACAGACAAACGGGCCTATAAACATTTGCAAACGGGCCTATGGACATATGCCGTCACCAATGCGTTGCCAGTCTCGAAGATAGTTAATGACACCCTTTTTAAAAAGTCCCAATTATAGCGCATTGGTTTCAAGGACGTTTTTAGTCTGTCAATGAGTCAGGACTCACCGATGTTGTCGATGGTGGGAATCCTGGTCTGCAGCTGGTCCAGCGGCTGCGCCAGCAGCCTCAGGTTGGCGATGTGGAGCGTCATCGCTTTATGCAGGACCTGGTTGGACTCATTAGTCCGGGCGTGCGCTTCTTGGTACTTGTGGAACTCGCGGGACAGTTCGGTTTGGACTATGGAAGGAGGCCGGGGACCCATTATCTTTTGGTATTCCTTCTCTTTTAAGGTATCTTCCTGTAAAGAAATTACACATTGAATATTGTCATGCAACTACACTTTAACACAGAATAAACTAATAGAAAATGCCACATGATATTACCTAACCTAGAAAGGCTAGAGCTCAACACATGATGCGTAAACGCGGAATCTATTGACAAATTTAATTATAACTCCTGGGGCCAAATATCAATTACTTTATACTTACAAAATTGGACCTCAAATAATTGTCCATATGGATCAATTAAAACATTGTTTACCTGAATGAGAGCCTTGATCTCAGCGAGCGATACCTCGACGTCGCTGATGATTTCCGCCAGGTTGTTCATAGAGTCTGATAGCGTCTGTATCACTTCTGGCTTGGCGTTCATTGCCGCACATCTGTCCACTATTTCTTGAGGTATTCTGGTGTGCAAAAAAATATTGGTTGTAATATAGAAAATAATCTTATCTATCATACTTTTTTTTTTAATGTACCAAATCAACAATTGTTTTACAATTGTAAATAATATGTATTGAAATTAATACAATCTTGTTGTAACAACATCACAATTCTTACGCCTTACATAACTGTCAAGCGAAGGAGAGTAACATGTAATGAATTCAGATGCGGTGGGTGTTGAGGTTCTAAGACAACCGTCAGATCAGATCTAAAAATACTCTACTAAATCATAAATGAAAATTCGAATCGTTCGTATCGTTTATATGATTAATTTCGAGAAATGTCTGGACATAGATAAGAGACTTTATGTATGCCAGAAAATTGTAAATACAATAACCTAACCTCAAAAACTAAAACTCTTTTGGCGACTAGTATGATGCACCCTTATAAATTTAATATAGCCTATGACACTCGCACATTTTTAAAGAATCATATGACACCCCATTTATAAAAATCGGTCCAATAGTTTAGGAGCTAGAGTGGTACATGAAATTTTTGGTCATATACATACATAGACTGTAAACAACATTACTTTTTTTCTGCTTCGTGCAGTCGGGTAAAAAGAAACGAAAATGAACCAATTTTACTAAACAACGATAATGATAAATAATTTAATAAACATTCCCTAAATAGGGTAGAACCGAAGGGATCAAAGAACTGTATGCGAGTGAACAGATTCGCAGATAAGTTTGTTCTCTCGTCAGATACCGCTTCACCCGTACAAAGCCGGAGCCGCTTACTTAACAACGCGCGAGTCACTGATCCAATGTTCTGCGTCATTACAGTGAATCCGTACAAATAGAATTGCGTATATTTTTTTTTCTATAGATGTCATTCAAACCTAAATGATAGCGGTAGAATTGTAGGTATTTTTTAAAGGTAAATCGTGAGCCCTATGAAAAATAAGAATATAAGAAGTACATTCCTACCTAGAACTTCGACTTACTTCTGGTCAGCATCCAGCACCTCCAGTTGGTCCAGCTGCAGCGAGGACATGAACTCCGTGAGCTCGGCGTTCTTGGCGTCCACTTGGCTCACCACCTGCCGGAGGAGTTTGGCCTTCTCCTCGGAGTACACGGATGAAGCCTCATGGGCCCCCATCGGGATGAGACGGGAGAACACGTCGGGCCCGGACACCTGGGGATGCCATCATCAGCTCAATTTATAAATTACAATAGCTGGTCAGCTTGGTTGACGCGCAAGCGAAAAATAGGCAGGGTTAGAAGTATTGCAATGATTAATACCCTTTTTTAGTGATATCCTACGTTTTGGGAAGATGGTATGTGGAATTTTTGCTAAAACCTCTTTCCTCGTACTGCTATTGCACTTCTTTGAGGTTTCTAAAACTCTGTAGCTAAATGGCCTAAGAAATTAAGGATCATATTGCTCAACACAGTAATTTCAGCAGATCATAATAGAACATTGGCTTAGAATGTCCGTGTAAGCCTGTAGTGCTGTAATCTATAGACAAAAAGTTACTGAACATATCATTGCTATGAAAAATGTTAGGAATATTTATACAATAATGACTGCTTACCTCAGGATCATTAAAATCAATAGGCAACGCTTTAACCAAGCAAACGGGCTTCATATCCATCAGCAAATCCTTCTCCGGCACCTCCTCGTGGTAAATAAACTCATTTTCATTCTTGGCTGCTTTTCTCTTCCCTTCCACAACGTCATTGGTAAAGGTCAGAGCTTCTAGTGTCACTTTGACTGGTTCTATGTATTTGGCCAGCTTTCGGGCTTCAGAAAGCTTGTCCACGGCTTGCTGGTAGAACGCTACACGCTCGCCCATTTTCTGCTGCTCTTCAGCATTCATTCCTAAGGTAAAATAAAGATTATCAAATTGTCTGTACTGCATTGCAGCACGCAATTAATTAGGCGTGGGTCAATACGCTTAGGCGACGACGAAGATTATATTAGGCATAATAAAAAAAATATTTAGTGTGAGCTAAAAGATCACAGCAAGTTTATGACTGCTATAAAGTCCTCTGCTACTCTACTACCCATACAACTGCTACTCCCTGCCTGGAAATTAACTAGTCAATTCAAAGAATCTAGTCATATTTAATAAATTATATTGTAATACTTGTTATAATAAGTACATTCTTACCCTGATACAAGCTAACAATACACCCAACATAAGACTTCTTGAATGAAAGATACCGGTGCCAATAGTTGTATAACCTAGTGCCGATGATTTCATGTATACTGTCTGCCCCAGCAGATGGACCCAAGTGTGCCAGGGCATTCTTGTAGAAGAACATAACTTGTGTTGCCACCGCACCTGGAACATACAATTAGTTTGCTTTATGGAGAGAGAGGTGTACATATTTTCTTCTGAGTAATTGTCTCAATTTTTGTGATCCTTAAAGTTACATTCTCGAATTTATACCAAAGACACTATCTAGAATGAAAGGTATATACTACAGAAGTCCTAAAGCTCGTACGGTAGGCCCCAGATTACCAATCAATAACAAATGTTTTGGATTTTAGAGCTAAAATTCAAGCAAGTTTCATTTAGTTACTTGAAACAAAGTAAACAAACCAAACTACATGCTTCTGTTAAACAGCCAATCAAATAGTTCTAAACAGTATTTTAAATTGGACACTGCGGTATGTGGGTCTCAATTGGCAGGTTAACCACAAAATTTTATATGAGAAGGCAAAATGCCAAACCATTTTAAAGCACATATTCATTCTCATATGACATGTTGTTTGATTTTTTTTTATCCCAAATCATGTTGCAAAATGTTGCTCCACAAAAAGTAACTCCAGTGAGGGTGAATTCATTTGTTATGTTTAACCTGGCGGTACTCACTAGGAATTCACTATGATCTTATTAATATAAGCTTAAAGTTCAAATTCAAGTACTGTGGGTATTTCTTCCCAGTAGCGAGTTAATGTAACTCTATGATATGATCTTTTTTTTTTAGCATACTTGTTGATTTAAAAAATTGTATAGTATATATCTTATCAAGAAACATTTATTTGAAGTTTAAACTAAATAGTAAAGAAGATATAATATTCCTTATCTGATTTCTTACCTATTACACTTGGTTTCCTAGTATCCTGTATACTCTTCTCAAGTATGCACTCCTGGGCCTGGGCAAAGCAGATCTCTTGCAGCAGCAGCATGATCTCTGAGCACATGTCTACCCCCGATCCTGGATACTTTTCCCTCAACAACTGGAATGCCCAAGCTGCATTTTGGAAGTGCGTACAAGCTGCCTTCAGGCTCTCGGGAGATGTACGGGGCTCTGATGCACCTAGCTCCACATGTAACGCACCAATGTTATGCAGAATGCATGCCATTTCAAAACGTATGTCTGCACCAGTACAATTAATGTTGGCATAAATATCTCTCCTAAAAGAAAAACATATGTTAATGTGACTGCAGCAGTTTTCTAGATGGTATGATTGCTAAGCCATACAATTAAATTTAGTCAGTTGGACTAAAGCAAAGGGGGCCCCATAAGTAGTTTAGGATAGGTTAGATTAGACTGTTGTTGTAGTTGTTTTGCTTTAGGCGGACCATTTAGTCCCTTTCACATATTGATATAACACTCTTATCTTACTACTTTGCAGTTATTTTACAAGAAAATACAGTGAGTCATTGATTTTGCATCATCTGAACCTTTGTGTCTAGATAATACCAGTCCTTACCAGACAAAATTAACGGCAGCCGGTTGCCCTTTAGCCATGGGAAATCTGCTCTGTATAGCTCTGAGTTGGCAAAAATATCTGTACATAGCGCTCAGGCCTGCTTCGTCGTTGGAAGGCCTTACGGCGGCCGAGCGAAGGCTCTCCAGCTGGTGTATCTCATTGCTGTAGCTTTCAGGATCTTCCCGATATGTATCCGCAATGTACTGTAACGAAACACCCGTGTAAACAAAGAAAACTTTCCACTAAAGCGACTACTAAAGCGACGAAGATTAGGCCACACACTGACCTGCTTGAGTTTGGCTCCAAAATGTGTACTCTCCGGGCTCGTCTTAGGTTCAAAACTTATCATTGGCAACTTTGGAACCGCCTCCATTGTTTACGAGATTGTTTGCTGGCTGATTACATGTAAAATCACTTGGAAAACAATTTCATCGCAAATTAGTTTAGAGCTGTCATTATTTTGTTTGATTTGATTGATCAGGAGTGAGTGAGTGAATGAAAACATTATTTGTTACATATTACCTATGGCATACTTTAGTACATAGTAAGCAAATGGTAATCTCAACTAGAAAACTTTTACTAGCGACATCTAGCGTGTGTATTAAAATAAAATAAACCGACTGTCTAGTGCAGGGGTTCACAAACTTGTTCTTATGACGCCCCCTTTGTGTCATGAAAAAATATCTTCGCCCCCATAGTTCACAAGTCCATAGCCATGTCCACACCAGTGCGCTTTCATTTCATCTTGCGTCTTCAACTTTAAATTCATCTTGCGTCAAGCGTAAGCAATATTGATTGCCTTAAGACGCATGCAGCTTAAGGTCTACACCTGTGCGCTTGTTGCATGCAACGTACACAGCGCCTCGGTTAGCCGTCAAGATGAACGCGGAACTAGTAGCTATCAGTGTGGCATATTTAGTATTAATTGCAAGGAAAAAACGAAAAAAAAGGGAATCTGGACCGTTTTTACAACATAAGTGGTCCTGCAAAACTTGATATGTTCGTTCATCTTCAATAAAACCCAATGTTTTAACTTTATATTCCGCCATTTTATTTGCTAAAAAGCACAAAATGTTGCACGTCAACCCAACGATCAGCGTGCGCTACGGGAATGCGATGCTGTCAAACCAGTTTGAGCGCATGTGTTATTGCAAGCGCTATGCTTGCAGAGGCATTCGTCGCTTTTCGAGCCTATGTATGTATTTTCCTCGGGTTCAGGGTGACTGATAGCGGATCGAATATTACCTAACGGCTACACTTCAATTTAAAGGCAGCGCTATATACAGGGTGTCCCGCAGTAAAATGCACAAATGAATAAGAGTGAAACTACATTTATCACTTTTTTTTATCACGGAAAAAATGAAAAAATAAATAAACCAATTTTTTTTTTAATTTTGCATTTTTTTTGGAGCTCTCCGGATCCAATATAATAACGCTTTCCGGGTGTTAATGGGGCTGCCTCGCTTTTGTAGCGCATCAGGGATGTTTGCGGAGGCTCGCATGGACTGCTTTTACGCAACCATGCGTAAGAGATGCGCATCCCTGGTGCGCCGCGTGCGGGCCAGCCCCAAACCCATCCTGCAGATGATTGCAGACAGGCTCGACTGTCCATACATAGGACACTGTCGTAGCCTGCATGCGCCCAGTCGGGGCTCGTCTTAGTTTTAAGTTTTAAGGCATCTAGTGTAAATACTAACCATAGATATAAGCCTGTACTAACAAATAATATGAGTCAATTGGCTTGAAATAAATGAATATTTAAGTTAATTTATATAGTTACAATCATTATTATTGCCTATAACTTTGTGAACATTAACACGTGTGAACCCCCCCCCCCCCCCCTCTCCCGGCTTCAAGTTTTAGACTAGTTTAACTATAAAAGACTAAAAAACACAAATTATTTGGACCAAATACACTCTAATTATGAAACAATTATTTTGTATTTTAAAGGTGGGCTGGTTTCCGCGACTCTTTGTCTAGCGCCTATTTTGCGTGTGGTTGGGATTTCTATGTTTCACCTAGCCATCCTAACTCCCAGAGGGAGCCGACCAAACTTTTGATGTCGGTCTGTGGTTAGCTCGGGGAGACACCTCAGTCAGTGCACGGCCCAGAGGACTGTCTGTAACACCTAAATTAAAAAGATGTTTAAATGGTCCATAACCAGTTAAGACACTATTTACCATCCGCAGTCGAGATTTGCTAAGTCGGAGGAGTGCTTGGAGAATCGACTGTTAATGGTAGGCAGTGCTTCTTTCGCCTGCCTGTATTTATCGTGACTCACCTAGTATTCAATGTGTTATCTCTTCGTACGTTTGACCAGCAGGGAACGAACTTTGCTAAAGTGTGTTGGGATGATGGGGCATTAGCTAATTAATGTGTGTTAAAAGGGATTACAGGAATACAAGATAAAGGAGAAATATAATCACAATAATTATTCACGACGCGGTTAGCCTAGTTGGTAGTGACCCTGCCTACGAAGCTAGCGGTCCCGGGTTCGAATCCCGGTATGGACAAATATTTGTGTGATGAGCGCGAGTATTTGTTTCTGAGTCATGGATGTTTTCTATGTATTTAAGTATGTATTTCTCTATATAAGTATGTTTATCGTTGTCTAGTACCCACAGTACAAGCCTAGAGCTTAGTTTGGGACTAGGTCAATTTGTGTGAGATTGTCCCCTGATATTTATTTATTTATTTATTTATTAGTTGTAATGAACCTTAACGACATTATAATAATGAGTCTGATAACTTAATAGAATAACCCTTCTGATCATTAATCAAACACAATTTTAATTTACGATTACTTATTGTAGTTGTTAATAAAATTTGTTAAGACTAAAATATATATGGATAGTATCTAGTTTAATCAAGGAATGCCAAAAAGATCAGAATTAAGTATTAACCAGTTTAGTCCATTATCAAAAATCAGCTTTATTGTGTTTAAAACTCAGGTTGAATTAAGAATATAAAAACAAAGAAAAAAGTATTAAAAATGACTAAACATAAAATAAACTCAACAATACCTAATACTAATATAAAATAATTATGCTTCAACCATATAACTAATCCCTTTCATTTGAATTAAATTCGGAATCAGGTTATATTAGATATATCTCCCCATGATCCACAAACTGTAATTAAGGTTCACATTTCAGATTGCATTGAATTTTCGCTTGAATTAATTGGAATTACGGAACTTTGGACCAAGCATGAAACAAAATGTTTAAATATATAAAATACCTTGCCATATTTCACGAAAAAAAAATTGAGTTTATAGATTTTCACACTCGGCCAGAGTATTTGACCAGAAAATATACACAGATGTCGCTAAAACAATAAATAAACTCTGGTTCTGAATTTTGGTTATCTGTACGTATCTCCCTTCTATCTCGTTCTTTTCATTCATTCAAAATGGCTTATGACTGACTGACGCGACGCAGCGTTACAGAGTTGTCTTTTCTTCGAGTTCGAATAGGAAGGGAATTTGTTTGGTTTTTGTCGTGTAACACTCCAATGATTACTTGGGTTTTTACAGCACAGTGCCTGTAGAAAACCTCGCAATGAAGTTGAAGAAACCAAAGGTCGATTCGGAGGTAAAGTACGATATGTAATTACAAATATTGCTGTAAAAGCCGATAACCTTCGCATAATAAAATAAATATTTTGATTGTAGGAGTCGAGTCCGGTACCAGCACCACCTCAGGCCGAGATTATTGAAGCTGATTTATACAAGCGTACGTACTTCGGGCCTGATGTACCTACCCTGGAGCTGGAATGCTGGGAGGAAGAGCTTTCGGAATCCCAAATGCAGGCTTACAAGAACGCTGACGATGAATACAAAAGCATTCAGAACAAACTTGATGATATTGTGAAGGATACGGGTGGAGAAATCGTATATAACGGTGACCAGTTCACTGCATATCAGTTGCTTGGGAAGTGAGTTTACATTCTATACTTTATACTGTCTTTTAGACTTAGTTTTAGAGAAAAAAAAGAAAGAAAGTAAAGAAAAGAAAGTCGTGGTGACAAAAATAATTAGAATTAGGTAACTACCGGAATGAACAGCAAACTTTGGGTAAAATTTGGATCATATTGTCAATTTCACTCTGAACAGGGCCTTTATTTCTATTTTGCTAAGCTACACTTGCCTTGCGGTAGGTGTCATATTCAATTAGTATATTTTTACTAATCTTAATTGATTAAATTGGTCTTGTAGACCTTTATGTACCCAGCCTGACCCTGATTGATTGATTCCTGTATAAATTGGACTTCAATCGAGGTTTACTTTCTACTCTTTGAATTATTTCAAAGCAGCATTTGAAGCAGTATAAGCAAGCTGAATAGTTACAGGATGTGGTGCGGAAACCTTCCTGCTATTAAATTTAAATATAAATAAACACAATGTATTTTCAGGCAACCTGTACTCAAAGACTTGGAGAGACAGAGTGCTGACATCATCAGATCAAGATCCCGCTCCCTTTCCATCTCCAAAGAGCCCAAAGCAAAAAGAGGTCAGTTATCAAAACAAATTGTCTTCAGGTGTATGACAGTTGGTAAAATTACTATTGTGGGTGCATTTCACTTTGTACCACTGCTATTATTTTCTTCACCCACTCCACACACTGCCAAATTTCTATCAGAAAATTTTATGGTGGTTTATTCTATTGCTATAGCAAAGAAAGTGACAGCAGCAATTTTAATTAAGTTTAAAAGTTAATTGACGTCTCTGAGTGTGGCCATTTGGGGTATAATTTTATGCGCCCACCTTAATGTGTTGCATTTTAACAAGGTTTTGACATGGCTATTATTTTTATTAGGACGGCCAAAACGAAACCGTGAAGAAGAGCGCACATACTCGCCGTCGCCCGACAGAGAGCCTGAGCCCCGTCACAAGAAGAAAAAGAAGGACAAAGAGAAGGAAAAGGAAAGCAAACACAAAGAGAAAGAGAAGGATAATTCTAAAACTAAGGACAAGACTCTTGCACCTTCTAGTAAGTTTGTTCATTCCTTAAAACTTTATAGTGAGTAGGAAAGCTTAAGTTTTGTGTCAAACCGTTGTACATGATGATGATGATGAAATCCATTTATCCCTCCGCAGGGATATAGGGCTCGTAGAAGGTAATTCCATTTTGCTCGATCCTGGGCTATTGCTTTCAATTAATTGTACATATGTTCTCCGAATTGTCCATCAACCAATTTTTCCAATTTCTAGATGTGCATAGTGTGGTCACCAACGTCCGCCCCTCTGAAGTCACCGCCATTGGCGGCTTGCTGACCGGCAGCGCTGCTAAAACCACTGCTATTGTGGATCTGACTAAGGAAGATGGCAACAAGAATGTGGCTGACTCCAGGGAGGTGTCATTCAATAAGTTGCAAGGTATGAAATATTTGTTATTGTCTTGTTTTTATGTACGTTCAATGGGTCCACTATATTCCGACCATTATGACTTGGGAACCTACAAGAGACGAGCTGTGTGAGCAGTCTTTTGTCAAAGGCTGGCAACGCACACTCTTGGTGTTGCGGGTGTCCATGGCGAGCATTGATTACTTTCCATCACGTGACTTGCTGGCTCGTTTGAGGCAAACGAGCCTAATAATAATGATAATAATATTATATCCCAGGCAAGACCTTCCCATCTCTGGTAGTAGTGGCCCGTCCGTACCTCCGCGCGAAGGATGGTCCACCGCCAGCCGACCGCTCGGCCCTCGACAGCAAGGTCAAGTCGGTCCTGATGCACACACCCATGAAGTTCACCGAGTGGCTCATCCAGCAAGGACTCGTGCGGTCCGAGCAGTGGTGTGTGATACACTCCGGGAACAAGCTCAAGTTGGGTAAGTTACACTTGAGGATTATGGCCTGGTCTCTATTTTTAGAATCTAACATAGCTAGGTAAAAGTTCCTTAATCACTTGGCTTTATATTATATAAATTATATTATAAGCTATGTAATTGCGAATTCTCACTCATCACTTGTCACTGTCAGCATCGTTAAAATCAAAATCCAACTTAGGGGTCACTGTAACGTAAGTGTTAGGTCAATGAAATAAAACTCCTCTCTTTTATTTCAGGCATGTACTCTGACGTATCAAAGTTCCCGTACTCCGGCGGCTACGTGTGGATATCCGAGTGCTGTCCGACCCGCTTCGTCTCCGTGTTCTGCAGCTCCATATTCGAAGGCGCTACCTTCCCACCCAGCGTGCTGCTCAAGCTTGTTTACCACTGGGCCTGCCAGACCAACGTGCAGAACGTGGTTCAATGGGTCAAAGTGGACAACCTCTATGTCAAAGGTTAGTATTGTGCTCTGCTTAGCTCTTAAAAAAGTCCTGTGGTAGTACAACCTCAATAATTGTAGACTGAATGTGCTGTAGCATTGAAGATACTGCCTTTTGGCTTAGGAATATTATTATATAGATTATAGAGCCATGCAGCTCATTTGCGAGTGATTGCGTGATAATAATATACAACGAAAATATCGTAATTATTTAACACTTATAATATATAATCGTTAATATACAATATTTTGATTAAATCTTCAGGGCTGTTCACGTGGCTGCGAGCGATCTGTTCCTCGGCGATCCACCAGCACATGAACCTGCTGGGCGGCGCCGGCAAGAAGGTCGAGGTCGGCGTCATCTCGCTCGGGACTACCAGCCACGACGGCACGCAGCGCCAGGTCAAGGTCGAGGTGCTGGGCGTGCTAGACCCCGTCGAGAAGCTGGTGAGTCCACCAGCGAGTCACTGCTGCTGCCGCTAATATATCCGTCTAATCTATCTCTGTACCAAATTTCACATCGATCGGTTTGTTAATCCGTGAATACGGAACAAACAAATTGAAATATAGGTCGAAAATATAAAATTCCAGCTGTTTCCGTTTCCAGCTGGATGCGAGTAGCGCAGGGCCGAACACGGTGGAGATCTTTGGGGCAAGCCTATGTCCAGCAGTGGATGTGATTCGGCTGACATAATGATGATGAGTTGATGACGATGACAGAATTCCCGCCTAAATTGCAAGATATTTGAATTTAACCCTAATTTTCTATTCTCATTGTCTTAGATCCGCCTTCGCGCCGTCGAACCTCTAGCCGAACACGAGAAAAACTACAAGAAACGCTTCCAGAAAATCCTAGAGCCCCTCGTGACCTGGGTGCACCCCAGCTCAATCATCCTCACAGACCTGACCGTGGACAAGGGGACTCTGGTCTCTATGGGCTTTAAGAATGTGCACCAATCGTCTTCGCATACGGAAACGCCAGCCAGGAACAGTAACTCTAATATCATGGAGTATTTGAGGAGAATTGTGCCAAGAATGTTCCAGAATACGCTGTCGCTGTTGTCGAGGCAGATTATTCAGCAGTTCCTGGATGAACTGGTCTGGAGGGAGAAGTGAGTGTCGAGTTTCCTAATTATTTTATAAATATCTGTCTACATTTTAATTTTCGAGGCAAGTTTTCTTGTGACAATTTTTTTGCAGTCATCTACATCTGTTTATCGAGACCAAAGTTTAGCTTAAGTTTGGGAGTAGGTCAATATGTGTGAGATTGTCCCTGATATTTATTTATTTATTATTATTTATTTCTTAGGTTCGGCATTTCCCCCGGCCAAGCGTTTGACAACATCGTGCTGCACATCGCGGAGCAGACGAAGTTCGAAGCTAAAGACGCCATCACGGTGCGCCTGAACAAGATCGCCGCTAACCCGTTCAAGAACTGGAAGTATCCCTCCAAGGTGAGAACATGATTGCGAAGAAATATGCAGTGTGGGTTTTACGGGGGCGAACAATCGATCTAGCTAGGTCTCATATCTGGGAAAATTCGCTTTCTCCGTATTTTCAGGCAAAAAGTTCTTAGTTTCGCCGCCGCCGCTTGAATAGTCTAATAGTTAAAGGATTGGCCCACTACACCGAAGACTGCGGGTTCGAACCCCACCTACGGGCAGGTTTTTTGTTTTCGTTGTTTTTTTTTGGGTAAGTCTTTTGTTATTGTTTTTTTTTTGTATAGAAATCGATGAAAATTTGGTTTCGACCCGAGCGACGCTCGATCTCCCACATATTTGAAAATTAAATATACAATATTTATATCATCAAAATCAGTACCTTGGCGAACTTGTCAGTTTAAATACAGTGTTTTCAATCTACGATAATTTTACGTAAGGTCCAAAAGTGTATACATATTTCTGTCCTCGACTGTACACTCGCCAAAAGTTAATATGAGAGCGGAGAGCGCCTTCGTGATTAAAAAAAAAACCAAGTGTATTTTCTGAGTTGCAGAAATCAAAGGGAGAGAAGGGCGAGAAGAGCGAGGAGGCGGCGGGCGCGGCGGAGGCGGAGGCGCCGCGCGGCCGGCGCGCGCGCCGCCGGAAGGAGCCCTCGCCCGCGCCGCCGCCGCGCCGGAAGCGGAACCGCACCGCCTACGTGCCCGACGACGACGAGGAGGAGGTGACGCACCACCCGGCCCATAACAATATGCATTTTTTTTTTATCGCATTTCTTGAATAAATATGAAAATACCGTAAAACAGATGGCAAAAAGTGAAATTAAAATTGGCCAAAAAATACGGATAATATAAGCATTTAAATTGTACTAATTAGACAGAGATCCGACATGTACTGTGACGTCAGCGTACACTACGGCCTTATAAACTCCATGTTAAATTCTCTTTTGCTAGAAAGACATAGAAACAAATCTTGGCTCATATCTTGGTTATTTTTTTAGTTATTCGAAAAATATTTTTTCTTTACTATTTGTTACATGAATGACTTTTTATTAAAAAATTCATGCATATTCCCGATAGTTGGCCCTAGATAGATTTACTTTATTTCCAGTTAATGGGAGGCAATTCTTCAATCACTACGTGATATTAACATATGTAATATTTTGGATGCCAATAACCTTACTTTTTCTTTCCTTCCATCTTGTATGTTCTATATGTGTGTTCTACATATCATTCGCTGATGATTGATAATACACTGGGGCTGATATTTTTACAGCATAGATTAACATGAAAATCGGCGTAAATAAGGAAAACTATGTATACGTTCACTTTATTACCTTAATAACCACCCGTTTAAGTCTTGTAACTAAAATAAAAGACCAAAAATTTCATTATCGACTAGACTTAACCCGCTAAACGCATTTTTCCGTCGGCAACTATTACGAGTATATTGGTCTGTGTTCTGATCAAGCAAAAACTAAATGCGTTTCATTAAACTATATTTTCGTTTTTTAAAATATTGATTAGTTATAAAGAGATTATGGCCGAAATTACTTTTGTATGAAAACAATAAAACGGGAATAAATCTAAATTTATTAATAATATTGAAAAAAAAACGAAACGTACGGACATAGTTTTTGTTCCCGTATCAAAAATTGGTCAAAATCGGTTAACATTTAGGGGGTGGAAAACGTTATCGCCGTTTGTATGGAATGCCGTCACCTCACAATCTTCGTATAACCAATAATAATTCCAGGTACCCCTAGCCCTCCGCCGCACGAAGATCAAGCAGGAGCGGGACAAGACGAAGGAGAAGGAGCCGGAGGTGGCGCCGCGCTCGCGCCGCAAGGCCGCGCGCTCCTACGTGGACGACGAGCTCGACGACGTCCCGCTCAAGGCCATCAAGAAGGAGCTGCGCCCTGAGGAGACCGTGTCCATGGAGCGGTACTACTTCGGCCAGATCGGCGGCGGCGAGACGACCGAGAAGATCGCTATCGCTGTTGAGGTTGGTTGTGCTTGTTGTCGTGGTGATGCTACACTGTTTGGTCAGTTTGAATTTAACCCTTATCAACGTAGAGTCGCTCAAAGTTGAACTTTACTACTTACATGTAATGACACAAATTCAATTGAGCTTTCCTGAAATATGACTTCACTTATTAGTAATCTTCAGAAAATTACGAATTCGAGGCTGTATTCGATATTTTGGTAGCATTCTTATTTTAACGGGGCCTTGATAAGGGTTAATGCAGTGAAAAAACCCCCGACAACATTGGGACCTCTACAGAGCTCATACCGGTCCATGGTCCAACGGGTTTTCACCAAACTTCGAGCAGACCATTCTTGATCAAGTCACGGAAAAAAAAACTAAATCAAAATCGGTTCATCCGTTTGGGAGCTACGATGCGACAAACATACACAGATACACGTCAAACTTGTAACACCCCTCTGTTTTGCGTGGGGGGTTAAGAATATTGTGAACCGAGTAATTCAAATAGCTGCATTCATATTGCTTATTGATCACCTTGATACTACAAAAACTTAAATAATACATACATAAGTCTGATCTTGCTTTACTACAAAACGTTTCCGATCTGAACCATTTCTTGAGGCCTCTGTAAACTTTAAAACATTACACGAAGCTCCCTCTCTAGTATGTACATAATGTTCGTCCAGTGCCCCGAGTGCCACGTCGAGCTGAACGACAACATATCCCTGATGGAGCACCTGGCGCGGCACGCGGCGCCGGGCGCGGGCGCGGGCGCGCCGTGCCGCTACTGCCTGGCGCGCTTCGACTCCGACGCGGCGCTGCAAGCGCATCTCCGGCAGGACCACCCGAGCGACACCAAGACGCCCGACCTCTTCACCTACGCCTGTCTTATTTGTGAGGTAAGAGGCGCACTTTTAGGAACTAGCTTCATTTGTAAACGAGCAATAATTTCAATAATTTGTAAGCTTTGTCCGCTCGGCTCAACGTCTACACCACGCGAATATTCGACGCCGAATGCTCGTTACACGCGAATGCTCTCAGTGAGGACGCTCCGCTATTTGATTGACTGTTCAAATCAGCAACTTTTATTGAAACGTCAAAACAATCCGTCAGTGACGTCACAATTTTCAGTGTTCCTTTATTTAGTTTTTGTTGAATTAAAAATCGTCTAAATTCTTAAAGTAAGGGATATGTTTTTCCGTGTTATTTTTGAAAGCTTGATTTAGTGGTAGTGTAAAAATAATTTATTATTACATTAGTCAAATAGCCTATTAAATTAAATATTATCATGAGGATTGTGAGGCGTCAAGCGACGCTGTAGGCGCGTAACTGTCAAAAATGTACTATACAAATTTTGCTTCGAACGGAAATGTTTCTTTTTACATCGAGTCTGATTTCCATGATTTTTGAATATGTTGCGGTTATTATGAAAGTCTTGCTTCATATGATTCACATTTTTTTTAAATTTTTCCTTTTCAAGAAATATTTTCTTGCAAGAGGACAACGTAGACCTGGTTTTTCATAATATCTACAACATATACAATCGTAAAAATCGGGATAGGTTTAAGGGGAGATCGTATCGTGGTACAATCGTATGCTGGTCGCCTAGGACCGCCAGGAACCGAGTTACCCCGTTTAATACCACCACAGACGGATTGGTGTTTTTAGAAGTCCATTTGACATTCACAGGAAATTAGGAGTGATGGATGTGTGTGTGTGTATTGATTTATGATGAGTGTGGTCCGGCCAGGCGCGGTTCGCGGCGGTGCTGACGCTGGCGACGCACATGCAGAAGGCGCACGCGCCGCGCGAGCTGCCCTACGCGTGCGGCGCCTGCGCGTACCGCGCCTCGGCGCACCGCCGCCTGCTCGACCACTTCCGCGACGCGCACGCCAGCCACCACTCTCTCCAGTGCCCCATCTGCCTCAACGTATTTCATATTTTTATATATTTTTTAGTATGCATAAACCGAGACCTTCCTATTAATTGGAAATGTGATTGAATTTTTTTTTTTGGTTCATTAAAAAGTCATTAAACATCACCATTGTTGTTGAGCCGAAACACGTCCTCCGAGAAACTCTTTAAGAAGCGCGACGCCAGCGTGATGGGAGCGCCGGTTAAATTTTATTTTTACATTCTTTAAAAAAGGAAAAGTTGTAAATTCTTACATACGTATCAGTGGATTTCACAAACAGCATCTATTTAACTTATAGAAATCGAATTGCACAATGCAGCTTGAAGTGCCCCTGCAGATTACAGACTAAACCATCGGCAAGTTGTATTCAACTCTACAAACTTTGTAAAAATCGGCAAGGACAACCACCCAGCAAATTCTGTACAAAATGCAGACTAGGCTGTAATAATGTTATCGTGTCCAGGTGGTGCAGGTGTACGCGGACGGGTGCGAGCTGGCGGCCAACGTGGCGCTGTTCCTGGACCACCTGCGCCAGCACCGGGACAAGGAGCTGGAGGCGCGCTGCGGCCGCTGCGTGCTCAAGTTCGTGCACCTCGGTCAGTCGAACCTCACCACCATTATTCTTCTTACGGTGCCGTTCCACTATGCCAACCACAGCATAACGGCGCTATGCGTATGTGGACTTTACACTCTTATGCTGTACAATATTACAATCCCCAACGACCACTTAGACGCTTAGAAAGAAAGAAAGAAAGAAAAACATTTATTCGTGACAAATATCAGCAAAGGACAGAAAAAATACACACAGAAAGAATGTAGTCACGAAATGGTCCCAACTCAGCGTAATGCCGGCATTAAAGTCGGCGCTGGTCTTCCGTTGGAACCATTCGATGGTATTAATAGACTGATCTAGCTTGAATTTACTCTTCAAGGCCTCTGCCCATTACACCGGATCATACAATGACCATAATAGGAACGTGTCAGACAAAAATAATATTCTTGTATTGAAAAGTGTGAGACTATGCCCACTAGATCGGTCCGTCAACGACCGTCACTTTCTATAGCAGTGAGCCTTCGTGCCTGATGTTCACAGTACGGTCATGGTACGAGTATGATACGGTGTAGTGGGCAAAGACCTTCAAAGTAAACATCAAGTCATTGAAAGCTGTCATAAGACGCTTTCCGAAATTATTGATAAATTAAAGGTCATGATTATGCTATGGATAGAAGAGTGTGGAAGTGCAAGGAGGAAGCCTTTGTACATCATGCAGTCGTGTTCAAAAATATGTACACTTGCACCTTATTTCAATGGGATAAGGCACAAAAGTATTTACTTATCGTCACCTGTAGTATTAACGTAACCGCCAAATAAACCAGGATGGACCGCAAGTTGTTCAGCTTTTCAATGTGAATTTGAATTTGTGTTGAGGAAAAAGTTTTTGTAAAACTATTTTTTTATAGGTCAATTGAAGGAGCACCAAGTTCGCGATCATAATTCCGTGGAAAATGCCATTCCGCTATGTTCTGAAGAACATCTGATCAATAAGCCCAAGGTAATTTTCATCATTGTTTATTGAAATTATATGTATACAAGTTTCGGGACCGAAATATATGGTTTTTTTTTTTCTATTTAATGTCAAGAGTACCGTCTATGCAAATAATAGCAATACCGTGCAATGTCGTGGGCGCTACTCATTCATTTATGGTCTCGAGGAAATTTCAAGATCCCCATTAGCTTAATTTCAGTGTAATTTGAAACAATAGGGAATATGCATGATTTTTTTTTGCTTTATTAAAAAGTCATTCATGTAACAAAAAGTAGAAATTTTTTTTTTCGAATATCTATAAATATTACCAAGATATAAACCATTAAAAATTTGTTTCTATCTCTTTCTAGAAAAACAGAATTGAATACGGAGTTTATATAGCCGTAGTGCCCGCTGACGTCACAGCATATGTCAGATCTCTGTCTAATAGTAGTTTTAAATGTTCATATTATCCGTATTTTTTGGCCGATTTTAATTTCACTTTTTAGTATTTTCATATTTTGTTAAGAAATGCTATAAAAATTGTTCATGCATATGCCCAATTGTACAATTTGTTCACAAGGTTACTGAGTAACATTGTTCAACACAGTGTACGCGGACGAAGTCGCGGGAAGTAGGTAGTGAATTGATAATTGTTCCCTGTACGACAGAACAAGGCGCGCCCGCCGGTGAAGGACTCCTCCAACCACGTGATGAACGCCACGTACGAGGACCTGACGCTCGTGCTGCCCGCCGGCATGCTGTGCCGCGAGTGCGACACGCCGCTCGACAGCGACAAACACTTCCTGTGAGCACCTACACACAGCACTTGTGCTGACCGGTTTACGTTTATCATCATCAGCCTATAGTAGTCCACTGCTGGACATAGGCCTCCCCCAATGAGCGCCATAGCGCCCTGTCTTCAGCTTGCCGCATCCAGCATCTGCCTGCGTTTATAGTTCTTGCAATTCACTAAGGTAAAGCTTTATTTGTGGTAAACACTTATCTGTATACAGCGTCGTGGATGTACACGCACACACGGAAACAATATGCACAAGAGCGACGGCGCGCTCGCTGTGGCTCGCTCCGTCAGACACGCACACTACCGCAATGTGCATGTACACGTTCAACACTAATGAAGCCCACTCGCCTTCGTGAATTGTAAGAGCTCGTAAGGCTCGTATTGTACTCTATTTTATATCGTCGAAGAATTAATAGACATCGTCGGTTTATACTCTAGTTATTTATGCAACTACCAAATAATGTAGGTGCTTCAAACTCGAGTGACTAAGTTATGACACGAGGCGTAACGAGTGTCCTAATTACATTCTTAAGCGGCAATAATGTACTTAACTTTTTCTACAAGTAATGGAAAATTAAGTACCAGTTTCACCAATCAATGTTAAATGTTAATCGACTGTAAGTTCATACATTTTGACAGTTGAATGTATGACCTAACAGTCGATTAACTTTAACATCGTATGGTGAAATTGGTACTAAGACTAACTTCTGTCATATTTTTTTTCTGCTGACATGTCTGTTTTTTTTTCTCAGCGGGTCTTCCTCGTGCACGAAGTGCTCGTACGAGTCGTCGTGCTACCGCGCCATGCTGCGGCACAGCGGCTACTGCGCCGGCGCGCACTCGCTGGAGGTGGCGCCGCGCGCCGCCGGCCTCACGCTGCACTGCGTGTGCCAGTACTCCACCGGCGTCGGTCAGTCTACACACTACACCATGAAGCAAGGGCACTGTAACTGTGCTAGAAAAACTCTTCTCAAAGGAGAAACGCGACCAAAAATTTAATCGTGTTGTCCTTGTTCTGCACACGCTCATTTCATCGAATGTGTCGTTTCACCGAATTTCATTTCAACGAATGCTAATTTTCTGCTGAAACCTTATTGTTTTCAGGTTATATTAAGTATGGGTTACGTAGGTAAGGTTGGGTTAGACCTGTGACCACCAAAAAATTAAAACTCCTGCACGTGGAAATGTCTATCGATGTAATGAATATTCGGCGAAGTAAAACATTCTATGAAAGTGATTCAAGGGTAAACAAAATTAAATAAATAAAAAAAAACACTAATGGTAATTCTGCTACAAAATAATAACGATTTTGGGAACTCAAATTTTATTTGTATTCCAGGCACGGACATGCTGACGCACTTGCTGAGCTGCGAGCACAAGAGCGCCTACCCGTCCGAGGAGGCGGCGCGGGACAACGTCGCGCGCGCCGACGCGCCGCCCGCCGCGCCCGCGCCCGCGCCCGCCCCCGCCCCCGCCCCTGCCCCCGCGCTCGTGAGTTACTAATACTGTAGTTTGGAGAAACAGTTTGGACAGAATGAGGGCGCTGTTTGGAGCGTCCAGTGAACCAATTTATCCACTCCTAGACATGGTTCTTTCCCAAGGATCTTCATGACGGTCGGGTTTGTGCTACTCTCATCTTTACCAGATAGTCGGTCCACCTTATGGGAGCTGCCAACACTTTGGTTTCCGGTCATCCGCTCACTGCCACTGCTTGTTTTAAGTTCCATTATTTTCGTTTTAGGCGTCGTTACTTGAACCCTCCGCACTCGGGTGTCTACTAAGAATCCTTCGCTTTGCTCTGGAGTTAATATCGCTTGCTGAAAATATATAATTTACCTCCCTTGTGACATGTACGATTGTTATGCAGGCGGTGGACAGCGTGTCGGCCTTGGCGGACTACGCGCCGCCGTCGGTGCTGAACACGCAGCTGTCGCTCGACGACCTGGCGCCGCCCTCCGTGCTGCAGCCCGACCAGGTGCTTACTGAGAGCTCTTATTATTATACTCATTGGGTCACAGACGTTGAATCGCATTTCCCTTTCTGAGGATAAACTACACTACTAGTAGAGCGATAAGATTATAACTAGATAATATGATCTGTCAGCTGTCTCCGTCCGTTCGGTGCCGTACGGCAATCCGAATCATCGAATCATAGCGGATGTCAACTATTAGGTCGACCGAGTCCGACCTTCCTACATACATCGCTACCGTTGACGGATTTGGTATATGCGAACCGGTAGCCTTCCTCTAGCGCATTGATTCTCAGCTACGTAAAGTTCCACTTCAGCATCGACATAGACTATAGTAACTCTTTAACACTGACCGATGTTTCTAGCATGATCAAGAGCTGCTGAAGGACGCGTACGACCGGCCGCTGGCCACGCCGCGCCACGAGGAGCCCGGCTACAGCCTCGGCGACTTCGAGCCGCTGCCGCAGGAGCCGCCGCCGCAGCCCGACTTCGAACAGCTCTAGGAGCCCTACGACCGAGCCCTTATTTCACGAACCTGATAATGATCGAGCTGATATTTTGGTATACATTTTCTTTAATCAGTGGGTTTCATGCAAGTTACACAATGTAGACTGAATCGTCCACCTGTTACCGTCAGATTTTTGAACACATCAAACTACTACTCTACTAACACAGTAGGTATACTGACGAGTATAGTCCAACCGGCGGCGTAAGAGTAAAGAGCCGTAAAACTTTTAAAGCATTTTTTGTTTTGAATGGTCATAAACTCCTAAGTTGTATAAGACGTTATTCGACATTGAACCTTAGTGCAAAATATTATGTTAGCTTTTACAATAGATCAACTAATTAGCTTAGTTTTATGGCTATTTACCGTTACGCCGCTGGTTACACTACATTTGCGCGGTTTTTATGAGCGCGCGTACACGTACTGACTATGATACGAGCTGACTATGATAATCATGAATTAGTCTAGGCTGCGCCGCCTGTGTGTGAGTAGGTACCCAACTCGGACTCCTAAAGTGCCGAAGTTGAATTACTTGTCGATATCTACTTTGCTACTAGTAATTGTAGTGGTGTTGTAGTGAAATCAAGTTAATATTCTATGATTTAGGGCAGGTACGCACTGAGCGGCTGACCGCATGTGACCGCATAGTGCGTTTAGGATCCGGTTTTGTGGTTTCAGCGGTGCCCTTATAGATTAATATTATGTAGAAGATTCACATATTATGTTTAGGCCTTATTACAATAGGTAGTGGTGTCATGTGGAAAATCTATATTATGATAATGATTAGTATAAGTTGAAATTACAAATTATATGTATATGCTACAAATATTTCCTTGTTTTCTTCCTCCTCTTATTAAAACTTAGGGTCACTTTGTTTGTGACTCCGTAGTCCTCTATACTGCTCTGGTCATCATCTAAAATGAGCGAGTCAAAACTCAAGTCATATGTTTTCCAAATGTATTTCCATGATATTTTCACTTTGCTGCCTATTCTCTGCTGATAGATTTCAAAATGTCTTGCAACAGCTTTCTTGAGCTCTCTTACTGATGCATTCTGTGGTATCTGAAAATTACAGGATTTGTCATCTAACAAACAGCTGCTGTCGAACATAAATCAGACTTACTAATATGGTGCCAATAACTGCCAACTACCCTTATTAGGTGTTTTACCCTGATTTTCACCATATCAGCCAAGACATTACTGCTGAACATAACTTCCTTCCCCAAGGATCTCTAAAATGGTTTGTTTTGTGCTGTTAGCACCCATCACCTTGGGGTGTTTAACTCTGGGCCCAGAGGACATGTGGAAGTAAATAAAACCTCAGGGTGTTAATAAAGGTAACCTCAGGTTGCTTAGTCTAATATTTGAGTAAAAATTTTGGTGGATAGGGCTACATTACTTACAATAACACTAAGCACTGGTTCATCTTCTCTTGATATATAAATTGTGATTGACTGTCCATGTTCCACTGCAATCTGTAAAACCCAATCAACATGGTTTCCTATTATAACTCACTTTTGTACAGCTAGCACATTGTGTATTTTCTCGCTTATCTCTCAGTGCGTCTCTTTAGTTACAGACTAGTTAGTAAGGGACATCCAGGGACAAACAAGTCGCGACAACTAGTGCTAGTTGTCCTGGACAGGCTATAATTTTATAATTTCCAATTGTGTCCATAAGAGGTACCTATCAGAGTTAAGTATTATCTGCTATCAAAACTAAGGCTAATTATGACAAGGATCAAATAATGGTCAAGATGACAGATATTTTGAATCATAAGATGGATCAATATTATGGGAAGAAATAGTAAAAAAGCTAAGTTTCTTGAAATTATTGTGTGGTACAGAAGTTTAGAGGTGACAAAGTAAACTTTGGGTTTCAACCTAATATTGTAATGTTTCATTAAACATTACTTACCTGAGCTAAAACTTCTTCAAGTATTATATCAGTAGGCAGGTCTGAGAGCAGGGGGTCACAACTAAGTAGCGTACAAACAGTAGACTTCGTTACTTCCAGCAGTTCATCGTGAGATAACGTGCTAATCACATCCTCTCCACAAGAAGTTTCTACCATTTCAAATCAGCGTTTCTTGACTGAGCAAGTCAAATGTTTTATAAACGCTACTCTTCCTTTTTACTTTGAGAGCAGGTATAATTTTTATTTTGTATCGGCTGACCAACTGACTGACCCAAACAACGAATGAAATCACAGATTATAAGGGTATAATGAAATGAAATGAAACAATAACAATGTCAGTCACCTGTCAATTCCTGACTGAAAAAATGGACAAGTCCGTGCGTTTGATGGAAATGTTTTAAAATATTTCGCGACAAACTATTTTAACTATTGTGTATGACGTTACACTAAAGCATGAATGAAACTTTCCTACTAAATAAGTTAAATTTGATTTACACAATTTTTGATAATATTGACGATTAGAATCCTTGTTTGACAAGTTTTAAATCGTTTCGAAGCAGTTAACGTTGTTTATTTATTACAATTCGGACTATCGGGTGGGCTAAATTGTTGCTACAGAATAAATAGTGTTGCAAGCTGCTTTTGAAAAGGCTCAGGGAAAAGGCATTAATTCCTCTTTTGACTTTGCCAATAAAAGGACGTTATCAATCATATAACTAAAACCTGTCCTATCTTATCTCTACTACAGCATTTTACTCCCCTAGTCGTCAGTCGGTCCCTATCGGTCGAATACTGGTTAAAATTTTATAAAACCTGGACGCAGCTTGACGGCCGCACTCAAAAGATGTCAATTAACTTTTAAGTTTGATTAAAATTGCTGCTGTAGCAAAGAAAATGATTCTTTGCTACAGCTATAAAATAAGACGCAGCAACTTTAATCAAACTAAAAATTAATTGAATTCTCTTAGTGCGGCAGTTAATCCACAGATTATAAGGGTATAGTTAATCTCAACCTATTTGTGTCAAATCGACCACCCAGAGTCCAAAACACTCTTATAAAAAAAGCGAATCAATCAGCCCTAAAACTTTGAGGTTACCTGTCAAAAGAATTGAAATTTTAAGAATTGCTATATTCCAACCAAAAGGGCGAAAACAGCAAAATGGACAGCTTATCCACGGGTTCACTTTCCGGAACACAAAAGGAAGAATTGATGGATCAAGTCAAACAACAAATAGCTATAGCTAACGCCCAGGAGTTGCTGACGAAAATGTCTGAGAAATGTTTCAAGAAGTGCATAAGCAAACCGGGCACGGCGTTGGACAATTCTGAACAGAAATGCATCGCTATGTGTATGGATAGGTATATGGACGCCTGGAACCTCGTGTCACGGACGTACAGCAGTCGCATTCAGCGCGAACGGAACAACATGTGAAAGCACCTAGCTCCCTGATGATTGATAAAACATTACGTTACTGTAAATATAGACGAAAATTGTAGTTCCAGAGCATGTTACAAATTGTGAGTCGCGACTGCCAGATGTTATGTTATATGTTCAATAAAATATTCTAGGTTAACTTCTGGTTCTTATTCTTTACACACAACCTTATTACAATGGTTACAAGTGTAGTAAATATTATAACATAATAGTACATATTACATAATTTAACATGTATTCATTATTATGCAAAAGGACAGACTACTATGAATTTCTGCATTATCGGACTGAACTACATATTTTTTATTATTCGTTTAAAAGAACTAAAGGCACCAAATAAAAAGTGATATTGTTAAAAACTTTATTAGATCTCTCCTCGTAACATTTTCTTCCTGTACTGGTAAAGTTTCTTTATCCACATCTCTCTCTTCTCTTCTTCACTTGGCATCTCCTGAAATGAAATGAAATGAAATAAAACAGAATGAGTAAAATATTTTATTTACATATATTGTCAATCATGGTATAAGGTAGGTCAAGATCTAAGAACTAAAGGTCTGATCTGGAGTAGATAATTAACATGAAGCTAATATTGTAATGAGCCTATAGAATAGCTGGAAAAGTAGATATACAGTGGATTTCATTTATTACGACCTTGGTTGTAGCAACCATTTGGCTATAATAACGCAAAATCAAAGTTCCTTGAATTTAAAGCATGCTTTAGTACAAAATTCATGTGGCTATAGCGACTTCGGGTGTAACAACTGTTTTTAATGAATCCTTTTTTTTATTTTTTATTGAATTGTCCCCTGATATTTTTTTTTATTTTTTTCTTATTTGTAACAAATTCCTGGAAATCCCATGCAGATATTGCGACCAGAGTCGGCCGCCAAAGGTACAAAGAGCTTTCTTATCTTTTGTTTAAATTCACAGATGGTCAGTTACCTGTGGGTGACCTTTACTTTTTGTTTATAGAAATTAGCTAGGTAGGTGGATAAGTGTGTACATTTTGGAGTTAAATTTATGGTTCAGTTACAAAGTGATATGGAGAGAAGCATGACAGGAACAAAGAAACAAGACAGTCAGAAGTTGTATAATATTAATAAGAGAAAAATCTAGAGTAACTGATATACTTAAGTGAATAGATCAACAGAAGTGGAGATGGACCGGTCACATGATCCGAGACAAAGAAGACAAATGGAGCAAAACTGTCTCAGACTGGTACCCCGGAGACGGCAAACGCAATAGAGGATGAGAACAAACAAGACGGGAGGATGATTTTAAACTCACGGCGGGACACCGCTGGAGAAGGGTAGCAAGAGACAGAACCCAATGGAAAATGTTAGAGGAGGCCTATGCCAAGAGGCACGCTGAACTACGGGACATTTTATAAGAGAACCAAAACAAACCTCATAGTTCAGAATAAAGGGCTTTATTATTATTATTATACAAAGTGATATTCTGAGTGACAATTCTGTTTACCTTTGATTGTAGTGACTTCCGGATATAACAATGACATTATAGTGGTCCCTATATCACCGAAATCCACTGTATTACAATCAATTAGCCCTTCTTCCTGAACTTATGTTGAGTAATTTTTAAGCAACAATAATTATTAATGTTTAAATTCAGTGTGCCACTTCTAAACATTTCTCACATAGATAGATTAGATAAAATATTTATTTATAAAAATTAATCACAATAATAACAAAATGACAGTACACACAAACTCATATAGCAGTTTTACCGTGTACTGCTGATTCAGAATCGCAGCTGCTAATCACCACATAACCAGAGTATAGATAGAAAAGTAGTCCAACTCCGGCCCTTTAGGAGATTCTGATACCTTTTGCCGCTCGGGCGCCTAGGGTTGTCCAAACCTTGTTCTTCTATTTTAGTCATCATCTAGTTTAGACATGTCACGTCACACACAACAATTTTAATTATACCATAGGGGCCTGCCTGGTACGAAATACCTAATTATAATTATTTACATTAAACAGTTGCAGATTTTATTAAATCTTAATATACTCGTAGTTGTACCTACCTAAGCTAGGTTTAAGTTTAGTCGTGTTGAAACGTATGAAAATGTCACGCTGACAATAAAGTAGATTTAACAAAAGCAGCAAGTGGGCTACTTATAAATATCAAAATATAAACCGCATATCTACTTTACAAACTCTAAATAGGTAGGTATTCACCTTTCCGACTCCAAAGGTATCTTGAAAAACGATATAGCTCCGGATTTTGCGTACCATTTTTTGTGCACCCGTACACTGAACAATAAATACGACCTCTCGGTGGCGACATTGTCGCTCGAAATTAAATAGGTACGCGCATTACACCCAAACGTGACCGAACGCAATGACGCTGCGGCCCCGACTCAAGCAGTACGAATCAGTCCCGAGATGTAGTTTCGTGTGCGTGGCTAGCGCCGCCCACAGCCGTACGGACGCGTACGCGCACATGCAAGCCGCGCGATGTACATACCTTTGTTTGAAGTTGGACTACTTTTCTATGTATACTCTGACATAACTTTCAAGGTGCTGTATAGTTCTGTGTTTACATTAATACAAAAGTTAGAAAAGCATTACAGAAAATGTGGAACAGAAATCATACTGCCCACTGGAATTGTCGCCACATCCTCTAGTTCAACTTAAATTAGATAAAATGCATCTTTCTTGTGTCTAATAATTTTACAACATTATCATGGCATGCTGATATTGACCAAATAATTTATGCATTTAGTAAATTTTCCTACTCTGCGATTTGACTAACTCTAGAAACGAAAATACCCATCTGATATGTCACTTCTGAAGTGGTTGGGCTTTTTTTATTCACAAACAATAAAAACATACATATAACTAAAACTTAATACCCAATTAAATTATCTTAATCTAAGTAACTATTATTGTACTTACATCTAGATCAATAATAGTGTCATCATATTTATCAGCTTTAACATCTGATGGAGGAACTTTGACAGTCTCAGCGTCCAGGTCTATAACAATGTTCTGATTCTGTTTCTTATTTTTTGAAGATGTGAATGGTTTCTGTACAAATGAGTCACTATTTATTTCTGCCAGCAAGTTCCTATCATGGATCGTAGGCATGTCTTCTTTAATCTCAACCTCCGGGTATTCATAGGTAGGTATTTTAGTCATTGTCAAGCCTGCAGCTTCCGCAGCCTTAATGGCTTGTTCCACTTTAGTGTCTGTATCATCCAAACGCACATTTTTTATTACATGAGCTGGTTCTGAAAAAAGTTAAAAGATAAAAAGAAAAGAACATCAATTTGAACTATAAACATGGGCTGTTTTCAAATAAAATTTACTTAACTATGTACATGGGTGCATTTAAAAAACTGCTAACTTTACTCATACATTGTCCGCTTAGTGCAAGAAATCATTAGTTCAATTAATGTCTTCTTGCACTAACCCGACGATATATCATATAACAAAATTTATTTACTCATATAGATCATATTATGGTTAACTTTTGTTACAAAATGGAAAAAAATATCGGATTTTTTATTTATGCCTTACAGACTGACCTTAATTATGTAATTTTTTTTGAAAATGGCCTATATAATGAGGAACAGAAGTAGAGCACAATGGGGGTACATTAACAATAATTTTAATGAGAAAAAATAGCATCCAATTATTTATTGTCTCTTTTTCTAATGATTTACAGTAGTTAGCGAGAATAGCTGCGCACATATTAGTTTAGTCACAAACCATAACGAATAAAAATCTTAAATTACTTTCTACAAGTATTCATATTTTCAAAAGGTTACCTATGTCAAAAGAACTAGAACGGCTGCTGTTCGATCGGGAGCGGGATCTCCTGCGTGTCTTCTTGCTACTCTTACGATGTTTAGTCCGATCCCGCGAGTTGCTGCGAGATTTAGTTCGCCGAGACCGTTTAGACCGGGATCGCGATATTGATCGTTTCCGAGACCTGGACTCATAGCGATCGCGCGATAAACTTCTAGAATAACTACTCCTTCTCCTACGTCTATGAGAACTAGTCTTGCTTTTGTGACTACTGGCCACTGACCGATCTCTCGATCTAGACCTTTTCTTGTGCTTGCTTTTGTGTTTCCTTCTCTCATATGACGACTCTGAGCTATAAGAAGTACTTCTCCTATCGCGGTGGGATGATTTTTCTCGAGGCATCGTTGATAAAATAATAAATTATTATTAAAATTAGAGTTTTAGAGCAAAAGCATAACTTCTTGCGTTGTCACAACACAACCACAGATTATAACCACAACACCCATGACTGACAATACTGACATGCGTTTTGTTTAATTGTTACTTCTTGTTTTAGTTTTACAATTTTGTATCTTTTATTAATATTAACCCCGTGGGCACTCACTACTTAACTGCTTACCGTTGTATTTCTATCAAATATAACAAAAAATAATAAAAAGTATTTTTAACGTTTTCACATTTTCAAACCAAGCCTCTAATTGTTTTTAATAACAAACCGCTAGATGGCACACAGACTACGAATTGGAAGAGTTCCATTTCACATGTTTAATGTGTCCTTACAATGAATAAATTGACGTTAGTACGCGTCAATAAATTATTTTGAATTTAATTTATCATTTATTGTTCTTTTTTTTATTTTGTTATTATAATTCTCAGTTGTAGCTATCAGTATGGAGGAAAACCACAAAACAGTCAAATAAAGCGCTTGTTCTTTTGCGTGTAAAGAAGCGGTGCTTAGGGCAGCGACCAGTCAGTCGGCCTCGATGACGGAATGTGTGAAATTTTTAAGATGGTGATGAACAGTGTTTTTGATATTTTCGCCAAAAAGACCACTACAATTGCTTTGTTTCTTTGTTGAAATAAGCATAATGAGTGTAATTTTGTGATTACGTGACCGTAATGTTTGTTTCCTTAGTGTAGTAGATCTGAAGTGTCGAACGCGAGTTGTCTGATCATTGACATTGTTTCGTAAAAAATTGGGAGCCCATCGCGATTGTTATGTTTATACTCATATCGTGTGCATTTGTAGCGGCTAGTGAATGGTTTAAGCAATTCTGATGTTTTCGAAGTCATGGAGAGGCAGGAGCGAACACATGCCAACATGGAGGCTACGGACTCGGTGGACACTAAACAGGTGAGCGCAGCTGTAATTGCCGGTTGTTAACAGTTTTCACTCCGCCGTGTTCATGTTGCCTTGGTACTCGCGCACGGGCTAGCATGTCTTTATCAGTGACTCATTATCAGCTCATCAACTAAAGAATGCTAAATAAATTTCCACTTCTTGGAACATGTTTGTTGAGTATCCGTATATAAGCACTTGTATAGAAATAGAATGACCAATTTGACCTGGGACATTAGGTGTAAATCAGTCCTAAAGTGACCATGTATCCTTATAAATCTAATAAAACAAACCAAGGTTTGTCTGTGGGCGCTGGCCTGCCCACACCGCTGATGAATAAATTATTGCTTTAGAACATTGTTATGAGCCATATGTGTCAGTCTAGATGCCTTTATGACATACCTCTTTTGTTCTTGACCTTTTTATAATGAGAATATGTTTAGAAATTTAATTACTCTTTTCTAAATCCATTTTTGGTTTAGCTTAAATGAAACAATCTATTTGTATTTAGAGAGGCCTGTAATTGTATATGTTTACCAAAACATTTTTCACTAAAAACTAATGGAACACCTGCTTATTAATTACCACAATTTGTTAAGTATACTAATCTCAAGAAAGATAAAAAGTCATTACCTTATTATGCTAAATGAGAAAATCTGTTGTCAAAGTGGTTAGTTATCACCAGTATGATTAATTTATTAATTATAATGGGTCAACGGTTTAAACAAAATACTATTAAACTAATTATTAATTAGCATTTTATATGTCAAAATAAAAGAAATCCAAGTTCAATTTGGCCAACATTCATCCCAAGGCATTTGAGAGGTTAATCTAGTATAATTTTGTTGTGGGTTGCTTAAGTTTGAAGTTGTTCACCTTAACCGATATTGGTAAAACTACCTCTGTTGGAACCAGTTTATTTGAACTTATGTTAACAAGGCATCAGGCAAGCTTTCTTGCAGTTGTTCTGAATTTTTAATCAAAAATGTTTATATGAATTAAGAAACTCCTCAAATCTAAAATGAAATTGAAAGGTTTACTAATTCCTACACCATTCTACTAACTGGGCTATGTGATAGCTCCAGTGAGCACAAGCACACCTACAAGGGTCATACACAGAGTTAGGTTCAACATTGTCCCTTCTGTTCCTAAAAGTTAATGACGTGGGAGTTTTTAACCCTTATAATGTTGATACAGGCCAAAACTACACCAGACTCCCATTATGCGGATATATCCTATCCTGAAAAATTTAGTTTCAAAGTCCTTTACTTTCTGGAACAGGAGATACAACTTTTGTTTATATGACTGTGTATGCCCCACAAATAAAATAGCCTTAACTTTCAGAAATCGGGACTCACCAATATAAGTAAATAGTAATAGTAGTTTACTTATTAATTTAAACTTAACTTACACATAAAAGAGTAAAAATAGTGTATTTTAATATCCAATGTCATCAAGTTACACATGATGTGTCTGGTCTGTGTGTGCCATTTTTAACAAAATCCTCCAATTCCTTCATTTGTTGCCAATAGACTTGCAATGTTGCCTGAAGGTTTAACACATCTTGCTGCAAACTGCTAAGCAGTTTCAATTGGAATAGAAATCAAGTAGACTGGTCCTCTATAATGTTTGGAAATAAGCTATAACACATATGCTGTAGCAAAATTATTTAATGTATCTAATTTACCATGCTTATATTGGTCACATTCAACCTGACTGCAGTGAATGCTGTCACAGCAATAGAAAACAGGGTTAGTACTATTCATATGATTAATTCCTACTTGTTTCAATTCAATGGACACACTGTTATTAAATAAAGGTTCAAGAACTGCTTCATCTATAACAACATGCTTACTTACTACATCTATTTGTGTACATAATCAATGTAAGTTTCTTGACTTAGGGCCCGTACACAAAAGTGCGATGCGACGTCGCATCGCAAAAATCTACGACGTAAATGTAATGAAATGTATAATAAAGTGCGCAGAAAGCTCGTAGATTTTTGCGATGCGGGTAATTCTCATATCGTTTCAACCGCCCGTCACAGCCGTGGCTACAATATTGACGATATTCTAAGGAAAAGCTTTTGATAAGAATTGTTAGCGGCGGCTCTGAATTGCACAGAATAGCCGCAAATGACATTCGAATCTACAGGGAAGTCCTAAGCCTTCAATAATGCGACCACGGTTGTGACGGCGGCTAAAACGCTCGTGAGAATGACCCATGCGACGTCGCATCGCAATTTTGTGTACATGCCCTTAACCCATCATATGCTTAAGACATGGATCCATGCTCAATGGATATCTTTTTGTATTTTTTTTTACTTATTTTTGCAATCTTTATCATAATCTAAAGAGACTAGAACTTATGTTTTAGTTGATCTGCCCTTCTTACCTGTTGACTAATGTTATAAGACAGATTTTATGATTACATTAATAAAATCTTCCTTGTTCATGGTAATTGTTAACTAATAAATTGCATTTAATTGCTTTTATTTCTATTAATTATTATAGTGTACCTAATTATTGATTGTTTTCCTTATTTTTTCTGGTTACTATATCCTTAACACAACACCTACCTACTTTATTCAGCAGCAGTAAAGCCACGACGGACTTTGAAGTTCTCTATACAAAGAGGTCGAAGGTCGTATAAAAGACTAACTAATAACTCCTTGAGATATTACTAAAAAGCACTGCAGCGGAAGTACGATTAAAGCACACTTATCTAAGTTTATCGCTAAACAAACTTGCTCGCGCCTCGTCTGGTGGGGGGCGCGCGACCCGGCCAGAAGGCAGTAGACACGCGACGAGCGCGCGGCCGCGTGCGCGCATCAACTCTCGCGCATCCTCGGGCTTTCGCGCGTGATGTCATCCGTGCCCGGAGTGGAAACAGTGCAGTGTTAGTGAAAAAACTATGGTGGCCATGGTAGCGTCCGCGTCAGGATACGGCACCCTCCGCCGCTTTCTAAGCGCCCCCGAGGGCCAGCCAGACATGGGCCAGGCCGGCGTCGTTCCCAGCGCCTCCATCGCCGTCTCGGTAAGCTAACTGTTGAACTGCAGAACGTTATGCGATCGGAATGTAAGATCGTATCCGATGCGACGCGCCGCTGGGGTGTGTCCGCTAACGCCGCAATCATGTTGCGATTTATTTGATAAGTCCACTACGATAACGATGCTAGTCGGGTAATGTGAAAAGAATGTCCAGATTATTATCGAAGCGTAGAACAATAAAATTCAATCACTGTCTTCTAACGCAGAGAGCTTTAGAAAGTTCAAATAGCAACAGCAAATCGCCGTAGTGATTTGAGATTCCAAGAATGTTTGACTACAGAATATCTTCTGTATGCTGTATGCTGTATTCAGTATGCCGAGTCCAGTTAAGGGACCTATCAAACTATGTGTTTTTGTTATAACATTCACATAACCGTGAATCAAGAATAGCTTAGCTAGTCCCGAGTGTTCGGGCATAAACTAAATCCGTATAAATCCATCAGTCTGGCACTGTAACCGCCACACCATAGAAAGGTCGTCAACCTGACTTTCCATTTTAATATTCCACTTTTATATTAACATCGATCTAAATTCCGGCCTTGGCCTCACCATACGGCCATTTTTACATTGATACGGTGATGTCATCTGTTCGGGATAGGACGGGACGGTTGGATCTGGCCAAGGTTAGGTCATCAGACCGTGGCAGAATCTCGGAGAATCACGGCTCGTTAATCTCCACCGCGAAAGGAGCACGCCGCGCTGCGGTTACCGACCTAGATCATGGCATGCTTAGTCGCTTTTTACCCTCCTAAATTAATTCAGACTCGACTCGTATTACCGAAAATTAAATCGAAACTTACTTTCCATTTGCTCAACGATACGTGTTGTCGAAAACACCTTCCACCGTTCGTATTTTTATTATGATAGCCAAGTATTTAAAGTATCTCTACAGAGTAACGATATCGTCATTCCGTCGTTTGTCTCCTCTGATATGCGTCTTCACAGGAAACACCCAGTCCGTAAGTACTAACGTGATTGATACTTCTGTCGAATTGTATAGCTAATGTACCTATCATTGTAGCGGAGGTAGCGGTCAGAAAATTGTCGAGTGTAGGTGAGCCGTCGGTGCATGGAGAAAATGCCGCCGGACTAATAGCGTCGCGGTGGTAATGGTGCACCGCCATCGGAATGGAGAGCCGTAATTCAGACCAATTGTTCAACCCGGTTTCCTTTCCCACCCGCTAACGTTTTTATTAAAACAATCCGAATTTGAATATACCGTTAAAATCGATGTTTCACTTTCGCAACGCATTGTAGAGATTGCCGAGTAATGACTAGTAATAGTCTGGTAATAGTGTTCACGTTTTCTGTTACTATGTTGATATTCGATTTCTTGAAATAGCTCGTCTATTTTAGATTCCTCGTCCAAAAGCAGTCAAACCACCGGTTGACCAAGTACCGGAATGCTCATTTGATAAACATACACTGCGTAGTGGGACGACAACAGGTTTAGGTTTGAATTTGTCATACCGAATAGTGTACTGAAGGAAAACTTATTAGTTATTAAACGAGAAGCCAATAACATTGTACAATTTAGAAACTACAATAAATCTAGAGAGCTTACTGGCTGTAATTATGCAAGTGAAGAAAGTGCAAAACGAAAGTTCGATGTTTGCTGTCTAGATTGAAATTTCTTTCATTTCAATTATTTCTCGCTGCACGCTTATTCTGAACTATAATGCCCTTACTAATAAACGTTGAGTAACCGCTGAGTAGTTATACCATGCTTTGTCCTTATCTGTCGAATTCAAATGTCACAATGACAGATAAGGACAAAGCATGGTATAACTACTCAGCGTTTACTCAACGTTTATTAGTAAGGGCATTAGGCTTTAACCTACATTATTAACAACGTCTAAATTTTATTCTCCAAAGTAAGTAATAAAAGTCGTACCATGTTTTGGCTATTCATGTTTCAACACAGCGTTTTTGTGTTCTTGTTCTGGCTGCACACTTCCGCCCACGACGATCTTATAAGGCGGGGCCTTGTTACTTGTATAGGCAAATCGGTCCGGCCTTGCGTTTGCATACGTTTGTATAAGCATGCACAAAGTCTCTCTAGTAACGTCAATTTTGTTCTGGACCATTGTTGTGTTAGCTTGACCACTACATCCAAACACTGCTTTCCTCAAGTGACTTATGTTCTTGTTATACGCAACTTCTTGTGTAGCAATCATCATGGAGATCTCTTCGCCAGAAGGTCGCTCGTGCTAAACTCACCGCATCTCCAGCTATCAACGTTGTGATTGTTTGATGTGTTTTTGATTTGGTTGGCCTTGGTTACCGTTTCAACAAATCTTCATTAGGTCGCTATTCCACCTACAAGAACTTTTGCGAGAAATATCCTACAAACTGTCCGACAGTGGCTTGTGCTAGTTTACACGTGCTAGCCACTGTCTGACATCTAGAAGTTTTCTTGCAGATGTAATTATTTGCGGCCGTACAGCATTATATTTCTACGCTGCTGCTATCATAATAATATGCATTCTTCATGTTCTATTTATGGACGTTCTTTGTTGTCAGGATCACAATAAAATTCTTTAAAAATTTCGTCATTATATTGTGACCTAAAATGTATAAACATTTCTTGATTACAAGTTACATCACAATGTTTCAGTTGTGTGTAGAGAGAGACCAACAAGATATATTATTATTAACCACATTCCGAGCCCAATGCTATTACAAATATTGATCATGATGATATAACAGGCCCGAACAAAGATTAATTACGTCAAACTAAAAGCCCTTCAAATGAATAAAAAAATCCATTTCTAATCAGAAGCCTTTGATGATGAAAGATTTGAAATCCATTGAACTGAGCCGTTTAAAAATAAGCTTCGAAATGTATGTTGCTGATTTACTTTTGATATATTAAATGTGTTGAATAATTATCATCATTAACGTTATTTATTGCATAGTGCATACATACAGTTATAAAACGCCATCATTCGTGTAGAAATGGGAAATAGTTCCAAGGTTGGCTGGTCAAGATTAAATCTTGCGTTTTGAATGATAATAAAAAGGAAATAATTAACTGACTTGCGAAAATTTAATGTTTTCCACACCTATCCATTCACGAGTGCGTTCGCAAATATTTTCATTGATGACATGACATCCTTGACGACCATCTGCTGCCTTATTAGTTTCGCCACCCGTATTCTTCGTACAGTAGAGTTCATTTTCTAATACCTTTGCGAGGCTTTTTTAACGTATTCTTGCCCACGCCACCCCGCAAACTGTTTGTTTTTAATTAATTTCATTGCCAGCTTCCGAAATATTTACGAACTTTTACGTGTTTAGCTAATTACCTTTGAAGGAAACAACTTTAGACGTTTAAATTAAGTACGCTTTGATGAAGTTGTGAATAATGGATGACAATAAATTGATACAGTTACTTTATTCACTGTGAGTGTTATTCTTGGTAACTTTCCAGAATTGGTCGTTTTATACAATTTGGAAAGTAAATACCTACCCACGCAAGCTTTGTGAACAGGGTTTTAAAATGAAGGTGGTCTTTTACGAATATTTGTATTTTCTTATTAAATTTCATGTTAAATGTCTGTGCAAAATGTGGTTGTTAATAGTAATAAGGTATAATGATTAATTATTATTACGATTAGGCGGGGAAAAGTACCTACTCAAAAGATTACGTTGCTCAGATTGACACTTGTCTGTTGCGTTTATTTTACTACCATACTTGCTTTTAGAACCCTTAAAGGCGTCGATGTTTGTAATAGAAAAGTTATTGATTTTCAGTTAAAAACCAAGTTTGAAAGTTATTATTATATCTTAGCGTTTGTTCTCATAATTATAAATACAAGCTTGCCTCGAATGATTACCACAGAACAAATGCACATGCATAACAACATAGTTATTTGATGGAGTTTCCAGAGAAAGCAATAGCGGGCATGTTTGTGCGGTTACTTTCATGCGGTTATCGCTGGCTACATGTCTACATGTCTACATAACCGCCAATGAGCAGGGCTCCTTCTCTAATCAAAGGATACTCGTATCTACATTTATATACCTTTTAAGTGCTTCGCTTAGCTACATAACTGTAATCTTATAAGCTATTTCTATTTTCTAGACAGGTGTTAGTTCGCCGGATCCAATGATCCTCTAGGATTCCCTTGAAGCGGTTGCACGCCATTTTATAAATGGTATTAAAAATATCTCGTGATATACTTTAAGATTCGACGATGAGCTTCTTCGTCGTCGAAACATTCTGGTCAGTCTGGTCAAACTTTTACTGACGCCGTAATGATGGATGATTTGATCGGTTACTGACATCAGACTGATAAAACGTCGCCGTTTAGGTGACTGACGCGAGAATGAATGGGTTACACGATCAGTTTACCATCAGTATTTCACCATTCACGGGATTAAAGGGAATTATTTAAAATATTAAATTTTCATCAGTCCGTCAATCCATGGGTTAGACGATCATTCTCCGATTATTCTGACCAAATTATTATTATTATTATTAACAGGACAACTTAAACTCCGCGATTAATAATAAAATTCGTCCAACGATTTGAGAACGAGTTATCACGGCTGGCCCCACTAACAATATACCTTGATCTACCGTAGGGTAACATTGATTTGCCTTATTCCGATCTGTCTATTGCGAAAAGTGAAATTGAGTTCGAGAATTGAGAGTCGGAATACGCTACGTATCATAAGAAATTACGATGGTTGTTTTTTGTCGATCTCGGCGTAGGTATGAATGAGTAACTCTCTTCATTCACCCGTGACCATGTAACGTCGATGGAATTCCGACGTAGAATTAGTCTCGCAAGTAAATTGTAACGTATACCCATGTTATGATATGGTAATATTCAATTTGTCACATGCACGTGTAAACGCGAGTACCGTGTAAAAAGACAAAGCGTTCCCAAAATGAAAACGTATTCAAATTTAAAATATTCCGTTTAAAGTGATTGTGAAATATCATGTTTTCACAGTTCTTTTTGACAGTTTGTTAACATCCGCTGGTTGTTTTAAACAATCGTTTATTATAAACAAAAGTGCAGCAATCTCATGCTGTCTTTTTGTCATAATATTGAATATTCAATTTATATCAGTAACTATTTAACTATGTTGAATGAAAGCGCTCCGTAGACTTAAGTAGAATCAAAGACGCATAAGAAAAATGGCATCATTCCAATAGCTATTAAGAAGAAGGCAATATTCGCGCTTCAAGTCAAGATCAAGGCTTCATGACCGCGAAAAGAACTGGATGACTCCGACAATGCAATGTCATCGCAACAAATGGAGAAACTGCCTAATGCATTTATAAAAGCACGGAGACTTGTAATCGCGACTAGCGAACTGGAAAAATACCCACCGCTAACCATCTGCCGAACGTGAATTATAGATCAAATTGCCTGCTTACGGTGGTTCTGCGTTATTCTATCTCGAAGAGTTATTTATGGTTATTCGTTTGTAATAAATTCCAAGAAGTGATCATAAAAGTATTTATCGTGTTTAGAGCTAAAGCTTCTCGGTAAACAAATATCCCAATGCAATAACATGCCCTATATTTCTTTCCTGCCATATCACGATGCCGAAACAATTACTCTGTTTACTTTGAAAATAATCCTCTTAAGTAGCTCTCACAAGAAAGTGTCGTTTCACGCATCCTCAACAGAGATGTCGAGATTCTTGTGTAATTCCCTCGCGGAGACCCAGATTCCGCAGGAAGAGGGAATGTCGTGCAAACTATGTCGGTACTTCGTGGTGCATGCCATTCATATGGAAAAAGCGTGGAAAAGTGTATAAAATTTATTTGGTCTCAGAATCTACAGTTATAAGTTTGATTATTCCGTGTCTGGTCTGCCATTTTTGCAATATCTCGATTGCGCAACGCAATGACACCTTCACTTTCTTCCGCTTTGTAGGTAATGTCTATCTTCGGCTTGATACAGGCAAAAGTGGTTCTATTCATTTTTTATGGCATTCTCCGAGGTGGAATGTCTTTGATATTGAATCACTGTGTACATTCATTCTATGATGTCTTTAAAAAACAGAAGAAAAGGATCGAAAGCAAAAGATCCAAAGGTGACATGTGGAGATTTTTGCTATTAATTCTAGTATAATAGCGTTTATCGTTGTTTAAAAGTTATTCAATAACAGTGTTGTATTCAGCCGCCGTCTGTGAACGAGGTTGGGTCGATTCAGATTTCAATTCCAATCCCTGGCTCAGCTCACGCTTATCTCTTTTCCATAATGATATTTTGATTCCGTCTACATTTATCCGTTCGATATACGTAACGTTTAATACGTTACACCTTGTTTTCCGAGAATGATTAACTAGCCGATTGGTATCTCTTGCTTCGCTAGCTTCGTTCTCATAAAGGAATTTATGTCGATTAAAATGCGTATGATATCTGATAAATCAAAATGTGGTTCACTACTTTCTCGTAACTGGAATCTATTTCAATTCTGGGACACACATTTTTCTCTACGTTGCGTGTGAGCGAAGTTTGTTAAAAAGCTCTTGGAGCCAGATGTCGCGTGCGGTGCGGTGGCTTGCGCCGACCGGCCATTGTTCAACTATACGTATATTTACCTAACGCTACTGGCATGACATACCAAATGTAGCTCCCGGCGCTCGTGTTACGAATGTTAATAACAGTAATCAAGTCAAACTTTGCTGTCTCGATTCCCTCGTTAGAGAACAGGTTTAAAGGTTTTATTCCTCTTGAAAGTAGAATTAATACCACAAAACAACAAGCTCTTACTTTATTGCCTGATGACATCTTATGGTGATTAAAATCTGTCGGTTGGTTGGCAAGATGTTTCCGCTTTGCTTCCTGTCCAGACAACTTTCAGTAGCCATTTCAACAGTTTCTAATCACTCATTTGACTTCCAGTATTGTGGTCAAACACTGACGTAATCGTCGTAATGTCCGTCGGAAGGTTTAGTGAGTGTGTATCGATCGGCACTCGGAACGTTATAATAATGGTTACGAAATGTTTATATTGGCCGTCTGGTGGTTCCCTTTGCTTAGTTGCGGAGTCTCGCACTTTCACCGCCTTTATACAGTGCGCGGCTTCCAACTGGGTCAAACGACAGATCACGGATAATCTGAAAACGATCTGTTCTAACGAGAACTTTACTATAGTATAGTTTTAGTATAATTTGTCCATCTTACGAACCTTCTCAATGTTCAATCTACATTTGAAGACTATGTTATTTTCTATAGTCGGAAACTAGCCATGAAAGAAGATTGCGTATAATATATTATTGAAAAGACTTATTAACTTCAGTATGGCTAAACAAAGTAAACAAGTGGTAGATTGAAAATTGAATAACATTTAGTCTATTTATTTACTTTTTATGTCATATCAGCCGAAAGAAGATCGATTGTAAAAGTACTCTCGGATACCTTATCGTTGTCTTGAGCTGTGCCTGTTTGTAGTAGACACTTAAAATGAAGATTGCTTTGTTTCAAACTGCAATCAATTACTTCTTAGCCAGATAATTCTGAGCCTTGACAATGCTCCGCTAATACGCGTAGGTTCTGAGGCCACAGTTTCCATCGCTCGACGACTGCGCGTAGCACTCAAATTCCATCTCGAAGAGACCAATTGTCCACGTAATTGCTATAACGCATGAAATAATGATTACCCAGTCGGTTATAAAATTAAGTTCAGCCTTGTACGGAATCGTTTTAATTGGTTCTGTACAACGCTGCGTCAATTTGTGGTTTTTCTGGTCAATATTGTTTTGCATTCCCGGTTTTGTGATTTATTTCAATATATTACCGAACCAAGTTGAAACGTTACGCCGAGGATGGTTGCGTGGGTTTGATATTTATAGTTGTCATTTGGTTATGACTTCATTGGTCGGTCTGTTGATGTTTTTGTGCCATTTGTAGGCAGGCACTAAACGATTTACAATTTCGGATTGCTAACATTTTTAAGCTCTTGTTATTGTTTATTTTTTATCTCGAACCACTAAGTTCCATTTTCACAGAAGCCTGCTGACTAACCAGTGGTCTGGTTGGTCAGGTGGACCGAAAACTTCAATCAACCAATGACTCAGATCTAATCATTTGGCGCTTCCTGTGCTCTAAGCTAATTGTCTATGTCATTAGTTCCACTACGCGCGAAAGCTTAGTAATGTTACGTTTCGCTACGTTTTTATGGAAATGCCCTTGAATCTTGACAATGCGAAGTTTTTATTTGGATAAATTTTTATCGAGGTATAATCTGATGCAAGATTTATCGGCTGCTAGTGCCCTGTTTTCTTTTGGATCGTGCATTTCTAATCAGAGATAAAGTATTATGTCGTTTTAGTAGAAACTCCGTCAACACTTAATATTATGATTTTACCTAATTAACCGATTTTACCCTACGCCGAAGGTTGTTTTAATATTAGACGAAGTATACGTCTTAAGGTAGCTAACAACAACAGTAGTTTCCTGTTTACCAGTAAAGGACATGTATCGTTAAATGGATTCCAATGGTAGCTTTGCCCAGTTCAGCGTTAATTCTAACCACCATATGGCTAGCATTAGCTTGCATTGGCACGTATGACCATGTACAGTGCATCCGATGAATATGTATCGATGTATATGTAACGAAGAATTCTTTTTCACTCTGCCGCCAGTTTGACTTGGCTTCCTTATTAGGGTGTCGCCGTGATCATGAATCATTTCTTGTTCCGTTGTTGCCAAACGTGTAGGGTGTATTGACTTAAAGTTATTGTGTCTTGATTGTGAATTCGTGAGGGTTTCGATTACCAATTCTTGTTCTTATTCAAACCGTTACCTTGAAGATAACACAGTCGGATGCGTCGCTAACATCATCATTGTATAAATTTAGTTCCAAGAACAAATAGTGAAGCAATTATGTCTGCTTTTAATAGCTAGACAAAAAGGTTGCACCTGAAAGACATCATCCGGCGCAGATGCAAGAAACCTGCGCGGTCCATTGCAGTACTGCACATGCGCGTGCCCATTAAAATTCCGGAGTGCACCCGACCACACCGCGCCGATGGTTAATTAATAATTAATATTTATTCGACACGCAAGGTGAAATGCTATTATTTGCCATCAGCTACGTTTCCATAGTCTTTATGCGTGCAAGTTATCTCACGATCGTGTAACTTTCCGCTCATGCAAACTCATAATTTTAACTGATTGATTTTGTGAACAATTCGATCACAGCGACAAAAGCAGACGCGGCGTGGGTGTCGGTAATAACTCATATTTTATTGGTCAATGACAGTGATTTGAGGCTCAAAATAACTGAAATGGGAACACAAAATCGAGTATAGTTGGATCATAATAAGAAAAACCCTGCCTATGTACTAGTGTCTTGTAATGACGTTACATTTACACGGTGTAGCTGTGTGTTGCGGAGGTCTAACGTAAATAGTCGTCGATCGCGTTAGTTCGTCCGCCCAGTTAATGTAGACCCTTACTACAACATAAGCAACAGTTTTTCTTGAGTTGGGTATAAGTTGCTTAGTAAAGGCCAGGCGCGGAGGCGGCGTGGGCGCCGACCTCAGCGGCTCGCGTGGGCTGCAGGTGCCAACGCACCTTTCCAGATTCCACGCTCCGGCTGCTCCCTGGGGTCTTATTCTCTAGAGTATCACATCATCGGCGAACTAACCGACCATAACTTGACCTATGACCACATAAAAAGTACACTGTTTTTGAGTGTCTTGATCTTGGTTAACGTATTCATTGCCGTCTCGTTCTCCAAGTTTTTTTTTTCTGCATACCGCATTTTTTTATATACGAAACTTGCAAAAACGCAAAAACACAATAAAAAACAGTAAAAACGCAACGTTAGCTTATATGCTTTTCTGGCAGTGAACGCGGTATACGAAGAGTATGAAGACAAGTTTGCCCAAGTTTACGTACACCTAGCCTCAGCCTAATGCTTACGACCACTCGGGCTGACTCGGGTCAAATTACGATTGCCAGTCGAGTTTACCGTCGAACGATACTCTCTCATTTAAGAGAATAACATCCCGATCTCAACCGGCGGTAATCGACTCGGCTACGACTCCTAATTGTTTTGCAACATGCACTCTCGACCTCCGTTGCATCAGGCGTACATTACTTTCAGTAACTTAAAGCCATGCCTCGCCAATTATCGAGACAATGCAACATATCTCACTGCATTTGTCTGCAGTAGCACTGCACTACCTTATACGTTAACATTACTAATAAGGCTCGGTTATCTGATAGCACGGAAAGCGTCTTGGATTGCTGTTTGTTCTGGCGATCGGTGTGATGTTTCTCTTGCTTTTGTTTGATTGTAGTAAATTAAACGGATAATTAGGTCCCATATTTCTCGAGGGCTAAGCTTTGTAAGTCAGCATTTATTCGTATTGTTATGTTGGTAAGATTTGCGGTAGTGTTTATGATGTGGCATTGACGTGACCTTATATGTTCTGGGGTTAGTCAGTGTACTTTTCTGATTAGTCAACCGGGTCAGGAAGCGTATCCTTCCGTTTCTAAGCGTCGCAAGATGCAGGCAATTGTCCGACAGTTTGATATGCGAGGTTCTCGCGATACAAATTAGTACCTCTATTAGTATTAAGACCTCATATTCACTGAATAATATTCGCCACAGGAGAGAGTGAAATGTGTTCGGCGATTCCGCTAATTGCACAGCAATTAACTAGTACGAATTCAGTGTAGAGAGTGGCCGGCCCGCTCTACTTGCCATATGTTATACGCATGAAAGTACCCAACAAGCTCTTTACAGGCGAAACGCTTCAAACATTTTAATATGAAATGTAAATGGGTTCGTTTATCACGCTTTTACTAAATAGAAATGTCAGTAAAATTAACCAGCGGGGTTAAATTGTCCTGCGTACTCCTGGGCGTAAGGAAGAGGCTGCCATTCCATTGAGGCGGAGACGAGCGGAGCGGTGCGAAAAGGACCAATCAGATTCCTCTAGTTTCTGTGTGCTATGCGTTAGTGTGACTGTACAAGGTGATTGGTCCTTTTCGAACCGCGCTCCGCTCGTCTCCGCATCAATGGAAAGGCAGCCTTAGATACCCTATCGCTATGGCCGAGCTTTTTAGACGGCGAAACCTGTGACCAAAGTTACAATACACGCACGACAATGTTAAACACCCTGATGAGATAACTTAACTCGACGGTAATTAGTTCGTCGACGAGCTCATCAGCGAGATGTTTAACTAAGGTCTGAATCACTAGAAAATAGCTACATTGTAAAAGTAGCCATTTTCTATAGACAAAATGCGAATAGTGCTGATAGATGTGATTAAGGCCTAAATCAACGCCCTAGAGGAACTGCAGTAGTGAATTCTCACATGTGATGTTGCACGCGCCCCGTTGTATGTGTTTATGCAGTTATTGTTTACTGCAACAGTAGGTATAGCAACGTTATGGATATCAGAATTCTAATGTTTTGCTCTGCACTTATGAATATTAATCGTTCTCGGTAGCTAAGCTATCGACACTGAGACAATTGCAATTCGTGAGAGCGAATCGTTATTGAACAGCGGTGCGACTCGAAATGTTTGTTCTGGTGTCCCCTTGTTTTGCAGACACTCATTTCATCGAATGTGCCGTTTCACCGAATTTCATTTCATCGAAAGTATTCGAAAGCTAATTTCTACTGAAAAAAACTGACAAACATTATTGTTTTCAGGTTATCTTAAGCATGGGTTACGTAGGTGAGGTTAGACCTGTGACCACCAAAAATTTTAACTTCTGCACGTGGAAATGCCTGTCGATAAAATGAAAATTCGGCGAAGTAAAACATTCTATAAAATGAGTGTCGGCGATTCAAGGGTAAACAGTTTGTTAAAAGCACTTTCTTTATGTAATTGTAGTTTACAAGCTAGCTTCCGACGCTAAAATCAAAGGGCACTTTGATATGCCGGCAGCAAGGCAACTTTGATTGAAGGCGGTGAATAGCTTCCTATTCGGGAGTGTCTCTGCGCCGCCTATTTTTAACCCGTCGTATGCCGCGGCACGCGCCGACCTTTCGGCGTTATGATTTGTCCGTTCAATGGTGTTATTATTTAGCGCGATAAAGGCAAACTTTGTCGACGAACAACCTATATTTACAGCCCAATTTGTTCCCCGACCCTATAGCATGGTCCTGTTCTCAGATCAACCAGGTCTAGATGCTACCAGTAGGTATACTGCGTGGCTGAACTTTGAAAATCGAAGTTCGAAATTATGTTATCGCCATCTCTTTCTCGTGATTTAGTCTCGAATGACGAATTAAAGGTAAGGGGCATCTAAAATTACGAGTTTAGTGCTTTATAAGCAATCTATATTGCAAACCCTGAGTCAGGATAATAGTTGGCTGGATTGACAGTCGTAGAGTTGTCGACAAACTTTATTTGGGATAGAATAATACCACAGATGCCATTATGGATATCAGTTGTTTTCCCTGTCTATTCAGAGTTATAAATTGGTATACGTCTGCTATTGATTCCCAGTCGTTACTCTTAAGAGCTCACAGGATTCCCTTCCAGACAGATAACTACCTTCGCGCATTAGTGGTCTTGCAAAGCTTACTTTTGGTTTTATTACTAAAACTGGAGATAACTCCATTTCACTAATGAACATTCCTTTCTAAAAATGAAATCAAAATATTCTTATATTTTTGAAGAAGTTTCTGTGAAACTAAGTACGCTAGTGAGGTAGTGACCACTCATTACAAGTGAGATTATGATCATCAAATAAGCACGTGTGCGCATGATCACAAATGCAAAGAAAGTGATCGAGGCTCGTGTCGCGAGAGTACTGCTTGAATAACTCTATAATGAGTATAGAATAAAGAACGTCGTGCCTCGGTCGTCGGTAATGTCTTTATAAGATGATCTAATAGACCTTGGCAGTGATTGTATACTCGTACAAATACTATGTGCCATTAAATAGTTGATTAGATTATGCAGGGTTGCCAAAACAGTGAAGTAAAAAAATCTAGATGCCTCACGTCTATCCATAATATTTACGTTCAGCGATTATCGTTTGTTTAAATAAGTTATTAAATTAAGTTATGTCTGCCTCGGCAGAAAGTGCAATTTTTGGACTCAGTTTTGGCCCTCTATATGACTTGTTCGAAAATCGATTACTATATACCCTCGGCAACAATGTACTATTAAATAACTGAAATTTCAGCGAAATTACAAAGTTTCGTGATTGTAGCAAAACCGTTTGGTGTACGATCGTAAATTTTTATGCCTAAAATGGACCACTTATGGTAGTGGATCGTGTGCATTATCATTTTTAATGAAATTCAGGTTCCGTGTAAACTGAAATGAAACGAGTGCCGAATGTTCAGACGAACGTTAATAATTATTATTCTTTACGATATGCAAATGGTTTTAAACAACGTATGATTGATTTTTGTGCAAATTAACAACAGAGAAATCATAATTACCTTCAAATCTCGAGTTCAAAGTTCAATATTAAGACTCGTTAAAGAAGTTCCTCTTTGTTTGACATCAGTAGATACAATAGTATCCTAACCCTAGTAGTATCCTAATAACCTCACTTTATTATTTAAAGGTTATATTTACTTCGTTAGTACATTAACATGATTAATACATTAATCAGTGCCAGGTGCATTATTTACGTACAAAATGGAGCCGTTATCGAGTGTAACTCTAACTGTGTTAAACAACATTCTTGCGTAAACGCAGTTTATGGTAATGACGTTAATACCTGCGTTGAGTAGCTGACGGCCTTCAAAGTAAACCTAACGATTAGTTAACTATTAGCAAACGATTTGTTTATATTTTTTATATAATAAAGTTCATAAGAATAGTACAGTAAAAATCACACTCTGACTCTCTGTTAATATATTGTTTATGCCAGAAAGAGTATGACAGCGACAAACAGCCGAGTACAGTCAGCATCCAATAGATAGGAGCAGCCAAAATAGCTAAATATATCGCAACACATCCTTATTTTTATAGTAATAAAGATGCTGATGATTTGCTTTGCTTTGATGCTGACTGTACTAGTAATACTCTGGTTTTACTACAGTCATGTACAAAATAGCACAAGGACCCGGTTCCACTTATTCATTAATACGATCACAATAAGCGGACGTTGCCATAACAGTTGGACAATAATTGTCCTATTCGACAGTCGGTGCTTGAATCGTGCTCTATCGACGTTTGTAACAAACTGCTGAAAGAGAAATATCAATGGAAATATGTAGATTGAAATAAATGACACTACTCGATATGCTTAGGTACCTATACCTATCAGTAATTGTAAACAAACAAAACCACGTCAGCCAATAGAAGCAGTGACACGTCAAAGTTCGAGGAAACAGTTTTGATTGGCTGTTTAACAAAGTCACGTGGTTTGTTTGTTTACATTAATTTAAATTCCTAAGCAAATGGTGTATACTCGTAACACCTAAAGGTCAAAGAATATAGTTGTATTTGTTGTTCCTTATTCTTATAAATAAAACGTATCACAAGCTAGATGAAAAAGCTGTTAGCCTCCACTTTGCTCGACTTGATTGAATCATATATTTGAAGCAACGTTCCGTAATGTGATAAAATGCCCCTTAATGCTAGCGCAACATTACTTTTTTGTAGCTTATTATTTTCTTTAGGAACTGCAGACTTATTTTCTCTCACAATAAACGCTAATCGTAGCGTCGATACAGCCTATGTAAGCAACATACGAGACGCATTTTTGCATTTACCAACACCACCTACCTGATTAAGAAAAACGAAGGTTTTCGTTACGTTATTTAGATTCTGTTCATTTGAATCGGATATCGACAGCAAATTAATAAATTGAATTGTGGCTAGGTCAAGAGTTCGGCTTGTCTGTTCGGTTCTCTTCAATAAATAATGTACAGGTGATCATGTTTATTTGTTTGTTTCAGTCGAAGCAGCGCGCGTCGATTAAATGGCTGCTGTCCAAGGCGTTCAACAACAGGGTACCGGATAACCTGCAGGAGCCTTTCTACAGGGACCATGAGGTAATCAATATTCAACAACATACATTTTGTCCGCGACTTCGTCTTCTTAGTACTTGTTTATTGCTCTTCCATTATTCAGAAACAATCAATTATTCAGACATAAAAAGCATCCTTTGCAGTTAAGGACAGAAAGATGTATACACTTTTTCACCTTGTTCCATTGTATTAAGGTCCAAAAGTGTGTACATCTGTATTAATCCAGGACACGGATGGGATGGATCTGTGTGCTGAATTTCATTCAAATCTGTTTAGCTGTTTATACGTGATTAAAAGATAAACACATTCTTACAAACTTTTTAACTGTCATTATCTAGGATAAATAGGATGTACAAATTTGAGGATATATTTGCTAAAAAAAAACGTAAATTATATATGAGGCTATGTATTAAAATTAACTTAATGGCTATTCCGTTGCCTGCTGCATATTTTAGAAATATATTGCGGAAAACCTAGAAACAGACTTTACCTATTCTGTTCATCCGCCGACGTTCGTTTTGTGCGATTTATACCAGCTTCACTATAGTAGGTGCTTAATTAAAACCTCAGTAATGCGGAAGATCTTGTGTCATTAATAGTTTACAATGTTATCGTGACCTTAAATGAACACCTTTATCCAATGGAATTAATCGTATTCCCACTCATAATCTTCTATGTATATGCTTGGAGTTATCTGAAGTGTTATCCTAATTGCATCATCACACTCGTGCCGTGCTTCGTGGTTGGAGACAGGATAGTTTCACTAAAGCACGCTACTGATACTCTAGTTTAGATAACAGATTGTTGCCCCCTGTACAAAGGCCGTCAGCTCTTCTCACGTTTGCTTTCTACTATTGTTTATCTAACTTATTTGCTTGCGTTAGGAAAACTGCGCTCGATTTGAATTCCAACAGCTGTTTGACGATCTAAAGTGATTTATAACCTATCGTTAATATTAATGCCAGATGTTTTGTTGCTTCCAGTGACTCGCTATTAAGTACTTAGAAAGCTTAAAACTTCTACTTACATTACAATGTATAGGTATTGTCAATGAATACGAAAAAGAAACTCGTTCAGTGCAAACACAATCGCCCGAAGAAAATAGTTTTTTTACTCTCGTAGAATATTCAAACCGTTGCGGAACAATCAAATTCATCTCTTGGACAAAGTTCTGAGCTAGATAAAAGAAAATGCTAACGGGTGCCTCTCATGCGGCTGAAGTCCGACCCCTGATGGGAAACTAATCTTTTATATGCCTTGCGCCTTATGCCTATCGTTCGTTATTTATTTAACTTACGTTGTCAAGTTAAGTAACAGTCACGTAATCGTGTAGTTTGTCAGGTAGATAAACGGATTAATGTTGGAAAATATTTAATTGTCGCGAGCGAGGGGAGACCATGAAATTCTTCGTATCTGTTTGCCGGTTTTTAAGATTCGAATCTTGTGTCGTATTCGGCCCTTCGACAAAATGTACATGTATTTTGTCATTGGATAACGAAATGACATCAGCCATTCCATATTTAACACGCCGTGCTAATACGAGTATTAGTGCCTTGTTTGCAAACCTTATGTGTAGACCGGTTCATAAAACCTATTAGGTCAACAAATGTGGTGCGAACATAAATAGAACAAGCAACAGGCAGGTGATTGAAATTGAAATACAAATGGTGGTCGGAAGGACGGAAAGGGTTAGGTAATGGGTGTATGTAAGCATACGCGTGTATAATTTGTAGGTATAAATATATGACAATCATACACGTTTAATCTCTCATAATCACCGTGACGTACGCGCGTTAATTTTGTTCTTAATCATTGCTGTGTTGATCTTACCACTACATACAAACACCGTATCCCTTGAGTGATTAACCTAGGTTGTATTGAACCTGTATTCAAACCAGAAACTCTGTGCTACCAATATCGTCCTTGAAGAGACCGTCTATTTTTGCAAGTGAAACTAAGCCAAGCATATTGATCGTGGCATCAGACATGGGCTGGTTGCGAGCGTCACGCGAGCCTCAGTGCGGAGCTGCAAGCTCGGTGGTTGGGAGTGCCTGGCTAATGGCCCATTCCCCTGATTAGCGGTACGGGACCTTCATGTGAATGTGTTACCCAAATTGTATGTGACGTGTCTATCGAATTATCATGATGGTTAGTCCACTAATGGACTCTTGAATTACTTATTCTACTTGTGTTCATAGCTGTTCTATTCTGTAACGAGTAACAAATCCGTAGCGACCAAAAGTTTCTTAATTCAGCAGTGAACTTTTCCGCCCATATTGGTTTTTGCTGGGATTCCAAGAAGTTGGTTCAACACCCGACGGATGTCCGTTAACAAAATGTTATTGCGAACGGGGGCATCTGGGAGCACCGAGTTTGCTTCAGAAATATCTGCGAGACATAATGGTTGTGAAATCACTGGAAAGATGCAGGGTTCCCAGACATAAGAATCTAATCGGCGCTACTGATTTTGTAGCTGTAAAGACAGTTTATTTTGGAATTGATTATTTCTACTTCAGGAAATTATAATATAACAATTTACGTACGCTCCTCGAGCTTATATTGCTGTCAAAATGTGGATTTAGCGTGATATTATATACTCTAATGCTAATTCGTTCCTCGTTTTGAATAATCTAGGTCAGTTCACGCATAAAAACTTAAAGTCGCATGAAATTACTGTACACATGTATCGCAAACATGAGTATTAAGTAACTCTTTATAGGTTTTGCTTAATAGGTCTGCGCATGAACTCACGCAAAGGTCGAGCGTTAGAGCTTTGTCTCCAAAGGTTTATTAATTAACTATTAGAATGGTACCGCTATTAATAAAGACAGTCGTAAACCACCCTTAGCCCTATAAAGCAATTGAACGATTCACTGAACGCTGAAAGGCGGTCTTTAAGTTAACCCGACGTTTACATTAGTGCTCAAAGTGGTGTTCGGTTTATTGTATCACATTTATACTCTGGAATGAAGGCGTACTCCACGAGTTCATATTTCACAAATTATAAATGTACGCGTCCCTTTGAAATCCTAACCTGCAGTTCTGCTTCAACGATGTCGTCTCGAACCGTTTTTCACGATGGAAATAGCCTAACGAATGCAAGTTTGTAGAGATGTCGCACCAACGTCAATGCTTTCCAGAACTTTTACATTCAAATACAAAAGCCTTATTTTAAAAGCCACAGGGGTGATATTGTGGTGATTGAAACCGTGTAAAGAGCAATGTTCACCTCGTTTCGTAAAAATAGTCGGCGCCATTTCCGCCATCGGGAAACCGGTGATCTTTTGTTCTTTTCACCGTTGACCGGTGACTCAGCTGGTTTGGTCGCACACAAAAATATATTTCCGGATTTATTTTTTACTTCATGTTATCCTTTTGTTACTGTTCAATATTTTTACCTGGTTAGTCTTAAATTGCTCAATAAATAAAATAAGACTGAGTCACAAAGAGATCTGAATTGCTTCCGTTGATATCAGTTCCCACAAATGACTCAATAATTTTGCATCGATTGTAATTTGTTCCGGTGCGTGTGATTCACCCGGCTTTTTATAGTAATTTCACGTAAATACAATTAGTTAGAAGTACGCCTGCTTTCAAATTAGTTACCAGTTTGATTGAGGAACATTTCCTATTTCTTTGTCAACTTTGTCACATTCGGTCTTTTACGACCGACTGTCTAGATGGCTGCTTTTAAATCGATTTTTATTGAACTGGGTTCATTTTCACTGACCAATTATAATCACTCGACGTTCCAATCGAGTCAGACATGTCTATCGGAAGAAAGTGTCCGTGCAATACAATCTATAACTAAATATCTTTGACCTTGCGTTTGCGTCGTGTCTATAAGCATATACTCGTACATACAATGTAATAGCTCTTAAATTGTCTTTAACTATCGCGGTGGATAAACGTGGATGCATCCGTCACTTTTGCCCTTACGTACGTACTGGTCAGAAAGTGACGGATGTTTAATCCACGCTTAAGCAGAGGGACGCAGCAATATCGTCGCCTTACTTTCTCAACCTCGTATCTGCATTTTTTTTTTCTTGCGGTTGGTAAACTGATTACATCATAAATTATAACGAATGAAATGAAATTACCAACTGCAAGAAAAAAATTGCAGATACGAGGTTGAGAAAGTAAGGCGACGATATGTTAGATACGTATGGAGATATTTCCATCTCATTCCAAGATATTGCGGCGTCCCTCTCGTTAGGGTTAGGGTCAGGGTAGTGTAATACGCGCGTTATCCACATCGATACACACGACCATAATGACGCATTTTCATTGGTCGTTAGCCCGCATGCTAGTAGCAATCCATTGACGAGTTGGTTTTCACATTATTGAGGCTAGAGCCATTGTAACGACGTAATGCTAAACGACCAATGGAAATGCTCCTCTTTTGCCTACTTGTAATAAATAAATGAGAGAACGCATCCCTGATTTACCTAGGTATAAGAGGTTACAAGATTAACAGAATCGTGACGGCTAATCTTAAACGGCTGTAAATCAACAAAGCGCATGCGAGCTTTCGTCTCGATCGCGTTTTGGGATCGCACCGTTATCGGACATGACCTGAAGGTCGTATACGATGCGTCTCAGAAACTTCGAATAGGTTTGACGACCTTTTTTAAAAAAAACATCTACAAATCACAAATCGCCAAACGGGTTCTCACGGATATTATAAACCGAGCGAGCGAAGCGTCTGCGTTTCAGCTTGGTCAAAAATTATTTCGTATGTCCGGCTGTCCGGCTGTTCACACCTACAGGTCGCAATTCTCAACCGAATCTCGTGAAATTTTGTGAGCAGTTTCGATAATTATATGATTTTTTTGTCGATTCAGTTTTTTTTTAATTTTTCAAAATGCGGAGATAATTTTGATCTATATCTGTGGTGTAGGTACGTTTGTAGCAAAGTTAGTAGTTTTATTTTGGTTTAAAATTCATCTACATACAGTCAAGGCTTACTTGAAACTTGAAACAGCTTTGTTGATCTTAAACAAGTAAGTATGTAAGTGAAATAACGATATATGACCTCATTTCATTTCATGTTGCGTCCCACTGTTACATCTCATTTGTCTTGTGGGAGGGTCTTTTAAACAAATGAGAAGTTTCCGACAAGGGGTGGTAAACACCTGTCCTTTAACTTGAAGTACACGAGTACACTGCCACTAGAATAGAATCAAAAGGAAGGAAATAACCCCATATTTCTTTAAAAATTGTCGGTATAGTACACATAATAATTTAATAAATTTGATTGACCCAAACTATTTTAATGCACTTCATAAAAAAAATCTAGGTATTGGAATACAAATCTTCAAATGTACAGTCAGCATCAAATACGAGTAGATAGGAGCAGTAAAAATGACCAAATATATCCCAACACATTCTTATTCCTATAGTAATAAAGGTGTGTTGCGATATTATTTGGCCACTTTCGCTGCTCCTATCTATGATGCTGACTGTAGGTATAAATCGTAGTGAATTGGATCAGCCATTCGGACCCTAGGCGATGAAAGACAGACGGGCACACACACGAGCAAACAAAGGCTTGAAACCACACCCCTGTATTGATTTATTCGAGTATAACTAAACAAACATGGACGAGAAGATGATTGTTACAATTTTACTATCATGTAAGTAAAGTGGTGACATTAAAACACCGTTAACCCGCTAAGTAACGCATTGAAAGTGACGCCCGTTTTGTTTGACGTTCAAATCACAGCCGCAACGCGTTGTTTATGACGATTCGACTGCTGTAACAGCGTGCCGGTTTCTGTCCTTTTATGTTTGACATCCGTGACATGCTACGGGGTCAAGGCGCGTGCCGCTAGTCAAAATAAATTACTAGTTTTCATATGCATATCGTTAATTACTCAAGTATCTAGTGCCATCGTCATATTCATCATAAACATCTCATTGCCTTAATTACTCAAGTGTCTTGCTTATGCTGTGTTTATGCTATTAGAACAGAACGCGGCGACTACAAATCCATACCATTCCGAAGAGAAAACAACTTCTATTGTGTTCCGATGCGTTTCTTTTCTAGACTGCAATCATCAAAACTTGGCAGCCGGAAGATTATGAATATAAATTGTTTTTTCTAATTTAAAGCGGTGCAAAGGATTTAAAAATGTTTTTTATGCAAATTATCTAATAAACAAATTTATATTCCTATGGTTCTAGATATAGGTACTAGGCTGATTTTAATATTCGTTGTGTAGAAAAGGTGCAGAACAGAGAGTAGTTATTTCCTTGACGGATTTGACGTCGGTTGCTGGCTCTCCTAAATATATCATACAGTAATCGAATGTTTAGACCTTTTTCCCAGAAAACTATGACTAGTTCAGCCTATGCGAAGGTGAACTCATAAATAATTTATAGTATTTTTATAATTAAACTTTTGTGGCATAAATCTGCTGCTGTCAAATAGTCACGTATTAGATCACTATAGCACTAAGCCAGGGTCAGGGTCTTCTCTTAATAGTATAAAATAAAATAGCCCCGTCTGTACGTCTATGTGTTCTGTTTAGAAACTACTGGATGGGTTTTGATGCGGTTTGCACTATCATCTAACTAGAATATTTCCTGAAAAAGATTTAGAACTACATAGGTATAGATAGACTGATGCAGACGTGTGTCGTCGCGTATTTGTTTCTAAATGTTGTATCCGAAACATTGCTTTTGCTTATTTGAAACATTAATTCTGAATGCGTCGGTGTATGGGTAATACTCATTAAGTGACATTTACATTCATTAATGAGTTTTAACTTTAAACCGACAAGAAAGTTTACACACACAAACAAAGTTTACAAAGTTTAAACATGTATTCACTGTGAATACATGTGTAAACTTTGTATCCGAAACATTTCTCAGGCAACATAGTTTCTGTAATCATCTACGCTCAAAAACAGTGTATTCGAAACCGTGTCCCATTGTTTTGCATCACCGAATTTCATTTAATAGAAAGCTAGTTTCTGCTGAAACCTTATTGTTTTCGTGTTATCTTAAGCATGGGTTACGTAGGTTAGGTTAGACCTGTGACTACCAAAAAATTGGAATTCCTGCACGTGTAAATGCAAATACCTGTCGATGAAATTAAAATTCGGCAAAGTAAAACATTCTATGAAATGAGTGTCGGTGATTCCAGCGTAAACCATCCGAAACCATCCGAAACATTGTTTCTGATGAATACTGGCTTTAATGCATGCACCCGACTATCCAATCTTTGTCAATGTGTGGAATCCAACCAATGACGAGGAATAGGAAATGGGTGGCTATCGCCTACGAGATGGGGCCAAGGTCAGGTCGCGTTATGACGGTTGCGGGACTGAATGTCTTTCTATTCGGGGCAAGGGTTGATTTGCATTTCACGTTTAATTTACATTGGAATGTTAACTTGTTGCTGAAGCAATTGATTTTGTGGGAATTGTAATGACTTGGATACTATCCACTTTTCGTTGAACAACCAATCATGGTTTGTTTCCTGAAATTATTATCGTGTTTTTGGTTAATTTCACGACAATATTAGACTAGTTATGTACAGTTGCTATTTAATGTATGTATAAGATGATCAAAAATATCTGATCTTGTCTCTTATGTTTAAGGGCGTTAGAGCATGGTCAGATATTTTTTAAAAGCACCCTTTACGCTCGTCAGCGTCTGTACATAAGGATTGTGTCTAAGTATATGTTATATGCGACTAGAGAAAGCTAGTGACTTGTTTCCGCTATTTCTCTGCATCTTCTCGTCAGGGATTCAAAAAGTTCAACAAATATTAGGCTCTGCATTGTCTGTCAGTCCGTCTGTATCTGAACAGTTTTTAACCGACTTCAAACAAAGGAGGAATGTTTTTTTGTAGGTATCAATTAAGCAATAAAGTTTTGACTGGTTTCCATTTTATAGATCTGGATTGTGAAATTGATTGAGATTGGCTTGCAAATGGATGCAGCTGTTGCAGAAATGTAAACGCTTCCAGTCTTAAATGAATCGTTTATTTAAAGATCATTGCATTTAGATTCTAATTTAATCAACGTTGATGTTATCCAGTCTAATAACAAAAATTACCATGTTCAACGGATAAGTGCTCGACGTGACATAGACGACATTTATCTTCAGGAAATTTCACAATTCCCGATGTAAATGCAATAAAAAAAGAATTCCATTTTTTATTAATGGCGTCTGTCCGTGTGGACGATTTTGCCAATGTCAAAGTTTAAAATATGTATAATACAGAGTTCGTCATTGCACGGTTCTTGTCTTGATAAGTCGGAGAATTGTGGCGAGAGTGTCAATCACTTATGTATATTCAATGTCACTTATTACCTTGACCAACGATTTGGTTTTTACTGTAAGCTGGTCAAGTTTTTCTATTATCAATAAATTAACCCACATTAAAAAGATCAATAAGGACCGAGGCCTTATTTCGAAAATGTTCAAACATCTATTTCCCACATTCGGTTTCTCATGGTTAATATAAGATGGTAATGTCCTCCTGCTCGGTTTCGCAATGAACCGGTTGCAATTTACTAACGATATGAACGCGAAGGAGCGGCCATATGAACTGTCATGCACTTAAATCTAATGACGCAATGTCACACTCAAGTCTAAATTTAAAACGGTGGCATGTTTATCATTGATTCATTTTCATTTGCACGAGTACAAAATTAGGGCTATTTGCGGTTATTGGGTACATTATGATGTTTGATTTATATCTTTGAACGATTTAGTTATTGATTTGATTTGATTTCCCACACTTATCTCGAGACAGTACTAAAATATGATTATTCTTGTTTCAAGCGTAATTAATAAAGTTCATTTTAGAGTAGAGTTTGTGTTTGTGTGGTTGTTTTTTGTGTAATTGTTTTGATGGGATGACTGATTTGTGTGTTGTGTATTTTAATTTAAAGTCGCATAATTTTTCAGTGCGTAATAAGTACGTAGGTATAATACTATCCACGTGAAAAAAGAGGAGCAATCATGTAGCTCTGCCACTGGCACTGTATTGAGCTCAGACGTTTTTAAAACTTACTTCACACCGATTTTTTACTCTGCACACACCAGAATATAATAGCTTGGGTTATTATCGAAAGTTCTTTATTTTAAACCTTAATTATCTTATTGATATTACGCTAGATAATCCCGACACCGTGGGATAGAAATTCTGCCATTAAAGTCGTATGAACCGGCATTCGAGGTGTGCAAAAAGACGCGTGCCAAGTTCGTGCGACACGCAATGAAGTTTGCGCAATGCCGCTTTGGTATCGCATCGCGGCGCCGGAATACGCCCTTATGCGTTGCCCATTTTAATAAAGGCCATTTTTACGTGTGACGTCATAATGGCTATGTCTAGGCGACCGCGCCCGTTAAAGGTTATGTGGTCACCCCGCTGCACTGTGACGTCATCGTGATCCGCCCTTGATAACTTTTATTACAATAACTAGCTTTTTAACGTCCAGTGCCATGTTAGCCTTTTTTCATACAAATACCCTATGAAAATGTTGTTAAATTCGCATTTCTTGAAGCAAGGCAAATGTTCGATGATTACAAAAGTTAGGAAATATGATTATGCAAATGAATGAGATAAGTATAGCAAGGTGAGCTTATCTTGAACTCCTGCTGGTACTTTACTTACCCTAGTAATCGTTGTTTAAAACTGAAATACCTCGTATGTATGTATATTTCACTAGCAATGTTTGACGACGCAGTTAGCCTAGTTGGTAGTGACCCTGCCTACGAAGCTAGCGGTCCTGGGTTCGAATCCCGGTATGGACAAATATTTGTGTGATGAGCGCGAGTATTTGTTCCTGAGTCATGGATGTTATCTATGTATTTAAGTATGTATTTCTCTATATAAGTATGTTTATCGTTGTCTAGTACCCATAGTACAAGCCTAGAGCTTAGTTTGGGACTAGGTCAATTTGTGTGAAATTGTCCCCTGATATTTATTTATTTATTTATAATGTGTAATTCAGGCGTTTAGAATGCCTACGCATGTTAAGTCTGTTTTAACAATGTTTGGAATATTGAATCTTTAGTTATTTCTTTATCAGCTTACCTAGGTGCTAGATGATCCATATTGTATCAGATAAACACTTCAAAAAAACAAAAAAAAATTGCCCATAGATATAAAATGTTTCCTTAGCTGCTGATTTTATGTTTTCAAAGCAAAGACACCCTCCCCCGTTACATAATACTTGAATGGTCCCTAACTTTCAAGATCCCTTTTAAAATATGGGACGTAAATGTTGGCAACTAAACTAAGGTATCTTCACAGCTCTTTATACCTACGCCAAGCGTTAAGTCGAGAGCTCTTGGCTACGACCGACCTCGGTCTTGTACAATTTGATACCTACCACCGTTGAAATGTTAAGGTTTAGCATTCTTCAGCTTTCCGCGAATTATGCTTTCTGTTAAGTGTCCCAAGGTTCTTAGTCTTGCGTAATATTAATAATAATACTTGGCAATGATAATTTCAGTTTATATAAGGTAACCCGGGTTATGCCTTCAAGAGTGTTTGTTCTTTCTCACTGGTTTTGGTGGGAATTCATGTAACCGTGGATAGAAAATATAACGTTTTATGAATTAGATTTCAGAACATAAAATCCCTGGACCTTATTAATTTCCTATAATAAAATGGTAAAACGATTCTGCCTGTACAAAGCGTGACGGTTGCTGTTGGTTCTTATTTTAGTTAAGCATACCTATCACAAACTTTAAGTGTTCTATCTGAAAGTTTGTCTCTGTACACTGTAAAGGCCACGCTATAAAGTTCCAAAGTTAGATGCGGTCTCGTCATCTCTACTAAACAGATGTTCTAATCTTAATGTTCCATTGTGAAAATATTGCTTGTAAAACATAATGTGAATCGGTTTATTAGCGTTTATTAGTCACACATAGTGCATTATATAAAATAAAGACATAGGATACTTTTCATCCCATTTAGATTTTTTCCTTTGGAATAAAAGTTAACAATTTCTACGAGCTCTTTGATGAAAGCTTCATGATCTCTTTACAGAGCTGCTAAGAATCTCCGGCATAAGAGATACACTACAGCAATTGACAAACAAAACAGTCATGTACTATTTGTCCGTTGTTGCCAAGTCAATTACAGTCACTATTCCAAAAACAAACTAAACTACTGTCTCCCCGTTCCAGGACCAGGAGCACCTGAAGCCCCCGATAGTGGGCGGGCTGGCGAACGCGGAGATCTACTGCCTGGCGCTGGCCAACATGTACTCCGACCCCAACTACCACAGCCTGAACCACTGGAACATCCTGCAGACGCTGGCCAGGAAGGGCGTCCATGTGCCCGACCCTCCGGATTGCGCGCTGACGGAAACCGTGCTGTTACAAAATAATCCGCTCAAAATGGTAAGCGTTTTATCTTTTATAGGCATTCGTTGCGGGGCGATTTTTAAGAATCGCGTGCTCGGAACGACAGACGAGCGGTAGACAATAAATCGCAAGCAAAACAACGTCATAACCAACTTGTACCTATCTAAAAAGTAACGATTTACCGTTTCGATTTCACGAGCGTCGAGCGGCTCGAGCGCTTGATTCTCAAAAATCGACCCGTTGGTCTCCCGTTTACTGTTTCGACCGCTTACAGCGATTACAGCGTCACGATGTACGCGTGATGGTCTTCTTTACCGACTGAAGGGTTTATGCTGATGTTGGACATTGTGTGTGTACGGCGTTTTACGGAAGACCATGGGCTTGAAATATTGCTTTGTAGAAAAAAGAAATAGTGATTTTGTAATCAAATAAACTGCACATTCCTAGTTTTGGAGCATGTACAGATGAGCTCTTTACGTTAGCTACTGGCGTGTTTATCTTTCCTTGACCGCAAGAAAGGTTTTACAGAAATATCAGTGTAGGTAATTTCTTCAGTTATCTCTGTAGTTGTAACTCAGACTCAGTCTGAGTCACTCAGAATTTAGATAACGCAGTGCAAGTGATAAATACACTATGACTCCAGCATAAATAACAGTGTGCAAAGCTTCAGAATGTGATAACTGATAATAAAGATAACCCTCTATAGAATTACCAACCGTTCGTGTCCACGTGAATTGGCTCACAAAATAAAACGTCTCTTTTTAATAAATAATTCATAACGATCCTTTGCCCGAAAATATCCCAACTTTTTGTCCAACATTTATCACTCGACGCGCCGTATGAAATACTTCACCATCCGTCTGGCGAAGAAAGTATTTAGGAAAACATGTTTGTGCAGTTTTGGTCGATACTTTTAGTCTCAATATGTCGTACGTCAGTGCGGGCGGAGTTTTGTTTTGCTGTTTTAAAAGTGAGAGGTATTATTTCCTAGTTCCTGCAGAGAGCATCAGTTCGCTACCACGATTTACTATCAATCCTTTTCGCCAAGCAGCTGTCTTCGCGATGATGTTTCGGTGTGGGAGTCGGTGATACGAATGGCATAACGTCGGTAATACTGCATGTAACTAACAAATTCAATAGGTTGTAAAATGCAAGGCGCACTGACTTACTTTGTGAGGTGCATTTTGCTCTTTCTTGAATTTGGTAGTTACGCGGTATTGCACAGTATCACCGACGATAAAGTTGTTCCATCGTAATTTATCATCAGGTCTGGCAACGCATTTGCAATTTTAAAGGGTCCTTAAAACGCCTACTATCTGGTCTGCTCCTTTGTAACCTCCGCGCTTTTAAAATCAGTATAAAACAAGTGGACTGCGGCTCTCTATCTTCTCACTGCACTGCAGCTGCTATAACAATATATTTTGATTCCAGACAGCGCACATGTCAGTGATAGAGGCACTGATGGTGCTGTACGCTCGCGAGGTGGTGACGCTAGACCGGGTGTCGGCGGCGGCGCAGCGGTTCGGCACCAGCCAGCCGTTAGCCGGCGTCAGCGTGCCGCATGAAGACGGCCTGCTTTGCTGGATCAACGCGGCCTGCGCGGCGCTCAACAAGGCCGAGGTTAGTGTGACGTGGTGCGAGGTGGTGGTGTCGGCGAGGTGGCGCAGCGGTTCGGCACCAGTCAGCCGTTGGCCGGTGCCAGCGTGCCGCATGAAGACGGCCTGCTTTGCTGGATAAACGCGGCCTGCGCGGCGCTCAACAAGGCCGAGGTTAGTGAGAGCTGTGCCGCCCTTGCTTTCATCATCATATCAGTCAACATTTTAGTCAGTTTCCTACTAAAAGTCGCGGGGATTTAGGAAATACCCTTGCATTCGTTGCCATAATATCCGTTATCCCCTGCTGGGATCTATGGCTCGTAATACAGCTCTCCGCCTGGAACCGTGGTTAATTCTCACAATAATTTAGAAAATATAATTAGAAAAGATTATGTTTTCCGATAGCCTATATGCTAATATTAGTTATTAATCACGTTTAGCGAATGAATCATTACCGTCGTGGCCAATTACACAGTTACCTAATTAATTTGTTTAGTAAGTATGCTAGACAAATGAGGTCCAAGTGGAGTGCTGGCGAAACTTATAATTGCAGTCACGTACATACCAACAAACCGATTTAATATCATACTACAGGTTTTGCATGTTTTCTATATAATTAACTATGAAGGTACACTGTAATGTGAATAAATACCGCAGGGGACTTGCGTTGCGTGCCGACATTTGGTGCAAACTAGCTAAATTAGAGCGTCGTAGGTTACAGCTACGAAAGCAGCAAACTGAAAAGAACTTGCAAGTCTGTATAGTGTACCTAGTTTAGCATATTCTGGTTAAAAAACGCCGCAGCAAAAATCCATAGAAATTATAAAGTTAACTCACAGATTTTTTGACTCAACTTTCCTTAAAATGAAAATGTCTCTAAAGTCGATCTGTCAAATTGACAGATTTATCAACCTAATTGTTTTATGAAGTGCAAACGGAATTCTACCTTGGGGGGCACACTAAATATTTTGACCGACTGTACCTACTGTAATATGGATGACATGCACACATCGTGCCGGTAGATAGTGGTTGTAATTTTTTCATTCGCTCGCTTAGTTCACTCGGAGTTCACGCCTCCACCGACAACCCTAACACCAATTTAGGCACTGGTGCGATAATCAATCTCTAAATCCTACAATAAACTAACGTCTGTTCCAGGAGAACACATCACAAGTCCCAATGGTGAAGAACCTCCAAGAGCTATGCGACGGCACAGCCCTGGCCGCGCTCATTTCGTTCTACTGCCCCGACGCGCTGCCCCGCACGGCCGTGCGGGTCGGCCGCATGGCGTCCATCCAGGATTGCCTGCACAACCTCATGCTAGTCTACGACTTCTGTCAGACGTGTCTGCCGCACAACGTGTTTCATATGCTGCCTGAAGATGTCACTTATATGCGGGGGTGAGTTGCCTATTTTAAGATTGTGTCTGAATGTGAGGTGATACTCCATCAATAGGATCTAGGCTAGTGAGACTTGATGCGCTGGGCGACTAGAGGGGAAGGATGGAGAGGGTATTTGGATCATACTTTACAAATCAACACAAAACATTGTGTTTTCATCTAAACTGGACATAAGATTTTGTTTCTTTGTTTATCTTTCAGGTGTAAGATTATTTTTTGTTTGTTTCTCTGGGTTACTTTGACCTTATGACGGTGTAGCGAATGTTCTTTTTTTTAAATTAAATTCATAAATGATTAATATTTGTGGGCGCGAAGTTGTAAGTTCTCTGCACGTTCTCAAACATATTGTATGCTGTAAATCCGTTATATCTTTAAAACAGGTTGTAATATTACTAAATCCTAACACTTAGTGTCAAACCTAACTCACTTAGGCCCTGTGTAAGCATACCCCAGGGGACGCGAGCGTATAAAGTTTAATTAAACCCGTTTCAAGTTTAAAAGCGGTCCTGTTCCACTTTACCAACCTACTTGGGCTCACATTGATCGTTTACGGAGTACTTGGAGTAACGTGGCGGATATCCGAGGGGTTTAGTTGGCTTGGCGCCAGACCATGTACAACTGCACACGTCTTATGATATATTATTTATTGTAGTAACAATAGGTGCATGCTGCGTTATTGTGGAGTCTGAATTTTGTGTAAGACAAATTGCTATCATGAAATTGATTACGCCTGAAGAAATCACAAGTTTATTTCAAATCTAATGAGAAAAATTAGACACCTATGTGAAAACTAACTTTTTTCCGCGATTCCATCCGCGTCTTATCAGTTTTCTACTATTTCCACGCGATCATCTCACTTTCAGGAATAAAAACTAGTGGCTCTGTGAACTGTAGACCTCGCGACAACTTAGCCGTTGGATAACTGTTATCCCCATACATCGACATAGGTTGCGGTCAGTTCACCAGCACCGCAAATAAGTTGGTAATCGTAAAAACCCCCCATATCTTTGGAAAAAATTCCAAAAACTGAATCTACAAATAAAATCCATGTAATTATTTCCATAAAATTTCACGAGAATCGGTTGAGAAATGCGATATGTAGAGGAGAACATACGAAAGCATTTTTGTCCAAGCTGAAACGGAGACGCTTCGCTCACCCGGTCAATAAGCCTTTGTCACTTCGATACTACAAATCTTTCAAAGCAAATGAAAAACAAATTCTTCAATTTTGATGTGATAAATAAATCTGTTTAAAATGTTCCTAACATAATTAATGATCGTTTTATAATCCCAATATGTGACGTTCTCAATACAAAGGGACCTTATGGAAGAAGGCAGTTACGCTCTTCTTATTCTTGTAACTATACGAATACTATGGTAACAGTTCTAAAAACGGCGTAACCGCCTACCTCCATAAGGTCCCTTTATATTGAGAACGTCACATATAATAATTTCTTTCACAATTTCAGATCAATGCGACAAAACCTAATAGCAATGCTAGCGGATCTGTTCAACATGCTAGAAGTGCACCCAGTCAAGGCTGTCAAGTACCCCGGGTCCGGTGAGTGACTCGCTTCAGTGTCGCATGCTAGATAGATTAATGGGAGTATGTGGTCATAATCTCAAAGGTTCTGCGCGTACTAATCGTTAACAGCGCGGACGCGACCAAAATAATCCTTACCTAGAAAACGCAACAACGCAGTCATATTAATTACTTCAACAAAAATTTAAACATGTACATACCTTTTTTAAGTTATTTTCCTAGCGTGGAAAGGTAAGTTCTAAATTAAGTTATAGGTTCCTTCGCTTTGCTCAGTTATGTAACTTTCTGTTGTCACCCTGTCTTGCTTTTTGCCGGCTATGGAGCCTATTATGGTAAAGGTTATTATTTGTATGCGTTTAAGGATACACATCTAGATAAATTGTTTATGTATTTACAGCACTTGGGTATGTTTGTTGTTTTCCAGAAGCAAAGTCGATGGGAATGTGTGATGATTTTTCTTAGTATGTCCATCTTTTCGATGCTACGGTTCTTGGTAAGTCAAGACAGGGTGACCCTTCGTGCGTGTGTTAACAGCATGCGTACAAGCGTACATAACGATTCGTATACGTTTCCAAGTCAAATGGAAGCGTAATAACACATTGACTGCATCCACGCATTCAACGCGTATACTAGATATTTGTCACCTCGCTCGCAAACGAGCATCTACAGATAGACAGTGATGGTACTGTTGGTAGTCCTTACCATATCAACAGTCAATATTTTCGTTTAAGTCCCGTGCCGTTCGTTTTTGTTAAACTCTTGGTCATAATATTTAGGTCATGAAGTAAAATTTCATCAAATTATACAGGATGAGAGCAAATAGTTTTTAATGGCAGTAGTCTAGAGCTGAGTAGGGGTGTATATAACTTCGTGCCGTGTGCAACGTATCAGCATCTAGTTTTAACTAAGAACTAGGATTTTGTTTGGATTCCGCCAGCATTACCTTTAAGTGTCGATGTCCTAGATCACTCCCACTATTCCATCCTCTCCTATCTTTCTGATTCTTCCTTCAGGGCTGGCAACCTGCCAATCCTATGTTCCTACTCATTCCTTCAACGCTTCTACGCATCGGCAATGACTCTGGCTCTTTTTATAAAAAAAAAAAAAACTACTTATTCCACTCCTTTCTACCCTATCACCTGATTCTTCCTTTAGGTCTAGCAACCTCCAGTCCTATGTTCCTCGTTCCATCAGCACTTCTGCGCATCGGCGATGTCTCTGATTCTATTAAAAAAAAGGCCACTACCCATCTTCTTTCTACCCTTTCTTCCTCCACGGCTTTTAACCTTCAAGACCTATTTTCCTACTCATTCCTTCAACGCCTCCACTCATCGCCATCGTCTCTTATTTATAAGAGGAGACCTGATGTATAAATGGCCAGTGTTGGTCGTGGCGGGTTGTTGACGCGTTCGGTCCGCAGCGCGCGGCGACTGCAACGCGCACGGCGTGCGGCTCAAGCGCGGGCTGCCGCCGCCGGCGCCCACGCCGATCCCGGACCTGCGCGCCGACACCGGCGCGCCGCTCGCGCCCTTCACAGGTACCACGTGTGCTGTGTGTCAACGCTGTGCTCTTTGGATCTAACTGTACTCTATCCATGTCCGACGTAACACATGCAGGATATTTTTGAACACGGAGATACTCATACAAGAGATACTCATAAAAATTTAACAGGATTTCATAAACGCTTTCATTGGCCCTCAGGAAAGACATTTACTGGAAACATGACATGTTACTAGGTCTAACCAAAAAGTCGTTAGCACTCGTTAGTGTGCAGTAGTTGTAGTTGACTTTATGTGGAAAACATTTTTTTTTTGTTATTGGCAAGCATGACAAAAGGTTCGACCACTAAACTAAATAATGGCAATTTTTTATCATGGAAATTGTAAATCTCATTAAAAAAACCTGTCAAGTGCGAGTCGGACTCGCGCACAAAGGGTTCCGTATTTAAGTCCGTACTTCAAAAATATACCTTTATATGCACTTTAATTCGTACCTACGCAATAATGTCTATTTTGAGTTGCCTAATGTTAACACAAATTTTCAAAGTTTTTTAGCTATTTCTCAACGTATTATCTTTGTATAAAGAGATTTTAGATTTGAATTAGGTATGAAAAAAGTTCCTTATAGCAAAATGTAGGTACGTACCAATCCAAAGAGTACAGCGAACAATCTTTACGTTGTCACGTGTTCACTTCAAAAACATCACATTTAGGCTTGATTTCCTCCTACGCTGACGTCGGTCGGCAGAATCTGCCGCGGACGTCAACGTCAGCGACCGACGTCAGCATATGGGGAAATCAACCCTTACAACTCGTCGGGTAGCAACGCAGCGCGGACTTCTCATGAGGTTGAGTGTACCATTTCCTGCGAGATACCTGTGTTGATAGGTGTACATATAGATAATAATGGTACATTAATTTTATATTACAATTCAGTTTTTAAAGAAAGGTTATTTTGTTTATTGTATACGTTTTAAAATTTATATTCGTGTGTATTTTTGTCAACAGCTTTGATCACGTTTTGTTTGAATTGTTTTTAAATCGGACATACATTTGTAAATAATTTATTTTATATTTTTAACAGCTTTTTTTTGGTTATGGTTTAAGGTTGTTTGGCGCTTCTGCATGTTCGGAGCTTCCGCTTTGTTTCGCACTAACACTAAAAGCTTTGGAGTCGTTGACGTTATGTCCTCAGAGCTCCCAGTAAAAAGTATTAAAAGCTTTGTAGAATAGTATTAATTGTGACGTCACGGGTAAAAACAAACTAACATTTAGCTACGTTCGCTTTATTAATACTGTAAACCTCAGAACATAGTTACTGAGCAAGTATTCTCGTCTCTAAATGTAGTAAGTACTACAGTCAGCATCAAATAGATAGGAGCAGCGAAATTGGCCAAATATATCGCAACACACCTTTATTACTATAGGAATAAGAATGTGTTGCGATATATTTAATGCTCCTATCTATTTGATGCTGACTGCATTAGTGAACTGATGTAAAAAAGTCTTCCTAATTTACAATTGCGCTAGTGATTTTCATGGATTAATTAAATGGTGGAAGGTGGCGATGTGGATTTGTGGTGGTGAAATAAATCATTCCCAGTTTTTTTTTGTTCTTATTGGTCTATGTTTTTACCCGTTATATTTTTAGATATCATGACACACACAAGGTTCTTTAAGAGCCTTGTTTATCAAGATGTCAGAAATATAGTTTAGTGGCTGAAATTCATACCAACTGCAGTGTTTTATAGTTCTAATGAACAGTAACCTGTTCGTTACAAATTGTTTCTGTTAATTATTTTATAGTGCTATTTTAGTGTTCATTTCGTTGCTCGTTTTCTTTAGTTCCAATAGTTCGTATTTTCATAATTTACATTATCATATTTTTGAATTTATTTAGTTTACTTGACCTTTTCAAAATAATGCAAATCGATTCGCCTCATTACTCCAACATAATCAGTCCTCAAATGAGCGGGGTTATAACTGAAAGCCTGTATTGTAGTTCCCCGCTCGCCGTCGGCGTGCGCGGTGCGTCCGCGGGGGCCCGGCGGGCGCTCGGCGTGCTCCACGCCCGAGCGGCGCAGCTGCAGCCCGCAGCGGGACGACTTCGTGGTTCACAGGGGGCGGGGGATCACCACGCTGTCGTCTATAGCGAGGAGGGAGGATGACAATGGTGAGGACAATAGTTATTCGTGGCTGGATGTCTGGAGTTGATGGATAGAGTTTATGGTCGGTTTTGACAGTTTATAATACGATTTCGGTTAAAACAATTTATCCCAAATTTAAATAACAGTATAATAATAATAATAATCCACCCTATATACGTCCCACTGCTGGGCACAGGCCTCCACTCACATTGAGAGGGTTTGGGCTAATAGTTGCTACGCGGGCCTAGTGCGGATTGGGAACTTCGCAAACACCGTCAAATTGCTTTGCAGGTGTGTGCAGGTTTCCTCACGATGTTTTCCTTCACCGAAAAGCTCATGGTAAATTTACAAATTATAATTCGCACATAAATTCCGAAAAACTTAGAGTTGCGAGCCCGGGTTCGAACCCACGACCCTCTGCTTAAGAGTTGGCAGGTCAAACCATTAGGCTACCACGGCTTTTTATGTATATTATGTATTAAAAACAAAGCAGTAGCAGCAATTTAAGTATTGATGAGACAAAACTGACTCACCCAACCGCCAATTTTGATTGAAAAAGGATGATGATATTTAACACTTTGGCGTGCACTACCGTGATTAGTGATCAATTAGCCATACTACTTGACGTCTATAGACGTCACCGCCGCTCAATGTGTATAAATAAAATTAAATTTATCAAATAAACTGACAGAATCGGGCAGTTTGATTTGACGCGGTAAAGATTAGACCCTGCACAAATCCATTTCTCCCCCAGTAATCACCGACCCGAACCCAACGGCCGCGGGCCGCCCGTCCCACTACCAGCACACGAGCTCGTTCGCGGGCCGGCGCTCGCGCCGCTCCTCCATCAGCGACGACAGCCAGCTGACCGTCGAGAACTTCGGCGGCTCGCAGGACCGCCTGCACTTCGCGGGGCGGAACCCCGAGAAGGAGCTCGCTACAGTCGCGAACGTCCGCAAGATATCCGCTCCGGCTGGTAAGATTGGTGACGTAGCTCATCTCGACTGTGATCTCGTCTCAAGACACGTCAAAGTAAACGTCAATCCATAGAAATCTGTCATTTTTGACGCGTCTTATGACGGGCATCTCACACATGATCAGTTTATTAATACGGCCCTTACTTACGAAGAGGGCTCCTTGAATAGATGGCGCGGATTTAGAAAGGATTTTGTTTCTTCTGCCTATGTCATATACAATCCCGTTAGTTAACTATATAGATCAACTAGCGGCTCGCTTTCGCTTCGTTTCTTACTTAATTTACCTCTTTATTATTAGTGTAGATTAGCTGAAATGCCGAACGTCCGATATGTATTTCCCACGGTAGGTTTAGCCCAATCAGAAAGTGATATTTAGAGTTAAATCCATTGGGCATTCTAGCATTCGACTACGTTTTTTATAATGCATAATGACATTTTAATACAATATTCGTTTTTATATAGACCAATTTCATTATCATTTGATAAAAATCTGTTCACGTACAAAATTGTAACAGTACCAATTTGTCCTCAGGTCCCCTCGACAACTACAACCCGCCGCTCCGCTCGTCGCGGCAGGACATCCGCGGCTCCATCAACCTGTTCCACGGCGACTTCCACAACGGCGCCTCGCCGCCCGCGCCCGCGCCCGCGCCCGCGCCCGCGCCCGCGCCCGCGCCCGCGCCGCCCGACCCCCGCGTGCCGCTGACGAGGCAGCTCAGCAGCGACACCATGGCACTCAACAACTTCTTCAGCAACAAGGGCGGCGGCGACGGCTTCTTCCTCAACCGAGACGCGCCCGACGGCGACATGACCAAGACCAGCTTCGCGGACCTGAAGTACCGGAACGGCGAAGGTTTGTGTGGTTTTAGTTCGCTTATTACTGTGTACGCTCGGACCACATATTCCCATTACTTGTTGATTGTTTGTGGAAGGTTCTAGATCCAAAGTCTAACGAATTTCGTAATGTAAGAGTTTCTACTCTTATCCACGTTGCATCGCATTTTCCGTAGCTGTTCCTTTGTTTTTTTTTTTCTGTAGAGCAAAAATACCCATCAGAATTACTTCGTTTGTTTTACAACTAAATAAAATGCGATCCAACGTTGAAAAGCCTTGCGAGACCGATATGGGTCCCCTATAAGTACAATAGATATTTGTATACGTATCAGCTCCGCATCGTGTCGCATCAAAAAGTACAGAATGCTACTTAGTGTGGTATAACTATGGTTAACTCGCCTTCATCTTCATCGATACATGACAATATTTCAAGATCATGTTTAATTCATATTAGCCTGAAACAAGGCGTCTCAGTTTTCCCTCAACCATCTAGAACCTTCCAGGTAGTTGTCAACAGTAAGGCTAACTAGGCTAGTGTGCGCAGGCGCGGAGGAGCCGACGGAGCGGCGCAAGAGCGCCACGTTCGCGCCCGCCACCACCACGTGGCAGCAGCAGTGCCTGCAGCAGGACTCGCAGCCTAGTCAGTCCACACAACAATCCTTCTTATTCCCTTTTCACATTTTATACTGCACGTTTCTTCCATACGAATCTTACCATATTCGGTTGCTGTTCAATAATGTTAGTATGGAATAAACGTTCAGTACAATCTCGTGTGAAACTAGGTTTATAGTGTTTCTATTCACGAAGAGCCACTGTACCATTTAATTTGACTTTGGGCTATTGCGTACGTTGAATTGAATAACGAGACTACGTGGATTTAAACATAACACCTGATTGATAATTTGGAACACTCGGTTCAGAATGCAATGTTGGTTTTTTTTTATTGATAATGGGTTTGCTCTTGACTAACTCTTGCCCTTGGAGGACGAAGATTCAGTCTACGATGTTGCGAGCTCACCCAGAAGATGCCTATTCAACCTAGCTTTAAATAGGTTCAGATTGTATGCATTCGAAAATACAGACGGCGGACGCGCATTCCACTCTTTTGCAGTACACATTATGAAAGATGATGCAAAGCGCTTCGTTCGAAAAGGCGGAATTTGAACCAGGTACGTTTGGCATCCAGCGGTGCGCCTAGAAGGCCTGGTTTGACAATTTCTGGGGTACAAGTAGGGGGCGACTGTCTCTGAAATACAACCCTCATCATCAAACATAGAATTGATATTCCAAAAGGGTGATCGGCCAGAACGATTTAGTTATCGATCAAATTGGACCACATACTCCCATTAGGAAAAAAAATAAATTTAAGAAAATTATTTTACTAGCTTTGGCACAATACATACTTGTGATGCTAAATTAGCACTATTGGCTTATCAAAACCGCTTCTGTACCACTAGATTACTTACAACACAAACAATACACTCTTCATTCCAATCTGTTGTAATTAAATTGTTATTTATCATTTATTTTATTAATAAGTATTTTTTTACTTTAATTCGAATGCAACAGGCAGACCCTTATAGGCTTACAGGCAGGAATATTGTTAGTAATGGTTTGTTAAGGTATTCTAATTACATTATTAGACTGCCTCTCTTGCCCAGTCGCCCAATTTAATTTTTCTTCTAAACGACTCATCTATTTATTGGTCAAATTTAAATAACTTCTATTAAATAGGGACGCGAACTTACCGCTGATAAATTCACTACTAAACGGCGCAAGCTATGAGTCCGTTCCATAACCACGGATTAATACGCCCTTAAATATGAACGGTATCACACCAGACGGCGACTCGCCGGACGAGTCCTCCGGCGGCGGCGCCATGGCTGCCCAGCTCAACAACATCCGGCTGAAGTTGGAAGAGAAGCGACGCCGCATCGAGCTGGACAAGCGACGCGCGGAGGTGGCCGTCAGTCGGCAGCGCCAACAGTTGGGGCAACAGGCCTTCCTGCAAGCCGTCACCAGGGTGAGTGGACTGACCTTGCGATTGCCACAGGGAAAAGATAGATGAGGCAGGATGCGTTTCCACTCAAGCGACGCTAATGTGTAAGGGTTGTGGACAGGTGGCTTTCTAGTAAGTTGTGGACAGATCACAGCTTTCTAAAAATAATGTTAGTGAGTTCAAGTAAAATGTTGTAAGTAAATTTTGAAACAGTTCCTGTTGGTGCAAATGCAAAATATTGTGACATTTAAAAGCTGATGAGATTACGTAGAGCCACCATGTTGGGACACGTTTTTTTTTCTGGACTTGAGACATGTTTGATCTTGTTAAAAAACGTACGATCGGCAACAGAAGTTTGTTCTGAAAATTATGTTTTTGACAGAAACTTTTAGTTTTATTGGCGGGAAATGTGTTCCCGCTGTTCATTAAAAATTAACCGAGGATCGAGATCGTAGCGATATTAGGTACATTTCAAACAATATGGTTTGTGGTTTTCTTTGTTTTTGATGATTCCGCTTGAGTGGAAACATAATCTTACTCTGACCAAAAAAGTTTATGTAACTTTGCACTTGGGTTTTTTAAATGGGCCCCTATATTTGATGGCTGCTTGTTTTTACAAATACAAAATAAATTACTGACTGTGGCGGTCAATAGATGTAGGTGAGGAGAAAGTTGATATTGACCAGTTTGGGGTTGAAATAGGTTTATAAGTGTTATGGGGTTGAGTGTTAATGTCCTTTCAGTGTGGTACTGTCTAGAATATGGTGATTATTTTAATAATTTGTGTCTGCGTGAATCTTTCTTACAGTGTTTACCTTCACTGAGTAGGGGTGTAGCTCTACCCATGAAAAAGATCTACTCTCTCGTTAATAAGCACAGTAGTCAGAGCTTGCTTAAAATATGCATTGACCTTATTTGGCATTGTGACATTTCAATATGGCTGAAAGTCGCAAAGCATACTTCTGAAGTAGTTTCACTGTGCGTTTATGAATTAGGGGGTTGATGTGTCTTCTTTTGTCAAAAGTTTTCCATCATTATTCATTCGGTTAGCGGTGTTAATGTTAACTGACGGGTGCAACGCTGTAAGAACGATTTATTTTCCGTATGTTTTAGTGATGTGTATTGTATATCGTACTTTAAAATTAGTACGTTTAAAATGGGAGATATGTGTTGAAAAAAATTGGCATGAGTCTACATTTCGAGATGTGACGTGTACTCTGTGTAAGGGAAATAATTTATGTGTAACTTTAAAGCTTGATACACACTCGCGGTTTGGTAGCACAACAGAACTAATAGACTCTTCTTACTGAACTGTATTACAACCTGTTTTTCTATTTTATTAGGATACATATTTGCAATACCAGTTGGCCTCCTTGGTGAGTGGCCGGTTACAAATTTTCTACATTCAATAGATTTAGACCTTTTTTTTTCACTTTAATACATCACGATTTGAATCATTGTTTTTTCAGAAGACTACAGAATGAAACATAGTTTCACACACGCTTTTAAAGCTTTCATTTTAAATCAAATTACATTTAATACAGTAGTTTACAGGTTTAGTATTTTTATATAATTAAGAGCAATTGAGTAATATTAATATTGAATAATTACGCTTTTTTAAACGATTTGCTTCGGCAAGAACCGCTGATTTTCTTATATAAAGCAGCTTTTTATGAATTCCATATATTTTTTTGTTAAACACGAGTATTTTGCATCGCATTCACTACGTCCGTGTAAATCCCATCAAACTATTTTGTATCTTATCACTTATAAGTATACTTAAAGGACATTTTACACAGTCACGTGTCAAACAGCACAGAAGTTTGTGTAGGAGTATACCACATCAATTACACTAGGGAAGCATGAGTTTGTTTATTGGAGTATAAGATCTTGTGAAATCAACTTTAATTAGTTTAGCATTGAGGTCCATTTCCGCTAGCATATTAGTTGTATAATTATTTTAAGTGTTTCACGAGTTACGTTATTTTTAGTTAGGTCTTTTATTTGGCCTTAACATAAACGCAAAGAAAATTGTTTATAACCATTATAAAATGTTATAGTATCAAGAAAAGTACCTTTTATTATTAATTTTTTTGCAAGAAAATTATTAGAATGCCGTATATTTGGTTAAACGTGAGAAAGTATTCAGTATTCGGTATATTTATTTGCAATAAATGTGTTTTATAAGTAGGTTGTTAACAATATTAAGTCCAGCACGTTTAATCATTTCTGGTGCACAAATTTGACGCCAATACAATATTTGTGGCTTTATAATAAATGATTACAGTTCATACATGTAGTCGAAGTAAATTAAATTAACTAATTACAGAGAAAAACAAGCAACTTATGTGGTAAAATACAGCTCACAATGACATTGTGCGATAAAGTGGCAATTAAAGTGCCAACAACGTTACAACTATACCGAATAGTCCACAAACATATTTTTCTGCCATTCTCATAGTCTTAGTTGTTAAGAAAAAATATTCAACTTTATTTTATAACCGTTAAAAACGTTGGTAAATGGATCTCTAATGCGTCACACCCAATCACAGTACAGTGTTTTATCCTTAAAAATGTCACACTCGGCCTCTTTCCCTCTTATACCCCGATGACCGCATGCCCGCGCGTTGCGCCGTTGCGCGGTTTGTTACGGTGGCGGTTGCACGACGTGTTGCAGGGCAAGGGCGCGCGGACGCCGGCCGAGGACGATGTCAAGGAGGCGGGGTCGCAGCAGGTGGGTGTTGTGACGGTGCTTGCTCGTATCATGACCTGGTCGATCATTTCATAAACAACTCGCCTACCAATTGGGAATATGCATGAACATATTTTTATCGCATTTCTTAACAAAATATGAAACACTCGTAAAAGAGATGGCGAAAAGTGAAATTAGAATTAAAATCGGCCAAAAATACGGGTAATATAAGCATTAAAAACTACTAATTTGACAGAGAGATCCGACATGTACTGTGACGTCAGCGGACACTACGGCCATATAAACTCCATGTTATAGTTTTGCTAGAAAGAGATAGAAACAAATCTTTAATGGCTTATATCTTGGTTATTTTTATAGATAAACGAAAAATAAAATCTATACTGTTTGTTACATGAATGACTTTGTAATAAAGTAAAAAAAATCCTGCATATTCCCTATTAGTAATGAATTATCAACCGGCGAGCTAAACCTACTGAACAGTCAGAACAGTTTAACAAAAATAGCGTAAAATAATGAACAGGCTCCTTGGAATAGCCTTGATACCTGCTAACTAATAATCCGTAACCTGATGAAACGTATCGTTACGTAACGTAACAGTCCAGTGTATGGTCATAGTTTGGCCATTTGATAGTTTGCTTGATTATCATTTCCCAAAAAGCTTCACATATTAGCGTGTTAGGGGATTTATAACTAATTAGATCTTATTTCATTTTAATAATAAAAAAAAAAATGTAATTTATATTATGATAAGAGCAAGCATTATTTATAGTCCAACAGTTTTGTGGTTTGTTGTCCCTTAGGCTTAGAATAGAACAGACTGGCGGAGTCGAGGTTTCTATACTTCATTTGTTTATGCAATTAACTTAAATGTAAACAAACCAAACCACGTGACTGATAAACAGCCAATCAAAACGTCAAAACGTGTCAGTGCGCTGCTTCTATTGGCTGGCGAACTAACTCGCATGGTTTTATTTTTTCACTTCTCATGCTCTAAAAGTTCGTCTTTATGTCGTGCGTAGGCGACATAAAGTTGCTTCTTATGCTCTAGTGCATAAAGTAAAATTTTCGTCGAAGACCTAGGCAATCGGTCCAACAGCCACACGAACAATTTTAACTTCATAGAATACCTCTTTATTTTATTTCGTTTCGTTAGTATTCTAAGACCAAGGCAAGGATACCAACAGCCAAAGTACACAATAAAGCTTCATGAAATAAACTTATAATTTTTATTTCGTCGCATTTATTATTATTATTATTTTTATCATGTTGCTATTTCATTTCCTCGCAATCGAAGTGAAAAGTAGAGTGTACAACTCGTCCATTAAACCGTGCGTTTTATGCACTTGTACAATCTACTATTTACATTTAGGTACCTGAACAAATGTTTCAGTCAGTCAGTGTTGTGACAGTCGCCTCGGCGCCCGCAAGTCCCACCCCCCGGGAAAACAGGGCACAAACTTGTTAAGACTATAAATCTATTGTCGACTTGGGTAAATGTTTGCCTACGGTATAATGATTTGGGAATTTGTTGTGTGTGTCCACGTATTACAAATAGTGGGGTTACTAAAATTTGCATGATTTTGTGTTACTGTGCATGTGAACAATGTTCGAGTTTATTAACAGTGGATAAGTCACTAAGTTACAGATTAACGTGGTAACGTTCAGGGTTAAACTAGGGTTAAACTTAGGGTTAAAGGGGTGCATTATAAATACATGTGTCTGCGCTCTTTAGACCTGAGTTCGAGAGTTTTGTAGACTTGTTAGTGACTGTATATTAGTTTAGAGTGAACTGAAAACAGTCTTTCAACTGAAACTCAACGAGTTCTTATCGTGTGATTTAAGACGTTTATAAAATGTTTTAAGACTTTTTGTAGCGAATCATCAAAGTCGTTATATATCTAATGTTGACTTTAGTACCGCCTAACGCAATCCACGCTCATGACTCGCATGATGCTGCAAAACTCCATAGAAATAGTAATTGCCGGCGCTCAACGTTGATTTGCATTTTATTTGCTATCCTAAATAACGTGGTTAATTATGTTAGTGATAAATAAATTGATCTCAGGACATGGAGCCGAGTCAGACGGTGGACAACGTCGCCATCGAGCAGTACCAGCAGTCCATAGCCAAGTAAGTTAACTACAGTAAGGCTGCGGACTCGACGCCAGCGGGCTGCGGGGCGTCGGCTGCATTTTCTTATACATTGCGTGTTACGTTAATTAACCGCTGCACGGTCAGCGTGTCTACCCTGCAATGAAGAGAGAATTAGCTCGCCGCTGCCACTGTCGCCCCGTTGCCCGAAGAAGTCAGTCAATCTACTTTTTACTTTACTATAATGTGTCCTTAATGCTTGAGAAAAAAGCAAGTTGTAACTCCCACGCCATATGGTAGGTACATAATATTGTACAGTCACCACACGGGATTGTTGAGCCACTATAGAACCCTCTCACAGAAAGTCGACGGAAAATTTTGACGTAATTTCTTTTGAGTGACTTGACGTTGTCATTATGACAGAGTTCTATGGTGGCTCAACAATCCCGTGTGGTGACTGTACATAATAAATGAAATGAAAATAAATAAATAAAAATACAGCTGGAAAGTAGTGCAAAACACACGGTTTATTAGGTGCTGTCAGCGTTGACGGATTTAACCCTCATTATAGTGATTATAATTCCAATTGAACCCATTATTTTTGAAAAGTTTAACTTTTCGACTATTCTTTGTGCCATAAAGGTATGGAAAACCAAATTAGGTTTCGATTCAATACTGAATAATTGCAGAATGAACTCCAGCCTGCAGGACATACAGAGTGACATCGCGCGGCTCGCCACACAGCAGAACCAGATACAACAGCAACAACAGCAGCAACAAACGCAACAGTTGCAACAGCAGCAGCAACAGCTACAGCAACAGTTGCAGCAACAGCAGTTGCAACAGCAACAGCAAATGCAACAGCAGGCCAAACAGCTGTTCCAGCCGCCGCAGCCGCAGTCACCATTCCAACAACAGTATCCGCCTAACATTCCACAGCTGGTAAGTTAACTTACCCTTATTCACACTTCCAGGCTATATTCCACAAAATTTTGTAAGTGCACAAGTTAAAAAATGTATACTCAATTAATACTAAATAAAAACAGTTAATAGTAAAAGTCTTGTGGAATAGCGCCCAGAAAATAATAAGCACGAAGTAAAGCAATGCATCAACTTACGCTTTAAAATAATATAATGTATATAAGTCGACGATGATATTTTAACACTAGCTTCTTGGGATTATATAATGCCTGTAACAACGATAACAATGGTTTTGGTGGCAACGTAACACAAACACTATGCTACCAGAGCGACACCCGATTTAACTCCATCCCTCCAAAAGAAAAGGGAGTATAAGGTTACTAATACCCGTTCCGAATATTCAGGCTCAGTCAGGTATTCACCTGACCAATATTCAAGCCGAATATCGATTCGGCTTGAATATTGGGAATGTACAGTTAAGGTTATAAATATAGATACGTTCAGAGTATCAAAAATTTATAACCACGACCTTATTACGGCGACATAATATCGTGGTTACATATTTTTGAGGCTTTGGACGTATCTATGTTTATGACCTTGACTGTTTTTTTGTTTTGGAATGTTTCCTTACTCCTTTATCTCGGCGTTAAAGCTTAAAATAACCTTGAAAGCAACGCATTCCGCGCACCACACGCTGACACGCCGCTCCGTCCGCAGCACAGCCAATTCAGCTCCCAGCACAACGTGTCGCGCGCGCCGCTCGCGTTCGGCTCCACGCCGCACCTGCCGCGCGAGCTGTACGAGCCGCCGGAGCGCCAGTACCGCGACGTGGAGGACTACGGCCGCTTCTTCCTGCACGACGCGCCGCCCGCGCGCCGCACCTGGGCGCAGCACGCGCAGCTCGCGCAGCTGCAGCACGACCACGAGCTGCGCGGCTGGCAGGTTCGTGCTGCTGGCCAGCGGCCACTTAGACAAAGGTCTTCCGGGGCTATTCTAGGTACAAAAAGGGGATATATAGCTCGTTCATTTCACAAAAGATAGGAAATTCAGAAATAAAGCTTTGGGTGGTTCGCGAAGGTAGCTTCGTCACGTGAGGGTCGAATTCACACACCAACTTTAACAAGCATATGTAATTAATAAAAAATCTCGAAGCCTCACATAGCACCATCTAACACACATCAATCTTCTAGCTCCACCAACAACAGCACCAGCCGTATGAGCAGCAGCACACCCCCCCGCCCCGCGCGTGGAAGTCCCCCTCCCCGCAGCCCCCCGAGCGCTCCTGGCAGCCGCAGGGCTTCGTGCTGCACGACCGGCCCAGCCAGGCCTTCCCCGTGCACTACAACAACGACCGGTACCAAAACGGGGCCGACACCCGCGAGCAGAACCACCTGAGCTACACTGTGATAACCCCCAACCAGCCCCAGTTCGCGTCCCAGTCCCCCCCTCTAGCGGCCAGCCCGCGCCGCTCCAAGACCCCGCAGCGACAGGGCTCCCTTTCCGAAGTGACGCGGAGACCGGAACCGGTTAGTTTACAGCAGCTTTCGAGTCCCGCACCACCTCCTCCGGAAGACATGGAACCCCAGAACATATCGTTCATCGGAAACGCAGAAGACGACGCGCTCCGACAGGGCATCAACCGCCTCAACATTACTTCGGGGACGCGAACGTACCGCATCCCCTCCCCCACCCGCCCCTCGCTCAACAGAAACTCCTTCCAGCAACACGAGCAGGAGGAAGAAACGAACGAGAAGGGCTTCTACATCTCCTTCGATAACGAACCCCCGAAACGACCCAAACCGCCTTTGCGAGCGAAACGAATGTCGCCCAGGAAGGAGAGGTCCGAGTACCACAGCCCCGAGCGGCAGAGTCCGGAGAACAACTGGAACGAGCGGTTGCAGGAGGAGGAGTTCGTGGTGCACCGGAGCCCGGGCCTGGAGGCGCGCCCTGGGGATGTGTCTCCGGAGCGCCGAGACACGCCGCCCAGGGAGCGCCCGCCGCGCGCCGGCAACGCGGAGCCCGCCGCGCTGGTTATTGGCGAGATGAATCCAGACCCGGTAAGTGTAGCTCTGTTTCTGTTCTATCTTCATTCATGTTTTCCTTGATTACTTCGTCTTCTTTGTCTTTCACAAGTAATTTTGAAAACCCGTTGTTGGTTATATACCTCTCCAAGCTTCTTCGAATTAATTTTCTTCTTGATTTGTTTGCATAAAATTTTGTTATTTTTTCTTTAGGAACTGACAATTTATGTAGGTATTGTATCCTACATTCTTTGTCACGCATGAAAACGCGTGTTAAGTCGACAAAGCTGTCGGCAGATTCAGAACACCTTAAAAATTATAAAACAACTTGAATTACTTGTTTCTGAGCGTTATATTCTTCTTGTTATTTAATTCGCGTTTCTTTGTGTAAAGTAGGTCTAATTACTATGATGGCGGCAGTTTATGGTTACTTTTTGCCGTGCCGAAATGTTAAAAATTCAATACGAATTTGACATTCAACTCATTCCAACATATTTCACCTTCCAGAACTCCGCAGAAGAGATGGAGCGCAAAAAGGAGCGTATAATGCTTCTGTCTCTGCAACGGCGGCAGCGCGCGGATGAGTCGCGCGCGCGTGCCGAGCAGGCGGCGGCGGCGCGGCGCGCGCGCGACGAGGCCGCGGCCGAGCAGCGCGCCGCGCGCAAGCTGGAGCAGGCGCGCCGCCGCGACCAGATCCTGCAGCAGTACAAGCTCAAGAAGGCCGTCGAGGAGGCCGAGCGGGAGGTAACTACGAGTAGCTCGACCAGACCAAGCCGCGGCAACCATGAGCAGGCGCGACAACTACCCTATAACTGAGTTATGCATAATATTACGTAAATATAGTATTGATTGCTTTAGTGTTTTTTCGTAATTAATTTTGGAACATAGAATGAAAATCTAAATCAAAAATCAAATTCAAAATATTTATTCAGAAAATTGGCCACATACGGGCTCTTTTACACGTCGGTAATATAGAGTGAATCTACCAGCGCTTCGGACAAGACCATCATTGCGGAGAAGAAGCGCCGCAAGAAACTCCAGCAGAAGGTCATTTTTTCAATCATAATATACAACAATACTTAAAAGTAGGTTACAGTTAGAGTAAAGTAAGTTACATTACAAGGTAATAAAGTAACAAATATGAATTATTAGAACTAACACAAATAAAAACATGAAAAGAAGGATATTGATATATTTTATAATAACAAGGCTCTAAACATGCTCCACATTTTTATAGGCCTACTGTACCTACTGCTTTTCACTCAATTTACGACGAAAACTAAAATAAAATGCAAATGAAAAATATCTCATTTAAAACATCATCAACGTAACAATTCTAGGGCAAAGTCCTAGACAAGGCGGAGCTCCTCGAGCTAACCCGCGGCGCGGCGCCGGCGCCAGCGCCGGCGCGCATGCGCGGCAAGGCGGCGCCGCGCGCGCGCCCCAAGACCATCCACGTGGACAGCGGGGCGCTCCAGGCCGCCGAGGGCATGCTGGGCAGCAACCAGCCCAGCTCCACCAACCTCACTGGTAAGTGGACGAACTTGTGTCTACGCTAGCGATTGGGACTCTTAACTTATCGATGCGACGGGGTGGGCAACGCCATTCCTAATTAAATTTGTTCGTTTTTTTTTGGTACTAATACATTTTTTTTTGGCAAAAAATTGAATTTGGCCATAAGGCTGCCTGTCCACTGGAGCGAAGCAGCGGAGCGGTGAGCGAGATAAAAATTCACCAATAGGATTACTAGCCTCAAACGGCGCAGGTCTCCCATTGGTGGAATTTTCCTCGCAACATCGCTCCGTCGCCCCGCTCCGCTCCAGTGGACATGCAGCATAAAACTTGAAAAGTCTTTTTGATGCACTTGTTAAAGAAAAAAATCAAGTCTGTACAAAGTTAGTTTGAAATGGCGTTTTACCGCTGCAAAACCTTATCTCTAGCGTCTTATGTCAAACATAAAACAACTCATTCGACATAAAACATAACAAACAGGACTCTACACGTCGTTGTTTTGGGCACTTTTTGCTATTTTCGTTTCGTTTTTGTCCCCTATTCCGAATGTACGCTTCGCCTACAGTGTGACCACCACCATGTGTTATCACTAATGTGAACCCGCACTTAGTTCCATGTTAATTGTTATTGTACCCTTTTAAATAACGTGCATGTGGAAATGTATAAGTATCAATATTATTCATTATAAATTATTTTCTTTTTATTTCACATGATCGTTATTTTTTATAGCATGTTCTAAAAATGCTATTTTAATAGATTAAACGTGTTACAATAAAATTTGCCAGATCTTGCGCGACGCCTCAGTTGTTTGTCGTTCTTCCCCTCCTGCCACATATTCGGACGAATTGCGTTAAAAAAAAAAAAAAAACTATATCGCTTTCGGACCGAATATGGTTGTCAGAAGTTGGGTGTTGTGTTAAAGAATATAACCAAGGAAATGTCCATTAAATCAATAATTTTACTGCACAACACAATAATCTAAACCTTTTTTTACTGGGCTACATTTTTCTGCAATTTATTCTTTTTCTAATTGCGTATGCCAAATAAGATGCCCTTATATTGCCGGCTTTAAAATGCAGAAAAATATAGCTCGTTTAGAAAACCCTTTATTGATTGTACAGCTTACCAATTATCCTCCTTGCATATGTTTAGTGGACAGCCACCTTTGGCATTTCTCGATCGCACCGCATACGCGCGTATAGTCTAGCTAACTGTTGTGCCGTCCTTATATTCATTTATGTCCGGCCACTATATTGAAACCGCAGATAGATAATTAAAATTAAAATTTACAAAATCAACAAAATGTGTCATATTTAAATTTAGAGTTTATCTATCCGTTGTTTGAATATAGGAACCGGATATTATCCAGTTTTCGGTATCAATTATTACCGCTACGTTTTCAATGCAGTAGGCAACTGTATGCTCTTAAAGGCTACCGAGTAATTCGAGAACATACCGTTAGGGTGTGGGAGGTTTATAAGATTTACGGTTGTACATTAGAAATGTTTTATATGCGATATGTCGTAGGCTACCTTACTTTTAGAACTTCGACGCACTTGTTTGCTCCGCTACCGAATTATGATCTCCGAAGGCTCTGCTCTGAAATGATTGTGTGAAAATATCAGCATAGCCCGCTTTATGTGTAAAAGTTGCCTACTGCAGTGTTACACTGAACTGCTTAATAAGTAGTTCATAGTATGCGTACGGGACGGCTAGCTCAACTTGCACTTGACTTTTCGCAAAGTACGTTTTCCCGTAAACTCTCACGGATCGGTCGGTATGCATGCAATAGACGGAATCGGTAAAAGTTGCTTGGCAACTACTACTCAAAAACTATCATACCGATCTGCCTGTGAAAGGCCTGGGCTAGCACATCTAGCCCGAGACTCATTTGTCGCTCGGTATTCCCTATACCCAGTCAATAACGATAGAGGACACATGAGATGTGCTGGCCGTACTGGCGTACTAAGCGTACGGGATGTCGAGTTATGGTAGCCGTACTGTAGTGTCGTGTGCGCGCGCAGGCAGGCTCCGGCGCGACTACTACCGCGGCTCGCAGGACAGCCTCGCCGAGCGCGCCGGCCTGTACCGAGGTAAGCTGCATGCAAACATACCGACATATAATGAGACCAGTTTGACAGCTGATAATGTTGCCACGGCAGGCGGTGGTGTTTGTGACGAATTTAAGAAAGTTTACGGGTTAGGATGCTTCCAAAATGTATTTATCGGAGAATTAAATTTAAATCATTTAATATTGATCAAGATTTTATATAATGCGACATATGCGATGATAATACACTTAGTATTGTATAGTATTGACAGACCATGAAGGCTGATTCTATACTGAAACGTCGACATTTTCCATATCACTATTAAATTTCATACCTGGCAACAATTGATGTGTCAAACTGGATCGCTATGTTATGGATTCTGGTTTAGAGTCCGCATGCTTGGCGCTATGACGTGACATCACGAAACAGCAGGGAGGGGAGTACGTGAAAATTATTTTTTTAAGTTTAAGTGACGTCAGGGCGACAAGAATGCATAGTTATAATAACTGCCGCGCTTATGGTGCGCACGATTGTGAATGGCTATTTTTGAGCTCGATGTTCATGTTATTTGAGTTTTTTGTGAATTAATTACACGTTTGAGTTTTTTGTGAATTAAGAACATAACACAAGACATTTTACTTTTAAATACATACTTAATATATATTTTTTTAATAATATAAATTTAATCTAAATTTTGCAGTGCGAGCTTGTGTTGGAAAATTTTATTAGTAAGGAATTTACCTTAGTTAATGAAAAAGGGGTCCAAATTGATATTAGTATGTAGTCAAAATTCCCATTATCTAACATTTGTACATTTTTTAAATTATATTCTCTAATTAATAGATTATTCTTAACTGTAGTTTTTTTTGGGTAATATTACGTACAGCAGTTCGTGCGTAATATTAGGTACCTAAAAAAACTACTGTTAAGAATAATCTATTGTATTAATCATACGTAATGATTGATCATATTAATTTTAAGACTACTGCCACAATGATTATTAACCCGTACTTACACTAAAACAAGACTGACCTTTTAGCGACTTCGTAGCGTTGTTTCTACTCTAATTACAATACATAAACGCACCTATAGAATACTGCGGCCAATAGTGCTACAAAAAGTTACGGTGGAGCAATAAAGTTTCTTTTTTAATAAAATTTAAATAAACTTACGATTATGATTTTGTCGACTATGTGGTAAGTTTTAAGCGTAAAACACACAGCCCGGGCGCGGGTCGGGACGTTTTGTCTGTGAGAAGGCCAATCGGAGAATGCGTGCATTGCGACCAATGTAACAGCAAATCACTCGCTCCCGTCCGCGCCCGCGCTCTATGTGTTTTACGCTTTAGACCCTACAGAAATGATTGTCGTCGCGTGGTGCGCGATCACAGTGCGAAAGCGCAAAGTTGCAATAGAAAAGCGACGTTAATAAAACCAACAAATGTATCTACGGGTTAATAATTCAGTGTACCTACTAACCAAGTATAGCTCTTGCAACTCACGAAGGCGAATGGGCGTTACTTGTGGTAATGGATGGATATGTATGTACACGCACACACGGAAACAATATGCACAAGTGTCTTGAGCGACGGCGCGCGCGCTGTGGCTCGCTCCGTCAGACACGCACACTACCGCAATGTGCATGTACACGTTCAACACTAATGAAGCCCACTCGCGTTAGTGAATTGCAAGAGCTGTAACACAAACGGTAGCCGTGAGCTCACTGGCGCGTGTTGCAGAGTCGCCGGGCGAGGAGCGCGGCGGCGCGTCGCCGGGCTCCGCGGGCAGCGGGCCGCTCGCGCGCCGCGGCAGCTGCAAGACCTCGCGCGGTCAGTACGCGCTGCGCATTATTGTCACTAACCCGCTGCGTTACAGCCTGGCCACGACTTTGAGCGGCAGCGGCGGCAAGCGAATTCTCTCTTTATTGCTCCGTCGAAAAGCTCACCGCGCAGCTGTTAGTTGACGTTACACGCAGTGTATTAGAAAATTCGCTCGCCGCTCAGCCGGTCGCGCAGTCGTGGCCAGGCCCTTACGGCGTCAAGCCGGTGTTGGCGGGTCGCTTGGGTCGGTTAGCGCTCCATATAGGGAGTCCCGTAAGTCGTACGAGAGGTAGACCAGCCTGCCTGCGACGGATCGAACCAGGCATTTTTTTTTTACCGGTGTAAATGCATTACGCATCATCCCCACACCGAACCAGCCTAACATGACCTCAGTAAAAGTAGCATGGTTTTCAAGATATTTCCGGTTTAAAGTTAAAATTGGCAAAAAACCATGCGAATATTACGACTTACGGGACAGCCTGTATTTTATACTAAATAGTGGGTCGCACAGCCCAGTCGCGGTCGCCAACATCGGAATCGTACCTTTACGGTTCCCGAACACAGTATCGATCAAGTAAAAGTAAGGGATGATATGTCAGCGGACTTATTTCCACACGATTCTATTGATAAGAGATGCGTTGTGCATTTACCGCCGTCCTTCACCAAGTTTATGGACAAAAACGTAACTTTTTCTTTGAAAGAACCGTAATATTTTTCCAATTTTTCACATCGACTATGGAAGTATCAATTAAGGTAAAGAACACTGCCGTCAACGTCCTTTACAATAATAGATACTTCCATAGTTGGCTTATCAAATAGCCTCGAAAAAAAGGACAAGTCAAACTTTATTTAAAACAGGGGATTTTCAATTTGATTAAATTACCTATGTTTAACATATACGAGTCAATACGAGGTCTTATGTGTTACAGTTTTCAATCTTTCATTTAAAAGTACATAATTATTATTTACTTAATTAAAAATACCGTTTTTGGGAACTGTCTTGAAACTGACAGCTGAAATAATTATGGATTCGTTAACCTTTTAACCGCCGTAGTCTTATATATAAGACACTACACCATAGCTAATGTAAACCATCCTCAAATACACTTCTATTCTATTTTACGCTGTCAACCATGACGGCTATAGCCGTCAATGGCGGTTACAATTTAAATCATGTAAAAATATTTAAGTAAAGGGATTTATCCCGCGGAATTATATTCAGCAGTCACTTTCGTGTCTAAAAAGCTTTGTTACCTGCGATGTTAATTGTTGCATCGATCGTTTACTCAGCATAAGGGAGTATATTGTTATAATTTAGGTCTATGCCTGAGTATCGGTCAATGTAACGTTGCTTTAGTGGCTTCGAATGCGTTGTCATCTGTTTTCTCAACGAGCCACTCTTTGCGAGCTTTCCAGCCTCTAGAGTCGTTACGTAAAAACTCGAATATTCTAGAAATATTGTTTGAATATTCTAGTTTTGTACGAAGACTGTGTGCAACAATTTTTATACGTAAACTATATTGGTTAATGTGCCCGCTCTCTGAGTGGGAATGTGTGCCTTTTACATGTCGTTTTGCATACAATATTAAAAAAAGCTTCTTTGATTTGTTTCGTAGAATGCTTGTACGGTTAGATTTTTAATTTCAAAATTTATATCCCCTAATATGTGTATCTCAGCAGCGCAGTAGAGCATAGAGACACAAAATTATGCTTTTATATTTATATTTTTGGCCTTGTATGTAGTTTGGAACCAGCTGATTTTGAGAGGGTGCGCTTTTCCGCACAACGCCCTAGACCTTCCGCGCATACTAAGTTTGGTTCCTTGTTAATTGAGTCATGTGTCAGATCGTATCGCGTTAGAGCAGAGGTTCCCAAAGTGTGTCGCGGGGCCCTAGAGCGCCGTGGGACGTTTCAATTTCTTTTCTTTATTTAAGTAAACAAAATTGCACTCAAAATATGTTATAACGACATCGTTTAGTAAGTACAAGATATAGGTTATAACGGGTGATTCCTATTTGTTTCATTGAACTGCGAATTTTGTATTAAATTTCGGCGGAGGGAACGTCAAAGCTCGATACTGAAACCGTTGTTCCATGGAACAAGATATGAGAATCACCGGTTTTAATCTCTTAGAAAAAAAAAACGTCGAATTTTAAAAATAATCACTTTTGCTCTGTAGTATTATTTTTTAACGTCTAAATATATAAATAACTGCTTAAAAACCTGTAAATTCACCGCGACCTTCAAAGTTTGGGAACCCCTGCGTTAGTATTAATTTTGTTTGCTGTATCTCATGGGACATGACGTGGTGATACCGGAGCTTGGCGATGCATGCTTTGTTTGTGCTCGCCGGATGCATGCTGACATGCAGACACGTTTCAGAGCGCGTCAGTGAGGAGCCCCAGTCGGCTCGTGGAAGGTCTAAATATTCCACTTACCAGAATAACTTTAAGGCGGGACGGAAGTCTAGCTCTCTAATGAACTTGTGCGGTAAGACACGTTTCAGTAGCGCCGCGAGGCGCGAACTTCGCTTCTGTTTGGTGACTTTGGGTTCTGTTTCGTTTGCGCGCCGGGCGGCGCAGGCGCGTGCAAAGTATCATGACTGTTTTATAAGGCCATTAGGACGGCTAGGACAAGTGGTCCGCGACTTATTGGTCGCTCGGATCTCCCTTTCTATCTTGTCTGTAACGATAAAGACGCGCTTTGCTACAAGCGAGAAAAAACAAGATGTGCCCGCTCAGGTCGAAATAAATGCCACTGCAAAGTCGCGAAAATATGTATACATAGACTTTATTACCGTAGTGATAAGGTCTTGATACTTTTGAGACTTTGGGAGTGTATATATTTGGCCCTTGACTGAACAACGACGAAAATATGGTAGCAATCGATGTTCACATATTTGAACCTTATTTCAATGGAGTAAGGTAAAAAAATGTAAATAGATCTTTGACTTCCACCGTACACGCGCTTCTTGTGAATGGTCTTGACAATAATTAGAGTCTTTTAGACTTATTGTCCGCTGCTATATTTTTGTCCTTAACCGTACTTCACATTACAAGATAGCTTTGTAAAATAATTAGTTTGTTTTCGTCCCAAATTTATCTTAGCACCTCTTGTGTTTTACTATTATAAAAAACAGTCATGTAACAGTTGGACGCGGTCGTACGCGCCGCCCGGACGCGCCTTGTCTTGTGCACTTTTCGTTTTTCTTGGGTCATTGGCAATATATACATATATACATATCTATGAGGTTGTGGTTCATTTGGTTTATTTGCGGTATTACATCCAGGATCGGTGTTAGAGCATGACTATTCGTTTATGTTCTGGTGTTGGTATGACATTGTTCGACATTCTAAAACGTACTTCAACGCTTTTACAAGTGTATATAAGTTTAATTTACATACATTAGAATTATATGGTGTAACGTATTATGTAATTTGCGTAAAGTACAAAATGTTTAAAGGCTTATTTTGTTTAGTTCTGCGTATGTAGTGTAGATGTGCTTGATATCCACTTGTAGGTTGTTTAGTTTAGTTCACATTTAGTATTTTACGCTTTATTTATGTTGTTAATGTTATCATATAATATAATATCTTTTTATTTAATATAGGTGACTTTAGATTCTCGGCTAATTTTAATTTTATGCTAGTCAAACAAATAATTCATGTTACTAACATAATTATTAGTAAATCCACTAATACCTAAAACGTTTAATACAACTTGAATTCATAATACCTTGTTTTTAACGATTCTTCGCAATAATAAGATAGTAAAAAAACACCTGTCTCTGTAGTGTTAAGTTGATGAAGTAAAAAATTGAAGTTTAGAGTTAATTTCACTCATTTTGAAAATTTGTCTCATTTAACTATTGGGTATTCATTTTGTTTTTATTGTTGATTAGTTGTCCAATGGGTCCATTAAATACAAACTGGTGCCGTCGATTAGATTGTTTTTGATGATACTTGTAGTTATACTGTAAGTATATGTAAGTAGTCCCGTGTACCAATTATATGCAGTTTCAAGTCTATTGCTTATTTCCAAATAAATATTTCTCTCGTTTTAGTAATTTCATAATATTTAAATGAATTCATTATTTTAATACCACAACAAAGTATCTGCATAGATTTTATGAAATTCAATCTTGACAATATTTATCTAAAACCTCTCGACTTCGCTATCCCTCTTAATCATCTTTGACATTCTGTGGTTGCTTCCGAAAATGTAAACGTCCCCATGCGCTGATCGCGCGGCGCGTTGTCGCGCGGCGGGCTGACGGTGTGTGTGCGCAGACTCGGGGCTGGGGCGCGCGACGCCGCCGCGGCGCGCCGCGTCGCCCGGGCTGCGCGCGCTGGGCTCGCCCGCGTCGGGGCCCGGCTCGCTGCCCGGCGCCATCGGCAAGCGCAGGCAGCACCCCGACGACGCCTCCGACGTCTCCTCCACGCACTCCTCGATCATGGACTACTCGGGTGAGTCTAGATACTAACGCTTTTCAATTTGGCTAATTTAATTTGAACGTCTGTAGCGACATTTTAATTAATATTAGTATACGACCAAGGTTTCAATATTAATTGAAACCTTGGTCGTATACTTTCAAAGAGTTTCAAAGATTTATTTTTTATCTTCCGCATACAAGGAGTTAGCTCACGACTCCGTCCGCGACGTCGTCTATCGTGTATCCCACGAGAACTATCAAATTTTCCGGGATAAAAACTATCCTATGTCCTTCTCCGGGACTCTTATCTCCATACCAAATTTCATCTAAATCGGTTCAGCGGTTTAAGCGTCAAGAGGTAACAGACAGACAGAGTTACGTTCGCATTTATAATATTAGTAGGGATTTACCTACACGATCATTTGATAGAAAACGCAAAATTAATATCATATACACATATGTTAACCGGTACCTATTATTTATTATTATTATATAATAATAACCGGTACCTAACTGGATAATCTTTGTGTCATAAATTAAATCTACACCTCATCTGGGTATCCGTGCTGATGCAGAACCATTTCCAAGGATAGCGTTATGCAGAAAACAGCCAACTGATGTGAAGTTGAAAGGCAGATGGCTGTTTTCTGCATAACGCTATCCATTGTGGAAACGCGCAAGAGTAATCAGATCACATCTTGAAAATGATTGGGATAACAATATTTTTGTGTATTATATACTCGTAACTCGGTGTGTCTCTCGTTTAGTTAATTTTAAATGGCAATCCAAGCCGTGTTTATGATTTACCAAAGTGTACGGGTCATTTATGACTGACGTTTATATATATATATATTTTAAACTATAACAAAAAGCTGATTTTGTTTTGCAGACATATGTCAATTTTTAGTGTAATTTAGGCTTTATTCACTTACATAACATTAACTTGATTTGAATTATACACCTGAATAGTAAACAAAATGATTTATAATGTACAATACTAAAACCTTACTTGGTCTACAGCCTCCCAGGATCCCCGCAAAGGTCTCAATCTATCCTAATCAAACGAGTAGTTAAACTACACCTTAATAAAAAAAAAGCAAACACGTAGATGTCAAACCATGTCATGCCAACAGAGAATGCGATGGAATTTATTTTAAGTCTTATGTCTAATAATTTTAAGGCATGGTTTTGATTTGAAAGCATTTTGATCTAACAACGAATGTTTAGCCAAGCTTTCTTACTCACCGTACGATCGAAATTAACATTTCACCACGGCACTCCATTCATTACAACTGGCATCGTTTATTCACTCAATTTATTTATTTAGGATTTGTTTTTGGGCGGCGTCTTCGACACGATTCTTGGCTTATCTTGAGACAAACTGGGCGTGTGTTAGATGTAAATAAACAGCAGTACACTTTAGTATCATGTCGGACTAACGTCAAGTTCGAGTTGCTATACGAATTTGTGAAAAATGTCAAAGTGCCGAGGTCCAAAGTGTACTGTTTTTGTATTTTTATATTTATCATCTAGTTTGATGCTGAATATAGGTCCGATTGTGTTATTATTATAACTATTGTAACATAAATATGCTTCGTAAATAAGGTAGCGGAGATAGAAACTATTTTATTCTATTTTTTATTTGAGTTTAATACTCAAAACCGAGATTATTATTATTTGGGGAATTAAAAGGACTGATTTTTTCTGATTTGTAAAAAGTTAAAGCGCGCTTGTGGGGATCATAATTGTATAATAAAGTAAAGTACTCCCGATATTATGTTTCCATAAAGTTGGTCCCCATTTTGTTACCAAAATAAAAAAACTCGGTTACAAAACGGAGTAAGGAAATTAGTTTTACCGTCCTAAATGACTGTCCTCACCAACGTACTGAGTTTTATCTCAAATCCGAAGAAAGAATGGTCCTATTTTTTTAACTCCATTTTCCATTAAAAGCAAGCTAAATTGCACAAACTTGCACAAATAACATTAAGACGTTAAATACGCGAGAAAACTTCATTTTACTTTGCCTAAGGGCCGATGTTTAAATCTCCAGAAAACACTGTCAGATAAATTTTATCTGTGCTTATGGTAAAGAAAAGCGATAACGTTAAAGCTGTCAGATAATTTTATCCGGTGATTGGAAAATTCGGACCTACGGGCTGGTTATTGAATCTCCAGATGACACTGTCTGTCAGATAAATTTTACCTAGGGAGAATCGGTCTTTAGTCAAGTTGATGGTCCACCTAATCCGATCACTCTCATTTTCTACTCATCCCCATCCAGGCCCTCGGCTGTACAAGCAGCCGGCGACCAAGTCCAACCGCGGCATCATGCTGAACGCGGTGGAGTACTGCGTGTTCCCCGGCGCCGTCAACGCGGAGGCCAAGCGGCGAGTCCTCGAGGAGATCGCGCGGTCCGAGGCCAAGCACTTCCTCGTGCTGTTCAGGGACGCGGGCTGCCAGTTCCGCGCGCTGTACTCTTACTGCCCTGATGCTGATCAGGTCGCGAAGCTCTACGGGACCGGCCCGAAGAACGTTAATGATAGGATGTTCGATAAGTTCTTCAAGTAAGTCTTCTGCTCTTCTTCTGCTACATTATATTTGAACTCCCAGTGTTGGGTATATGCTTTTTCCTGGGTTGGCGCTCCAGCGCGATGGTCCGAAGATATTTAAGAAAAAGCTGACCCACTATGGACCAGACTAACTCATAAGAGGGCAAATTTAAGGTCTTGGTATTGGTATGATAAAAATTTACCGATGTTTGTTTGTATATTTTAGTAAGATGGAAGCGTAATGAGCGACAGACAAATCGAAGATAAATTTTATTTACGCCTGTAATGACAGTATGTAATCCTCATTATCAACCTACCACCAGATTGAGTTAAGTTTTTGGATAAAAATTAGGTCACGATTCAAACTTCACTCTGAACAGTGCCCACCTCTAGGGGTAAACAGTCCTATTGTTCATGTTATGTGTCCAATCATTCGTACCATGAACTTTATTTCAAGGTAATTTCAAGGTAGGTTCTACAATAATTCGGTGCATTAGGTTAAACGGTATTTTGAGTGTTAATAAGTGGGTGTTTTACCCTATTTCCAAACTTTTTTTTGCCTTTAATACCAGTTACCAACTCGACTAACACTCGATTATCTTTTCCAGATACAATTCTGGCAGTAAATGCTTTTCGCAAATACACACGAAGCACCTAACGGTGACGATCGACGCGTTCACGATACACAACTCGCTCTGGCAGGGCAAGAAGGTGGTGCTGCCCAGCAAGAAGGACATGGCGCTCGTCATATAGCTCTAGTCGCTCGGCCGGGACTCGGGGCGCCGCGAGGCAGGACAAGCTCGAGGGCACAGATTGTACCGGAAGATATCGTGGACGAGATGCCTTCAGGGTGCAGCAATCTAAAGTATTGTTAACTATCGAAACCTGCCGAATTCCGGGCAGTAAATGGAACAGAGTTACAGCAGTCATAGCTCCCACGCAGGTTTCAAGAACTCATAACGATTCCTGGTGGATAAAATTATCATTGTGGGAGGCCTATGTCCAGTGGACTTCGGAGTGATAGTGAAATTGAATGGTGGTGACCCCCAGTTAGATTTGTATGCTATCGGTTTTGTTCCGCGCTTGTGTCCGCGTGTGTATAGACGAGACGTTTGCCATATGTATTAGTGAGATGGTCGATAGTGTTCCAAATTGTCACAAATCAGAACCTCTGCAGCCAAACTGATTGTAGGCGTCGATGTTAAATGTCCCTTTTATAGAATAACAAATTCACAAACTAATATCGCTTATTTGTTATAACTCGTTAGTGATTATTTCAATTGACTGGGTAAGATTAGATCATTATGTATTTGTTAGTGACATTCATTTAACGTTTCGATTCCCATTTGTTTTACCGCTTGTATAGCTAATGTAAGAAGGCGCTGTGCACTTACGTGGTAACCGTACTGCCTTATCCTGTAAATAATTGTTTTTGTATACAGCTATTTATTAAAAGAATGTTAAAAACGAATTGATGAATATCATTCTTTCATTGTTTAAGATTGGTCATCAATAAATATACTACCGATAGTATATGGTATGCAAATATATTGTATTAATACAAAACATAACGAATAATATTGAATTTCATATTAAATTAATTGTTTTATTCGATCCCAGCGAATATTAAAAAAAGGTAAACATATAAATAGTTCATATGAAAATTTAAACAAAGATAAACATAATCATATTTAATAATTAACAAATTACACATAGCTATCTACTTTAAATTAATACTACGAATTAAATAAACAATATTTTTTAAATCAATATACCCATAAAACAATTAATATAATTAAATCATTCGCTGGTACAATGAAGATGCTTAATTATCCCTTAATATTAAAAAGCTGACTTAAATTACAATTATAATCAATAAATAATCATTTAACCTAAATCATATTTAACAATTAAGAATGTCGTTTCTCCACTGAGCATTTGGCGCAGGGTTACATGCAATGAGATCATTGTGAATTTCAGTGTAATTTGGCCGTGTTGTGGACCTTATCTGGCGGTACAGCCGAGGACAGAAAGATGTTTACACTTTTTCACCTTAATCCATTGTAATAAGGTCCAAAAGTGTAAACATCTTTCTGTCCTCGACTGTACACTTCGCTTGCTTTCGGTGGATACCACGCCCGGCGCCGTCAGACGTTCTTCCGTAACACGGACGCCGAAGGGTTCTCGCGTCCGCGATTTGATATCTAATATTTCTTGCTCCATATTTCTAATGTATACGAACTATTTGAAAGCCGTCATCATATGCGATATCTCAATGACAAAAACATTGAACTTTTTCTAATGATAATATTATTAAAATAATTTTTATACTACAAAACATAGGGCAATATCAAACCGCGGAAGTGAGAATGACCCGGAAACGCTACGGTTCATTTACATTCACCGGCAAATTTAGCGAAACAAAAAAAATATTGGTTTTATTGGCTATTTGACTAAATGTCAAAATAAATTCGACGGTGGAAATTTCAAATGACGTAAGGCACAAAGGCTTACCTGTCCCTTACAACATTTGAAATTTCCACCGTCGAATTATTTTTACACTACCACTAAATTGAGCTTTCGAAAATAACACTGAAAACCTAGCTATTACTTATTTTTGGGGTTTAAACGATTTTTAATTCAGCAAAAACTTTATAAAGGAACAAAGAAAATTGTGACGTCACAAGTTACTATTTTCATACTAACTTCATACCTACTACCGGATCGTTTTGACGTTTCAATAAAAGTTGCTGATTTGACCAGTCAGTCAAATAGCTTCTTGTTGTTTTAAACACTTTTTTAACATTCCGCTAAATATTCCGGTGAGTATATTATGCGTCTTTACACTTCGTCTAAGGCACTTTAAAATGGCGTTGAACGTGGCGTTTTAAAGGTTAATTAAATGCAATAAAACCAAACGACGTGACTGACGATTACTCATACTCATTCATTGGTAACATTATAAAATATTGCATCGTTATAAGGGCCTGTACACAAAACTGCGATGCGACGTCGCATCGCAAAAATCTAGGAGCTTTCTGCGCAGTTTACTATACATTTCATTACATTTGCGTCGCAGGTTTTGGCGGCCCTACAGGCCCTAAATGAAAATGAATTGAAGAAATGTATGTTCGCGCATAACTTCAGAACGGCTGCACCTATTCGGCTAATTATTTTTTTGTTGTATTTGTAATTGTAAGGACAAGGTTTGTATGAAAAAAAAAATTGGCGGGCCGCTAGTATTCAATGTTTAGATTAGATTATCGGCCGGTAGAAGCGGACTGATTTGTCAAAATTCGACAAACTGTTGAAACTTTGGCTGTTTTAACCGAGGCACGTGGTTTGGTTTGTTTTCTTTACAATTTACTGACAGGTATCGTGTTCACTTTCTTTGTCATACGAAAGAAAAGAACAGAGCTAAATTTCGTGGATAGCGTGAATAAGTTGATAAGTCGAGATGTAAACTTAAGGAAATTGGTTTTTAGAACAGATTGCATGCGGTTTAAATTACTTTTTTCATTTTTAAAGAGTTATCAACTTATTCACGCCATCTACGGAATTTATCTGACAGATACTGATCAGATCAGAGACAGATCTAAAAAAAAATAGCCTTTAGTGTTTATTACGTATGAGTCTGTTAAGTTGGTATGTAAGTACAACTCAATGAATTTATACAATATATCAAATAGATCACGCTAAAACGCTGTCTGTATCGTCTGGTTTTCAATTGAGAATTCTATAACATTGTGGCGTTTTTTCAACTCCAAAAAACGTAATGTTTTAGTAAGTAAAAAAGCTAATATTTCAAAATTTGTCTGAAATGTATTTTTCAGCTTGACTCATACGGAATGAACACTAAAGGACAACACTAAAAGTCCGCCGGCCGCTCTCGGACTGTCAAGTTCATCGTATTAAGACACCAGACTTAGTTTCTCGTACAATTTCATAGATTTCTGCCATGCCGGCGGACTGTAAGAATACGTTCACACGGACACATCAGATTCTTTTCGGGAACTACGATCCGATTTAGTGGCAACAGTATGTCAATGCACGCGTTCACACAAGCATACCGCAGTGCCGGAGCCTGCTGTATAATTGTATGTGTCCGTGAAGGTAGCGTTAGCGTGTGCCGAGCGCGCCAGCAGACGGAGCGCCCTAGACGATGGTGAAGTAGTGCGCGACGTGCGGCGCGGCCTCCACCGTCTTCTGCAGGTTGAGCTGGTGCACGATGGTGTCGGGGTTCTCCACCTCCTGGCCACACATCAACAATGGAACTTCTTTTCAATGCCAATCGCGGAATTATCCGCACCCCCAACGACGGATATATCCGTCGTAGTTGACAGCGAATAATATACCCCATTAGCAGTGGTCGGAATAGGTAGAGCTAATTTACCTAAACTTGATGCATGTTCATTAATTAATGTTTTCCCATCTCACTCACGCATGAATGAACATGCGTCAAGTTTAGGTAAATTAGCTCTACCTATTCCGACCACTGCCCATTAGATTTGGTAGTCATGGTTGACAGCGAAAATAGAGCTGAATGTCTATGAGAAACCAATGAGAAACAATGACCATCTTTAAAACATAATATATTATTCGACGTACCTCTTCGTCGGCGAATCCGTTGATTTCTACGGGAATCGTCTGGCCATCTTGAGTGATTACCTGTTTTGAAATATAGATCATCGTTTTCATTTGGAATAACATTTCCAAACCTTAACCACATCCCGTATCTTGGCAATTTGAGTTCGATGTGGTCTAACATCCCGCAACCATCCGGTTACTCAGTAGTTTTTGGAAGCAAAATTGGATCATGTTGCCAATATATACTTTGCTAAGCTCAATCACAATGAGAATATTAGTTAATCTTGGTAATTATTATTATTAATAAAATCAGGTTACAACAAAAGTGGAGCTGTAGTCCCTACACTAGGATTCTTTGTTGTGGCAAGTAAGGTTATTTTTGATATCATTGCGAAATGAATTAAGACTAAAACGCTAGTAACCTAATCATCATCATCATCATCATCTCAGCCGAAAGACGTCCACTGCTGGACATAGGCCTCCCCCAAGGTTTGCCACAAGGACCGGTCCTGCGCCACTTGCATCCATCGGTTTCCCGCAATCTTAACCACGTCGTCGGTCCACCTTGATGGAGGTCTGCCCACGCTGCGCCTTCCAGTACGCGGACGCCATTCGAGAACTCTTCGGCCCCAGCGGCCATCTGTTCTGCGAGCGATGTGTCCCGCCCACTGCCACTTAAGTCTAGCAATTCTTAGGGCTATGTCGGTGACTTTGGTTCTCGTGCGGATCTCCTCATTCCTGATTCGATCACGCAGAGATATTCCGAGCATAGCCCTCTCCATCGCCCTTTGGGTGACCTTGAGCCTTCTTATGACGCCCATCGCCAGCGCCCACGTCTCAGTACCGTAAGTCATCACTGGCAACACACACTGGTCGAAGACTTTCGACTTGAGACATTGCGGAATATTGGACGAGAAGATATCGCGTAGCTTCCCGAATGCTGCCCAACCGAGTCGGATTCGACGATTGACCTCTTTCTCGAAGTTGGACCTACCTAACTGGACTGTATGTCCCAGGTAAACATAATCGTCAACAACTTCGAGTGCAGAGCCTCCGATTACCACGGGAGTTGGTATTACATGGGTGTTCGACATGATCTTTGTCTTGTCCATGTTCATCCTCAGACCAACTTGTTCAGAGGCAGAGGAGTAACCTAATGTTACACAAAAAATGGTGACTTACGAGCAAAAATAACGGGTTCATTATGTACTTGAAATTCTTTACAGAAGTTATGTTTGCTCGCTAGTGTATTCGGTCGCGGGAGTTGCTCACCTGCAAGGACTTGCCGTCGGCGGAGGTGATGGCGAGGCGCGTGCCGTCCTGCATCGTGAAGTGCAGCGGGTTGCCCTGCTCGTCCGTCACCTGACCATCATCAACATCATCATCATCATTATCATTACAGCAGTTTACTGACAGACGTGGCCGTTAGTTCCTGGCCTGGCTTAGAAGGAATTTTTTGGACGGAAGATTCGTTTATCGTTTTCATTCTAATGTTAGGTGATGAGGAAAGTCGTTATAACTCTTCGACTACGTCTGTAAAATGCGTTCATAAACTGCACCATTTAGACACGAAAGATACATTTGTAAGATTTAGAATGTTATCTTCACGAATAGGCAATATTGTCCCAAGTTTAAAAACATGATGTGGATTAAAACAAAAAGGGTGTTCCTCAGGGAAATATACTTAGTCCTACGTATATTAAAGCATATTTAAAAATGATCGTGTGGCTGCAACATGTCTTGCGAGAGACCTACCGGCATGTGCTCGCCTTCCTCCAGCACCAGCGACTCCGTCAACTCCAGCTCTCCCTCCATCTGCACCTGAAAATATAATAAGAGCTAGATGACTGATTGTTCAATACTTGTTGACAGATGTATTGTCACATATGTAAGAAATTTCACAGCGCGTCGTCCAGGCTCTCGTCGACCAGCTACAGCTGGCCCGCGAGCTCATACCGTTAGCTCAGTGATCCCTGGAGTACACGGACCTGTTCGAGCTGGTCGATCTCCTGCCCCAGCGTGACCTGCTGCGACAGCGCGTCATCCAGGCTCTCGCCGACCAGCTGCAGCTGACCCGCGAGCTCATACCGTTAGCTCAGTGATCCCTGGAGTACACAGACCTGTTCCAGCTGGTCGATCTCCTGCCCCAGCGTGACCTGCTGCGACAGCGCGTCGTCCAGGCTCTCGTCGACCAGCTACAGCTGGCCCGCGAGCTCATACCGTTAGCTCAGTGATCCCTGGAGTATACGGACCTGTTCCAGCTGGTCGATCTCCTGCCCCAGAGTGACCTGCTGCGACAGCGCGTCATCCAGGCTCTCGCCGACCAGCTGCAGCTGACCCGCTAGCTCATACCGTTAGCTTAGTGATCCCTGGAGTACACGGACCTGTTCCAGCTGGTCGATCTCCTGCCCCAGCGTGACCTGCTGCGACAGCGCGTCGTCCAGGCTCTCGACGACCAGCTACAGCTGGCCCGCGAGCTCATACCGTTAGCTCAGTGATCCCTGGAGTACACAGACCTGTTCCAGCTGGTCGATCTCCTGCCCCAGCGTGACCTGCTGCGACAGCGCGTCGTCCAGGCTCTCGTCGACCAGCTACAGCTGGCCCGCGAGCTTATACCGTTAGCTCAGTGATCCCTGGAGTACACGGACCTGTTCCAGCTGGTCGATCTCCTGCCCCAGCGTGACCTGTTGCAACTGCGCGTCGTCCAGGCTCTCGTCGACCGGCTCTAGTTGGCCCACGAGCTCCGGCCGCCGAAGTAGCAGCGAGCCGCCCGAGTATAGAGAACAGTCGGTTAGGACTTTGTCGCTCTCTATCGCCATCTGTAGGGAACGTATACGTCATGTAACTCAGTGGCAAATAGTTACGTTTTGACTTATTTTGTACGAAAATGGGCACGTTCAATGCCAACAGCAAGCAAATGTATAAGAATATGTTAGACTTTTACCGTATGTTTTAAGCTCAAATGATAAGTGACGGTGTTTAATTGAAAGTAGATCAAACGAGATTTCATTAAAACCTGAACGATAGATATATTTCTTGAAATACAGGCTTCTTAGTTTTGATGTTTATCGGATCTGAGCAGACTTTTTACATACCCTAAAGCAAAACTGTAAAATTCTGACGTGTTCCACATTCTGACAGTGAAGTATACTAGGTCCTAATTATTTCCGCACATATCACATACGCACTGAAATAGGGATGATGACTGGGTAAAGAAAACGAAATTCTATTTAGTCCATCAGTTAGTTTATCAAAAAATATTGGACACGTATTTTTTAATTTGTCAATCAAACAAAAAATTACAAAGATAAAGCGCATCAAAGTTCGGGAGCGGGGGCTCGTAACAGTCGTAACGTCACTTTTCTGTGTAAAAACTTTACCAAATTGTACCAAGACGTGACGTCATGCGACATTTCAACTCAATATCTCCGTAATTTTTTGATTATGTGAAAAAAGAAAGAATGTGTGCAATACATACTTTTTAACAATCTTATTTCAAACTGCAAATAATACATTAAACTAACGACCGATAGATTAAAAATTCGAGATGTTTGTTCAATTCCACTTCAATATTTAAGAAAAACGAAAACTCCGACTGCCAGTTAGGTTTCAGAGGCTTCTTACAGGACAAGACACTGGGTTAAGAACTGCCTTACTGACCTGTTCGGCGTCCACGATGTGGAAGGCCTGCGGGCCGGCGGCGGCGTCGTAGGTGACGTAGATGACGCGCTCATCGGCCGGCGCCGGCGCCGGCGGCGGCGGGTTTTTGTCCACCAGCAGGCTTACTTGCTTGTGTACTTGCTGCAAGACAAATACCTTCTTAAAATTTTGCATGACTAAA